>CM070554.1:16651019-17251019 GCA_036346405.1 Phyllostachys edulis | reverse complement strand
GACCACTTTAGTGATTTGAAGAGCGTGGCCAAGTCGCATGTGCTTGCACGCAATGCATCGGAGATGGTTGAAATACCAAAGAAAGTTGAAGGTAGCCCTAATCCAGTCTAGTGGCCTCAGAATAAAAGGACAAGAACTTTGGCCCCTCGAATCCTAAGTAGCCAGAGACGCCTGGTGGAAAAGGAAAAGAAGGACTTGACACAGCCGATCACCGAAGTTCCCCAGAACCAGAAGGGGAGCCAGTTGAGACCTGGCACTAGGATGACACCTTTAGAAAAAGGCATACCAGATTTGAACATTCCCATAGAGGGATAAACCAACATAGATGTGTGCGCACACATCAGAGCTGAAAAACTAAAGGGACTTCCTGAAAGAAGGTAATAGAAACCTAATTATTATCTCTGAATAAAAGAGAAGTGTTTGAGCCTGTAAGCCGCACGCCTCCATATGTGCACCCCGTAAGGCATAAGTGAGTATTTGTTCGAAAGAGAAATGAAAGTAATGAAATTGTAAGATATAAAATAAGGCTCGTTGCACAAGGTTTCACTCAACGTCTAGGAATTGATCATGAAGAAACCTATTCTCCAGTCATGGGCGGAGTTACCTTTAGATATTTAATCTCAATGGCAATGAACTTGAATTTAGAAATAAAATTGATGGATGTGGTCACTGCATACCTTTATAGAAACTTGGATTCTGACATTTATATGAAGGTACTTGAAGGTATCTCTATCCCGAACCAAGACAGAGAAAATAGAAATCTTTATAGTGTGAAACTCATAAAATCATTGTACAGACTTAAGCAATCAGGCGGGATATGGTATAATCACTTGAGCGATTTTCTATGCAAGAAAAGCTACATGAACAATGAGAATTGTCCCTGTGTATTTATACGATGATCCCAGAATGAATTTATTATAATCTCAATGTATGTAGATAATCTGAATATCATCGGAACCTTGGAAGATATTAAGGAAGTAAGCTCTTACCTAGAGTCGGAGTTCAAAATGAAAGATTTGGGTAAAACCAAATATTGCCTAGGCTTATAGCTTGAGCATATCCCTGAAGGTGTATTAGTGCATTAGTCAGCCTACACTCACAAAGTGTTAGAAAAGGTTCGGCTTTGAAAAGGCATACCCTTCAAAAGTGTCAATGGTCGGGAGATCCCTACAGCAAGATAAGGATCCGTACAGACCTAGAGAAGAGAGGGAGGAAGTCTTGGGACTGAAATTCTCGTACTTAAGTGTAATAGGAGTACTCATGTATTTAGCAAACTGTACTAGACCGGCCATTGCATTTGCCATAAACCTATTTGTAAGGTATAGTGCAGAACCTACTAAAACATATTGGCAGGGAATAAAGGTCATCTTCTGATACCTCCAAGGAACCAAAGATATTGGTCTGTTCTACAAAAAGAACCAAGACCTGACTATAACTTGCTATACAGATGCTGGGTACTTGTCGGACCCGCGTACAATCAAGTCACAAACATGCTATGTATTCCTGTGAGGTGGAACTGCATTTTCATGGAAATCGTTTAAGCAAAATCTTGTATTGACTTCAACAAACCACTCAGAAATTATAGCACTGTACGAGGCCTCACGACAATGTGCTTGGCTTCGGCGGATAATTCACCACATCCAACAGTCGTGTGGATTGAATACCGTACAAACTCCCACTATTATATATGAAGATAATACAGCTTATGTTGCACATGTGCAGATGGGTTATGTGAAGAGTCATCTCACAAAGCATATCAATCCATGTTCTTCTATGCTCATGAATTGCAAAAGATGGACGAAATTAAAAGTACTGCATACTAAGTCATGTAAAAATCTTGAAGATTTATTTACTAAGTCACTTTCAGTATATAGCTTTGAAAGGTGCATATATGGAATTGGAATGATGAGACTTAGAGAAATGCGGAACTCAGGGGGAGAATATTCACGAACTCATTATTGAAACTTGATCACGAAGATCGAGTACCCAAAGAATAAATCCTGGAAATTAAATGAAATTGGGTGGATTGTACTCTTTTTCCCTTGATAAGTTTTCTTGAAGTTTCTTGCCTAAGGTTTTTAATGAGGCAATTCATACAACGCAGCAGAACGTGTATCATGTACTGTTTCTCCAAAAAAAATTCCACTCGGTTTTTGTGGAATTTTGACGAAGCATGAACTTGTCGGATGAGTAGCCAAGTTTCCCAATAGGGCTGACCGTCACATTCTTCTTTGCCTTAAATGAAGCGGGTACTAGAGGCATGAAGCAATGCTTTGTTTCCCAAGCTGCTAGGCTGCGGCTAAGCTAGGCCCAAGTACACCCTTCCTCCATGAGCTTTGCGGTTAGCGCTCTCCTCCCATATTTCCCATCCCCAAGGCATGATTAGTTGTGGAGGGAGGGGTGACTAGGGGTGAAAATAGGCTAGAAATGGGCGTATATTGTTCTTTCCGTATCATACTCTATATATTTTTTTGTCGGATTAGGAGCCAGATATAAATTCGGGTTATTCGGGACACGGGCACTGGATGGATCGTATCGGATTCAGGTCAAAAACGGACAAAAATACACGGATAGTGCACGTGGAAATGTCATGAATAAAACTATTCACAGCAAATTCAAAGACAAAAGGATCTTATTTGTATTACGCAAAGTAAAAGCAGTTGCAGACATCAACTACACACTATGAATTAGTAAAGTGCCACATGAATTTGACAGTCCTAACTCCGAAGGGCAAACATCTGTTTCACGCTCATAGGAAGCGTATGGGGCTGGATCTCTGTTGCAATATGGCTTCTTGTCTTGCAGAGCACACGGAGGGAGATACGCGAACGCCACCATTACACCGTGGATTGTGTCACGGCAATCTATGTTGGCATCGTTTTGTGGAGGATGACAAGGTTCATCTGGTCTACTTGGGATGCTAGGCTGCTAGCCGAGCCAGAAGGATTGCCAAGCTTGAAGAGGTTCAAAGCAGGCTAATCCATGCAGCGAAGGATTAAGACATTCACGAGATAAGGGGCCTTCTGAAGGAGGTTGACCTGGCCGGCCAAGAAAAGTAGGGCTTCTCGCAGAGGGCCATCCTGGCTAGGGGTGGGAATGGGTCGATCTGGACCTGCCCCGTGTGGCCCAGAGCTTTAGTAGGGGCAAAGCGGTCAGTTCTTTTTCTGAAACTCCTTGACCCCAATGATCCACTGAGTCTTATGGGTCGCTCCGATGGAGAAATGCAAATGGCTTCTTTTCACTGATCTACCTTCCACTTCATCTTTAGCTGATGAAGGAGCACAAGCATCGGGCCCTCGCACACCTCCTACGGAGGGTTCGCAAGCCGCTGGAAGAGTTTGTTGCCGCTGTGGAGGAGGTGGCGGAGGAGATGGAGGACGCGTACCAGGACCTCAGTGACCAGTGGCGTGGTGAGAGGAACCGGGAGAGGTTACTGGAGGTGATGATCACCAATGGGTGCTTCCTGCTTGAAATGATGAGGATGGCGGCCAACGGTGGCCGATCGGACCCAAGCGACTACGTGCCCAACGACCCCTTGCTCAGACTCCATGACACTCTACACACGGTGCCATACGTCCGCCGTGACATGCTCATCGTCGAGAACCAGCTACCGCTCCTCGTCATCGCGAAGCTTGTTGCTATCGAGAGTGGCAAACAAAACAATAATGAACACTTTCGCCATTACCATGAATTCATGGAATGTAACTAACCATCATATAACTTAAAATATAGGGTAACCAAATCGAGGATTTGGTCAAGTAGATGGTACTCACTACTCAGATTCCTTTCGCCGTCGTCCAAGGTGCCACCGGCACCAGGCCGGGGGCTCCATCTCCTTGATGTGCTCCGCAAGAGGCAAGAGCCTACTCAATGGCCCTTACCCAGAAGCCACGCGATGCCCACAAGGACGACGACGATGAGAGCGACATCATCCACTTGGCGGCGAAGCTCTACGAGGTGGGCATCCGGTTTAGGAAGAGCACGACGGACAGCCTCCACGACATCAGCTTCAGCCGTGGCGTGCTCAGCCTGCCGGCCATTGTCGTTGATGACTCCACTGAGTACATGTTCTTCAACCTGATGGTGTTTGAGCATTGGAGACACATAAGATAAGCAAGAAAAGAGTCGACCCACTAAGTGCTCAGGAACCAATAGGTTCTAACCCATTCGAACCATTTTTTTGTTGGGCTGAACCGTTGGCCTATATTACTGGAATTTGAGGGGCGGTTCGGTGAACCATTGGGCCAGGCCAACCCACACCCACCCCTAATCCTAGCCTTCACTGCAGCTACAATTATCTTCACCCTAACATGTGTTCTCCTTGCCTTTACATTAACTAGCGACAGGTGATTTCGGCAATGTACCAAGCCCTTGAATTTTAGCCCGTCCCGCTGGGTTGTAGTGTTGTTCTTCTGTAGGTTGAGATCATTGAGTGCCATTTGTTGCACGAAACATGTTTCAGCAGATATGTAACTTAACTTTAGTGGCATCAGATTGATACAGCTTTACTATCTACAAAGAATCAAGCAAAAGCCCTATGACATTAGATTAAAGGCCTAAAACCTAACCATCTCAACTAAAATTCAACAATTACATATGAATAGGGAGATTTTGCTACATCACCTTGTAGTCGGGCAGAGGAGGATGCGGCGGCTAGGGTAGTCAGGCAGAGAAGGATGCGGCGGTGGGGGCAGTCGGGAAGAGGAGGGAGCGGCGCCGGGGGGCGGAGGAGGGAGCTGTGGTGGTGCGGCGACAGTGTGCTGTGGCCATGCAGTTAGGGTTAAGGGAATTAGGAAATGGGTGGGCTGGACCAGGCTAGGCCAAGTGACAGAAATCTAGATTTCACTATTTTACTTGTTTTTCGGATATCCAGGTAAGAAACCTCCCGATATCCGGGTCCCGCCCCGGATTTTTCAGATATTGCTTGCTCCGAATCCGACCCTGAATCCGGATTCAACTATCCGGATCCCATCTCGGATCTGACCGGATATTAAAATGTCTTCTCGGATCCGGTTTCGACCGGATCTTGCTCCGGATCGGGCGGGAAATCCTGTCCTGTTTTCACCCCTAGGGGTGACCAACGGGAGCCACGACCTCCCGTACAAACTTATCAATACCGTTGTGGTACTGGCCGGTATGTACCATTCCGCCACCTGAAATGGTACAGAGTAGCCCTGCATTCTATATCGGCCTCGATATCGGTCAATACCGACTCGATTCCAGTCATACTGGCTTCGATACCAGACAATGCCGGCCATACCGGTGGAATTAAAAATACCGTCTATTGAACTCATTGAAGTATATATTATATTTGATCCTATTACTATGTATTTTGAGTAATATTATGATTGAAATTTAGTGTACATACAATTAAACATATATATACTTATAAATATATATTATTATATTAAACTCTGGAACGATACACCGATATAGGCTAGTACTGGAATGTAACATTCCAAGAGTCAAACTGGTATGGCATCCGGGATAGTATTGACAAGTATGCTCTCGTATCCTGCCCAATAAAACTACTCCCGTTGTTCTTTCTGCGCTAAAAGATTTGAAGCATGCACACAGCTCCTTCCAAGCTATATAGTGTTTGGAACTTAAATCATATATATGTCATCTTCGAAGTATGTATATTGTATTTGTTGCTTAGTATATGATAAGAAAGAGTAGTCGTATTTGTCTGGCTATATCTATTTCCTAGCTCTACCTATGAGATGAGGACCGTTGCTTTTACAAACTTACGAGATTTATCTGAGAGAGTGTAGGACCGGAAAGGCGACTAGAAGGGGGGTGAATAGACGCTTTCGCTATTTTTCACCTTGATTAGATTCAACATCTATATCACTCCATTAGCT
The DNA here is from genome assembly GCA_036346405.1 of Phyllostachys edulis. NCBI lineage: Eukaryota > Viridiplantae > Streptophyta > Magnoliopsida > Poales > Poaceae > Phyllostachys > Phyllostachys edulis. The sequence continues at coordinate 17,245,155 of CM070554.1, read as the reverse complement.
ATGGAAGCTATGAAGATCAATATAGAAGTACTGTAGAGGACTTGTGTTGAACCCACAACAAAACCCCAAAGCAAAAAACCAAAAACCAAAATTTTAATCAAAAGGCCGGACTGACCTCAGGCAAATGGGCGGTCAGACCTCTCAGGCCGGACTGACCTCAGGCATACGGGCGGTCAGACCTCAGCCGGATCGACCTCGAGCATACTGGTGGTCGACCTCGTGGTCGATGAACAGACAATCACCGAAAGCCAAAACTAAAATTGGTCTAACTTTTGATCCGTAAGGCCAAACACCACGAAATTTGAGACACACCTTCTCTAAAATATTAGGAACCTATTCCAATCAAAGATCATAGAGATCCATACCAAAGTTTTTATCTTTTTCAGTTTTACCGAAGGAGGGTTCAATACCGAGCAAAACACGAAAACTTGATCCAACACTTGCTCGTGGGAGATTGATGATCTAGATGATCTTAGATATGTTCCCACATGTCCCAGCAAGGAGTAGGAGGGAACGAAATCAACCAAAAACCACAGGATCAAGAAAGCACTCAAAATCATCAAAATAAGGTGCAAGAACAAGAAAAGAACGAAGAGAGCTCATCTCAAAGAACTTGCAAGGATTGATTGATGATTGATGATTCGTGGTTACAGCCACTCCCTCAAGGAGGACAAGAGCTCAATCCATGAGCACACACATCATCCATCTCTCTAGAGCCTAAGCCTCTCTTTTCTTCCATAAACCCTAACACCAAACTAGGGTTTGCAAATGGAGTGCTTGGGGGCTGTGTTACAGCAGCCACCCCTATTTATATGGAGGCTTAGACCTTCTAAAGAGTTAACCCTAATGGGCTCCCGTTAAGGCCCAACAACAACGGGTCACACACGCACGTATTTTAAAGCACCTTCTTCACTTCTCTTGACCTAAACCGCTTCCCTTGCGCCGTCAGCGCCCATGTTTAGCCGAAGGTCACAAAGGCGGTATTTGGTAAAATTACCAAAATACCCTTCTCGATCCTTCTCCATGGACCGAGTCCAATCTGTCAAGCAATTGCTCGCCCGCCACGTGTAGTTTGATCAACGGCTCTCATCATGTCGGCAAGTCTCTCCGTCCGAATCCCATCGGAACCACCAAGGCACTTGCACCGACCCCCACGCTTGATCCAACCAACAGATCGAATTGCCGCTCGATCAACCTCGTCCATTCTGCGCCATGCTTGAGTGACCTCACCAAGCATCCATGATCGTTCTGGACCTCAGCTCTCCAAGCTTAGTCCCGATCCTCCTCGCCGTTGACCGTCGTTGACCTGCAAGCCACCTGCACAGCAATAGACAAAGAAATCGTCTCCGGGAACAAGTTCTTCACAACTTGACCCACGTTAGCTCAAAACATGCAATATGCAACACTTACACAACAATAAACATGGATATGAATTACCCCAAAATCAATTTGCCAAATATCTCAACATTCAACACAAACTCGGTCTAACCGCGATTCCTTTGGCCGGTCGACCACGCTAGGCCGGCCTAGCCCACATAATCTATGGATCGACCGCATATGACTGTCGACTTTTCTAAGTTAAGCAAAACGCGTGAAACTTCAAACCATCAAAGCCATTGCCAATTGTTTCATCATCCTAAGATCATGAGTATATTCCCATGATATCCACAATCTCCCCCTTGATGAACACATTGGCAATTTCTCAAAAAATGTAGTTTTCGGGTTTGAAAGGTAAAATACTCGCAGTTTTCGCACAAAGGCACAACTTGGTCCAAAGGCAAGAAAAAGCAAAGAAAATGATCAAGCTGGCTCCAGAATAGCATAAGCAAGTGAGATAAGGCAAAAGAAAACACAAAAGCTTCAATTTCCAAAGAATATCCAAAAATCTCACTTAGGTCCATATGGAAGAACAATTGTTCTATTTGACCCTTTATCATTGTGAGTCTTCAAGAATTGCAATTCAAATTCAGAAAAGGCAAATAAAACCGAAAGAATGCAATTGAGATGTTCCCACTCACTATGATCACCAAATTTCCAGAAAATCCATTTTCTCCCTATGACACTCCAAAAAGCTCTAAAACAACATTTTCACCAGTCTTTCTCCCCCTTTGACAATGAATTCATCAAGGTGCATGGAAGAAGATAGAGCATGAATGAAATGGAATGGCTGTAATTTTGTAATTTTTTATTTTTTCAGTTTTTTTGTTTTTTGTTTTTTTTTTGTTTTTAACTTGAGCAAAAGGAGCAATGAAGATTATCCAAAAAGACTGTACAAGTATTACACCAAGCCATATTATGTGAAGACGCTATATTCAATCATGGCAAAACATGTACAGCAAAGCTAAGGCCAAAATAGCAATAATCTGTGATTAAATGAATCAACAGCATGACAAGGTACTCAAGATCATAGTTTAACTAAAGGTATCCAAAAATGAGTCAGGCCATGTCTATAAGCGAGATTGAGCCAGAACCTAGAAAAAGAGTAAAGTTTGAGCATTCAGATTTGAAACAATTTGATCAAGCATTTAGAATTTAGCACATTGAGCACTTTGCTAAAAATGATTGGTTTTATCTTAGCAAAGCAAGTCCTGGACTAGGAGCCATCCACAACTGCCTTCTAAGCTTCAACCAATTGCTAATTTGTTTTCTTAGCATTGTGCTAGATTTCAAGCCTCACTGCGACCATCCCAAGCAACAAAAGCTTAAGAGAATAGTCTGGGCCATCCAAAACTCCCCCTGAGTTCATGCCTAGTGCAATGGCAAGCCGTCTCATGAGAAAGAATTGGTGAGATCAGTTTTTTCGCACATAAAAAGCTCATTTTTCATTTGCTTAACTTAAGAAATATCATAGCTCAGTTTGAAACTCATAATAAGTTCAAGACTCAAAGAAGCCTATATGACATGGCATGAATCATAAGAGGATCACTACAGCAAAACTAGTCACAAGATCCAACAAGTCATGTTTTGATTCAATTTGCTCACAGATAATAAAGCTAGCATGGCAAAAGCTAAGCTATACATAAAAAGCCATAAAGAAGTCTAGCAAACTAGCACAAGACATGGCAGGGTATAAAGCATGAAATCAAGTCATACAAGAATAATAATCAAAGCTCCACAAGGTTATATTACAATGCAAGTTGCTGAAATGTAAAATGCATTATGATACAAATGAATGCAAAAAGAGCAAACTCCCCCTCAAAGCAGGCCAAGAGAACTAATAACCCCCAATTCTCCCCGCAAAGAAGCAAAACGAGAAGAATCAAGAGCTTTAGTGAAAATATCCGCAACCTGCTGCTCGGACTCTACAAAGTGAAGCACAACATCACCCTTCTCAACATGGTCTCTAAGGAAATGATATCTAACATCAATGTGCTTAGTCCTAGAATGTTGCACTGGGTTTTTGGCAATGTTAATAGCAGAAGTGTTGTCACAGAAAAGAGGAACACTACCCAAAGACAACCCATAGTCCCGCAGAGTAGACAAGATCCAGAGAACCTGAGAGCAACTACTGGCTGCAGCTACATACTCGGCCTCGGCAGTGGACTGTGCAACAAAAGACTGTTTCCTAGAAGACCAAGAGATAAGGGATGTGCCTAAGAAATGACAAGTGCCAGAAGTACTCTTCCTATCTACTCTACACCCCGCAAAATCAGCATCAGAAAAAGCGCGAATGGAGATAGCAGAAGAAGAAGAATACCAAAGTCCAAAGTCAAGAGTGTCTCAAGGTACTGAATATGCGACGACCGCTGACGATGAGAAGCTCGAGGAAGCTCGAAATCGGAGCGCATGACACACAACAAAGCTGTATGTCCGGCCTTGACACCGTGAGAGGTAGAGGAGGAGCCGATCATCTTGTGGTACTCCTTCCGTCCACGGGCTCTCCATCCTCATCGTGGTCCAAAGACGGTGGTCGTGGCAATGGGAGTAGACATTGGCCTCTCGCTTCCCATGTCAAGCGCCAAGAAGGTCCTTTGTATACTTACTTTGATGAATGAAGGTGCCTTCTTTCAGCTTGCTTGACTTGAAGACCAAGGAAGAAGGTCAATTAGCCCATCATGCTCATCTCGAACTCCTGCTCATAGAATCAAAATCTAGACACCAAAGCATGAGAAGAACCACGAATATAATGTCATCCACATAAATCTGAACCATCAAAAAGTCACTGCCATGCCTGAGAGTGAACAAGGTTTTATCAACCATTCCCATTTTAAAATTATTTTTGAGCAAGAAACTCTTAAGCCTATCATACCAAGCTCTAGGGGCTTGCTTCAGTCCATACAAGGTTTTGGAGAGTTTAAAAACATGGTTTGGGAACTTGGGATTTTCAAAACCAGGAGGTTGCTTGACAAAGACCTCTTCTTCTATGAAACCTTTCAGAAAAGCACTTTTGACATCTATTTGAAATAGCTTGAAGCCCTTGGATGCCGCAAATACTAGCAAAATGCGAATGGCTTCTAATCTAGCTACAGGAGCAAAGGTCTCCTCAAAGTCTAAGCCCTCTACCTGGGAATACCCTTGAGCTACAAGTCTAGCCTTATTGCGAACTACTAACCCATCTTCACTTTGCTTATTTTTGAAAACCCATTTTGTTCCAATTACATTATGTTTAGGTGGAGGTTCAACTAAGGTCCAGATTTATTTCTTTCAAAATTTTCAAGTTCTTCATGCATGGCATTGACCCAAGAGGCATCAGAAAGAGCATGGGTGACATCTCGGGGTTCAAAAGAAGCAACAAAAGCAGAATGTGCATGGGAATCGGGAGAAATGAACTCGAGCGAGTGACTCGCTCATGAAGATCCCCAATCATCTCGCTCGGTGGATCTTTGTCATTTGAATCTGAAGAGGAGCTCTGTGTCTTTGGAGTGGCCTCTACCTCATGGGTTGTGGAGGTAGGAGCAGAGCCACTCGATCGTCGGTGAAGGTAGGATGAGGTCGCTCATCCAAGTGGTGTAGTAGAAGCGGGCTCTCCAACCAAGTCGAGAAGGGACTTGAGGATGGATTGGGTCCTCATCCTCGAGTCATCATCGGCGAAGATGCTCTCGAAACACGTGTACTGCATCATCGGGTCTAGTACTGGGACTAGCCTCATCAAAAGTGACTTCGCAAGTCTCAACAACTTTGTTAGTGTCAAAATTAAATACACGATAGCCACGAGAATGAGCGGGATATCCAAGAAATATGCCATCGTAACATCTAGATTCAAATTTATCAAGGTTGCCATGTTTAAGAATGAAGCACTTGCAACCAAAAATCTTGAAATGAGAAACTTTGGGCTTATGACCAAATTTGAGCTCATAAGAAGTCTTACCAATTACAGATCTCAAAAAAACCCTATTAGAGATATAACATGCAGTAGAGATCGCCTTAGCCCAAAACCTCCTAGGTGTGGAATGCTCATCTAGCATGGTCCTAGCCATCTCTACAAGGGTCCTATTCTTCCTCTCTACAACGCCATTCTGCTGGGGAACTCTAGGTGATGAAAACTGGTGCTCAAGCCCCCTATCAGAACAAAAAGTGGCAAAGGAAGAATTTTTGAATTCTGTACCATTGTCACTCCTAATGGCTCTCAATGCTTCAGGAAGCTCAACAGCAAGTCTAAGGACCAACTCTCTAAAGAAGCCAAATGCCTCGTCCTTAGGAACCAGAAAATAAACCCATGAATACCTGGAGTAATCATCCACAATCACAAGAACATACCACTTCCCACTGGCTGATTGAACTCTAGAAGGACCAACAGTGTCTAAGTGCAAAAGCTGACCAGGTCCATCTGTCATCACTAAAGTAAGAGGTGGATGAGAAGCAGAAACCATCTTACCATGTCTCTGAGTGTGCACACAAGGTCTCTAATGACCTTGACCTAGGCAAACCTCTAATCAAATCCTTCTCATCGACTCTAGTCAAGTGGTGAAACCTATGTGACCAAGCCTACGATGCCACAACACTAGATCATGAGAGTCGGTTAGAAGACACCTAGGGCTAGAAGCAAAAGAGATATGAAATCAAGACAAAAGATCCTCTCAAACCTAGAGATCTCAAAGACAAGCTCACCAGAGGAATCTATAACCTCAAGACTCACCACTCTTAAATCTCACCTCTAGACCCTCATCAAGCGGTGAGAAGCGAAGCGATTATATCTCACCTTACTTACCAAAGCGACGCCCTTGAGCATGAACTTATTATTGCGCTGCTGTGCCTTGGGCATCACGGTCCGGTAGAAGCATCCCCAAATGTGATCAATTCATTGCGGATGCACGTGTGAGGAGGAGAACCATCTAGAATCCCGGTCATGTGTCGAGAGCACCCGGAGTCAACAAGCCATATGTCCTCCTTCCTCGCACGACGGACCTACAAGGCACGAACAGGAAACATCTGTGCCTCAAGATCAAGTTAGTGATAAAAGACTTGGGAATCCAAGATCGAGTCACACGATGCGTAGGCAAAAGCAAGAGAAGCGGCGATAAAATGGTTAGGAGCAAAATCATAAGAACACACACGAGAACCACCTAGACCTCTCTGAATCGACCTACCAAAAGGTCGGTACTCCCCCTGTTTAGATGCTACCCGCGGTCTCTCCTCACGAAATCCTAAACCAAAACGCTGCCTAGAACCACCAAAGGAGTCAAAGAAGTCATCTACGGAACCTAGGCCTATGTCTAGCAGGAAAGTCAGGCTGCCTAGCTCTAGAGACAACCAAGCGGTGAAGGAACTCCTCTAATGGTTCTCAAGGTACTCATCCTCTCCTTCCTCTCAATCTTGGCTCTACTAAGCGTAACTCAACAATGTGGCCATTTTTCTTGCGAAGGTGCAATGGTACTTGACCTTTTGAGGGTGCGACTGATGAAGTAGAAGCACCTATCTTGCTAGAAGTGGTTTGGGCAAAACCAGCAGATTTAAAGACTATCTTGGATGGCTTAGGGGGTTCTACCTCAAACAGGCCACTCTTAATGACTCTAACAACCTTAGGTGGATGGTTCTTGGTATACTCTAGGGAATCAAATCCTAGGCCTCTATTATTCACACTTACCTTAGATTTGTCTAGAATCATGTTGAGATTCTTCTTCCCACCAATAAATCTCTCAAGTGTCTCTTTAAGGTAGTTATGTTGTTTGGCTAGTTCATAACAAGAAGCACACTTATTTGACTTGCTAGCCCTATCAGATTTTTCCTTATAATGAGCTACCTCAGCTTTCAAAGCCTCACAAGACACACAATAGTTATCCCTAATCTTATCCAACTGCTCTTTGAACTTAACTCTAAAAGCTTCTTGTATCTTATCTACATTATGCCCAAGTTCAATACAAAGAGTACAAGAATCAGAATCAACAACTTTCTTTGAAGCAGTCATGGACATGGATTGTTCAATTTTAGCTTTCTCTTCTAGTGTCTTGTTTAAAGCATCATTCTCAATTGTGAGTTTAACACAGTTTTCACAAGAAGCAGTTTTAGAATAAAGAACCATTTCAGTCATCTCTTTCATTTTAATACTACTATCCTCACAATGAGAACACATGTGACTAGCATCAAATTTCTGCAATTCTTTCATAGCGCTATCCAATTTTAATTCAAGCAAAGCACAATTTGAGCAAGATAATGGAATAGCATCAACAGTAGTCACATCTAAAGCAATGGCATTCATGCAAGCAGGACTAGACTTGAGAGTTTCTAGTTCATCAAAAGCATCTTTCAGTTGACTAGCAATAGAGGAATGAGCAGATTTCAGATTTGCTAGTTCATTAAGCAAGCTAGAGCAAGAATCACAATCATCAGCAGGATTAATGGATTTGAGCCTATCAACCTCTAAGTTCAAATCATCAATCATGGCATCCTGTTTCCTAATCATTTTTTCTTGCTTATACATTCTCTTTTCAAAGATAGGCTAAAGCATGTTTCATACTAGTAAGTGAAGGACGTACCTCATCGGGATCATTTGAAAAGGTAAATGCGTCGTTGGAGGAGTCGACGCCATGGCTATCGCTAGCCATGAAGCACATGCCGTGAAGTCTGGGCCTTCTTCTTGCCATGAGAGTCATCGCTGCCGTCCTCCGCCTCCGAGTCCACATCGCTCATGTTCACACTCTCAAGAGCGGCAAGGACTTGGCCGATTTAACTTGCGATAGTTTGGCTTCTTGCCTTTCTTGTCTTTGGCTTGATGACACCTCCGAGAGTCCTTCTCCTCCTTGCCCTTCAGCTTGGGGCACTTGGAGCGAATGTGGTTAGGCTCACCACACTCGAAACAAGTGACAGAGCCACCTCTCCTCCTGTTCCTCACTTTGTTGTAAACTCTCGAGAATTTGGTGGATAGGAGGGCTAAATTATCCTCAGGTAGCTTCTCTAGTTGCTCATCGCTCAAAGAATGTAAAGCTGACAAAGAAAAGCCAGATGAGCCAAAGTCAAAGGAATCAGTCGAGCTACCCTTAGATGGGTCGACCACCAAAGCCATCGACTCTGTCTTGAGGAGACGCGAGATAAAGTCAATCTCATGCGTCTTCAACCTCGAGTAGAGCTTATCCATGGTAAGCTCACTCATGACAGTGTTGTCATTGATGGATGTGATCTTCATCCCCCAGACCTTCACATCAAGAGCACCCAAAAGCTGGCGTGCGTTCTTAGACTCGGGGAAAACAAGATCAACAGTGCGAAGGTCATGAAGAATCTTGGAGAACCTCCCCCACAGCTCATCTAAAGACTCACCAGGCCTTTGCTCGATCTTTGAGTATTCTTTCTTGAGCTGGTTCTGTCTCACTTCCTTGATCGCAGTAGAACCCTCGTGGTAGTCACAAAGGGTCCTCCAGATCTCATGAGCAGACCTCAAATGAGCCACGCGCTCAAACTCAGATCGACTAAGACCTTGGATCAGAAAGTTCGAGCCTTGCTATTAGCCTCAACATCTGGAGTGATCACATCGTCATTGGCTGGCACGACATATGGATTTTTGACCTTAAGCCAAATAGCGTGCCCTTGAGCCTCGATGTAGGCATGCATGCGTGCCTTCCAGTAAGCAAAATCAACTCCATCGAACACAGGTGGTTTGGTCGAATACTTGTCAGTCGCCATGGCTCCAAAGACCGGTTAAGATCTATGAGAAGAGCTAACCGGGCTCTGATACCAATTGTAGGACCGGAAATGCGACTAGAGGGGGGTGAATAGACGCTTTCGCTATTTTTCACCTTGATTAGATTCAACATCTATATCACTCCATTAGCTATGGAAGCTATGAAGATCAATATACAAGTACTGTAGAGGACTTGTGTTGAACCCACAACAAAACCCCAAAGCAAGAAACCAAAAACCAAAATTTTAATCAAAAGGCCGGAGTGACCTCAGGCAAATGGGCGGTCAGACCTCCCAGGCCGGACTGACCTCAGGAATACTGGGCGGTCGACCTCAGCCGGACCGACCTCAGCATACTGGTGGTCGAGACCTCGTGGTCGATGAACAGACAATCACTCGAAAGCCAAAACTAAAATTGGTCTAACTTTTGATCCGTAAGGCCAAACACCACGAAATTTGAGACACACCTTCTCTAAGATATTAGGAACCTATTCCAATCAAAGATCATAGAGATCCATACCAAAGTTTTTATCTTTTTCAGTTTTACCGAAGGAGGGTTCAAAACCGAGCAAAACACGAAAACTTGATCCAACACTTGCTTGTGGGAGATTGATGATCTAGATGATCTTAGATATGTTCCCACATGTCCAAGCAAGGAGTAGGAGGGCACGAAATCAACCAAAAACCACAGGATCAAGAAAGCACTCAAAATCATCAAAATAAGGTGTAAGAACAAGAAAAGAACGAAGAGAGCTCATCTCAAAGAACTTGCAAGGATTGATTGATGATTGATGATTCGTGGTTACAGCCACTCCCTCAAGGAAGACAAAAGCTCAATCCATGAGCACACACACCATCCATCTCTCTAGAGCTTAAGCCTCTCTTTTCTTCCCTAAACCCTAACACCAAACTAGGGTTTGCAAATGGAGTGCTTGGGGGCTGTGTTACAGCAGCCACCCCTATTTATATGGAGGCTTAGACCTTCTAAAGAGTTAACCCTAATGGGCTCCCATTAAGGCCCAATAACAACAGGTCACACACGCACGCATTTTAAAGCACCTTCTTCACTTCTCTTGACCTAAACCGCTTCCCTTGCGCCGTCCCGCGCCGCGGTTTAGCCGAAAGGTTACAAAGGCGGTATTTGGTAAAATTACCAAAATACCCTTCTCGATCCTTCTCCATTGACCGAGTCCAACTCGTCAAGCAATTGCTCGCTCGCCACGTGTAGTTTGATCAACGGCTCTCATCATGTCGGCAAGTCTCTCCCGTCCGAATCCCATCGGAACCACCAAGGCACTTGCACCGACCCCTACGCCGCTTGATCCAACCAGCTGCATCGAACTACCCGTTCGATCAACCTCGTCCATTCTACTCCATGCTTGAGTCACTTGACCTCACCCGGCATCCATGATCGCTCTGGACCTCAGCTCTCCAAGCTTAGTCCCGATCCTCCTCGCCGTTGACCGTCGTTGACACGCAAGCCACCGCACAAAGAATAGACAAAGAAATTGTCTCCGGAACAGTTCTTCACAACTTGACCCACGTTAGCTCAAAACATGCAATATGCAACACTTACACAACAATAAACATGGATATGACTTACCCCAAAATCAATTTGCCAAATATCTCAACATTCAACACAAACTCGGTCCGCCCGCGATTCATCGGGATCGGCCGAGCCCAGCCAGCCGGTCCGTTGCCCACATAACTGCGATCTGACCGCATATGACCTGTCAGCTTTTCTAAGTTCGCCGAAAACGCGTGAAACTTCAAACCATCAAAGCCATTGCCAATTGTTTCATCATCCTAAGATCATGAGCATATCCCCATGATATCCACAGAGAGAAATGGTTATTTAGGAACTCACATGTACATGTATATGATGCTACCATGGTGCAGTTTGTCCTAGCAAGACCTAATGCAACACTCTGTGAGGCTACATATGATAGTTTAGGTCTCGATAGGTTAATTAAGCTTTTGAATTGGGCAACAATGTTGAAATAGTCATATACCATGTGTAATCGTGATTTGCTGTAAGTCCTGGTCTATAGGATCTAGCATAGAAATAGGAGAGGAAATCGCTACCACTCTATTTTGTATTGCCGGTTTTTCGGTGTACACTGTTCACCGCCCGACACTCTTAAATACTAGTATCCTACTGCTTTGTTTAGTGAGGCATTCCTGCAAACTATTATGTCAATCCCATTTTCTACTTCACAAATCTTTTATGGTATCAAAGCCTCACACCATAAAGAAATCATGTCTACCTCCAGCAATGTCGTCAACTCCAGCTCTCCTGCTTTCAGTTCTTCCTCTACTGGATTACTCCCTACTCCATCCTTTGGTCATTTGATCACCGCCAAGCTCACGAGTTCTATCCACCTACCGTGGAAGGCTTTATTCTTGCCTTACATGCGAAGTCAACAATTACTTGGCTTTGTTGATGGCACCACTATGTGCCCTCCTACGATGATCTCACAAGTAACAACGGAAGGTGCCATGCAAGTGCCGAACCCAGCATATCAACAATGGCTGCAACAAGACCAGATGGTGTTGAGTGCCCTTCTCTCATCATTTACAGAAGAAATTCTTGGCCGCATACTTTTCCTCACCACATCAGCCAAAGTTTGGAGAGCACTAGAAGGGACGTTCTCTTCTAGATCCCGAGCACGCATCATGCAGATCAACATGCAACTGACCAATGTTAAGAAAGGTGATCTCTCCATCCCTGAATACTTCAACAAGGTTAAAAATCTTGCAGATACTCTCTCTGCCATAGGATAGACACTGAAAGATGAGGAGGTGGTATCCTATATGCTTGTTGGCCTCGGAGAGGATTATGATCCTCCGGTAACATCAATCACCACATGTTGAGTTTTGATATGCGCAAAGAACATCACAACAACGCATTTCAGATGACTACAAATAATGTGACATGCAACAGTCGTGGAGGTCGAGATGGCTCTAGAGGCAGAGGGAGAAACAGTGGCAATGGCGGTGGTGGCCGCGGCAAGCCCAATTCTCAAAAATTCTAGTCCAGTACGTAATGCAAATCGACCCCAGTGCCAAGTCTGTGGTAAGTTTGATCATGTAGTGTTGAAATGCTATCATCGCTTTGATCATTCTTATTAGGAAGAGGAGAATCATGTTGCAGCATTGGTGACCACACCATCCTACGGCATTGACACAGACTGGTACATAGACTCAGGGGCAGCAGATCATATTACCGTAGACTTGGACAAGCTCTCCATTCGTGAGAAGTACCACGACAAGGATCAGGTGTAGACGGCAAATGGTTCAGGTATGTCAATATCCCACATTGGTCGCACTCACATGTTCCTAATACACACAAAAATCTCATTTTAGTACATCGTATTATGTCTAAAAATAATGTATTTCTTGAGTTTCATCCCACTCATTTTCTTGTTAACGATTGGGTCACGAAGAGACTTCTTCTTTAGGGCAAATGTGGGGGGTGGATTGTATCCTCTAATGAATTCCAATGCCTTGAACAAGAAAGCTTTTCCAAGTGTCAAGGTTCCTCAAGAGCTATGGCACTACAGACTCGGTCATCCCTCTTTAGTTGTAGTTCATCATGTTCTACATGAAAATAATCTTCTTGTGATTCAGAACAAAAACATTGTACATGTTTGCAATGCATGTCAATAGGGAAAATGCCACCAATTTCCTTTCTCTATCTCCAATAATGTATCATCTTCTCCTATAGATCTTGTTTTTACTGATGTATGGGGCCTTGCCCTCACTTCTATTGGAGGATTTCAATACTATATCAGTTTCATAGACGATTTTAGTAAAGTTGTTTGGATTTATCCTATCAATTTTAAATCTGATGTTGCTCAAGTCTTTATTCGATTCCAATAACATGCTGAACGACTATTGAATAAGAAAATTGTCTTTGTTCAGTCTGATGGAGGAGGTGAATACCAAACCTTACACAAACTTTTTCAGCGAAATGACATCAAACAACTTATTTCTTGCCCACATACACACCAGCAAAATGGTTCAGCAGAGAGGAAACATCGGCACATTATGGATGTTGGTTTGACTCTGCTTTCTCAAGCATCTATGCCTTTGAAATTCTGGGATGAAGCTTTCGATACAACTTGTTTTCTAATCAATAGACTCCCTAGTCGAGTTATCAACAATTATACACCTGTTGAAAAACCTTTTGGCTCTAAACCTGATTACTCACTATTGAAGACTTTTGGGTGTGCATGCTAGCCTAATCTAAGGTGCTATAACTCCCACAATCTTCAATTCCGGTCAAAACAGTGTGTTTTCATTGGTTATAGCAATTTTCACAAGGGATACAAATGTTTACATAAACTGACTGGACAAGTCAATATTTCTAGAGATGTTGTTTTCGATGAATATGTCTTCCCTTTGGCCTTATACAATGTTCCCACACATTCCTTCCATCAAGATGTTCCTCTTCCTCTAGATTTGTCTGTTTTGCCACAAGTCAAACATACACCTCCATCTTCTTCTCCTGTGAGTGATCCCGTGTGTGATGTTGATGTTCCAGTATACAATGCTATTGCTACTGATCTTGCAGGTACTGATCACACTCCAGTTGTAACATCCCAAAGTTATGTTATTAAAAACAAAATTAATAAAAGTATTAATTTATTGGATTTTTTGAAATTTAAAGAGTTTTCTTGGTTTAAAAAAATTAAAATGAATTATTTAATTTCTTGGTTTTTAAAGTTAAAAAGAAAATTTATTAATTGTCTTGAATTTTCTGGATTTTAAAAAGGATTTTTCCTATTTCCAGAAAATGAAAATGATTTATGTGCAAAAATAAGAGCCAACTTTAAGTTGGAAATAATTTTATTAAGTTCAAAATAATTCAGGAAATTTCCGTGAATTTTTCCAGAATTTTTGAACTCTGTTTGCTATTTTCTAAAAAAAACCCTTTGGGTTTCTTGCTATTTCTGAAAATCAAAAATCAAATTAAATTCTCAAAACCCATTCGACCGATTTTCTTCTCGTGGCCTACTTCATACACAGACGCCCGATCGCCTCCTCCTCTCTCTTCTCCTCTTCCACGCTGGGCCCCTTTGTCAAAGCCACCCTTCTTCCTCCCACTTTTCTTCCTCCTCGCACCGAAGCCCTCTCGACGCCATTGCCGCCCAACACAAGCTTTGAAATGGCCCCATTTTCTTCCCCCTTTTTCTCGCGAAAACATGCACATTTAAACCCCTGCATCGCGTCGTCCCGTTTCGGCCATCCTACCTTTTTTTCCGCCCCCATTTCGCCAGATTGCGCAACGCCCACCACGAATCTCGCCACGTGATCTCCCGCCCCTGTCCTCCTCTACCCCTATAAATAGGAGCATCTCGTGCCCCCCCTTCCCCCTCATCTCACCCCTGAGATCCCATCTCCTCTCTCCCTTCTCCTTGCCACAATCTCCCTTTGTCCTTGCCGTCGGCCGCAAGCTCTTCCGCTGTCGTTGAAAGAGCCCCTCCATCATCATCCTCACCATCGGCATTGTATCTTCGTGTTCTACCCCGTGCTCTCCTCCTCATCGCCGAAGCATCATCGGAACCGCCTCGTCTCCTTAGACCGAACTGCACCGCTCCATCCTCATGATCGACCGTCCTTGCGCGCCTAGCCACTGCCAAGGTGAGCATCATGCTCCTCGTCCCTCCCTCTCTCTTTCACGTGCCTCGCCGCCGGTCGCCGGAGACCCTTGGGTCCCGAGTGTGTCAACACCACCACTGCCATGTGGCCGCCACATAGGGCCACGTGTGCGCCAGCTCAGCTACCAGCACCTCGTTAGCGTCCAGCTCCTGACCATACATTGTGCATTCACTCACCACAGCAACATGTTGTGCGCACTCGGCCTCAAAACAATATTTCTCAGCCAAAGCAATTTACTGATGGTACTATCTGATACTCGATCAAGGGTAGGAAGCATTCTCAACAGAAGTAATCGAACCCTCCAGTCACCTAGATGCAGTACAAGATGTTCACTGGAAGCAGGCTATGTACAATGAGTATGCAACTCTCATGCGAAACAAGACATGGCATCTGATTCCCTATCACAAAAGTCAGAATCTGATTGACAATAAGTGGGTATTTAAATTAAAACACAAGGCTGGTGGAAGCATTGATCGTTACAAGCACGATTTGTGGCCAAGGGCTTTAAGCAGAGGCATGGTTTGGACTATGAAGACACTTTTAGCCATGTTGTAAAACCTACCACAGTGAGGCTTATCCTTTCATTGGCTATTTCCCGTGGTTGGACACTAAGGCAAGTTGATGTTCAAAATGTTTTTCTGCATGGAGTACTTGAGGAAGATGTATTCATGAGGCAAACACCTGGATATGAGGATCCAAACTATGCACAACATGTATGTAAACTGGATAATGCTCTATATGGGCTTAAGCAAGCACCAAGAGCATGGTACTCACAACTCAGTTCAAGGCTTGAAGAACTTGGGTTTGTGTCATCACAAGCAGATACCTCCTTGTTTATTTACAATCATAGTGGAACAATGATTTACATGTTGATTTATGTTGATGATATCATCATTGCAAGCTCCTCAGTTCAGGCCACAAACGAACTTCTTCAACAAATGCACAAGGACTTCGCAATCAAAGACATGGGTAATCTGCACTATTTTCTTGGAGTTGAAGTGGTACAAAACAGTGAAGGGTATTGCATTAACTTAGGAAAAATACATTGGTGATATACTCACAAGTGCAAACATGGCAAATTGCAAAGCTAATTCTACTCCCATGTCAGCTACTAAAAAGTTGTCAAGAATACAAGGCACATTGCTAACTGAATCTAAAGCAACAAGATATAGGAGTATTGTTGGAGCTCTTCAGTATCTAACAATTACTCGGTCTGACATAGCTTGTTCAGTTAGTAAAGTGTGGAGGACTGAGCCTAGCTTAGATGGCAGAGGGGAGCTTCAGGCTCCCAGCCCGCCCGCATTCGAGCGCTGGCTCACGCAGGGCACCTCGCGGTGTTTCTTCTTAAAAACTGTAGCCAGAGGGGAAAATGTCCTAGTGTCGGAAAAAAAAGTTAATAAAGCGTGCCAATATTTGTGTTCTCCTACTTCTGATCATTGGTCAGCAGTGAAGAGAATCGTGAGGTACCTTGAATATACTCGAGAGATGGGACTTCATATCAGAAGATCTAGCTCAAGCCTTGTCAGTGCATTTACATATCGTACATCGACTAATGGCTTTGCTGTGTATTTCGGAATAAACCTCATTTCATGGAGTTCACGCAAGTAGCACACGGTGTCAAGGTCCAACACTAAGTCTGAATACAAAGTACTAGCCAATGTAACGACAGCAATTTTGTGTGGATTCAGTCCTTGCTCAAGGAGTTAGGCGTGTTTCAGTCAAGACCACTGTCTTTGTGGTGTGACAATCTGTGAGCAACATATCTGTCTGCTAATCCTATTTTTCATGCTCGCATGAAGCACATCAAATTTTATTTTCACTTTGTTCGGGAACGTGTTGCAAAGAAGCCGCTCGACATCAGGTTCATCTCATCCCAGGACCAGACAGCTGATATTTTCACCAAGGCTCTTCCAATGCAGAGTTTCAGAACTTTTAGATACAATCTTAATTTGTTCTAGTAGGAATAAGATTGAAGGAGGGTGTTGAAATAATCATATACCATGTGTAATCATGATCTATTGTAAGTCCTAGTATATAGGATCTAGCATAGAAACGGGAGAGGAAATCGCTACCACTCTGTATCATTGGTTTTTTGTGTGCACTGTTCACCGTCCGGCACTCTTAAATACGAATATCCCACTTTCAGCGAGGCATTCCTGCAAACTATTCTCTCAATCCCATTTTCTACTTCACACATCTTTTGGACTAGTCATGTGTCCGTGCGTTGCAACGAAAAATCAATTTTTGCATAGAATATGTTGTTGCAGCTCACCAATCTCTCTATTGTCATTCATAAGTTAAAACTTTTATGTCTTGCAGCAGAGTCAAGAAGGTTTCCTTGCTACAGGTTTGACTAAACAACCATGCAAAATAAATTTAGTACGTCAAACATTTTTAGATGATGAAAACAGACAATTAGTCTAAAAAACATGGAGATGTATTGCTTCTTTCGGTCAGCATGAATCATGACATAATAATTAAAATATTGTGTTTACAAAGTAAATTTGTTATTTACACAGTTTATTATCAAAAAAACATCAAAATATATGTTGCTTGGGACAGCAGGCGCCTCATTGATGCTGCTTGTATGTTTTCCAACTGGTTGCCTCCACCAAGTAAAAAAAACGAAGAAAAAGAAAAGGACGATGAGACCATTAGGGGAGAATTTCAACAGCTGGAACATATCGTCGTCAGATGGGCAAAGAGGTATCTGAGGCAAGAACACCTATTCAATAATTTGTGCACATATATTGAACACCACATTAACCTGATCCTTGTATTAGGAGTTATCTACTTAATAGGTGCATTAGTTTCTTACCAAAAAGATTGCCACTGCTCTTTTTGTTGTCTTCTATGTTCATCATCTCCAGCGATGTATGTGCCACCTGTACCTGAAACGGCAATGTGAAAAGGCTCATCTTTCTTGATCAAAACAAAAATAAAACTAATGGAAAACTTCTTTCCATTGAATTAAAGATGTGCATATCTTTATGGCTAGTTGGCTACATTAATTTCTACAATCGCATTGATAGCTACACCAATTGTTGAGATGCATGCAGCCACAAACACTGTCTATTGTAAATAATTTGTGTTTACTGCCAGTGCCAAAATAAAATTACAGCATAGCTGGAATAAAAAAATGGATCAAAGATAAATATCTTGGAATTAGTAAACTTTAGTTAGTTCCTATTTCATTAACAACTTCCAAATATTAATACTAAAGGATATGTATTTCCAAAGAAGCTGCCATGTATGAACCAAAGAAATAAATCACGAGTTCCACCCGAGTGAAAGCAGAAAAGAAAATGTATGAATGCCAAGTGCCAACTGAGCATAAAAAATGTTACGGCAAATAAGATTGTATTGGTTGAAGTGAATTGTTCAAGGTTAGGATCTTAGTAGGATGAGGCCATCCTAGATCTAAAAAAGTTGAGTAACTTTCATTGTTGGTCATTCACACTCATCTGTCTCTAATTTCATTTAAATTTCACTTCTTTAGTACTGAGAATTGAATGAGGTACATCCAAACTAATTAGGCTAAAAAGAACAACATTGATCCTTAAAATAATAAGGTACATCCAGCTTGACCAAGTCATAATCAAAAGGATAAGACAGAAATCTTACCCCAATCTCCGAATGTTAGAATGATTTGTTGTAATCGGCTATAATAAAGAACATCAACTATAATCCAAAGGGAGAGAACACACCTGAAAAAGAAATCATGCGCATCAATCATAAAACTGTAGCAACGAATAATTCTGAAGGTAGAGTAACTACAAAATATAGCAAATTAAGAAGAATAAGTAACATATGACTCATGTTATGCAATGGCCATCTATCCATTTAATGATTTAATAATTGACATCTTACCACACCGAATATTTACATTTAGTTCTTCTATTGCATTATACTAAATGTGCTCAAAAGCTTAGTATCTGAGAGTGATAAAGATGTCAACCAGTTACATGATTGAGTATGTACATTCTATGTATGTTCCATACACATGACACGAAAACCATTCCTATGATTGCCAACCTAAGCACCCAATCCCAACCAGCAAGTGTTGATTGTACCCCCCAAAAGAGTCAACAAGAGAACTCAAAACTTTGGGGGAAAACATGGTTGAATGGCAGGAAGACAACCAGTTGTGCTTCAAGCCCTCAAAACAGTTGTGCTTCTATTCTTGCCTCCATGAAGAACAACTCCTGAGATGTTTTCTACCAAAACTACTTGTCTATAAGTTTCTTTTTCCAGATATTTTTCAAAAACATTTGAATGCTGGTATAGGTGTGATGCATGCACTGTCTTTATTATTTGTCGCTACCCTGGACTTCTGTATTTGGTCGTGGTTCCAGCACATTGCTAACTTGTAGAATGATGCACTATTTTGTCCTGCCATATATTAGTCCCACGACTCAGAAGGGTCTAAAAAATCTTGATGATTTTACTCAAAATTTTAAAACACACAAGATAGGAATACGTTTCTAGTAACTATTTTTAATTTTGGCTGGATGCATGAACGGTTCATGGGATGGAGCACACTACTGCATTAGTATTAGGAGTTATCTACTTAATAGGTGCATTAGTTTCTTACCAAAAAGATTGCCACTTCTCTTTTTGTTCCCTTCTATGTTTGTCATCTCCAGCGATGTATGTGCCACTTGTACTTGAAACGGCAATGTGAAAAGGCTCATCTTTGCCCGTCGAAAAAAGGCTCATCTTTCTTGACCAAAACAAAATAAAACCAACGAGAAACTTCTTTCCATTGAATTAAAGATATGCGTATCTTTATGGCTAGTTGGTTACATTAATTTATTTCTTGGTTCATCTCAGATATTTTCTTCTTGGTCTTCCATTCATTGTACTTTATAAATGCCTACTACATCAAGACCCGAGTGTTATGAAAGAGATAAAGTATCATCCTTGAATAGACAACACATGCAGACTACAATGTAAGTACATGATCAATCACAGTGCAACATATAAAACAACCAAAATCCAAAAATCAACTATTTTTGCAGATTAGCCAAACAATCAATGTGACATTGCATAAATAAAGTACAAATCAACTATTGTTGTACACAGGCAGCAAGCAATCTAAACAGCAGCAGAACTTAACTGTAATAAATCATAATTATGTGTTATTACCTTCCTATCTTCTTGGCTAGATCTGATGAACATCCTGAAAACATGGAAGGAAACACAAAGACATAATATTTAGCAACAGATCCATACTGAGAAACAAGGATGGGAGTAACAATTTATACTAATTCAGTTTGTGATTTACCTCAGGAATGTATTGGTGGTAGGATTGCCCATCTCAAACTTGAGAAGATTTAGTATATCACTCTCCATCTTAACAACCTGCACATCCCCACAAGCAACAAGAACACAACTCAAATTGGCATTTTAGCATCAACCGGTTGCAAGATCTTACACAAAATGAGCCAGGCACGACACCCACCACCTGCTTCATGTAGGTGTTGTCGGTGATGTAGTAGAAGTCCTTCACGTTTGGGGGGTTGATCTCCTCACACTTCCTGGACCCACCCCACGAATCCAAACTCAAGCTCATTTCTTGAAGAAATCGAATATTTTGCGATGTAATGCGGGATGAAATGGGTGCTTACGAGGCAATGAGCATGGCGAAGACGATGAGCAGCTAGAGCTTCTGGCGGTTGCTGGCATTGGCGGAGAGGAATCGGTCGATATAGGAGACAGTGAGGTAGAGCGTGTCGGAGATGAGCCTGTACTCCTCGGCGACCTCGATGAGCCAGCCGTGGAGGACTTCTGCTTCTTCTTCTTCCTCTCCATCACGGCCTCCCCCTCCCCCTTATCTCCACCACCACCACCACGCTGTTCGCCTGCGGGGACTCCTCGTCCCCATGTCGCCACTTCTTAGGTCGTCGCCTGCTGCCCCCCACGATGGTTGCGGCTGCGGCGACATAGGGGGGCCAACAAGGATGAGGAGGGGCCTGAGGCGCTCGTCGACACCTTGGTCTGGATCTGAGGACGGCGGCCGATAGAGACCCGCGGAGTACGGCGGCGTCAAGTTGGGGGGGGGGGAAGAGTGAGGACAGCGGCGTCGGGCGGGGGGAAGAGTGAGGACGGCGGCGTCGGGCGTGGGGAAGAGGGAGGACGGTGGCATCAGGCGCAAGGAAGAGGGAGGCCGGCGATGGAGACCGACGACGTCATGTGAGGGGAAGAGGGAGGACAGCGGCGTTGGCCACGCGGAAGAGGGAGAGAGGGCGACAAGCGAGGGATGCACGGGGCGGATGGGAGGGAGGCGCGGGGCAGCGGTTTGGGCGTGGGCATGGGCGTGGAGTGTGGGAGCGGTTCATGACCTTCGGCCAGACCTAGACATCACTCGCCACCGATCCAACGGATGTCAAGAGCTCTATCGAGGCATCTTCACCGTTGAGAGAGGACGGACGACCACTAATTGCTTCTTTTAAGTAGTAGAGATATCGAGGGCCGTATAGCCGTATACAAGCAGGCCAATCTTATTTAGGAGGAGAGAAAACGGGTAGTACTTAATTAGTTGTCGGCATGAAGCTGTTTATCGTGTTGCCAAACTAGAGATCGTGATTATTTTCTGGAAAATAAGATGGGGCCGGGAACAAGGTTCGCATCAACACAGCAGTAAATCCTCCTTTTCGGCTAGTACGAGAGAATGATCTCACTGGCTATTAGTAATTGACCTGTCACTGCCTTCACCTTTTCGCACGGCGCACTCCGTCGTCGTCGTGCAGAAAACAAACCGCCGCCACGCACTTTTCGGTTGGCTGTATGGCACACGCAAGTTTTGACGTTTTGACGCACGACGGCACGAGGCAAGTCAGTATCGATTTGTCTTGAAGGTTACTTCAGTTTCCGTCGTGTTGAGGCGCCGAACGGAGCCTCGAAGATTCTTGGGTCGATGAATCCGTGTTCGCTGACACGGAATCCGCAGATCGCGGTTTTCTGGCTGTTTGGTTCGCTCTTTCCGGCGCCCGCAGACTGCAGTACTGCACCACTGCATGCACGCGGCGGCGGCCAATGGCAGATTTTTTTTTATTTTGGCTCTTGACACCACGTAAACTGTAAAAATAGCTCCCGTGCCGTTTTATTTGTAAATGTAGTCCTCTTCCATGTAAATGTAGTCCCCTTCCGAGCGCAGGAGCACGGGATGGTGACACGTGTCTCCTTCCGCTGTCAGGGAGTGGAAGTGGTAGGCCACTGAGCTTTCGCGTTCAGACGGCACGGAAAGAGCTCAGGTCCACCACCTTCCACTATCGCCGCTGGTTCCGCGCCGGAGAATTGACGTGCTGGCCACCGAGCTTCCGCAGTTTCGAGCGAAAATAGACACGGTCGCACCTGGGGCATTCGCGCCGAGAGGAGCCAAATTTATAAATACATCGACACGGGAGCTATTTTTGCAATTCACAGACGTCAAGGCCCAAGATTAAAAAAATTCCCAATGACACGGTTACTTCCTGCAGATCCATGGCACCGGTGCACTGTTTATACACATATGATTTGGATCCACACCCATAGGGTGAATATGAGCTGTAGGATCCTTTACCGTTACAACTAGCAGGCAGTGCGGAGCACTCGGCACAATTCAAACACTAATTCAATACAGTATTTTTTACAGCTATATGCTACTAGCCGCCACTGTTTATATAAGCTGATATTATTGTTTGTACAGTGATTCTCGGCGAATGGCCGACGATCCAGCTCCGTAGCAGCGCAGCCCTTGCTTCGGCCAGTCTGAGAATCATGTGCTTGTACTGTGCCTGATCAGTGGACAGACTACTTGGCTACTTGCAGTAGCCTAGTTAAAAATACGTACGGACTTGTGTGTTCTTTTTTGGGTAAACCGACGACTTGCTATTTCGAAGTCTTTTCGTGTGTAATCGGTGGGCCACAAGTTGCGCTTGGGCACCACCTCGCTTTGCAAGGCAGACAGGCCTGGGCACCTGAAAACAGCGACTGGGCACCTGAAAACAGCGACAGGATGCCATTCCTATCCTACCTACTCCACCAAGTCCTGTTTTTTGGTCTCTTGGCCTTTTGGTACTACTTGTAAATCAAAACATTCACGGTAAGAATATTTTGTCCTTTGGAATAGCCAGTTACGACTCGAGAACCGATCTTTTGACGCTCAATTCTGTGTGGAGCGACGACAGTGACACCCCGCGATCAACCCCTCACCCTGCGCAGCGCGCACGCATCAGCTCACCAATACTGACTGGGTTAAGCCTACTACGTTTGCGTACGAGAATACCAAGGCTGCAGCAACGCAGCACGTAATTAACGGGTAAAAGGTGCCAAGCACGTTCGTCATGCGATTGCAAGGTGAGGGTCGCCTACCATCTGCGTGCAGGAGCCAGGAGGCAGCTAGCCGGCAGGTGTTGCCTGCGAGGGAATCCTCCAGGAGAGTGGCCAGCGACGGAGGCGCTCTCAACCGTATCATGCACGAGGTGTGCGAGGTGGAAACGCGGCCGTATCATGCACGAGGTGTGTGGAAACGCGGGGGGCGAGCCAGCGGGCGAAACCGTAGGCTCGTAGAAGAGCGTGGGAAACCGTATCATCCAAGGTGAGGAAAATGCCCAGGGGTAAACGCATTTTCCATTACTACGCGAAGTAGTACTCAATAAAAACGGATTGCGCGTCGTGTAGTGTAGTGTAAACATTGGTGCTTTGAACCCGTGTACTAATTGACAAGGGGAGGTGGAATCTTTTCCGAGTTGCTTAATCGAACACCCAAGTGCATACATACACTCGGCACTGTGCATACATAATTTAAAATACCAGAATCACGACTTGAGAGTCAAGTTTTTTTAATCATTTAGCATGTTTTTAAGCGAAATAGTAAAAATAATATCAAAATATGAAATGACAAAAACGACACATTTGTCGTGCGAAAACAGTATGCCGCGCACCCAACACGACATGTGTGCATTTTTTTGTTATTTTATTTTTAAGTTATTTTTACTATTTCGCTTTAAAACCGTGCTAAACGAGGAAAAAAAACTCCCCTAGTTAGCAGCGTGGATCCACTAATCCCAATCCATGACGCACAAAAGTAACCCGATAAAAAAGACCCGGAATCAAAGTTTAATTTTACAACGTTCAATTGGCAACTCAGGTTCATACCTGGTGTGCTCAGTGCGATCGGGGAACCTAAAGATGAATGAATGCATCTAGAGTCTAGACACGGAGAGTTCGAGACCAGGTACTCGTAACAAACATGTCCTGATGTCCTCCAGCTCACTGCGGGTGATGGAACATGCAGGTGCCGCCCGAGGTTTGGTGGTTCAAGATCCACAGGATGCACCGCAAACACAAACCAATTAGGCATTTATCAGCCGCATACACTGGGTCCACCTTACATGCTTCGACGGGAACTTCCTTTTTCCCGCCGCTATATAAACCCCCAAATGCCCACGACTCGCAAGTCATCACCACAAGTCTACGACCTCGTACCATTACAGACACACGCGTCCAAACACAGGTAAAGTACTCAAGTCGCATCAACTCCTCACTGCTTCCTCGGCTTTACGTGACATGGAGTGGGCGTTGGTCGGCAACCCCGTGAACGGCGCGGTGAAGCCGGCGTGCAACTCCGTCGGATCGCTACCGTTGGCCAACTCCGACGCCGTCATCCACCCGCCGGTGGCCAGCGTGGCGCCGGCGGGCGCCACGCTCGGCAGGCACCTCGCGCGCCGGCTCGTGCAGATCGGCGTCACCGACGTGTTCGCCGTCCCGGGGGACTTCAACCTCACGCTGCTCGATTACCTCATCGCCGAGCCGGGGCTCAACCTCGTTGGCTGCTGCAACGAGCTCAACGCTGGGTACGCGGCCGACGGGTACGCGCGCGCCCGCGGCGTCAGCGCGTGCGCCGTCACGTTCACCGTCGGCGGCCTCAGCGTGCTCAACGCCATCGCCGGCGCGTACAGCGAGAATCTCCCCGTGATCTGCATCGTCGGCGGGCCCAACTCCAATGACTACGGCACCAACCGCATCCTGCACCACACCATCGGCCTCCCGGACTTCTCACAGGAGCTCCGGTGCTTCCAGGCCATCACTTGCCACCAGGTGCGCGCTTCAACCGTGTCTTTCTTGCACAGACTGCATTTCGTCGAGCACCTCTGTTTGAACTCTGGACCGCATCTTTAACAGAGTATATGTTACATGCATGCAGGCCGTCGTGAACAACCTCGACGACGCGCACGAGCAGATCGACACGGCCATCGCGACGGCGCTACGGGAGAGTAAGCCCGTGTACATCAGCGTGAGCTGCAACCTGGCCGGCCTCTCTCATCCGACGTTTAGCCGCAAGCCAGTGCCCTTGTTCATCTCTCCAAGGTATTTAATTAATCGCATGCATGTTCTTTCCCTCAGTTAATTCTTGCTCCGATAATTTCTTGGTTTCAGTTTGTTAACCTTTCTTATTTGCTCCATCAGATTGAGCAACCAGGCGAACTTGGAGTACGCCGTCGAAGCGGCGGCTGGTTTCTTGAACAAGGCGGTCAAGCCGGTCATGGTCGGCGGGCCAAGGATCCGGGTGGCCAAGGCCATGAAGGCCTTTGCCAGCATCGCGGACGCGAGCGGGTACCCCTTCGCTGTGATGCCGTCCGCCAAGGGCCTCGTGCCAGAGCACCACCCGCGATTCATCGGCACGTACTGGGGCGCCGTGAGCACCTCTTTCTGCGCCGAGATCGTCGAGTCGGCCGACGCGTACGTCTTCGCCGGCCCGATCTTCAACGACTACAGCTCCGTTGGGTACTCCCTGCTGCTCAAGAGGGAGAAGGCCGTCATCGTGCAGCCCGACCGTGTCGTGGTCGGCAATGGGCCAGCGTTCGGGTGCATCCTCATGGACGAGTTCCTCCGCGCGCTCGCCAAAAGGCTCAAGTGCAACACGACGGCGTACGACAACTACCGCCGGATCTTCGTCCCCGACCGGGAGCCGCTCAACGGCAAGCCCGACGAGCCCCTGAGGGTGAACATCCTCTTCAAGCACATCAAGGACATGCTGTCCGGTGAGACCGCGGTCATCGCCGAGACCGGCGACTCGTGGTTCAACTGCCAGAAGCTCAAACTCCCTGAGGGCTGTGGGTAAGTATCAAGCACTGATCATGTTCTCATCCCAACTTCCCAAGTGCCTTTCACGTGTAACTTATTTCTTAAAATTCAATAACAAGGGTGGTTACTTCGAACAGGTACGAGTTCCAAATGCAATACGGTTCAATCGGGTGGTCCGTCGGCGCGACGCTCGGCTACGCGCAGGCGGCGAAGGACAAGCGCGTGATTGCCTGCATCGGCGACGGAAGCTTTCAGGTACGTCCTTAGCACAGCCGTGGCTAGCTGCAAGCGTGGTTGGCTGCTCTGTTTCTTGTCAACGTTGCACTTGTGCTCATGGTACGACATACGTGTGTGTGACAGGTGACGGCGCAAGACGTCTCCACGATGCTGCGGTGCGGCCAGAACAGCATCATCTTCCTCATCAACAACGGCGGGTACACCATCGAGGTGGAGATCCACGACGGCCCGTACAACGTCATCAAGAACTGGGACTACACGGGCCTGGTCGACGCCATCCACAACTCTGACGGCAGCTGCTGGACCAAGAAGGTTGAATTCAAAGACTAACTACTAAATACAACTAAGTGCCAATGAACCATTGGATTGCTCGACCGCAACACCTGAAATCTTGGCCGTTGTTTTTCTGCAGGTCCGGACTCAGGAGGAGCTGAAAGAGGCGATTGCGACAGCAACGGGCCCCAAGAAAGACTGCCTCTGCTTCATCGAGGTGATCGTGCACAAGGACGACACGAGCAAGGAGCTTCTCGAGTGGGGCTCCAGGGTCTCGGCTGCGAACAGCAGGCCACCGAATCCCCAGTGATCTGGCCTCTTCGGTGATTCTGCCGTGGCACCTTGAGCTGTTCTGCGAATGTTCTCGTTATTGTTATCTGTTGGTTAGTACGTTTGCATCCGGTCAGATTTAGGCAAGGCATTTGCATCCGAGCTATTGTTATCTGTTGGTTAATACGTTTACAAGTCGATGGGGTTGCCTGTCTCATAATAATGTTTGTAATTCTGTTGCTTGGAATTGAGCTGTGTGCTGTAAACTTGTAATGCATTGCCAAATCAATAACATGGAACATAATGGTATCACCAGACCTGAGAATTGTACATGTATGTGGTTCAGAAGATCAGATCATCAAAATACTCCTCCAAGGCCATAATGGGCCGTTTATTTCTAGTTCGTAATTCAGATCCACAGGCCGTGGAACTACAACACACTGGGCCAGACATAGGCAACGTACGAGCCGGAAACAGAGCTGTTTGGTTTACCATCCAGTAGTCATACAAAAACTATGGTAATACCAAAACCTGAACAAAAAATTTAGTGTTACCAAAACTTAGGCAAAAAATTTAGTGTTTGTAACATAGCCATACCAATTCACGGGCAATACCGAAATTGATGTGTTTGGATTGCAGCTATGCCAAAATTTACCAAAATAGTGAGTATGACACGTGGGTCCCGTATGATATCTATTTTTTATTGCCCTAAAATATGTCAACTTGGATCTTGTTTTGTTGATAAAATGATAAGGAACACAACGGTTCAAACAGATCACAAATCGGATACTTAGTTTAGAAAATATGATCATTTTCAACTTGTAAATCAAACTAAGCAAGCAATTAATGCACTATCCACATGCATTCACCATCTGACACGTGTCAGAGTGCAAGCTGGCTGCCAAACCATAACTTGGCCGTCTGTTTTGGCGGCCCGAAAGATGCCTCGCAAACGTGAAGAAAGAAAATTGGCATAAGGCGACGCCAGATGTTGGAAACGAAACAAACGATAACCAAATTTTCAGGAAATTACAAAAATTTTGGTTTGGTTCAGGTTTGCATTGAACCAAACAGGCCCATATACTTCTTCAAGCATCAGGGCCTTGCCCTAATATTAAGGAAAAAGTACAACAGTGGTCCCCGACTCCTCCGGTCATCTATTTTTTGTCTCTCAAGGCAACACTGTTTAGAATTCATCCCTCAACTATTAAAACCATGAGGCTGGCGGCATCTTATATATTGAGCATGTGAATTGACAGTTAGGGGACGGGTTCTAAACGGTATTACACATTCAAGGGACTACATAAGGACTCCCCGCTAATATTAACTAGGTTAGCTAATTCTTAGTCACTTTAAATATTCTTACAAGTATCGATCCCCCCCCTAGATAGTATCAAATTTTTCTACATTTGTATATGCGTCAAGATTTGTGCTCCCGCCAACAGTGATGAAACGATCGACGGTTAGACTTTGGTTCACTAGGTTAGGATTTGGATTCACTAGAGCCCCGACCACACTGAAACCTGACCATAGAATTACGGTGGGCGATGGGTGTGATTAGCGTTTGAGGTGGCGGTCTATTAATAAGTTGACTTATTTTAAGAGATATTTTTTTCTTAAAAATCAGTCACATTTTGCTATCATTGGATCAAGATCGTATGGCATCACTCCCAACCCATAACTCCCACCTCCCAGTCCATCCAACTGTCGTCGCCCCATCCTTTCCACCTCCACCCCACCTAACCGATATGCCGGGCTCTGATGACCCAAACTTGAAGCTTGTGATCCTGAACGCTAACTTCCCCACCACCAGCGGTCAGAGAGGAGGATGACGACCCTGTTGGAGCACGAATCGTAATACAAAGATTCAAAGGTTAGCAAGGTGACTTATTGATAAGAAGATTTCAGACGAATTCGAAATAGTAAATCCGTATTAATTTGTGGCCACTTTAATGGTATGAAGTATGTACATCCTCCAAACTACTGCAAGAGCGAGGCTTGTTTTTGTCACTCGCTTTTTCAGATAAATCAAACACATAAAAAGGAGTCACGAGCACCTTTTTCCGTCTTTGCTCTGTGCAGGTAGAAAAGAAGAAAGCTACTGTACCATGTGTACTCCATCTGAATTTCTGATGTTATCTGCCCTGCTATTTATGGCACGCACGCATGCAAAGACGCTAGACGTCCCCACGACATTACTCGACACATGCAAGTGCGCCGCTCCATCTACTGTCTCTTCCTGCGTAACTTATTCCCTCTCAACTCTGAACACGTTAGACTTATTCCCTCTCAACTCTGAAAACGTTAGAGCATGTACAATAGTGTAACGTTAGCTGTCTATAAGACTTGTCATATGAGATATTAGATGATATGGATGAGAGAGAAAGAGTATAGATAATTGAGCCGTCTCTCATGCGGTAGTCGACTGTAACACGAGAAACAAGGCACATTATACATGAATGAGTTGTCTATACAGACATGTAAAAAGACAATCTATTATAGAAATTGTCTATAGATGACATAAAGAGATACTATAGACAGCAGTTGTCTATACTATTATACATGCTATACATGCCATTAGGAGTTATATCGAGTTACCGACACACAACCCGATCAAGAATGTAACGTCCACGGTCATCAACTCGTCACACATCACCAACCCTTTTCGGCTTTTCGTCACTATAACCTGGCTACCCCACAAGGCCAAAACACTTGCAAAGCAAATAAAAGCAAAAAGTGAAGGTTAATCATGCATGCCACGAATCAGTACATAGACGATCTATATATACACTCGGCATACCAACAAGGCATATATGTAGTTACACTCGTCCGGGTCTTGACAAGATCCTGGCGTACAGCATGAGGTTCCAGACGTCGGGCACGCCGGGGAGGCACCAGTGGATGCAGTCGGCGTAGGTGGCCGGATCGGCCTGCTCCTCCGGCGTCAGCACCTTGCCCTGCCGGATGGTGTGCACCGACGTGTGCGCGTCCTTGCGGAGCTCCGACATGGCCGTGACGTCCACGAACGTGACGGGCACCCGCGCCGCGCGGGAGGCGTTGGCCGCGGCGTGGAACATGTCCCAGTCCGTGCCCAGCCAGAGCGGGCCGTGCCAGTTCTGCAGCGGCGCCGTCTCCTTGGCGCACCTGACCCCGCCCGGGCTGCCCCACACTTCCGGGCTGTTTCATCAGAGAGATCAGTGTGTATCCAACTAATGTTAGTCAAGCACTAGCTGCAGTACTACTGCGGTTGAGCCTGTACAGTCCGGCACATTTTATTTTAGCTAACCACAAGACATTTTAAATTTAGATTTGACCATATCAAGCATGCTTCCGATGTACTACTCCATCTGGCCACAAAAGAATGTCGTTTTGGACATCGATACATTTCCTAAAACGCAAATTTGATAACTAATTTCTGTTGTAATAGATTTATAAACCCTAACAAAACTATACTTTTATGAAAGTTCTTTTCGAGACAAATGTATGCAAACTATTTTTATATGTGCAGTCTAAATATTAAAAAAAAAGATATCGATAGTTAAAGTTCAGAAAGTTTAACGGTAAGATATCAATAGTCAAAGTTTAGAAAATTTGACTATAAGCTGTGGATGATTAAAGTTTAGAAAACTTGACGGTAGGTACCCAAACCACGTTCTTGGTCGACAGGAGTGAGTAGTTCTTAGTTCGTGGATGCAGTGCTACAAGTCAGTGCCTTGGATCCATTGCGCATATGTACTTTGAAGTATAAAAGTGGAACCCTTAAAAAAGGTATAGAATAGAAGTGGAGTGTATATATCCCTCTAGAATGAAAAGTGATTGAGGGAAGTTTCCATCTTGTGTATATTCAAATAATTCGATCAGCACCCATGTGATCGAGCAGTACAGAACTACACATGTATAGTGTAGCTTTCATCCAATCACCCTAATTTCCAAGACTAGTGCAACATGGGTGGCACGCTAATGGGTGAAAGCTACCTCATTTTGTTGATTTGTCACTTTGGTTGGCGCCAGGTCGCTTACGTGACGCGCATTATGGACTGGCTAAAGTCCACAGAGAAGCTAGAAGAAACAAAGATGTCACTCCAAGTAACATCTTAGAAATGTGTTCGTTCTTTTTTGTTTGGTCACAAAGTACATGCACATATGCAATGCCAAAGTGGCCACCCCTTGGATCGTATGTGTTGAAGACATTGCATTAGCCTTGTTCTGTTTATACCACTAGAAAGAAAAGAAGGAAAATCCATGTTCTGTCTACCGTAGACAAGATAACATCAAAGCTACCGAGTTGGAAGGGAAAGTTTTTGTCCAAAGCGGACAGGCTAACCCTCGTCAACTCGGTGCTATCCTCGCTTCCGACCTACCCTCACCATCTTCCCCTTAGCAAAGTGGGCATGGAAGAAGTTGGACAAAATGGAAGGATTCCGATCACGCAAATGGAGGGCACTCCTTAGTTAATTGGGGGAAGGTGTGTCGTCCAAAGAAGCTTGGTGGCTTAGGAATCTCCGACCTCAAAAAATTTGGTCGGGCTCTAAGGCTAAGATGGTCGTGGTATGATTGGAAGAGTAACTCCAAACCCTAGGTCGGAACAGAGCTGCCCTGTGATGAAACTAACAAGCAATTATTCCGGGTGGCAACATCTATTTCCATTGGAAATGGGCTTAAGGCGAGTTTCTGGCATGATCACTGGCTTTTAAGCACGGCGCCAAAATCCATAGCTCCGAACCTTTTCAAAATAGCAACGAGGAAAAACAGATCGATTGCCAAGGAATTGCATCACAGTAACTGGATGCGCTCAATCAAACCCCTCAACAAATCCCAACAACTCCAAAAATTCATAACCCTGTGGACCAAAATTCAGCTAGTCAGCCTCGACCCAAATATTCAAGACGACATTGTCTGGACATGGACGTCGAATGGCGAGTATTCTTCTAAATCAGCCTACCTAATGCAATTCCAAGGCAGCATTCATTGTTCCTCTGGAAAGCTGAACTGGAAGGCTCGGATGGAGAATAAGTGTAAGTTTTTTACTTGGACTTTAAGCAACGACAAAATCCTAACGGCGCATAACCTTGCGAAGAGATGATGGCATCATCACCCTTTTTGTAGCCTGTGCAATCAAGCCCCAGAAACTTCATCGCACTTATGCTTGCTGTGCCCCTACGCTCTTCAGACCTGGACTAGGGTGTTCAGCCTCACAAACTGCAACATTCTGAGTCGTGTGCCTCCTCAGAATTTCAGCACCTTTATGACTTGGTGACAACAAGCGAGCCATCTGACCCCTAAAGGTGACAGGAAAAAACTTCAACGGCTTAGTCATCTACATAGTTTGGAACATTTGGAAGGAAAGAAATAGGAGGATCTTCCAACAGGTGGAGCTAACCGCGTTGGAGCTCGCTTCCAAGATCAGAGAGGACATCAACTTGCGGAAGCAAGCCTTTCTGGTTTAGTTTTTGTTTTATTTTTTTCTCTTTCTGCAGTGAGTCTTTGCAGCTCTCTGTCACATTCTCTTACTGCCGGTCCCTCTCTTCTTCTTAGACTTGTTTCTCCTTTCTTTCTTTAATGAAATTGGCAGAGCTCTTGCCTTTTGCTAAAAAAAAAAAGAGAAAAGAACAAATGAATAGTACAGTGTGTGTGCGTATTCTAGTTTGTGACTTAATTAACAGCTTAACACAAATTATTCTTCGTGTGGACCTTGTGGTACGGCCACATAGTAGCTTTTCGGACAAATGCACAGGCACGCCCCATCAAGAAGGGACAATCCCTCAACGTCCTAAACTGACCATGCATTCATGCACTGGTTTGCGTCGCAGCAGTTAATCTCGGTTAATCTCCAGTTCAACTCATCCCCACCATTCTAGAAGCCATATTGGTTTAGCTCTTAGAATGATATATTCCGGTACCGGTTTACACCGGTGTACTGTTCTAGAGTTTAATACAATAATATATATTGTCCGGTATCGATAGCGGTACGGAACGTAGGGCTGCTCTATACCGCTTTAGTTGACAGAATAATACCTACCGGCCATACCGGTCGGTACTGGAAGGTATTAATAAGTTTGATCTCAACACAGCTCACTAATTAACGTGTGCTATTTTTGCCTTATTGCTCACCAACTAAATTCTGATTTGTCAACTGTATGTATGTGCGTGCCTTAATAATGGAGTGTATTTTTCTTAATTTGCTTCAGCTCTTACTACCCAACGACCATACGTATAGTTAAGTTGTGATCAGAATATGGAGTGATTGATGACAAGCAGTATAAATGTAGTTATGTATGTACCTGATGTGAAGAGGGGAGATGCTCATGAAGAACACCGACGTGCGCGCGGCGTCGACGTTGCCGTTCACCCAGGTCGCCCATGTGTCGAGCACTCTCCTGTACGCCTCAATCCTGACCACCTCATCATGTTCCTGCCACGCCTTCCCCGTCGGCCTCCTGATTAACCACGCACGTCAACAACAACTCACCGTCAATCCCACAACAAAGCATTGGCAGCACTGGTTGGGTCGATCATGGCGCTTGCTTGCGTACATGACTCTCATGTTGAGCGTGTTCATCCACCAGATGTATGTGTTGAAGACGAGGTAGTCGACGCCGCGCCAGTTGCCGGCGTGCGCAGCGATCGCGTCGGCCTTGATGACCCGGTCCCGGATGCTGTGGATCTTGGGATCGTCGGAGTTGGACTCCACCAGGAACGGCGCCCAGTAGAACTCCACCGTCGCGTTGTACTCCACGGCGTGGAGCACCACTCGCTGGTCCTCCCACGTCAGGTACTTCTTCCCCGGCGACAGCGCCGGCTGCACCAGGCACACCATGGACTCCCACTGGTTCCGGTTCAGCGAGTCGCCCACGAACATGAACCGCTTCCCGCGGAGCCGTTCCATGAAGAGCTTCGCGTCGAACGTGGCGGGCAGGGCGCAGTCCCTGGGCTGCCACCGCCACTTCTGGTAGCCGTCGTCGCGCCGGCCGTTCCGCATGCACGTCACCTGCGCCGTCAGGAACTCGCACGCCTCCTCGCGGTACAGCGGGTAGGTCGCGTTGTCGAGCACCCACTCACCCTTGGACAGGTCGCACGTCTCCGGCACGTCCAGCACGGCCGGCGCCATATGCTTCTTGGCCGCCTTCGCCTTCTTCCTCGGCCTCTTCACGGCCTTCCGGTGCCTCTCCGTCACCCTGTGGTGCTTCTCCAGCTTGCCGTTGTGGTGCAAGGCGCGCTTGACCGAGAGGTCGCGACAGGGGAAGCCCGCGCCGGCCGATGATCCCGTTGTCGGCGACGTTGACCGTGTCGTCGTCAGGTACCGGATGTCCTCGCGGTACATGAAGAATACGCAGACGACGAAGAAGACTCCGGCGACGTAGACCGGGAGACGGCCGCTCTTACGGAGCGACGACACGGCGCGCCTGGCGCCGAACGGGTCGCCTGCGCCTGCGAGCAACGACTTCCGCCGGCCGGGGAAGTGCATGGCGCCGCCCGGCGGGTACCTATATGGTTCAGTTCGTGAGCTCGCTATGGCTGCGACGCTGCATAAGGCTGGCGTTGGAGAGGGACGCGCCGCGCGCAAGGTGTGGTGCCAATGTGGTTTGCGAGAGATGTGGGCGTTTTATGGTGTCTAAGCTTCGTTAATCGGTAGGAGCTGTGGATGGCTTGGGTTTGTTGCGAGGGTGCTATCTTATAATTTCCCGGCCGTTGTTATCTGGTTGTGTCCTAGTGGGCATTGTTGAACAACTGGATGCATTATGCATAGACGTGGAATACTACTGGGGACTTCGTCCAAACAGAAATTTCGGCCGTATTAGCACTGTTCTGGGGCAAATATGCAAAAATGGCGGTAGTAGGCGTGTATTTACAAAAATAGCGGCCCGGGCCGCACGGCCACCGTACGAACGACGGACGTGCCGACACGTACCCAATCCCACATGGCTGCCGAACGGACCACACGATCACTGTGCAGCGTCGCCCTGGCTACACGACCACCTTTTCATTCTCCTCCTGGATATTGCTGTCAGTAGGAATTTTTAAATACAGCACATGAGCTCAAAAAATAGAAAATTATTTGTGGAATTTTTAAATATAGCACAGTTGTTTGTGTAAATTTTCAAGAATTTTTTGAGCTCTGAATTTTTCTCGCAAATTCATTTAAGTATACTATTCGTAGGAATTTATAAATGTAGAAAATGAGCTCCAAAAATTATGAATTTTGTTTTGAAGGCTCCTTACACATTGGACTTAATTGTGTAATTTTTCATACAACTTTATATGTATTCTAAAATTGTCTCGAAAATGAATGGTTTAGGTCTCGAAAATTTAGATTTTATGTTTCAGAAATTAGGGTTTCATGAATTCGCACACAAAGTACTTATAACGGAATAAGCTTAGTCATATCTAACAGAATTAGGGTCTCGAATATTAGGGTTTGGGAATCACACAAAGTTCCAATGAATTCGAACACAAATGTAATTCTTGTAACCATTCCGAAATGTCGTCAATTTTATGTATGGAAAAAGCTACATTGCAACTCCATTGGATACAAATATACCAAAACGGAATCACATAACACGGGATATAATATGACTCACTCATCTGGGCCACTACTCTCTGCTGGTTGTGTCGGCCGGTGCATGAGCGGCTTTGTTTTGCGTCGAGCATGTCTCGTGGGATACGCCAACTGGTCCGGAGACCGCGTGTCGGATCAGAGGGGGTATGGAGATTGTTGAGTATGTTGAGTGGGCGGAGGTGCACCAGTAATTCGACTCAAGTGAGTCTGGTAAGCGTCGAGGTCCCCCTGCTGAGGCATGGCGAACTAGGGGTTCTTGAACGACAGATGATATAAATCCACTCTCGAATTGTCTGTCCCAAGGTACGATGTCTACAACTCTGGCCATGTAGAGGAGCTCTGGCCTTGGGCGTTCGGTGAGCCAACCAACCCTGAGGAGCTCTGCCCTGCATACGCCCAAACCCTGGCTGCCATTGTCCAAACTCTGGCGCCCTATACTGCTCCATGGTAGGAGCTGGGAGGCCCGTATTGTCATCATCGGTGGACACGAACTGGCTGTCACCCTCGCGGTCAACCGAAGGCAACAAGATGGCATGATGTTAGTCAAAATAAATACTCTGGATGTAAACTGAGAATCTCGTACCTGCCGAATGTGCAGTGCAGATGACGAGTAGGACCGCTAGTCTGTGTATCGAACGCGAATGGCACAAATGATGCATCCATGCATCCCGATAAACCTGCGGTGGGAGAACAACATGATGTTAGCGGAGCTTGAGGCATAACAAAAAAATATAATGTAGATTTGTAAATAACTTACCTCCCCGTCGATCTGGCCCGCGAATGACCGACATGAAGCGCTACGACACCGACCGGACTCGCTAGGTCGTGATGACCCAGCGGGTGAGCACGGTCCCCCCACTTGGTGCCTGATACGCAAGACGTCGTCCATCAGACGACCGTAGCTCAAGTTCTTTATTATCTTCGTCGACTCCGCGAAGATGTACTTGAAAGTTTTCAGCAGCCCTGGTGTTGTGTATGGGCTACGGATGGCGGTTTCCGATGCGCTGCGCCCACTCCAACTGAATTGACATACATAACAGGTTCAGTAACAAAAAGTACAAATATCATCAATGAAATAACCAGAGATTGTAAGTACCTTACGCAGTCGTCACGCCACGAAGCGTTGTGACAATCGAACAAGTGGTGAAGTCTCTCGTGGCGCGTCACCTGCTCCGGGCGCTCCGGTGGAGGAAGGGTGAGTCTGGCGTGCGACTGTGACACGTACTACTCCAGGTACTCATTGTACGTCTAAACATTGTACGGACACTGCTCCTGCAAGACCTCCAAGTGCGTCGTCTCTGTCCATGCCGTAGTTCACTCATGTTGGACTGCTTGCCAGTCTGTAGTCCCCCGGCCCGCCCTCGATTGCCTACATTTTCGGAAGGATTGACGTTAGAAAAGAAGACATAACAAGTGTAAACATTACTCGGATGAAGTTTGACTCACAGGTGTGTGGCTCACTACAGGACCCTACTGTCCAGAGGGGGCACGACCTGGTGCAAACCAAACTATCGCATTACGCGCTGTGACGCGTAAGGCTCCACCATATGTGCGAATACTAGATGACAGGTCGCCGCCCATAAATCAGTGTCCTGGGTGCATTGTAGAGACATCCCATGTGGCGCTACCGTTTGCACGAAATATGGAGTCCATGGAGCCCAGATGATGTTGTTATCGTGCAACGACTCGAACTCGTTGTGGAACAACGAGTAGCACCTCGCCGGTCTGTCCTTGGCCCAGCGTAGACTGGCAGTAGTCCACCGTAAGCCCATAGTGGGCCCATCTATCGGGTCGTCCAGCTCACCGAACGGGCGCACCGCTCTCTCGAAGGCTGGCCGCCCAACAGGGAAGTACTCTCAACTCCACACTTGCAAGAGCACGTAGCAGACATCCAGGTTGGGGTAGCATCGTTGCCACACTGCGAAGCGTCACACAACCCCTGGTATATGGAGCAAAGGACGACTAATCCCCAGCTATATTAAGGCATTGGCCTAGCCTCCGCGTCAACCAACGACTCGGCGACACAGACGAAGCTAGGGTAGCAAAAATCATCCTGTGTGGTTTGAAACATGACCCAACCAAAGAGCTGAAGAAGGTGAGCAACGGAGTGCGTCCTGACGACCTCCCCAAGTGCACCCTGTGGGCATTGACTGAAATGCCACAGCCAACTCCGGGGGATGCCACCTGCACACTCCGAGACAGCTAGGCCGAACTGATGCTCCAGCCTTACCTTCGAGTCCACCGGTGAACGGCCTGAAATAAGTGCCTCACACCGGATCGGGAGCCCGATCAAGAACGAGACATCCTGCAGAGTGACCCACCGAAAGTGAAAGGTCTACGTCTCGGGCCTCCACCTATCGACAAGGGCCGATATCAGACTGGCGTCTAGGGTGAACCGACGTCTAACGGAGACCAGTCTCACAAGGGGCAACAAGCCTATGTCGGTGTTTTAGGACCGATCTTACGTAAAAATTGTTTAATTCGGGGGTCTCCTAGAATAGAATCATGCAGAGAGATTGACATAGGTATTTTTATACAGGTTCAGGCTTTCTCCGGAGAGAATAACAACCCTACTCCTGTGTGTGTATGGTATTGAGTGTGTCTCGTACAATCGGGAGAAAAGATTAAAACTATTACAGAAGATAGTGTCTAATTGTCTTCCTGATTGCTTTCTGTCTTCTCCGATTGCCCCTTTCTCTCTCTCGATCACGCCTTTATATAGTCGTGAAGGAGTAGCCGTTTCCTCTGGTGAAGAGCGCCTCATCAAATCCGAAGAATGAGCGCATGTTTGCAGTAATCATCGGAGTGTTAACCCCTTCACGCCACCGCGATTACTTGTCGAGATAATGGAGTATTATGTGCTATTACTCAGAGAGTAACAACAGATGTTAATCGCTAGATCCCTTAATCAATTGGACCCACTCCTCAGAGGTTTTATTGATCATAAGGTAGTCGTGGTGACACGGTCGAGAAGAGCTTACTACCATGGGGTAGTCGAGAATAACTTACGATGGATAGTGATCGAGAAGAACTTACGACCATAAGGTAGTCGTAGCAAGACTTACGACTATGGGGGTGGTCGTAGAAGAACTTACGACCACCTGGTAGGCTTCTCCCTTGTAAATATAAGGGGTATACCTAGGGACCACATGACATCATGTCCTTGTCTCCCAGTAATTCCTCTCCGACCGAAGCGGTAGGGGTGGAGGGCCATCTGCGTCACTGGCGATCCACAACTTGCACCTATGGTCCTCATTGTAGAAGTGTTCCAGAAGCGCCGATAAAGACATGGCTTGCAACACTTGGAATAGACCTGTCGGTGTTTTAGGACCGATCTTACGTAAAGATTGTTTAATTCGGGGGGTCTCCTAGAATAGAATCATGCAGAGAGATTGACACATGTATTTTTATACAGGTGCAGGCCTTCTCCGGAGAGAATAACAACCCTACTCCTGTGTGTGTATGGTATTGAGTGTGTCTCGTACAATCGGGAGAAAAGATTAAAACTATTACAGAAGATAGTGTCTAATTGTCTTCCTGATTGCTTGCTGTCTTCTCCGATTGCCCCCTTTCTCCTCTCTGATCGCTGCCTTTATATAGTCGTGAAGGAGTAGCCGTTTCCTCCTAGTGAAGAGGCGCCTAATCAAATCCAGTAACGGGCGCATGTTTGCAGTAATCATCGGAGTGTTAACCCCTTCACGCCGCCTGGCAGTTACTTGTCAGAGATAATAGAGTATTACGTGCTATTACTTCGTAGAGTAACAGCGTATGTTAACTGCTTAGATCCCTTAATCAATTGGACCCACTCGTCTGTAGGTTTTATTGATCATAAGGTAGTCGTGGTCGACACGGTCGTGAGAAGACTTAACTACCATGGGGTAGTCGAGAATAACTTACGACTGGATAGTGATCGTAGAAGAACTTACGACCATAAGGTAGTCGTAGCAAGACTTACGACTATGGGGGTGGTCGTAGAAGAACTTACGACCACCTGGTAGGCTTCTCCCTTGTAAATATAAGGGGTATACCTAGGGACCACATGACATCATATTTATCCATACTGAGAATTATAGATAAAAGATAAAATAAGGATTATTAGATCCCCGTCAAGACCGAACAAAGATTGATAATGACGACAGAATAATGCAAATTAAATGAATGATATATTTAATGAATACATGTAACATCTCCACTGAACCAAAACTTCATTTTTTTTCTTATTTTTCTATTTGCAGTCAGTATGAACTTCAACTAATTGTTTAAAACTAATTAATTAAGAAAAACAAATTAATTATGACTAATTATTTTGTAACTAATTAACGACGCCTCAATAATTTTACACGTTAATCCCTGTTCTTTCCCTTTGCTAAATAAATATTAATTGCATACATGTGTGTTGATTGCATCTGCATGCATACATGAATAACTAGCAACTACTTGCTTGCATGGCCAGCAATGCATGCATCGAATGACATTTTGTTAACTACAAATTACGGATTCACGACTAATTAATTACGTAACATTATTTTAACTACGATAATTCCAAAATGACTTATATAAGTGCACCTAGAAAATGATAACTAACTACGTACAAAAATAATACTACTAACAACGTAGTTAATAAAGAATTTAGAGACAAGGACATAATTGCTTGCTAATGTGGCTGCAAATGACAGTGCTTAATGACTTATATAAGTGCTTAATGACAGAGAGAACCGAGAGAGAGAGAGAGCGAGCGAGACGGTGAAACTTAATCACTCTCGCTCGCTATTTATAGCACCTACGAGCCGAGAGAGAAAGCCCTTGCATGCATGAATGCGTGCACATGGAGGAGACAATGAATAGACGGGGGAGGCAGCGATTAGATGGAGGTGACGTCATGGCGCGACAGATTTTTCGGTGCAAAGGAGCCTTGCCGGTGTAGTTGACAGGTGGATGGAGGGCCTGGCTCGGAGGTTTGTCCGAATGACAAGTGTCCCGGTTTTTCTGGGTTTTTTGTTTCTCGCGAGAACCGAAGCGGTCCAGAGGGAGGCTAGGCAGGCCACCGCACGGTGGCCGTGCGGGTGTGGAGGCCGCCGCACGGTGGCCGTGCGGCCGTGGGGATGCCGCACGGTGGTCGTGCAGGATTGGCAACGTTGCACGGCGGCCGTGCGGTCTGCACAACGACCCTATGGGATTGGGGTGCGTGTCGGCGCGTCCGTTGTCCGCATGGTGACCCTACGGCCCAGGGTGCTATTTTTGCAAATACACGACTACGACCGCCAATTTTGCAAATACGTGTCAGAACAGTGCTAATACAGCCAAAAATTCGTCCAAACAATGATGTATGAATTCTACTGTACCTACAACACTGTACTGGTGTAGTATAACATTTCGCTAGAGCTACATACGAATAACATTATTCTCAAGAATTTGTTTGTCTAATTTCTAGAGCACCGTATAATTAGAGCTCTAATACGTCTTTAGCAAAAGCTAATGATATTGGTCGGAGGAAATTGGTGACAGGGAATGGGAATTCAGGGGCAGGGGTTATATAATCTCTTGTTTGGTTGATGGGCATGGGAATTTAGGTGGGATGGGGATCAGGAGATTGAGGGTCTAACTCTCACTATTTTAAACCTAGGGAGAGGGTGAGAATTAGAAGGGCATTGCTCCTTTATAGAAAGTGAATACATCTCAGCCCTTCATCATTACTTATTCCAGGCTAGAAATTAATTTCCCACTATTTCCCATTACTCTCGCCAAACAGGGGATTAGGATTAAAAAGCAAACTCTCATGTCCAATCTTTCTACAAACTCCCTCCTCTAAACTCCCACCCCCTCCCAATGGTTTCCAAACAGATCGTCAATCTGAATCTTGTAATTAAAAGCAGAATAATAAGCTGAGGGCAATCACTAATTTACAGTTACCTTCACCATAATCTTTTCATGGACAGGCCCACAACGCGACACGTGGCGAGTTCCCATATCTCTTCTTCCCCGTCACTTGTTCTCCCCACTCTCTCCCCTTTTCTCCAACCAGCGAGAGCTTCACGCCCGCCGTCGAGGGTGTCGTGCACTGCCATAGCCTCTTAGAGCTGTGTGTCCGGGATCTCCACCTGCCGAAGCCGTGCACCACTATCCAGAAGCCACACGTCCACACAGCCGGAGATGCGCGAGCTATCGTCGGGGAGCTCTGCGCCACAAGGCGCCGATTTGAAATCCCAATTTGATTTTTTTGTGTCAATTGAAAGTTTTTTATTTGAAAGTTTAGGTTTGAACTGAAAGTGCCGATTTGGAAGTTTTTGAATGGATTTTTTTATTCATTTGCAAGTTTCCAAATCGAAAGTTTGTGTTCAAACTTTGTTGGACCGAAAAGACGACTAGAGGGAGGGGGTGAATAGGAGCATCTACTCTTTTTCAACCCCGACGGTATTCAACTTTTTCTTCACTCTAGTAGCTATGAAAGCTATGAAGATCAGAGACACAAGTACATCGAAGGTCTTTCTTTGAAACCCAAAAACCTTGGGGTCAAAAACCTCCTAGCATGCCTGACCGCTAAGAACTAGCGGGCCTAACCGCCTGATGGCTGGCTTGACCACCTGAGGTGCGGTCTGATCGTTAGATACAGGGACAACAACCCGCGGTGATCTCAAATTGATCTGACTTTTCATTCCAAGATCCAAATCCCTTGAGATTTCAAACATGGCTTATCAAGAAGGTCAAAAACCTATTCCAATCGACGATCGGGATGTTCAAAACCAAGGTTCCATAAATTTCTTGGATGAGGTCAAGAAGGCACGAAAACCAAGGAAATTCAAACTTTGATCCAAAAACTTGCTCGTGAGTGGAAGATGGTCTAGATAACCTTAGATCAATTCTCACAAAGCCCTAGCAAGCTATATCACAGTAAAATACCCAAGTAAAACCAAAGGAACACAACAATCCCAAATGCATCAAAGAGAGAGCAAGAACAAGATAGAACTCGTCTTGGGGGCAAACCTTGATTGAATTGATTCAAGAGATTGTTGATTTACAGCCACTCCACCATGGAGGACAAAACATCAATACTTGAGCACTCAATCAATCCATCTCTCTCAAACCACTAGCCTCCTCTATCTTCACTCTCTCAAATCACCAATTAGGGTTCCTAGACTTGAGAGGGTTAAGTGCAAATCCTGCACTCTAGCCTTTTATAGTGGAGACTAGGTCTAGAGAGAAAATCTTATCGGGTGCCCATTAAACCCACAAACAAATGAGTCTACACCTATGCACGCTTCTCAAAGCAGATGACGAACCGGGTCTTCCGAATCCGTCTCTTCGTGATCTTCATCTTATCTTGACCTAAACAACCTCTTATTGCGCCGCGGTTTCCCCAAGGTCACCACCCGGTATTTTGGCGAAGATACAAAAATACCTGTTCTCTATCCTTCTCGAAAGGGCGAGTCCAATCAATGTGAAGCAATACTATGTTTCACCACGTGCAGGTTCATCACTGAAGCTCTTCATGTCGGCAAGTCTCTCCCATCATGCTCCGACTGAAACCACTGTGGCACTTGCACCGACCCCCAAGCCACTTGATGCAACCCGTCACACAGAACTTCTCGCTCGGTCGCTCTTGTCCATATTGCGGCATGCTTGAGTCCAAGCACTTCACCCGACATCCTTAATCGTTCTGAACCTTAGCTCTCCTAGCCTAGTCTCGATCATTCTCGTCATTCACCATCGTTGACTCCAAGCCACCTACACAACAATAGACTAATAAATTGATTTCGAGCATAAATGTTTCGCAACTTGACCCACATTAGACAAAGCATGCATCGTGCAACACCTATACACTGAAACCCATGACTTTGGCCAATCCCATGAAATTCATCGCCTTCCTAGTGCAAGAAAGTTCACTGGCCGGTCAGACCGCCGCCCACGGTCGGTCAGACTGCCAGCCCACCATACCGTCGACAAACGGCTGGTTAGACCGCCTAGGACTTACTGATTTTCCTAAGTCTTCAAACTGCACTCTTTCTGGAAATTTCATACTCTATCTAGTTTTTCCTCGAAACTCCATTTTCAATGTTACCAAGTGCAAATGCATCCCCTCACCTTCCTACACAAGTGATTTTTTACGAATTCCAAAAACTCAACTTTTCACTTTTGGTCGGTCTGACCACCACATGTGGCCAGTTTGACCGCTGTGCCCCAGCTGGTCTGACCGCCAGCCCAAGGCCTATAAGAATGCCGGCCACTGGCCGGTCAACCGCCCATAGGGCCAGTCAAACCACCTCAACCTGACAATAGTTGTACATCGCTAAAACGAGGGTTTTCCTAACACCTCGAGACCATTGCCAATTGTTCAATCACACTGAGATTATGATCATCTACCTACGATATCCACAATCTTTTTTGTGCTAAATCTCAGTTGAAATGAGGAAGGGGGAAGGGAAGGGAACTTTCAAATGGAAGAAATTCAATCATTTCGATTTGGGAACTTTCAACTGGATGAAAAAAATCAAATGAAAGATTCAAGAACTTCCGATTGGGAGGCCAAGACGTCGGACCTAACATACGGCCAAGACATCGATGGCTCATTTGCACATCCTTCTTGCTTGGCCCCTAATAGCGAACTATGGCGGGTTCGTGCGATGGAGAAGAAAGAAGAGTGTTTGTGCAAAAGGGAGAAAAAGTGAAGTGTTCGTGAGATGCTGGAAAGAGAAAGGAGAAAGATAAGGAAGAGGTGTGTGGGCAGCATACTTGTCAATTCTATTCTGGAGGTTATTCCGATTTTCCTCTTAGAATGAATCATGCCAGTATCGTTCCGTTCGAAATTTTATTATAATATATATATATATATATATATATATATATATATATATGTGTGTGTGTGTGTGTGTGTGTGTGTGTTTAATTATATGAACACAAAAATTCACTTCAAATACATAACCACAGGATCAAATATGACACATTGTTCAACGAGTTCACAAGCATGAAGCTCAAACATAGTTAAATAATTCCATGACACACGCTCATAACTTCATACATTTCACCATAGTAGTCCGTCACATCATTGACACACAAAAGGGACTTTGGTCCGGT
Organism: Phyllostachys edulis; assembly: GCA_036346405.1. Taxonomy (NCBI): domain Eukaryota; kingdom Viridiplantae; phylum Streptophyta; class Magnoliopsida; order Poales; family Poaceae; genus Phyllostachys; species Phyllostachys edulis. The sequence continues at coordinate 17,200,964 of CM070554.1, read as the reverse complement.
GGAGGCTCAAAAGTCAAATACTAGAACTAGAAAATGAGTTGCCCATATGCAGTGGCGAAGCAAGGATGAAAATGGAGGGTAGGGTCAAAGCCTTGAATGACTAAACTAATTTGAAACAAACATAGTCGTATATTCTTGTGCAATCAAATTCATACATGAATAAAAGCAAAGCAAAAAAAAAAGAGAAATGCAATGAAGGTACCTCGCTAATGGAAAGTGCATCCCCAAAAACATGTAAATATGATTCCAGTGGGTAACAACCTGTACCTCAAAATAAGAAAAATTAGTGATACAATAGCGTATTGTACTTAAATGATCATGAACATTCAAAACAAAAGAACCATACCACTAAGACACTAGCTTGAATCATGACTTTTACGAGGCAAATTCATTCTGTGAGATTTTATGTCTTGAAAGGATCTTATGATTCTACCATCATTAATGGATTAAAAATATGTACCACAATATATTCTAACACACAAAGAAATTGCTAATTGAGTAATGAGTTCACAGTTCACACATACCAGGAATTCAGCAAAGACACAACAGATTCACTCGAGGCTTCAGCAGGCAGCAGACTTCTTCAAACTTCACTGGTCATGCCTCAGCTCCCAATTCCAGTCGGCAGTTGTCCACTCCTCAGCTTTCGCCACTCCTCAGCGCCTCAGCGGCTAGTCCCCACTCCAGTCTCGCCGGCCTCCTCTCCCCAGCTCCTCCGGGCTCCCCCGGCTCCCTCGCCCCTTGGCTAATCCACAGCTCCGCCGCCCCACAGCCCCCTCCAGCCTCGCCGGCCTCCTCTCCCCAGATCCTCCGGGCTCCCCCGGCTCCCTCGCCCCTCGGCTCCTCTGCAGCTCCTCCACCTCCTTGGTCCTCGCCTTTGTTGCTCTGCCTCACCTTCTTCGAGATCCGACCACCGGTGGGCGGCGGAAGCTCTCCTGGCCACCTCCCTCTTCGGCTCCTTGCTCCTCGGGCCTCGGCGGCTCAAGACCTCTCCCGCTTCCTCCAGCTACTTCCTTGGTCTCCCCCACCTCCTCTAGCTACCGGCGGCGCCGCGGGGGTTCCCTCGCCCCAGCTCCCTTGTTGCAGCCAGCCGCCTCAGCCCTCAGGTGCATGCGTTCGATCTCCCGATTGAATTTTGGATTGAGGAAATTTGGGATTGAATTTTCGATTAGGGAAATTTGGGAACGGGGAACATGAGCTGTGTTGGATCTCCTGTTTTGCAGAAGGCCATGGTAGGTGGGCCTTGTGGGCTTCGCTTTGGCAAAGGCCCACATAGGCTTATCCTTTCATCGCCTTCTGCAAAACTAATGCGTTGAGGACCATCGGCCATGGTCGTCGTCGGCTGGAGGTTGGGGTTGGTTGGGGCCGGGGGGGGGGGTCCAGTGCCAGCAAAGGGTAGGCTGAAGCCTAATGAAGGCCCCCACTGGAATTGCCCCTACGCATATGTGTTATAGCATCGTAAATAAGGCAAACAAGAAACTAGTACTACTTACCGAAGCAAACCGACAACCAGTAAATTAAATGAGGATGAGGTGACGAGCTGTTGTGCAGTCGTGAGCTTCCGCTGATGCCAAGTGATGCCGCCGAGGCTCAAGGGAGACACTTGGATGGCTGGGACGAGCTGCCATCGGTGGGGAAGTTGGATCTGCCGCGTCGCCGAACGACGCACTCGGGTCTCGGGATTTATTTATTTTTGCTAATGGCGGCTAGGGTTCCATGGTGTTTGCCACTTGAGGCGTTGTTATCTCGGAGTTTCAGAAACGGGCTAGGCTTTTTGTGCTGAATCGAAGGAGTTGTTACTTGCGCTGTCACCGGTACCGAAATTGATGGTTTGCCTAGTTCCGAAATGGTTCGGATTGATCGGAATTGGCCGGTATTGAAGTCGGTATGAGATTTACGTATGATGTGTCGTTTTGGGTATCGGTATAATATGTTTCGGCCATTCCGGTCGGTACGGAATGTAATGGACAAGGTTGATGCGCAGTGCAAGCGCCACGTGTGAACGTGGGGGACGTGGCCACAAGAAATGGCCCCTACGGGTGACCGTAAAATAGCCGCTCCCTAAGAGCATGTACAATGGTATAACGTCAGCTGTCTGTAATCCTTGACACATAGGACACAAGATGATGTGGAGGAGAGAGGGAGTGCATAGAGAATTGGGCTGTCTCTCATGCAGTAGTCGACTGTAACACGGAAAACAAGATATATTGTACATAGAGAATCTGTCTATAGAGACATGTAAAAGACAACATCGTTGATGAAATTGTCTTTTAGTCTTGTCTACGGTGGCGTGGATGGTTGTTATATGCATGCGGTTATACATATCATTGTACATACCCTAAGCTCAGAATCATGTAGGACTTAATTATTTGTCTAGGCAATTATACTCAACAAGGTCGAAGCCATGGGCGTATATGTGTAAGGTCATGATCAAATGACCTGGGCGAGAAACAGACTATATGCTGAAGTACTGAACAACAATGGAACCTCCAATGCATATTTGTACGTCACAGTCAAACATAGAGTTTATGCAAACTTTTACGTCACTTTAACAACCTACCGGAGTACATATTTTTCGTCTTCCCTCTCTTGAATGGACTCAGTTAATCAGTCGATAGAGTTTAAACTAATCTCTCGTGTGCATTTCTTGCTATCTCTTTTCACATTCCAGAAGCTGAATTGAGCTGTGCTAACAGTGTTCATATCACACTACCGAATGATGCAAGGCTTCTGCTTTGTCCTGACTAATCGTGTGATTGGAAAAAGATGGAATGCACATTTGGGTACTCTGCAAAAAGGCCATTTCGTGTTGTATCTTTTACTCCTTTCGTTGTTTGAGAACAACTTGTCGAGAATTTGGACGCGATTAATCTGTTTTCAAGTCTAGTTGTCGCCTGTCCGTGTTGTGGGGGGTGAGCAAACAGAGATCAACTACTGGCCATCGTATTAGTTGCAAAATGCCGATTTAAATATTAGCTTCTCTTCGTGTGGCCTCCTTAATCAACATCTGCAGCTGGCTGGTTGGTTCCCACCTACCAAAAGACGCATCCAAAAGCTGTACTTTATAATTAGTACGATCTTATATATATTCTTATTGAATGAGACAAGGACTAATTCTCTAATTTAGCGAACAAAAACATCATTTGCTTGGAAACTTTTTTTTGGGCCGGGGGGGGGGGGTGTTGATTTTTCACAAGAATTAGCAATGTATCCATCGTTGGCAAAGGAGAGCGACTGCACGTCTGCAGATGGTAGGTACCGTGAGGAGTATGAATCCCTATACTTTCCCATTAACCCTGGTGATTTGGTGAATGGTTCTTTGATTTAAAGAGAAGAAGCAAAAACGTCAATCTGACGATACCTCTACTCGACTCGTGCAATGACACGTCACTGCTGCAAGTTGGACATAAACATCTTCTCACCTTTTGTTGCCCATCTTTTTCGCACGAGAAGAACTCCAAAACGACGACTATCCCACGAGTTCATAACACAAGAGCTCATTGTGTGATTTCGGCCCAAAGGCCTATATCCAGCCTGATAACTAATTTTCGTTACGGATTTCCTCATTTAGGCCGCCTTCTCGCTAACCGGGCTACCTACTAACTAGGCTTACACCGGGACAGACGGACCCCTAAATTGCGGCCCATGACGGTTCAACCGAGCGTGTATGGTGTGCCACCATTCCTTTCCGTAAGTGGACAGTAAAACCGGACAGACAGCCGGTGGACTGGCTCACCGGATAAGCGCTTTTTTTTTTTGAAGTGGATAGTCTACCTTGAATGTTTCAATACTGAGGATCCATAGTGCGTGGTATTAGAAAGCGATCTCTATCGTTCGATCAAAAACTAAAGGTTCAAATCAACAATTACAATGTTTTTGCTACATATTCGCTATAGTAAATATTTCGTTGTTGCTACATGTCGGGACCGTATTTCTGAATCCGAACTATCTGTGTATTTCTGCACCAGTCTCTGATCAGTAGCTAATATACACAGTGGATACAACGTTGATAACAAGTTCGAATCACGATTCAACATAAATAAACAACTGAGTACCGACCTTATGGCCACTTATTACAAATAGAGGTCACAAGACCTATAGTTTTACAGCAGCGGAAATAACAAAAGGGTAAACTCCATGATGGCATCATCGAATCGCCCACCGACATTCGACTGGGGAGCGCGGCCTAGTACTCCAGGTGTCCTTCATCAAACCCGCAAGCGTAGAAGTCGTAGTAGTCCTCGCCATCGTTGAAGGCTTCTGAGATTTGTTTTGAGTGTAACACGTGAGTACATAATGTACTCCGCAAGTCTTAGAAAAAATACATATGCATAGTATCGACGATCGAGTCACCGATCTTACGAAATAAATAGAGGAAATAAGACATATGCTTTATTCATCACACGGGAGGAATATGCTTAGAATCGGATCCAAGCACCAGTTCATTGCTTCTACGAACAGTCATCTGGTCAGGGATTGGTTACATGATCTCATCCGACTAGGGTACCTATTATATAACATCTGGAATCCTTATGACCACAAGGGTCGTTAGCCTTAGGGTTACGACCACGAAGATATATGATCTTTTAATTATGTATAAAAGCAATACATAGAGATTTTAATCCTCATCGCATAACTTAAACAAATGGGGTTTATATGGTTCTTTTGCATAAAGCAATATTTTAAGTTCCAACAATTTTCATAAAGCACATTTGACAAGCGTAATTTCAATAAATAAATTAATTGTTTCACTAGTGAAGGTTCTAGCTATGAGTCACTACTATCGAGGCTCTAGCCACCAAGGTTTAAAAAGTAGGGCTCTAGTTGCCCAACTGGCTCTAGCTATCAGAACAACAACCCAAGGGTTCTAAGTACTTCTAGATAACCAAAATAACTCTTTGAAAATAAAACTAAAATCTACCATGTAAAAAATTCACCTTACCCGCTCTTCACTTTGGGCACAGCTATTCGAATAGTTTTACACTCTACAGAGGTTGTACATCTTGACCCACACGAGATAATCAGCTTATACTGTCCGCTTCACACACTTCTAAAGGTGTGCGACTAAGTGATTATCATAAGACCTTTACAATACCTTATCCTTACATCAGCCCACCTGATGAGCTTAACAAGTCATAGACGTCATTTACCATCGACCCAAAGCTCGTCGTTGTGCGGGATAACCTGCCTGGACATGGACGTCAATTATCATCGTTGGGCACAAGCCCCAATAAACATAGACATCATTTACCATCGTCTGCACGACCCAAAATATGGAAGTACATTTACCATATTCTGCACATCTCAAGATATGAAAGTACATTTATCATAATCAAGAGAACACCTATCAACTACAGTCTGCAGACTTAATGCTTGGATTTAGTAAATTAGCTGGCCAGGTCCTCCCTATTCTGAACATATGGTTGTACGGTAGTGCTCAGTTTTGATAGTCACAAGTGTTGGTCCTTAATATAACCTAGGCGGAACTTAACACATTACAAGTTCTCGTGCTCTAGCTGCACCACCTGAACTTACCATCCTCCCAAGTCTAAACAAATTTTCACAATTTTATTTTATTTTATAAATCAATGGCAATACATATTGCCATACATTTCTCAAAATGATTTGCATAAAAGTTAATAATAGTTTCCTCCCAATGGGTGATCATGACCGATAACGCATGTCTAAGTAAATCTACCGTATTAATCAATCCAACAATATTGTAATCATTATCGTGGATTTGCTATACTAGGGTGATAGTGGTTCATGGATAACAACATCAAATGACGGTAATACTAAGTTAGAATTAACTAACAACCTAGGATTTGAACTTATCATTTTATGTAAGTAGTAATGCATAATAATTTTGAAACTGAAAACAAGATTTGCAAAACATAAAGTACAAAATGATCACAGGAGACTTGCCTTCGTCGAAGGTTGAGGTTACTGCGTCCGGTTGATCCAAATTGATTTCGGCGGCGTCGGACTCTACACACGCGAATCAATACAAAATAAATAACAGAAAAAATAAAATCCAAATATTATAAATTAGTACTAATTGAGAGATTGTGAATTTAGATGAATTTAGGAAGAAGAATCAACTGATTCGGAGTTCGTATGAAAGAGAACGAGTATCCGGAAGTTTGTCGGATTGAAAAATCCTAGAAACTAAGAAGGGTAGGAATATTCCTAGAATATTCCCTTTGGGTTTAATAATACAAAACCACAGTGTATGACTAGTGGGCCTTTTGTCAATGGGAGAAAGGAAGCAAGAATAAGGATGGCAAGTGGGGTCAATAGGGTCCATTAGTCAAAGAGAAGAGAAGGAAAGCAACAGAGGAGGTGGGCGTCGGCGGTGGCGCATGGTGTGGTGCCATGGCGGCATAGTAAGCGGCAATGACAACCAAAATGGAACTCGGTGGGGTTCCCGACCTTGGTAACGCAGCATGGATGAGGCAAGACGGCATAGGGAATAGACTAGGTGGGTCGGAGTCTCAAAGAGGCTGGGGGTGGCCGAGGTGGCAGGGCGACGACACCGGTGGCGGTGAAGATGGTGGCGATAGTGGTGGTGCACCACAGTGACGAATAGGCTAAACAGAGAAAGGGAAAAGGTTGAGGAACTCTGGGCACACGTGATGACACACATAGCTTGGCTCGTGGATCACCGGAGAAGGAGATCGAGCGGTGGAGGAGTTTCGGTCGGGAGGAAGAAGACAACGAAATTCAACGAAGAACTACAACCAAAAGTGAAATTGATTTAGGGGAAACGTTCAAGGTACTCAGGAACACGATGTGACATGGTTGGAGGGGCAAAGAACTCACTAGAGAAGTGGGAATGGTGAGAGGGGTGGCAATCGGCGACAGGGAAGACAAAGCTTGAGACGGAGACGAAGCTCTGGGGACAAAGGAAGTTGGAGAGGGGTGCAAAGGGGAAGAAGGCGGTCATAGTGCTCTTATTTGTATGGCAAGACAACAAGGGAATAGGCATGGCCATGACTTGAATTGCGCGATGGTTTCGGCTCTGATTTGATTACAATGCGCTTCATGGAAACGACAACGCCATTGATTGGCGCTGTAATGACGGCAATAATGGCAGCATGGTGATGGCGGCAACAGGGGACACGACGCAGGCGGCTTGGGCTTGGCTTGAGTGGCAGCAGCAGAGAGGCGAGTGTGTGAACGCAAGACAGCGCGCCGCGTGACCAGAATGCGACGATACACACATGGGCGTGGTGTCAAGTGCGGTAGCAAGACTCAGCGACGCATTTGGCGTGGCCTAGGTGCGACGCTGGCGTGGGAACATGGCGCGCAAGCGAGGCTAGGAGGCGGCTTGGTCGGGCGCAAGGCCAACTCTAAAGGCATGCACAAAGCAAAGGACAAGGGGGAAGAAGGGAGGGGTGGGCCAAGTGGGCCAGTTGAGAAAAGAAATGGGTTTTGTCTCAAGAAAATTTGAAATTAAATTCTGAGATTTGTATTTCAGAAAGAATTCAAATTTAAATTTGAATTTGAATTTTGCTAAGGTTTGAAATTAACAAGAGAAATGAATTCAAATTAAGAATTTGAATTCAAATTCGGCCGAGAATTGATTTGATTTTGGTACAAAGATTTGAATTGATTTGAAGATAGAATTCAGAATTGATTCGATTTGGAATTCAAAGTGCGATTGGAGAAGGAAATTGGTTCGAAGTTGAATTGAGAATTGGAATTTGGATTTGATTTAGCATTTAATTAAGCAAGAACTCTAATTATAATCCGAATCTTTGAATTAATTATTTTTAAATTAAATTTTTAAAAGTGCAAAACTTGGGATGTTACACTACAACTACTACAGTGCCGCTGCCGAGTACTATTCGCACACTCACAAACACTATTTACGCAGTGATCCTCTCCATTACAATAGATGATCCAGATCCCTCTTTTTGGGCAACTGTTACACAGTAACTTTTTTTTAAAAAAAATCATAGTTGATTTTTTGGACCGTTGGATTTTGATCCAACCATTCGTATCTCTCTCCTTCTTTTCCATATATTAGTCGAATGCCCGTGCGTTGCAACGGATTTCAATTAAACATATATATATTCTAAACTTGAAAACCCAATATGCATAAGGTAATTATCCTTGCATCTAAAAGTTGTATACAAAATTCACATCCGATCAACAAGCCAGAAAGAGTTTTATGATAAACCAAAATGTGCATATGATCTAATTGTCCACAGAAGATCCTTATAGTAACATATGCATGTATACACATATCTATTCATAAAAGATCCAACCAACTTATGAGATAGGGAGGTAGATGGCAGACTCACAACCACCACCGAGTCATTCTTTTATAATAGTAAAGATACTGCCCTCCACCCCTAACTCTAAACTTCATTTCTTACACCCTTGGTCGTCGCCTCCCACCACCTCGTTGGCGTCGTCACTAGAATAGACCTGTTCAAGCGTCGGGTCGTGCCTAAAAAGCCCGGTCTCGAACGGGTAGGTCCGAGCCACACCGGAAAAATGTATTTTCCTTTTGAAAAAAATATTTTAATTATTTCTTGGAATAAAAATTAATATTTAATTCATTTTGAGAATAAAAAATTAGTTTTTTTTATATTTTAATTGCATTTCATCTGGCTTTCGGGCCAAAATTGAAGTCCCAAGCCTGGCTCGACCCGAGCCACCCGTGAATAGGTCTACACTGGAGCCAACAAGGCCTGTCGGCCAGCTCCTTCCTCGCTGTAGCTCTCGCCTCCCTCCCTCCACCCCCAATCACCTCCATGTTCGCCGCTTCTTCCTTTTCTCCCATGATCCGTCCTCTCTGTTGTCTCCTTCCTCCTCTTGGTGAGCCACCTCAAGACTGTCTCCTCTTTTCTCGTCTCCGGCGACTATCGTCGTCGGATCCGCCTCCTCCTCCTAACCTCCGTGTCACTCATCGTCCCGTCGACTGTCACCACCCATCGCCCTCCTCCGCCCCGTGGTGCCATTGCCACCTCACCGCCCCCTCCCTCTAAAAGCCCGATGGGCACTAATAAACCCAAACCCGAAACAGGTGAACCCTCAGCAGTGTCGGAGAGGAGGACGGTGGTCGGCCAAAGCATGAAGCTCCACATCAAATCCAACCATAAGTAAATTCGACTTTGATTTTGCAAAAATTCGAGCAAATGGGAAATAGACGCCCTTTTTTTACCAGCAAAATTTGATATACGTCACTCAGAAAGTTGCCACTTCGAGATATGCCACTCAGTTTCTTGGAATTCGAAATTTGCCACTCCAGTTTCTTTCTCTTCTGACATATGCCATTATCACTCATTTTCTTTTCTATTCTCTGATTTTCCATATATTCCAAAGGTGAATTACCAGTTTTGCCCCTTTTCCATTGCGCTCTCTCTCTCTCTCTCTCTCTCTCTCTCTCTCCATTTCTTGTTCTTCCATTTCCTCCTGCCCGCATGGCATTCTTGGCGCCATGAGCATCTTGGTGCTGCCTCCTATGTCCGGCTCGGTTCCTCCCCTCCGAGCTCATCTTCCTGCTTTTCCCTATGCTATTTCTTCTCTCCTCCTCCCTTCTCCCTATTCCTTTCTTTTGGTTTTTGCTTCACCGAAGCTCCCTTGGCCATGGGTGCTTCCTCCTGCTCCTCCGGTCCCAAGACCTCCGCCTCCCAAGGCCTCGACCTCCATGGCACCGCCGCCTGCTCTCCTGTCGTTCTGCTCCGTGGCCACGGGCTGGTGCCATGCTCATGGCTTGTGCCTTGCTGCGCTTGCTTGCGTCTGCGTTCCTCTCCTCCTGCTTGGTCCAGCAACCAGGCCTCCTCTCTGCGCGGAGCTCACCGACTCTGTGCTCTCATTTCCCGCCCACCGACTTCGTGCTGGTTCAAGGTCTCGGCTGTCACAAGACGGCCACGGCTTGGCCACGGCCAGAGTAGTTCTGTGCGTTTCGGCGGTGCCACGCCACCTCCCTCCCTAATTTCGGTTTTTTTACATGCTGATGTTAGATTGATTTGTTGATATTGATGTTGATAAGGGGCAAAACCGGTAGTTCACATTTGGAATATATATAAAATCAGATAATAGAAAAGAAAATGAGTGATAATGGCATATGTCAAAAGAAGAAGAAACTGAAGTGGTAAATTTCGAATTTTAGAAAATTAAGTGACATATTTACTTTCGTATATATATATCAAATTTTACCTTTTTTTTTTACCTGGTTGGGCCGATGCGTGCTGTCGTGGCGCCCTGCCGCAGCAACAAAAGCTCGCGGAACGCGTGCTTCCCGTTCCCCTTCCCTGTTCTACCATCTCGCCTCCAAATTTCCCCACCTCTCGCCGCCGCCGGCCCACCACGACCACCTACCCGCCCTATCTGAGACCAGCACCGACACCGACCGCGGCCGTGGAGAGCCGTGCGCCCATGCGCTTGCCCCTCGCGACGCGCCTCAGGCTAGCGGTTGCCCCGCGTGTCGTCGGCGTCCCATGGTGGTGAGGTGCTTGGGCGTGAGCTTTGCGGCGTACGGGTTTGGTGTGGGGGGGACTGCGGAGAAGGAGGGGGAGGCGTGGACGTGGAGGGGTGTAGTTTGGCGCCTTGACGCCGGATGGCTGCCGACGATGCCGCGCGGAGCAGCAGAAGGATGGACCTGAACCTATACCTCGGTCTCCCCCGCGCCCCGCGCCCGCGCCGCCCCGATCTCGGCTCCGACCTCGCGCTTGGAACGCCGATGCTGTCGTCTTCCCCCTCCTCCTCCGCCGCCTCCGCGGACGCGGACGCGCCGCCGCCGGAGCCGGAGCCGCTCCACCCGCCGTACTCACCGTCGCGCGCCGACCTGATGCGCCCGCCGACCCCGCTGCCCGAGCCCTACGACCCGTCCGCTCCCGAGGCACTCCCGCCCTACGTGCCGATCCCAGAAGCAATACCTGAGCTCGCGGACGACCTTGAGTTCGGTTTCTCGCACCCGCCGCCGCCGCTGCGGCCCAGCGAGCTGCTTGGGTGGGTGGACCGGCCGTCGTCGTCGACGGCCTCCTCTTCCTTCCGCCCGGAGCGTGCCGAGCGCTACCGTCGCGCGATCTGCCTCAATGGCCGCCAATGTCGCTGCCTCCGTCCAAGACGGTTCCGGTCAGACCTTCCGCCTCTCAGCTCGGAGGCCCCTAGCCTGGAGAACGACGCTGCAGCGCAACCACTGCAAGAGCCTATTCACGATATGGTGGAGGAGAATAAGGTGGTTGCCGATGGCGCCATGGTGGGTGCCTCAGAGGAGGAGCCAATGGAACGTGGCAAAAGTTCTGCGATGTTCGAGTGCAACATCTGCTTTGAGATGGCCGTGGAGCCGGTGGTAACTTCCTGCGGTCATCTCTTCTGCTGGCCTTGTTTGTATCAGTGGCTTCATGTTCACTCAACTCACAAGGAGTGCCCTGTCTGCAAAGGTGAGGTGACTGAAGGTAACATCACTCCCATCTATGGGAGAGGGAATTCAAGTTCAGATGCAGAGAAGAAGGTTGCAGAGGATGGCAACGCGTCCGGCCCAAAGATTCCACCAAGGCCACATGGGAATCGGCTTGAAAGTTTTCGGCAGCAGTTCCACCATTTGCGCCCGATATCTAGAAGGCTTGGCGAGGCACATGGCATATTGTCGTCATGGCGGCACATTCTTGATCAGCAAATTATGAATAGTGTGAGCAGGTTTGAAGGGCCTCCTGAATCAACTGTCCAGGAAATGATTGATCATGCTCATAATACTAGCCGTTTAGGTCGAATTACTACTAGGATGAGGGCACGGAGGTTGCAAAGAGAAGCAGAAAACACCACATTTGTTGCTTCGTCTGCTCCTGACACTGGGCTGGCCGGAAACAACACGCCAGATCCGCCGAGGCGTAGTTCAAGTCCACTTTCCTCAGAAGGAATCGATTTATTGCAACGCCTTACCCTTGTTGGCCTTGCAAACACGGAAAGGTTGGCAACTGCTGTGAGTGACCTTAGAAGAATAGCTAGGCCGAGTCAATACGGAGCATCAACTTCATTGAACCCGCCATATCCTGAGCCGCCAGTTGATGGAACACATGTTGCTTCCGCACTGACTGCAGATCAAGCTTCTAATTCAAGCACCATGGCTGTGATTCAGGAGGACGCTGCTTTTACTGAAAGCTTAGGCGAACCTAGTAATGCAGGATCTTCAAGATCCCTGAGGAGGAGGGGAAGAGGCGATGCCTTAGGTTCTTTGGATGTGGATGGTGGGGGCCCACATCGGAACAAGAGAAGGCGGCTGAACTGAAGCTTGCAGGTTGCAGCGTTGTTCTAATTTGTCATGTGTGCTGTTCTCAATTAGCCCTTTTTATCTCTTTGGGCAATATATGCTGGGTGTGATATAAAGTTATTTCTCTTCGAGCTGTTTACTAGGTACTGCTGAGTTGGTTGCCAGTTTAGTTCCTCCCGACCTGTTTAATTTATGCTATTGCTCAAGGCATGTACACTAAGGAAACCTGAGGGATTATCATCAGATGAATTTTCCTTGATCGTAAGTAAATCGAATGTGCAAATGTGTATTCAATGGAATTGATTTTAAGGTCATAAATAATACATTGACACTTGAGTCTCATTTGTAGATAGCGTCTGATTCCAATAGGCCTCAATGAACATGTAAAACTGAGCCGATATTGAGTTGAATGGAATAAATGAATGTCAAGTAACAGGCTTAGTTGTGTATTTTCTGTTTGCAGCTCCTCTGTGGCTGTCTTTACTGGGCAAAGAGGTAAGTTACTATTTCCTTTTATGCTAGTTTTTTTTTTCTTGGGATATAACACACTATTTTCGTTCTCGGTTGACGGGTCAGATAGAGTAAAAGCTAAATTCTGTTGTACTCATTGAGTCATGATCAACATTTGGTATGTTTCATTGTCTTCGCTGGTTACGCTCTGTCGACCAGTCTTTGCTACCCTCTGAATTTAGCAAGTTTTGGCTATACAGAATAGTAGGGGTAGTCGTGTTTGGATTTGATACCACTTGCAGTTTGTAGATAATACAGCATGCTGCATGTCCTGTGATCTGTTTTGGAAGGTCATTTCTGTTTTGGAGGAAGACTGAACACTACCGCTGGACAAGATCTGTAACTTGCTATTCTTGTGCATATATATTCAAGGCATTTGGCCTGATGATGGAGCTGAACATTGTTTTCTACACTGAATAGTCAGGGTAATAATATCCATAAAGGACACAGAATATCTGCCATTGACATTGAGTGAGTTTGGTCATACGATGAACCTTCAAAGCTAGCCATTTGGTAGACTTTTCATTTTTTTTACAGGTCTATTTTTATGCTAGCCGATTCGATTACTTTGCCCTGTGATCCTGTCTAGACTATACTTATTTTTGGGCGCTTTATTTTTTTCTTTTTATGAGGAATACGGACGTACCGATATCTGATGTTTCGATCGCAGTCGGCTGCAAAATCGTACGATCCTTATCTTGGTAGTTGATATCTTCCTTCCTCTGGTCCTTTTTGTCTCGCGAAACGCCTGACGTGACATGGCTACCAACCGGCCCACCTGTTGCCCAGACAGATCGTCCTCGATCTGTCACCCGTTGCCTTTTCTGTTGCGTTGCAAGCTTTTGCTCCCACTTGGGATTGGACCTTCTTGCTTCGACAGCGGATCATGGACGCCACCGGCGAAGGCAGGCAGCACCACCTGACTGACTGTTGAGCTTGCAGTGCCAAATGCCAATTGGTGGTACGCAGCTGCCGTGCAGGATAGCGTTGGGGCGATGTGAGCTGGAGCTCTGTGCCGTCTCAGCTGTAACTGATGAAGCTTTGATTCCTCCGTTGGGTTCTTCTACTCAGAAGTGGTCGCTGTGCGTGTCTGGAGCAGTGCTCTTCTGTCTGGCAAAGACAAGATTTTTTTTTTACTTTCTATTTTTTACGTTTTGTGAGAAAGACAGTGAATTAAATTTTGTCGAGCTGACCTGTTTTTGTTAGGCGAGTTTGCCTGTAGGCTGTAGCAACCAAACACGACGTTTTCCCTGATAAAGGCCAAATCCAACTTCACAACATCATATTTTGCTGAAACTTCAACATCCATACAGGTCCGTCCACTCGTCCACTAGTACACGGTCTTCCTGTTTAATTCTCCTCCGACCTCTCCAGATATTTTCCCCTTCAGCACGAGATGACCCGGCGGCAAAAGCAAAGCGCTCTAGTGTTCCATTCTCGCGCTCTGCTGGAGTTTCAGGAACGCATAGCAAGTGCGACCGAAACTACAAACCAACAACCGTTCTGGCAGAGTGGCAGATGGACGGCTCCGCTGAGTGACGACGACGCATGCCGTTCAGATTCAGCAAACTGCCATCCCATCGGAACGGCTCCGACGACTACTTGCCGCCGTTAAACGCACGCTGTCCATCAAGCTCCGTACGTAAAGTTTTTTTTTGTGTGTCCGTAAAAGAACCTTCGCCCCTAGCCATCTCTCCCTGTCCACATGTGAGTTGCAGAGTTTTTGGCTCGCCGTCATTATAAACGAAACTAGCCGTTCACAGGTCGTAATATCAAAAATGACAAATAATCGTGCAACAGGGCTGACACGCGTCCAAAACCATGTCTCCCACGCCCAGATTTCATCTGCACCGTTCGTCGGAGGACTGGAGTCGTCTTGTGCGCGGTCGCGATCACAAGATCTAGCGCCAGACATGGCTTGCCGTCGCGGCGATGCAGCAGACGGCTCCCGCCGTCCCTCGCCACGGACGCGCCCGACCGCACACTTGGCGTCTCGACGCCGTCTCTCTAAACCCTCGTCCGAACGCCGCCATGTGGGCGCCCGCCTCCATTACCCGGCGGCATCTGCCGCGTCATGGTGGCATGGTGCTGCCACTCCTGTGCCCGGATTTCCTGCCACGTCCCTAATGTCGTGCCCTGGTGGCACGGTATTTAATCCTACCTGTTGAGTCGGATCACCCTACAACTAGGGCACGGGCGTATTTTCACCTTTCGCCGAAAGCATCCCCTGTCCCCTCGATCTTTTCTCTCGTCCCATCCATCAACTCCATCACCTCGATGCCTTCATTCGCATGCATGCATAATCACAGCGCACAGCACGCAAGATTCTCTCCCGTCGCTTTGCGGTCGGCGCGAAACGCCTTCGCGTGGCTATAAAAACCGACGTCGCACTAGCTCTCGCTCTCATTCTGGAATTCATTCTCGTTCTCGCGCTCGTCGCTGAGAATACAGAGAATTGAACTAAAACCTTTTTTGGATTACGCTGTGAATTAAATAGTGTTTAGAGCAATGCTTAGGACCGTATAAGTACAATGAGGTCGACATCAAGTCAAGGTAAAATTATTTCCTATGCATTACTTGTAATTATTTCAGTCGTAGTTAATTAGTGTTAATTTACTTGTAGTTTATAAGTGATAATTAAGTAGTCATGATTAATTAGTCGTAAGTAATCATTGGTAATTTAGTATTAATTAAGTAATTAGTTGTAATTAATAAATTATAATTAATTTAGTCATAGTTTATTAGTTGTAATTAAGTGGTCTTAATTATGTAGTCGTAATTAATTTATTGATAAGTAATGACTCGTAGCTAATTAGTGGTAATTAAATACTCATAATTAATTACGATTAATTAATATCATGTAGTTAATTAGTGGTGATTAATTAATATTAGTTAGATGTAATAAATTACTTGTAAGTAATTTATTGATAAGTAGTCAATTTATTGCTAATTAATTAATTATTCATATTTAATTACTCGTATTTAATTGCTAATTACTTGTATGTAATATATTGTAATTATTTTTGTCATAGGTAATTAGTGGCAAAAAATAGGCGTAACTAATTATTTTTAATTAATTTAGTCCTATTTAATCAGTGGTAATTCATAAAATAATCCTATGTAAATAGTCATATACAAGAAATTAATTAGTGGTAATTAAATACCCTATTAGTTATATTGCGTACCATAAATCAGGTTGTTGTGGCTTTAGGTAATTTCGAACATGCAAGAGTTGGTAGTGTTTTATGGCGACGATCTCGTATGAGCCAAACTCGATGGGTTGGGCCTATCGAAATGCCAGTACAAGGTGGTCCAGGCGGAAGGGCTCGATGTGATGAATATTCACGAGCTTAGGAGCTGCAACAGGAGGGAGTTCGACACTGAGGCAACGATGAAGAAACTTGTCATCGAGGGATCACCTGTACGAATAGGGAAGGGCAGGGCGTATGAGAGCTAGTCAAGTTGAACAGAAGCGTAGTATGAGGCCAGTACGTGCAGATTGCTTTCCAGGCCGAGGCAACGATATACAAGAGGCTGATGGTGTACATGAATTTCGTACGCAGGGCGCTAGAAAACATTGATGATGCTGGTGCCTCGGGAAGTGGGCAACCGCAGGCGGAGCTTGAAAACGGTAGCACGGAATGTGCAGTTTTGGAGGAAGTGTATGAGAGAAGACTTATGCATAATTTTGTGCAAAATGAGGGGGCTGGATTATGGTGGCTAGCCCGCATTGACTACCACAAGTATCTACCGGACCAGCCTCTCAGGTTAGGGTCCGATGAGGACGCCGACCCAGGCTCAGATGGCAGCGAGGAGGACACACCCTAGGGTGGTGGTCCAACGGGTGGAATTGTGTCATTGGAGGTGCCTTACGCGGCATTCAGACTTGATGATATCGCAATGCGGTCGCTCGTACTGCCACAAGAAGAAGGGTCCCGGTGGGGGTTTGATGCTAACACCCTCTTAATTGGGCAGCACTTTCCTAGCAAGACGGTCCTGCAGCAAGCTATAGCACGATACGTCTTTTCCATCAATCGTGTGTACTAGGTGCACCGGTCCAATCCAGGACATTACGCCGTGAAGTGCCTAGTTGAAGGTTGCCTTAGCAAGGTCAGCGCTCACCGAGCAAAGTTCTTCGGCTCGGTCTTCACAGTCAATGCGGTGACTGACCACACTTGCGAGCTTAGCGAGCCGCTGCGACAACATCGGAATGTGACTTCCGCATATGTGGCAAGTCTCATCAGCCACATAGTTGCGGAGGACGTGTCCATCTCCCCCAAGATGCTGTTGTCAGAAGTCGCCAATCTAGTTGGTTATCCAGTCAGCTATAGCAAGGTCCGACGAGCTAAGCAGAAGGTTATCGATGCCATGTATGGGACATATGAATAGGCGTACAACCTTGTACCGAGAATGCTTCACCAGATTGCCAAAGCAAACCCCAGTAAGTACATAAACAAGGTTGAAAGTGAAGATCTTGATGGAGGCCCTAAGTGCTTCATACTGGACCAGGTATTTTGGAATTTCGCCAAAGCCATAGAGGGCTTCAAGTTCTATTGTCCGGTGCTCATGATGGATAACACTTTCCTCACCGAGAGGTACAAGGGCACCATTCTCACCGCGGTGGCGGCCGACGTGAATGACCAGCTTCTCTCAGTTGCTTTTGCCATCGTAGAGAATTAGAACACATACAGATGGCTGTTGTTCCTAGCAAATATGAAGCGGGCGGTTGTGGGAGACTGGCTCAACATATGCCTTATCACAGACCGCAATACTAGGTTGTTGTCGACTTTGAACACCATGAAGAATAGGATGAAACCCCCCTTACCCGTGGAATGACGTGGAAACTCAGTGGTGCATGAGGCATCTTGCATCGAACTTCTTCACGCGGTCCTGCAATCAGGAACTAATAAAGACGTTCAAGGCGTTGTGTATGCAAAACAAGAGGCAAAAGTTTTAGTCCATCTAGATAGACCTCGAACATCAGACTAAGAGGCATACGAGGGAGTACCCTCCGGAGGCACATGAGGGACAGCAGGCCGCGAGCGGGCAATCCAGGAGCACCACAAGTTTCACGAAATAGACTAATCTCCACGCTCCCGAGTTGGAGAAATAGTCCCTGCTGTATGACATAGACAGTGCAAGGTATGGAATTATGACGACTAACATGTCCGAGGTGTACAACAACATGTTGAAAAGTGTGCAGTGCCACCCTATCACTGTGATCATTGAGGAGACCTAGACTCGCACGGTGATTACTTCGTCAATAGAGCCACCGTAGTGATGTGACATTTGGAAAAAGGAAAGCAGTGGCCCAAAAACA
Source organism: Phyllostachys edulis (assembly GCA_036346405.1). NCBI lineage: Eukaryota > Viridiplantae > Streptophyta > Magnoliopsida > Poales > Poaceae > Phyllostachys > Phyllostachys edulis. Next base: position 17,182,908 of record CM070554.1, on the reverse strand, counting down.
TGCAGATATATATATAGACCAAAAGATGCAGAAGGCCTGAATGTACGACATCTAGATGATCGATGGTTCCAGGAGGAAGTACGAGATCAAGTTGAGGCAAAATATGTAACCAGTCATGCCAGGGGGGAAAGAAAACATGCATGCACCCTAGGTGATATGGCTACATGCACCTGCAACAAGTCGAAGCTCCTGCATAAGCCATGCTCGTATGTGTACAAGGCGTGTGCGCAACTCAAGCAGATGTCTACGCCGTATATCTCCGAGTACTACAACATGCATCATCTTTTCGGTACATGGAGTGCAGAGTGTCACTCGTATGACGTGGATACTCAATTTTTTCCTCTATTCCAAAAAAGTCGCGCGTGTATCCTAGGTGTTTTTCGGGTTGTTGATTCATGCATGCTGTCATTTATAATGCACATAACTAAACCATGTGCGGCATGTAATTCGCAAATTATATTGTTTATTATGAAATTTCGTCAATTTTATATTTCAAATTCTGGAATGTCGAAACTCACGTGACTCCCCCCCCCCTCCCCCTCAGTTTAGGGTTTTATGATTTCATGTGAATCTAGGACCAATCTACTCCGATAATACGCACATAACATACAAAATATGCATACAAATATAGCACAACAAAAGCGCATAACATTTATGAATTGTAATTACACAAGGGATATAATATGGCTCACTCATCTGAGCCGCTATCTGCTCGCCACGTCTACGTGCGCATTCTGGTTTCGCGTTGAGCATGTCCTGTGGGATACGTTAATTGGTCCGAAGAGCGCGTATCGGTTTGGAGAGGGTACGAAGACCATCGAGTTGACGGAGGTGCATCAGCAAGATAAATCTGGCCCAGCTGAGTCTATCCAACATCAATGTCGTCCAGCTGAGTCATGCCAAACTGGTTACCACCTACAATCATATCATTAATGAAGGAATCAAGAAATCCACGCCAGAATTGTCCGCCCCCAGGTACGATGTCTGCACGTCCCTTGGTGTGGAGGAGCTCTGGCCTTGACCGTGCGATGTACCAGCGACCTCGGAGGAGCTCTGCTCTTGGTACGGTACTCCATACCGGTGAACGTACGACAGGGGTGGGTGCCTTGGGTGCCATGGTCCAAACCCTAGCGTTGTGTACTGCTTCTTGACAGTAGTTGGGATGGCCGTCTCCTCATCGGTTGACGGATGGCTCCCCCATGCTCAATTGAAGGCTGCAAGATGGAATGATGTTATGCAAATTCAATATCCAGGACCTATAATCAACATCTCGTACATCCCGGATGTGTAGTGCTGATGACCGAGGGGAAGCGTCAGTCTGAGTGGGGGGTGTGGACGGCAGAAGTTATGCATCTCGACGGACATGCGGCTGGAAGACGACATGATGTTAACACAACCTAAGGCGTAATAAAAAAACTAGACATAAATTTATACATAACTTACAAGAGGCTCATTGTGACTTAGTGTCCCAGTCCTCAAACTCTCAAAAGCTCAAAGCTCCTCACAACCTTTGAGCCTCACGCAGACGCAGTCACGCGACTTCCTCCGTTCCTCAATCCTCATGCACCTTCCTCACACGACTTCCTCACGCGCTGGCCTCAGTCGGCCATTGCGTGCCCAGCAAATACCAACGACGCGCTACCACGCCTTCGCCGTGGCTTGGTCATGGTTCGCCATCTACGACTTAATCGCTTAGGCGGCAAGGCGCACCGAGGCTAGCTCGTGGCTCGCCCTTAGTCATGCTCGCTTCAACCAAATTTCACTCGCCGCCTCGCCTTTCATGCCGATCGCGGCGTGCCTAGTGCCCACCGCCAGTGGTGAGGTGAGTTGTATTGTGAATCTCCGAATGGGGATAGAATTAGGGATTTAGGGAGTAGAGATGGAAAATTCGGGAATGAGTGGGGAACGGGGAATTAGGGATTTGGGGAGTGCGGCAATGGGCCCTATAACATTGGATTATGGAAAGAATATGGTCCAAATATCTTGCTTCCTATCTTCCTGAGTTATTTCTTCTTCAAAGCTTCCCTGCTCCTTCTTTCCTTCATGGAAGCTGCTCCCTTCCTTCCTTCTTGCCTTCTTGGTTCTTACTTGTGCCACCGCCAGCCGGTGCTTCGTCCATGGATCACATTGCCGCCGGCGCAGGGGGGGGGGGTTCCAGGGGTGTGGCGGCTAGAGTCGGCACGCACGCCCCTGCGCGCACCGGTGTTGCATCCGCCACTGTCTATGCACTATTGCAGGCTTGCGGCATCGACATTTGAGTTATATGGGCATGTTCGTGACACATCACTTGCGTGTATAAGGGAAGGAAACTCTTCTCAGAGAAGCGCAAAAAGAAAATTGCACTATGGGTCACTGAACTTGCGAGGTTGTGCCACTTAATTCACTGAACTTTTATTTTACTTTCTCAACCCTTCGAACTTGCGAGGTTATGCCACTTAGTTCTCTGAACTTATATTTTACTTTCTCAACCCCCTGAATTTGCAATGTTGTGCCACTTAGCTCATTGAACATACGTTGAAGCGAAATTCGTCGAAGCGATGCCAATGACTTCGTCCCCTCCGAGTCCGGTGGACTCGTCGCCGTCCTGTTCCGATTGTGTTTATCGTCCCCGTCACCTCACGCCGATAAAAACGGATTCTTCGGGCCCGAGAACACACCGTACTCGCATCTTCGTTGGAGCACCACTGGTACAGCTTATCGCCGCCCTCACCTCATTTGAGTCGATCGTGAGAGAGTACATTCCCAGCGCCAGAGCAAAAGCTACTCACTTTGCATGTAGTCTAGAGCTCCAACGAAGATGCGAGCACGATACGTTTTGAGCTCTAAGGAACCATTTTTGTTGACACGAGGTGACAGAAACGATGAACACGACTAGAATAGGGTGACGATAAGTCCACTGAACTCAGAGGGGGACGAAATCGCTGGCATTACATCCGATTAACTTCACTTCAACACAAGTTCAATGAGCTAAGTAGCACAACCTCGTAAGTTCAGAAGACTTAGAAAGTAAAATGAAAGTTCAAAGAGCTAAATGACACCTCGCAAGTTCAAGGAGCTGAGAAAGTAAAATACAAGTTCAAGGACCTACAGTGCAATTTTCTCATGTGCAAAATGCCAAACAGTATAAGCTACTCCAGGAACCTCAAGCCGGAAAAAGAGCGTCACAGGTGAATTTACGCAACAAAAGAATAAAAGGGGGGAGCAAAACAGTCTACAAGGGAAAAGAGGAGCTACTTCCGCTGCAAATCATTTCTACAAGGGCGAGGAGAAGCTGAACTGAATTCCCGTCTTTCCACGGTCATGCTCAGATTGCTTTAGAATATAACAGTAGTTCACCTGAATAGATACAGTAAAAGAAGAGATTAGTCACGAAGCAGGCATATGTTATCTGTAATTTGGCAAAAGGAAGTTGAAAAGGCAATTGAAACATACCTCCACGCGGAAAAGTTTGGTCGGCAAAATAATGCCAACACCAGCAGAGCTCCTAAATGTGCGCCAAAATTCAGAAAATGAGAACTTCTTATATTCACTCTCCGACAACTTCGCACTCTCCGACAACTTCGCAAGATTCCCAGCAGCGAGAAATGCATGACCATGTATTCCAGCATCTCTAAATAACTTCAGAGGCAGATCAAAACAAAGGTCAGCAAAGGCAGAAACAGCAAGATCACCACCTAAGTAATCCCTCCCTGGAAGAGCAGCAGAGCCATTGTCAGATTCACTAGGGGCAAGCCTTCGTGGTTCTGTTGGGCCAACTCCTCTTGTACTGAAACCCAACAAGGATGATAATCCGCCCAAGCTGCAAACTGGAGAAGAATGGCCTCCAAGGAAAAATCTATCAGGCACAGGTGAAGACAAATCCATAAATCCTCTTCCTAGTGGTAGAATGACACCCGCTCCTAGGCCAACATTGAGAGCAGCATTATAGAATCCCAAAGGCACAGTACCACGAACATCAAACTCCTGAAGCAAAGTCAAAAACGACATATTTGTCTGAAAATGATAATGAGACCTGAGATGACAGGTATACTTCTCTATGATTGTGAGGAACAAGCATAAAAAGGGGAAATTGATAAAAGGATTAAGCCAATAGAAATCATAAAAAAGGGGACAGAGGAGGCTGAATAAGGACCTGCCGAAAAAATCTCGATCCTTTGCTATCCCATAGACCACCAACTTGAGAAGTTGAGAGAAATGCATATCCTTTTGTTGGCCTGAGATATGAATCCCTTTGATCAATCTTGTATGTATATTTCAATGCAGATAGAAGATTATGCCCTAACTGTCTTCTTATGGACTTTGATGAGGCATGTGATGGATCAGTTAAGGTACGCCATGTAAGGTTATAAGACAAGTCATGATGCATGGTTGAAAGCAAACCAAATGAAAGACCAAGTAGGTGCTCCTTGTAAGATGAAAACTTCTGCCAATCTTGTGACAACAATGATGCCCTAGCCATTAAAGGTGTTGGTATTGATTTAAATCTTGGTAGGGAGACTCCAATGCCAACCTCTGATGACTGGTCCCAGCCATATGCACCTGAAGCATCCCAGATGTCACCATAGCCAAACAGGTTCTTCAACTTAACTGACCCTTCCAGTGACCAAGATCTTGCCTACAAACGTAATGAAAATACAGCCATGCATCAGATGTGGAAACCTCTCAAATAGTTAGCAAGCTGATTAGAATGCACCATGCAGTAATCAAATGTAATAATGCATTTATCTGCTCCTATGCTGTCGACAATACAAGTTCAATAAGCACCATGACCTGCAAATTTATAGTCATACTAAAGTATTTGTATTTGGTACAGGATAAAAGATTAACTACCACTAGAAACAATGAGTCACTTATCAAACAGAATAATTATTATTTTTTAATAAAATACACGATGCAATGAGTTTGAATATTACTCAGAAAACAACGCATCCCAACTAGTGTTTATTTTCATTGAAGCATAATGAAGTCTTTGCTCAAGCTTAGCAATTGCAGCTTTTTCTTGGGTATTGGAAAAAAAGTTAAATGCATAAGAATGTGCAGAAGAACAGATAAGTGAAACACATAAATATTTGCATATACAGTTGGTAAATCAATATATAATTGCGGCACTTGCATGTTGAACTCCAACAAGTGAACTCACAGCTTGACTCGGAAAAAATGCCCTCTTGATCAGAAAAAAAAACCCTCTGTGCTATTGTCTTTTGTACTGCCCTATTTGGACCAAAATGTTGGCATGGCTTAAACCTCCAACTATTAGACTACGTATCAGACTATCAGTGTAATATCTCGTTTAAATTTAGAGCAAATAAATGATTAGTACTGAAATTTAAATAGAATTAAAAAGAGAATTTCAGAATTTTGAGGGGAATAGAACCTGGGCCGAAGGCCCATCGCACCTCAGCCCAGGGGGGGCTGGCCGGCCATTAAGTTGGAGCCAGGGGGCGCCCCTTCTCCCAAACCCTAGCCGCCACCCCCTGTTGCCCTGCCGCCTCTCCCCCTTGCGCAGCCCTTCCCCTGCAAGCTGTCACCCTGTTGCTCCTCCGACCGGCACCTCCACCTCCCTGCGTCTTGCCGTGGCCACGCCTCCCTGTGGTGCCACCCTATTGCTGGCCAGAGAAGGAAGAAGGGAGGAGGACAGAGTATTTCAGCCAGGGAAGCAAGAGGAGGAAGGAGGAAAGGGGAAGAAGGAAAGAAGGGAGGAAGAGAAGGGCTTGCACGGGATTTCGTGATCGTCAACGTGTTCTTCAAGGGTAATTATCTGAAATCCTTTAGATGGCCCTAGATTAGTCGCTATTCAATTCGTTGATCGATTGGTCCATGGGAAGTGTAGTTTTCTGTATGCCCTAGTTCGTCGAGTTTCGATGTAGAACCTTGCAGGGGCAATTAGGGATATTTAAGTTTGGATTCAGAGTTTTGTCCAAATAGAAAAGCTGTAGAGAATTTCATTAGCTTTCCAGAAAGGTCTAGAACACTATATTTGGAGTTATAAGCGAAATGTTACGGCCACGGGAAGGTCGCTGTTTAGAAAACGAACGTTGTTGGCACCTGTCGTGTAGGTAGGTTGTTTTCACCTAGTTAATGAAGTAATTTAATTTTGATGATGACTTGAATAAGATAGGGAATTTTGAGTAGATTCCAAAACTGTTATCATTCATAAATTTTCAAGTTATATAAAAAAGATAAGAAATTGTGAAGTGGTCTGTCTTAACGGATTCTAGAGTAGACTTCGAGGTTGGAAACGGGGAAGTAAACGGTGGATTTAAAAGTTCGTCATAATTAGAAAATTGTAGATAATTTCGTGGGGATTCTAGAAAGTATACAAAGGATAGAAGTAGAGCCATTTTACTATTGGGGCAGCGGGTAGTGCGTCCAGTAAAGTTAAGTTAAAGGCATTGATTTTGCGTATAGATGAGGTGACGATTTGTGTAATGTTTTGATGTTTTGATAGCATGTTTTGAATGTATGTTGATTGTTTGTCCAAAGAGTGTTGTCTCAAGCACCGTGTCGTCTTTGCATCACCTGGCTCCTATAAGTTAAAGAGACAAGTGCTTAGTAGAACGGTGAACAACGGGTGGCTGTCGTTGTCTTATTGATTTATTACCATGCGATTTAATTATGTTTCGTTAAGTTTATTTACTTGCCATGGTAATATTGATGAAAAGAGTAAGATTGTGCTAACAATGCCGTTACCATAGGGATAACATGGTGAGATTATTGTGCTTAATGAACTATTGCATCATTCACTTGCATAAGAGCCAAGGTGGTGAGTACTATCATGATTATGGCTAGTCCCGCGTGCTCCATGTTAAAATCCTACAGATGTAAGGACCCCACCCTAACGAAGGTGAGGGAGAAAAGTGTGTCACCGACGGGTGAACATTTCGCTACACCGGTATCAGCTAAAAGAGATGCATCATCGCATTTGCATTCACGAGAAAGATATTGATGATATTTGAGAATGAGTATGAGATTTATGATGCATTAAATGTTTAATGAACTTGTGTATCTACCGTTGTATTTGTGCTTGCTGAGTCGTTGACTCGCCCTTGCTTTATGTGGTCGGTGACGACATCTCGTATGGGAAGGGATAGCGCACATGGAACAATTGCATTCACTTCTAATCTTCACTTCAAATACTTGATTCACTTAGCCATGAGAACTTTATTATAGTGTGATGATTTATTCTTTAGGACTTGATAAACATTGAATAATTCTAGAATGTTTGGTTGGAACCTGTTTATTCATTCATTAGACTATTGGAACATGTTTATTCATTCATTAGACTATTCATGAACTGTTTAGTATCTATTGATTCTTTATTCAATATTGCTATCTGCTATCTAGTATGTTGTTTCTTATGCAGTTTAGTTGCATTTAAATATTTCTATTGTGACCCGTGGATAGACCTGTTCATGGGTGGCCGGGCCGGGCTCGGGACTTGATTTCCGGCCCGAAAGCTTGCTGAATTTAATAAAAATAATAATAATAAAGTATTTATTTCATTCTCAAAATGAATTAAATATTACTTTTTATTCCCAAAAAAGAAGTAAAATAATATTTTTTTTAATTCGAAGAATGAATTTTTGGGCCGGGCCGGGCTCGGGTCTGCCCGTTCGAGGCCGGGCTTTTCAAGCCGGCCCGGCGTTTGAACAGGTCTATCCGTGGACATGTTTTGTTCGTTATGTGTTTGCTGGAATTTATTGTAATATGTGATTTAAATTAGTAGTTGATGTAGTTGGGTGGCATTCCGGACTCCGTGTTGGGCCGGGATGTTACAATCAGTTACCAGCTCAAGTTCCTTACAAGCAGCTAAACACTCTTTGTATTTCTATTAGCTGTTCAAGATTTACAATAAATGGGGCTCAACTATTAGCTGACTAGTGTTGATTGCAGTAGTACAATTTGATGGCTAATGTATTGGAAGCTACCAATTGGGGGAAATAAAAGTGTAGCTGACAAGAACATGGCTGACCAAATCAGTTTTAAATAACTCTGCTTTTAGATGATCCCCAGGTTCAAATATTAGGTATGAACAAGTAAATTTTACATCAGGCTTGTATTGGAGACAAAGATAGTAGACGAGCACACTAATCCAATATCCCCATCATTTCTCTATCCCACTGTTTAATTAGGTGGTGGAGGGTAAAAAAAGATATGTCCAGTAAACACCACGAAAGGGCGAGTGCGTAAGATAGTACTAGAGTAGTAGAGTATGTACAAAGGATAACTGTATTCAGCAAACGTTTACCATGTGTCCATGATTTATCTATGAATCAAAATGGGTTTTCATTCTCAAGCTCAATATTGCTAATGTCATAATATAGATATTTGTGTGAGCATTACCAAACTGATCTAATATTTCACATGCACCTTGTTTCTTCATCGTTTCATTCTCCGAATCATATACAATTTAGCTCTAATGAATTGAGAGCATCAACTAAGCAAAGCACCAGGCAGATCCAATATTTTAAATGAAGAACTGTACATTATTTGCTATCTAAGTGCTCTTTGTTTTCCTTCTTTCTTAAAGAGCTCTATGTTTTTCCTTCGTTCACTTTTGCAAGTCTACCATGTATGTGAAATGAAAAATTATTGATAAATGCTCATCAAAATTGCAACATCATAAATTAATTTGGAGCACCCAACTGAGTCCAACAGGCTAGTATCCCTATCTGGTTAATCTAGGAGACTACATACTGACTGTAAAGTTAACAGCCTTCTTTCTCAGTGCCTCTTGGAAATTTCACCTTTTTTTAGATCCTTGGAAATTTCACTTACCCAGTATTTTTTTAGCACAGTTCTTCAGTAATTAGATAGACTCACGATAAAACATATAATTAATTATAAGAAAACAATAGGGAACATGAATGAAACATTACTAAGCATGTGCCATATTCACAAGCCGGGCTCCGTAGCTCTTGTATGGCAGAGTGGTGTAGTATGTGTCTCCAATTCCTTGTCGCAGTTTTGTGCAAGGATTATAAGTTTATAACTCTCTCGTTTTGAATTAACGAAATCTCGTGGCTTCCCCTCGGAAAAAAAACCTTGGCTCCGTACCTTGCCAATTTATAGCACGGGAAGATGCCCAATCTGAGCAACTTTTCTAATAATGGGGTAATTACGATTCTAGATCCCAATCCAGGCCTCATAACATCAACAACTGTTGCTCTAAATCTCTAGCTACAGGCAATTTGACCATCCCACGCAATCGCCAACAAATCGAACCAGGTGGAGAGCTCACCTCGGGCTTGGAGTAGACGCCCGCGCTCCCCGTGACGGGGTTGGCGGCCTCGACGACCTCGATGACGACGTTGGTGGTGCCGGGCAGTTCAGGCGGGCCAGCGTCGAGCGTGATATTGACGGCGTCGAACACGTCGAGCTGGCGCAGCCGTGCGTTGGCGATGCTCGCGGCACGCAGCAGGTCCTGCACGGTGGGGGCGGCGCGGAGGAGGTCGGCGACCTCCGCCTCGATGAGCTCGTTCCGCGTCTTGGCGTTGCCCTTGATGATCACGTCGTGGACGCGGATACCCACCGGGTCCGACGACATCCGCCGGAACACGGACTGCACCTTCTCACGCTCCCCCGCCGGGGCCGCCGGCCCGTCCGGCTCCTCCTCCTCCTCTTCATCCTCCTCGCCGTCGTGCTCCTCCTCGGCGATCTCGGCATTGGCTTCGACCGAGGGCTCGGGCTCCGGCTCGGGGTCGTGGGGTTTGGCGTCCTTAGGGTTTTGGGCGGCGGCGGCCGCCATGGTTGGGGTTTGGGGGGTTTGTGGGAAGTCGGGAAGAGAAGAGGAGTGCGGCGTCCCGTGAAGTCGTGATTACCAAGCTGACACAAGCTGTAGTGCTGTACCGAGAGTTTTTTTTAATAGAAGAAACTGTACCGAGAGTTTTGTAGCCGAGCTATCCGAATGGACTTTTGTTAAAGGATGGGCTCATAGGTCCATGGGTTTTAATGGGCTTCATTTGGGATTAGTAATACACAAAGCCCATATATGATGGCCAAAGATCACGGGCTTCACGGCCAGCTTAAAAATATAGGACGAGATCAATGATCATACAATACATGGTAAGGTTTCCTTTACCGAATTTTGGACACTATTGATGCTATGAGACTACTTAAATTTTTAGAGTAGCCCTCCTAGCTACAGAATTTCTATTTTGGCCCTCTGTCGCCTCCTCATTGTAAATGGGAGCAAAGAATAGGGCTCCTCGCTTGCCGGCACGCAAGCAGCAGCACTTGTCGCTCTCCCGACGAGCAAGCAGGCACTCTTCGCCGTCCCACACGGCAAAGAACTCGCCTCCTGGCGCACGCAAGTCCAAGAGGAGAGAGAAAATTATTTAAAATTATTTTTGGAGGAATTTCTAAATATAGCAAACGAGCACAAAAAATTATGAAATTTTTTGTGGAGCATCCCAGAACAGTTTACTTGCTTGTGTAATTTTTTCAGTTATTATTTTTTCTCTAAAATTCATTTAAGTATATTGTTTGTAGGAATTTTCTAATATAAAAAATGAGGTCCAAAAATTATATAAAAAAAATTCTAGGCTCCTTATACATTTTAATTGATTGTGTAATTTTTTCATAATTTTATATCTTCCGAAATTATCTCGACAAATTAAGGGTTTAGGTCTCGAAATTTAGGACGAAAGGTTTCGGAAATACCCCTAATTGCTAAAATCAGATATATGTAATCACAGACGGTTTTGGTTTAGAGACCGTCGTATTCTTGGCGTTCTAAAACCGCTCTGCAGTGAAGATGTAATATCACAGACGGTTCATAATGAAAATCGTCTGTGTAGTATCACATACGGTTCTTAACAATAACCGTCTGTGATAATTCTATATATCATAGATGGTTTTTAACAAACAACCGTCTGTGATACATCACAGACGGTTCTTAACAATAACCGCCTGTGATAATTAACTCATCACAGACGGTGTGTCATTTTGCTCGCTTACTAATCATTTGGTGCAGTAGTGTGGCTCCTCAACAGAGTCTTCTTCTCCATCTTTGGCGTTACGGTGAGTCCATCGCCACTCCGTGCCCAGTTTGAGTATCGCCTCACCTCACTAAGCCTGCTTGTGTGGTCTATTTCAGCTATTGTCGCCCATGTCGAGCTGTCATCATGGGATCTCTGTCACTGCCGCCGCCATCAACGACAACTCTTCTCCAGTTTGTCCTCGACCCCACCAAGGTCGATGTCCCCACCTATATGTCCCTCTAAAGCTGTGCATGTGCTTCGTTTCAGTTTATTTCCACCGAGAAGACCTGTCGCCAAGGAGCTTGCCGCCATCACCTCTGTTCACCGACGACCAGCCGCTTTGGGCCTTCCCCGACTTCATTGACACCTTCCTCGTGATCGAGGTGAGCTACTGGAGCCTAAATATCCTTTAATTTGAGTAGTTTCGGGCGTTTACGCCGAAATCGCTAGTGAAGCCCCTGAGCCCAATTTGAGCTTCAAATCCTACTGCTTTTAATCATTTAGTTAATAAACTAATGAGTCTATGACATGTGGGACCGCCATAGATTTTATAAATAAAATCATGAAATAAAAAGATGAGTCACTAACAAGTAGGGCGACGTTTTTGCTGGATCACCGCGAGAAGGATTTCATACTTTTGCCCTACAACCAGGGGTAAGTGCTGCACTAGTGGCTATACTTGTTGATTTGTACTTTATAAGCAACACGAACTTAGGTTTAATGACCATGACGACATACTTGTGTAGATACCACTGGATTCTAATTGTAATTATACCAAAATGGAACCAAGTAAGATACCTTGATTCCCTAAAGAGGTCTAATAATAACTTCACAGTTGTCAAAAACTTAATCAACAGGTAAACATGTTTTCTCCATAGATAACTCTATTGTAGTCTTTCCTTCCTTTGCAATGGCTAAGGCTAAGTTTTTGAAATCACATAGGTCGTTCATCACGTACTATGCAAAGGGAGAGAAATACAAGGGAGTGAACCTACGACACGATTTCAAATTCCCGATAGTCGCTAGTACACATTAATCTTATATAACACTTCGTAGTAATGCCTCTCGAACTAACCAATTCTATTTTTGCAAGGTACCAAGAAATTGTTCAGCAACACTGTGGATACTATGTTTGCCACAACATGGAACTACTCCTCGGTTCCCCGATGACCAAAGATCCTTAGGTTTGCCAATCTTGCAACAATTATTTTGTACTTATTAATTTATATATGCACGACTTTAATCTTCCTAGTGACAGGTTGCAACCATCGCTGAAACTCTATTGGAACAGGCCCAGCTCGAAAGCATTCGAAGATAGTTTGCGGTCTTCTTGATGCGTGAGGTCATAAGCCCAAAAGGGAAGTTCCACCATATAGATTGAACTTTATGGAACATGTGTGTATACTTGTTCATGAATGGTTAATTTTAGTTCATTTGAGTTAATTGATTTATGAAATGGATGTGCTTGTTTCTGAAATGAATGTGAATTGGATGTGCTTGTTTTCTGAAATGTATGTGAATTGGATATGTACTTGTTATGTTTCTGCTTGTTTCAGAGGGCATGGCTAGTATTTCTTGAGGCTAGCCAATAAACGAAAATAGATTTAGCAATACAAAAAGAATATCACAAACGGTTCCTTAGGACAAACCGTCTGTGATGCATCTAGATATCACAGACAGTTTCGTCTACAAACCGTCTGTGATACATAAGCTATCACAGACGGTTTCATCTACAAACCGTCTGTGATAGTCAACTATCACGCATAGCGATTCGAAGTTAATAATCGCTCAGGATAGTATGCATCACGAAGGTTCGAAACCATCTGCGATGACCTCATGTCATCATCGACCAGAGACTCGAGCGGCCACTTAAACCGCTCTGTGATTATGTTTTTGAATTGTTTGTGAAGACCTTTTCTGTAGTAGTGTCTGTGTCTTAGGTCTTTTTTTTTGTAACTTTGTATTTAATTGCGAAACCCTGGTAGGTTAGCAAATATAACTAGTAGATCCGTACTTGAATGGATTAGATAGTTTTAGATGTATAGTCTTGTAGTGTAGTTTGTTGTAGTACATCTTTATCGGTGTGTATAGTTTAGTTTTAGATATGTGGTTAGTCATGTAGAAATTTTTTTATGGTGTAGTAGTTGAACAGATTAGATAATTTTATATGTACGATCATGTAGTGTAGTTCGTTGTAGTATATCTTTTTAGGTGTGTAGTTTAGTTTTAGATATGTGGTTAGTCGTATAGATATTTTTTATGGTGCAATAATTGAATGGATTAGATAAATTTAGATGTATGGTTTTGTAGTTTAGTTTAGTTCTAGATATGACATTAATGATCCAATTTTAAATAATAGATTTTTAATAGAATCACATAAATAAATACAGGTTTAATAATATTACAAAAATGAGCTTCTATTGCCGTTTCAAATGGTGACATACCCCTGTCGCTGGTTGGAGTGGCGACAAGGCCCCACGAAATAGTATTAAATGCCTCTGTCTCTATTCGGAATGATGATTTGCTTCGGAATAGGGTTAATATTAGGTTCAAAACAGTAATAAACCTTCTGTTTCTGTTTCATATTAGGCACAATGTAAACACTTACCTTTCTGTTTTTGTTTACAGTATGCTTAATATTGTTTCTCTTTATTTTATGTTTATGTTTCTTATTATTAATAATATAAGCACTGACGTTTCTGTTTCACATTATTTTAGGTATAGCGTCCGTAGGAGGTTCTGTGTAGTGGCCCTTCGAGCTACTGGACCTAGTTGTTGACGCGCGCCACCATAGCCGCCTCAGTATCATCCAGCCCCAGCCTGGCATGGCACCCATAGAGCTTGGTGCGTTGCACCTGCGGACACCCATGAGGGCATGGAGGGTCAATCCACGTTGGGTTCCCGTGTACATGCAGCTATTGACATTTATGTACTCAATTTCAATCCGACTTGTGTGGTTATACTCACCTATCATGTTGATCGTTTCGACGCAGGTTGAGAGCATCCGACCTACATCTGCTTGCATGGATGGTGGAGGCCACGTGGAAGGACAACCAAGACGTCCGTACGTCTAGGCGTTTTTTGTACGAGCGATGCTTGCTGATGACGTTAGCGGACCCTTGGAGGTCGGAGAAGCATACGTTCCACCTTGGGTGGAGCAGTGGGGAGGTGCCTTGGAAGACGTGGTCCAAGAGGATGACCCGTACGACTACTGACATACTACGACTACATCGAGTGGTACAGCACTCGGACGAGAGTGCGTGGCGTCCGGGTCGTGGACGGGCCACCACCACACGTCGCCGCGACGAGTGACACCTACCCCATGCAGTCGGACTCTACATTCCATCGCGCGGTACGTAATGAATTGTCCATATTGTTTATTTACTTATCATGTTTTGCGTTTTAACTTGTTCTTCGTATCTAACAGAGCGATCTCAGATGAGAGGTGTACTCGAAGGTGACCTCCATTCTATCCTGGATCAGGGATCACCTAGGCATGACGGTGCATGATCCGAGAGATGTCATGCTCCGGATCAGGGACAAGGCGAGGCGTGTCATCGAGTTGACGTGGTGTCGGAGGCCGAGTGACGTGTTGGACGCACCGTCACATGCAGACAGAGTGCGTGGAGGGGGAGGGGTGATCTAGAGTGTGTCACACCCGATGCCCATGACGATAGCTCTGCACCCGGACTTACCGGGCGGGTCCTCATGGCACCATGCCAGCAGTATACCTACCCAGTTCGCAGGTACACCTCTACTAGTCACGTGACCTTGTTCATTTTAACTGATTTTTTAACTAACACCAATTTGTTTGAAGATGACCTCAGTTCCATGTGTTCACGGGGTAGGAGCACGGGGAGACATCCATTCCAATGCAATGACCAGGTCGATTACTGCTTCCTCGTCATGTATCATTTTTGCATTTGCATTACATTTGCATGTATTACTATTTGATAGGGTGTCAGCATGATTGGGAGGAGGGGCTACAAGCCGCATAGGAAGGGCTACATGTTCTCGGATAGCGACATCGAGGAGTACCTGTTTCTGCGAGATGACGGTACACCTTCGCAGCCCGAGGAAGCTCCTAGCTTGGTCTCCATTAGGGCTTCACAGCCCCATGGTGCGCCTGGACCATCCAAGCCGACACAGCCGGGGTTCACCACACCCGCGGAGGTTACTCGCCCCTCTAGAGTAGTTCGGGCGTCGGACCCCTTAACGTACTCGCACCAACAACGGGCCCGTCGGACGAGGGTAGAGAGTACCCATGGAGTACTCCCAAAGAGGTCCCATGACTAGATGTATCACCCATATTATGTCAATACTAATTTTTTTACGACTAACATTATGTTTGTGTCTGGTTTACTATCGCATTTGTTGTTGTTGTTGTTGTGCGTATGATTAACCTTGTGCGGGAGTCGGCATCGTGACACCCCACACATCGTGTAGACCAAACAAATGTGTAGAACCCACCGAAATGATAGATTGATGTCAACAAGTACTCACACTAACTGTAGTGGAGATACATTAGCGCCAATAGAATCCAAGGCCAGCTCTATAAAAGCCCATCTAACCAACTGAACTCTATGGCCTTCTCTTCTCATCTACTTGCACTTGTCCCACTACTCTCCTTAGTGCCATGTTTCGGCCATCGAGTTCGATGAACCGAAGAGTTGTGGTGCTGACGAATGCAAGGTGCATCAACTGCCCAAACCGCGGGGTCCAAGCAAATATCTTGTACTCCAACACTGAAGAGAACAGGGGCGTGTGCTCTACAAGTGTCCGTACCCGAGAACGGAGAAGACAAGGGAAATGCACCGATGGAGTCCAAGAAACCAGGGTGGTGGTGAAAGACCCCTGAACAGCACACTGAGGATGACCAGGCCGAGCACGTGACGGACAAGGGGAAGGCACCCATGGTCCTTGATGCTCCTCTAAAGCGGGTGGTTACTCCCAAGGAGCTCATGGAAGCCTAGTATAGGGTTGCCTTCAGGACTAGCCGTGGCTGCAGGCCTGCAACAGACAAGGGGAAGGCGCCACTAAGCCGTCAATACTGACTTCTTTCCAATTCACCAGTTTTTTCGATTCCAAAATTCGCACATGTATTCTATGTGTGGATCGGGTTGATGATTCATGCATGCTGTCATTTTGACCGTAAGAGTAGCAGGAGAAACAAATGCCCGTAACCGAACCCTCCACGCCATGTAATTCACACATAGACTACGAAGTCTTATTATCGCAGTTGGAATGAAATCTTTTAAATTTAACTCCTAAGTTGTTATCTACTTAATATTTCGTTCTCTTTTTCGAAAATAATTGGTTGTGCAAACACTACACTCGGTAACAACAACTCAGGTGCAATTAGCATATCAGGGGCTTATCCATGTAGTCAACAAACTCCAGCTTCTTTAAGCACTAAAAGATATTACTAGAACTTAGTAAAATCCTGTAAAATTTGAAGCTAGTTTCCCTAAAAAAATAAAAATAAAAATTTATTTCATTTATTTCTACCAAAAAACCCAACTCCTATCACTATTTGGTTTGGTGATAGGAATGTGTCACCATTTCAAATGACGACTTACATCTCTATCGACATTCCAATTGGCCATAGAGACATTTAACACTACTTGGTTGGTGATAGGGATCCTATCGCCAAACCAACCGACGATAGGGGTCAGAAGCTAATTTTTATAATTTTATTAAACGAGCATTTATTTTTGTAATTTTATTACAAATATATTATTAAAAAATAGCTATCTATATATTCCAATGATGAATTTGGGCGAGATGTATTACACAATCCACCTTACAAATGGACCTAAAAGCGTGAGCGAGTGGAGTGCTTGACACTTGAGAGAGTTGCAAATCCTAAAGGGTAAAGGGAGGCAGAAAGGGGACGTCGGTAGGGTGGCCACGTCGCCCCCTTTTTCTTGCCCGTTCGATGATGCATCGTGTTTCTTCCGTCGTTCGATTTAGCCACGTTTTTTGGTCACGTCACTTGCGTTCCTTCCAGTGTCCAATGCTACATGTTGCTCTCGGGACAAACGGCTCGATGTAGCCTCGTGTTCTCACGCCCGTTTTCCAGGTCACCATGTCGCACCCTGCCTCGTTTCCCATGCACCTTCTCTCCTCTTCTCCCCCGCCCCCACACCCTCCGGTTCTTCCTCTTCCTTCTTGTCTTTGTTCTTTGTTGGTTCTTCGTCTTCTCGCCCGGTTGCGTCTGGTTGCTTCTCCGTCTTCTCGCTCTCCTTCTTCCTCTTCCTCCTTGTCTTCGTTCTTTGTTGGTTCTTCGTCTTCTCGGTCGGCTGCGTCTGGTTGCTTCTCCGTCTTCTCACCCGCCTGCATGCTCTGTTACGGTTTCCGCCGTTGGTCCGTTGGTTGTTTGTCGCTTCGATTTCCTTACTCCCTATTTCTACTCCTCTCGCCCGGTGCTCTTGGTTTTTCTTCTTGTTTTTCCTTTGATTCTTGCTTGTAGGGAGGGGAGGGGTTGCTTACCTGTAGATCTGTGTGTTCTTGTTCTTCCCAGCCTGTTTTTTCCCCTTTTTTTAAAAAAGTTCTTGCTTTTTATTTTCTGCTTGTTTTTTGTTGCTTCTTCGTCTTCTCACCCGGCTGTGTCTAGTTGCTTCTTCGTCTTCTCGCTTGGCTGCGTGCTCCGTTATGGTTTCCGCTATTGGTCCTTTGGTTGTCCGTCACTTCGATTTCCTTACTCTCTATTTCACTCCTCTCGCCCGGTGCTCTCAGTTTTTCTTCTTGTTTTTCCCCTGATTCTTGCTTGTAGGGAGGGGAGGGGTTGTTTCCTCGTAGATTTGTGCATTCTTGTTCTTTTCGACCTGTTTTTACCTTTTTTTTTCTCAAAGTTCTTGCTTTCTCTTTTCTGCTGCTCTCCACCGGTTGTTCTGTGTTTTACATGTTCTTTTGTTTTCCCAGTTCGTCTGCGTTCTTGTTCTTTCTAGCCTGTTTTACCCCTTTTTTCTCCGCACTTCTTGCTTACTCTTTTTAGATGTTCTCCCCCGTTGTTCTTTGTTTTAGCCGTTGTTTTATTTTTCATGGCCAATTTTTCACCTTTTTTGCTCTTATCTTGATTTTACGGTTTATTCTCACCTCTCTTGACTACGTCGATTTTTCCTTTTCCTTTCGACTAGTCCTTGTCTTCCTTCTCCTCAGCTTCCCCGAGTTCGCCGTCTCCTAGTACGGTCCCAGTGAGGAACTCGCTCACCGACCTGAATCTCTTGTCGCGTCGGTGCTGATGATCCATGCTTAGTTATCTTTAGTTTGATTGGTGGTTAGAGTTGTAGCACCATGCTTAATGTTCTAATAGTGCCGCCCTTTTGCTTGCTTGGAGTTTTGGTTGTACAGTTGGGGAACGCCCAAGGGGACCAGTTGTCGGTGAGCAAAGTTAGTGATTCTGATTCTAGTTAAAATTCAATCGCATTTGTCTTTGTTTCATTTTGTAGTTGTTTTCTTCATCCGATTGTTGATTCGGTTTGTCTGTTGCAGAGCCTACAGATTAGAGAGTTGGTTACGGGACACAACGTCGTGCCTGAAGAGGTAGCTTCTGATTCTCCCATATGTGCTTGTTTGCTTGCAGTTGCGCATGTGCCGTTCTATAATTTACGATCCATTCTATACCCCTAAGCAGTTAGGTCGGATGTGGTTGTAGAGTGGGAGGTTTAGTATTCACTTGTTTTTCATTCTTTCTGATTTTTCTTTCTAGCATGATGTAGAGGCTTCGCCAGTTCTTCGTTACGTTTGCTAACAACTTGCTGGGGACCAACGGGATATCTAGTGGGTTTCATGTGTTCTTCCCACCCTTTCTCCGGATATTATTGGAAATGCTTCTCATTTGGTTTCCATTCCACGTTTTTCCCTAACGTTTTGTAGTGCCTCTTGTTTTCCTACCCATACTGGTGTCGGCTTTCTGTTTCACTAGATTCCTTTCGTTCCGATTCTTCTTTCTAGCCTAGTCTATCGGCGCACGTGATAAGGAGCAGTGAGATCTCTAGTCAGTTCGCTACTTTGTCCCCTCCTCTTTCTTCAGATATTATTTGGGTTGCTTGTCGATTTGTTCTCGTTTCGGGGTTTTCACTTGCATTTCTGCTGCCTCTTGTTTTACTACCCGTGCTAGTATCGCCTTTTTGTTTGTTTGTCTTCCTTTATTTTCGATTCTTTTTTCTACCCTGACATATACATTCGCCAGTTCGTGCTGATATTTTGTTGTTGCCTTCGCTCCTCAGTATTTTCCTTTCTCTTCTCTAGCTTGTTCACTCTCGTCTGTGTTTATGTGTCCTCTTCGTTTGTTTATTATCGATCTGACCCCTTTTTAGTTTGTCCCATTCTGTTTGGTTTGTAGAACTTCTTACCTCGGTTGATATCGTTGTTTCATTGTTGCCTTCGCTCCTCAGTTTCTTTTTTACTCTTCTCCAACGCGGTCACTTTTATTTGTGTTCCTGCGGCCTAATCGTTCGTTTATTATTGATTCTACCCATCCTTATTTTCTTTGATCCTGTTTGGTTTTTTCAGACTTCTACTTCGGTTGGTGTCTAGGTTGTTTGTTCGTTCCTCTGTTGTGCGTGTCGAATGATGTCTGCTACTTCGTTTACCTGCTTTGTTTCTATTTTTGTCTTCTCTGCCTCTTTCTTCATTTTTCTTGCACTTCATTTCTCGCTGCTTTCTTTGTTCGATTAACTTATTGCCTATCTTCGACAACCTCTTTGTTCCCCGGATTTCTGTTTCATATGCCTTGTCTCCTTTCTTTGTTCCAGCATGCCATTCTTGCGATGGACTTGCTGTTTGGTCCGGTTCTAGATGTGCATGATGTTATTGATCTCTGTCGTCATACCGATTCATTATTCGGTTTGCTACCGTAAAATTTACTGTCGCCTCATCATTACACTAACTAGAACTAGCTATTGCAATTTGTTTATAGAGTACTGCCCTTCATCTTTGGGGAACAGCTGAACTGTACCTGTTATAGAAAGTATAAAACCAGAAAAATGATGCTTCACCATGAATCTATCATATATATGTTTTTAGTCTACCTTATCCACATGTATACCTGCTGCAAGCTAGATCATCTGCGCACATGTAGTTCATAAACATTAAAAGGTCAAACTAGCAAAGTTTGACTGTTCCACACAAAAAAAAAGACAACGTAATCTACCTTTGCTTACATGGATGGTTTTGGATACATGTACAGAACCCGTAGCACAGGCCAGATTAACCAATCTCTAAAACTAGACCCTTATTAATGCCATAGACCATGCTCATATTATCTACTTTAAGATAGGAATACAATCTTTTAATTTTATTTGTCATTAGTTTCACTTATCTAGAACTAACCAATCACACAATATATACATATATATGTGATGTCAATAGCTGCCTCATCAAATCACACTTCCATGGTATCTTTTGCATGTTCGTTTTATTTTCGTTCATCTTGCTCCTTTTTCTATCTAAATTCTATTATCTTTATATATACATGCCATTTTCCTTCGTTCTTTATAGAAGAGAAACATAGTCACACCCACAATTAATTACGCATATCTACAGAGAGGGAAAAAATGTGCTATACATTGCGCTACCAACTATGTGATTTTAGGATGTCCTTGTTTCCTTACCATGCTATGTTTCGTGTACTTGTATATGTAACGCTTTCTTCCTTCGATCCTTATAGACGAAGAGAGTCTTACTGGGAATGCAGCTTGTCACTAGTATATCTGTCCAGATATTCCCGAAACTTTGGTTATCAAATCTAGGTATGTAGCTGAGTGCCTATATACTTTACATTGTTTCTATTATTCTTCATACATACTACTTCTTCCTGATGAGTCATCCTCATTAAAAACACATGCTCATCTACCTCGTTCTGCACATTACACAGTCTAAAATCGCAGTTCCAATCGGTATACCACATCGTTTTGCACGATCACATTCCAGCCAGCGCTGCTATCTCAGATAAAGTTGATGAGAGAACACTGTAGAAAATCCTTCGAGAATAATCCTTACGATTTCCCGATTAGGCTCATCTCTTCTATTATTTCCTTACACCTTATTATTAACCGTATGTACAAGTTTACTACTTACTTAACATACATTTGTGTGCAACGTTCGGGCCTCGTATGCACCGTTACTATCACAAGATAAAGTGCTGGCCAAACATGGTTTTTTTACTCGTGTAATAAATGCAGCAAAAAATCTATCCCATACGCTGGTTCATACAGATGCTCTTCTTGTCCATGTACAGCTGCTAAACCAAGGTATTCTTATTCTACTCATGTAATTGGTATAGATTTGCTCACAAAATTTCAATCTTCAATCCACTTTGCCTTCTCCACCCATTTTCTTACATGACTGCCTAAGTACCTACAAATACCTTGTGGTTTCAGTTTGTTCTAATATACTTCGTGCTTAGGATGTCTAACGCTATAATACACAAACTGTTATCTATCTCACACTTGTCTTACTTACTTTGTTTTTCTTGCCAAATCTTACACATGTTTATTTCCATACGTAACAATACTAGCTATTTTTATTACCATTATGTTTAGTTGTGCTACTATTGTCACAGTCATATACCTGCTACACATGATTATCTATGTACTCACAGCTTCCACTTGCATCAGCCTGCTATACACTACACTATTTATATAGCTGTTGTACGTTACACTATTTACACTGATCTACTGTACACTGCTCTATGATACACCGACTATGCATGTCTACTATACACTGCCCTGTTTACACTTGCACCACTCTGCCATACATTTCAGTATAGATTTCCAGTCTTTAGCATGCTCTATCTTTTGCCCCTATTTTCTTACATAACTATCTACATACTTACAGATCCTTTATAGTTTAGGTATCGTTGTGTTGTATTATATGCTCAAAATGTCTAATGTCATATTACACACTCTATTATCTGTCTTATCCTTGTCGTACATACTTACAAATCCTTTACAATTTTAACATCATTGTGTTGTTATCTGGCTTATCCTTATCTACCTTATCCTTATCTTACGTGCTTTGTCCTGCTCACCTCGTTTCTCACATGGATACCTCCTTATGTACCGACGATATGTTCTTTTAGTACCGTCACAATAGATCGCGCTATATACGTAACTATGAATATGGTTTTGATATCTAGACTCAACTATGTTTATCCTCTGTTACAGATACAAACTTTGTGTCATTGGTACCGATGGAACAGCTGAGACTGAGTTCATCTTATTTGGAGACGTTGGCCAACGTGTTGTTGGTAAACATGAAGGCATGGTACTTAGATCGAACCAGGGAAGTGATGATGTACCTGCAAATATTGCTTAGGTTGTATGCAAGAAATTTACCTGGCATTTCAACATAACTGAAAGAAGTTTCCATGGGCTGAATAAAACTTATCAAGTAAACCGTGTCATAACCACGCTAGGAAGACAACCTTCTATTACACGAGTCTACAATTTGGTACATGACACATCGTGCTCAACTGAACCTGCTGCTTCCTCTGCTAAAGTCATAGGTTCAGTTACTATATCTCATCATGTTCTGCTATCTCCACAACTAACTATTGTTGATAAGGTTATTACCATACCTCTAGCTCGTGTAGTAATTCTACACTAATGCTATCTTACTTCCACCGTACTTTTGGCACTGCTGATCGATGATCGCTATATTTACTTATATAGTCAGATTCCTTCCTTCTATTGTACAGACCTAAACATGCTTGGTTTGTTAGTATATTACATATTTCTTATTATTGCTTGCATTATACTAGGACATACACACTGCATGCCATATCATACTACATCATTAGCAATACATACGCAAAATAGTGCTACAGTAACTACTCCAGTTGTTTCCTACACTACACATTAGTGCGCTTGCATGCCTTCTGAAACGTTACATACATCGATGTTGTTTCCAACCATTAACTTTTCTCTACATCTATATATATCAGTAGACACACCACCTTCTCCACAGCGACTATCTATTACTGAGGGAGAAAAACACCTGTTGTATGTTTCTATCACTTTCTTATTATTATTGCACTCTACAATGTCACACTTATATACACGCATATGACGGCCCATTTTATTTCCTCTTTTCCTGAGGCCAGATTAAAGGAAATCCACACGCCTGTTGCCTCTACTCGAAAGAGATTTTTTGAACCATCCGATGCTCCACAATAGATTCCCCGTTACATCGTTTTCCCCTTTTATCTCTCCTTACCAAACAAATCTACACATATTACTTTGTTGTTTACACATAGATACTTATACACAATTTCCTTACTACATATGCAGGTTACACATCGTCAAGAAGAAAGCCCCCGCTGTAGCGACGAGCTAGTTTCTCTTGAACCTCCTGGAAAAAAACCCCCTGAATGATGTAAGTCTTCAGCAGTACATACCAAAGCTGCAGATTATTTCGAGTTATCATTTCTATCTTCTTAAGTCTTTACTAATTTGTATCTAACTACCCTCCTTCAATTCTGGTATCTTTATACACTCCATATTCCACCCACAATACTCCCCTTTTTCTAAGTACCTGCAATAAGTTATCTGCTATTTTTTTGCTACATACAGAGAATACACCCTATATACAACAAAATTGTCAGCTTATTCGAATATCTTCTCAACTAGGTTGTCTGCCCTTATTCCACAAAATACAGAATTTAGACATACAAAAAATAGTACGCGTACTAAATATGTTTCTACTGGTGTATACTATGATGTACGAAAGCACTCACCATCTATATATAACTGTACCTATGCGATGCCATCTCTACACTCTATCATGTGTTAGTGCGAACCTTCCAGTGTTAGCACTTACTTACAGTCACATTGTATTCAGTGGCGGACCCAGGATTAAATGTTAGCTATATGAATCGTCATGACTCGCGTGGACCAAGAGTTACCCACAAACAAAGCAATGAGACTTGGACCAATTCTAGCAAATCAAATAATCAACCATTCAAAATCTTGAAGCAAAAATCACAATTCATCATCCATTATTCTATTTGAGACAACCATAAATTAGAATTGAGACCGAATTCGCACATTTGACTCATATCCCCAATTCGCACCTCCGCAACAGCAAAAGTTGCGACCGAATCGAAGGGGGTTTGGGAGTGGGAGGGACAGAAAGCGGAGGCAGCTCACCAGTCACCATGTGGTCGATGATGATTTTGGCTCCCTCGGCGATGGCTTGACCAGTTTGGTGGGCGATGGCGTCGATGTAACCCAAAATGGCGCGGGCGACGCCGCTGCGGCCGCCCGCCTCGACAGCCTTGCTCACCGTGCTCCGCAGCCACGACAATATCGTGGGATCACGACGGCGACGGCGAGGCCCTGCTCCATCGATCGCCCCGCCCGCGTCCGTGCTAGGGTTTGCCGCCCGCACTGAAGCCGAGCTCTTATCATGAGTCGCGATTTTCTTCGGGGCAGACATGCTAAGCGCCATAAGCGCATGCATTAGCTCTTGCCTCTTGGGCCTTCATTAGCACTTAGCAGCGAAGCCCACATCAATGAAACAGCCCATGAAGCTTCAGGAAACCTCCTAGCGCTGCGCCGCTGCGACCATCTTCTTGGGCGTCGACTGAGGTCTTGCGCGCTCGGTGGAGGAGCGGGGGTTCTCGACCGGCGGCAGCTCTGGCGGACGCCAGAGCTCGCCAGAATGGTGGGTCCGTCCCTGATTGTATTCGACAGGCAACAACTCAACAGATCTTAGCCTACTTCAGAATCAAACCATAAAGATCTAGATCATTATTTTCTCGCACCCTTCATCACAGCCATGTACCAACTGCAAGTTAAATTTATTCGCTTCTATTTCAACGTACTTATATAGCGTCCTTTTTATATTAATTATATTGTGCATATCAGATTCGACTCCATCTTGGGACATTGCCGCTTCTACGTCTTCTAAAAAATTTCACTCAACTAAAAAAGACAGCTAGAGAGGTAGATCTCTTAGAGTCGCTTATCAAACGCATCATGCACATTCTTTCTTTTTTTTTAATAAAATGTCATGCCGCCACATTGCCTCTACTCTGCATTTAATCAATTGTCTTAGGATTAACTTATCTCTACTCTAGACTAAAGACTCGCCCCAATTTTCTTGACAATCATATTGAACTAACCCAGATAAATCATGTTCTTTCTGCAGCATCTTCTACAACGCCTCCTGCTGTGACGCATTTTTTGCTTTCCTGTTGTTGCGCCCAGCTCTATTGTAGCCTACCTATCGATATCATCAATGTTATTGTTAGCTGCTTTATGTTAGCACAATCCAACTATGTATTATGTATAGAGTCATAAGCTGCTGCCTAGCTAAAAACATCTACATAGTACGTTCTACTTTCCATCTCAGTTGTACGCACTCTCTTTTGACTAATCTCAAACACTTTTGCTGATAATCAGCAAATCATCTATCGTTTTTTATATTGCCTCTTTATGAGTAGTTTAAATACGCTCCTGCTTAATTGTTTCATATTATGCATTGCATCTTGCTCGATATTCTATCTAAATAGGATCAGCCAATGTGTCTTTACTACTATATGCTTAGGTACCTATATTATGCTGATATGCAGACCTATTTTGTACTCGACTTTTATGTACTCGTATATAGATCGTAGAACCATCTCACACTTTGTCTTTCCCAATACAATAGCCTACTCATCTAACACGTAGATGCTACATCCTTTAGCCGCACTAAACTTGTCTATAAGTACGTTCTTTCTTCCTCGGTGTTACAATTCCATTCTTCATCGTAACTTTTTTTTCTCCTGCATGTTGCGAGCGCACCAAGGCGTGCACGTTCCAGTTCCATTCTTTACCGTAACTTATTTTCTCCTACATGTTCCGAGCGCACCAAGGCTAAATAATATCGTATATTTCCTAAATATATTTCATACTTCTATTTCAATACTAAATAATATCTCACTACGTCAAATAATTCGTATATTTACATGGTTTCAAATTATACATTTTTACTGCATGAACAACTACCATATTAATCCCTACGTGCTAAATTCATCAAATCATAATATAGGCAGAGATGCATGCATACAATGAAAGTACAACATACTACCCGAGTACCACAGTTAATTACCTCAACAAATGTACTACTTAACCGTGCTAAAGTAACGATCAAATAACATCAAGCACATTATTTTCGTGACTAAGACGACATTAATATGACTAATTAAACAATGATATCCACATTAACTAAACATTTACGTTAACTGAGCATGGCTACCTAACACTCTCAACAAACTAGTACGGTAATAACAAATTCACTACGCTCATTGCATGTGTATTTACGTAATTATTACGAGACCACTAAGCTAATTACATGCTAATCACCTAGCTAAAACTATAGTCGCATGTACATAAAAATTACCTTTTCTTGATGCTCGCAAGCCAACGAACAACTTATGCACTTGAAAACCACCCAAAATGCAACTGAAAACCAGCGAAAATCCAACCAATAACCACCAATCCTTCTTGCTTTCTTTGCCTTTCTCTTGCTCTCTTCTTTGGCTGAAGAACTGCAAATGCGAACAAGTGAAAAACTTCACTCGCTTGGTCTGTTTTAAAGGCAACCAAAGCATTCACAAGCCTTGGGCATGGTGGCAAAACACAACACAAGCAAAGATGGGGGCTGGAAGGTGCGACTTCTGGCGTGGTAAGGCTTCATGTGTAAGTAGGGGGGATGGCCATGGCGGCGTGGCAGAGGCACATGGCAATGGGGGCACTCAGCGCTCACCACCATGAAAGCGGCGAGACGTGGGCCCGGTGGCAGAGCATCCTGCGCTCACCCACCGCGGAAAGCACCCTAGTTCCGCGCTCGGCGACCGCGATATGTCGCCGAGCCCTCACCTCCCGCGCCCGCATTTTGATTCCGCTCTCGGCTGATTTCCCGCGGTGGTCAGATGCTTTCCACGCTCAACGAGCGCGGAAGGAGACACGCGTCGAGCTCTCGTCGTTTCCGCTCTCAGATAGGGTCTAGATTTGGAAATACGGAACTCCAGAGGTCATTTATGCAATTACGTAACGCTACAGGGTTAGAACAGTAAAAGATCGTAGAACCATCTCACACTTCGTCTTTCCCAATACAATAGTCTACTCATCTAACACATGGATGCTACATCCTTTAGCCGCACTAAACTTGTCTATAAGTACGTTCTTTCTTCCTCGGTGTTACAATTCCATTCTTCATCGTAACTTTTTTTTTCTCCTGCATGTTGCGAGCGCACCAAGGCGCGCACATTCCAGTTCCATTCTTTACCGTAACTTTTTTTCTCCTACATGTTCCGAGCGCACCAAGGCACGCACCGGTATCTAGTAC
This sequence comes from Phyllostachys edulis, assembly GCA_036346405.1. Classification (NCBI taxonomy): domain Eukaryota; kingdom Viridiplantae; phylum Streptophyta; class Magnoliopsida; order Poales; family Poaceae; genus Phyllostachys; species Phyllostachys edulis. The sequence goes on along the minus strand of CM070554.1, from coordinate 17,155,585 downwards.
TCACAATGGTAACGCAGCAAGAGTGCAAGATCCAGAAACCCCGAGGTCAGACGGTGATGTCAGGGAGGCGCACCGGCGTGGCATCAGGTTCTCCATCCAGTAACAGTAACCGCATGTGGTTCGTTCAACGCTCACACGGCTCCCCGCCGTTTCGATCAGGTCAGCAGCAGCTTAAAAATAGTGGGGAAACTGTACTAATCTTCTGCGGAATGGTGCTTCCCAAAAATGCTCAGTACCAGCAGCATTTAACGCCTCCTTCCTCAGAGATCAACACTTTAAAGTACGGCCGTTGAGCTGTCATTCATGTCCAGCAGAGCAGATCAATGCCAGCACTGTACTGTCAGCCTCTGACTACCGTCTAAGCCATGCTATTGACATGTCTTAATGCTAGATCTGGTCTTCCATTCTGCATCCACATCGTTTTGGGTGATCACAAATCTCTCTACTAATACCCCCCTCAAAGGATCTAGAACAATCTAAACGGAGCTTAAGACTGCAAGACACTGCGCATTACTCAGCTAAGAGTGAGGAACCGTCAGAATTGCAAGCCAGTTAAGTTTGCACCAGAAGACTGCCTGCCTTGGCCTTCCTTTCGGCAACCTCCATTGAGGCCTATAAAGAGCATCACGAGAAGTGGAGACTGGAGAGCCCCTGCAACACACGGCCAACCACTTAGCATCGCCTTTGCGGTTTGCGCCAATGCCCGCGCGCGCGGCTTAGGCTCCAACCACCTCAGACCTCACCACGCAACGCAGCCTTTTATACGCCCTTCATGCCGGTCCATGCGTTGCTGCGGTACTAGTGCTAGACTAGCAGTGGCGGGGTGGACGGTGGTTGCCTAGCAGACTCGCTCACCGGCCGGCGCGGCGGCATGGAGATCGTAACGGCCAGGGGCACGTCCAGGACCAGGGGCGGCGGCGGCGGAAGGCGAGCAACGGGCACGTCGTCGCGCAGCTGCTCGACTCGCCGCTCCCCACGCCGCGCCGCTCGTGCTGCGGGTCGGCTGCGGACACGCCGCGCGGCTCCGCTGGCGCGTCGCCGCAGCGCACGCACGTGCCCTTCTCGTGGGAGAGCTCGCCGGGCGTGCCCAAGGACGCGTGCGGCGGTAACTTGGATCGGGAGGTGCTGCCGCCGAAGCCGCCGCCGGGGCGGGGCGGCAGCGGCACCCCGTGCCACGCGCACGCGCGGGCCTATCACGGCAACACCACCGACGCGACGAGCAACGACGACGACGAGGAAGACACGTTCTCCGACGCGCTCGACAGGATCTCGTCGTCCGACCGGCTCGCCGCATTCTCCGCCCGGCTGAGCTCCATCGACGGCGCCGGGTCGCGGCGCTCGCCGAGCTTCATCATGGACCGCTTCCTCCCGGCCGCCAACTCCATCGCCACCACGTCCGCGGACAAGCACCCGAAGAAATCACCGCGCCGCAGAGCGCGCTGCTCCAAGCACGAGGACGAGGCACCGCCCGCGGCCAGGCGCGAGACGCACTCGCCGCGCCGCGCCCCCGCCCCCGCCCGTGAGCAGCCGAAGCACTCCCCGCGCCACGTTCACCCTCTCCAGCGCGAGGAGAGGGTAACGCCGCCGCGACAGAGCAAGGACGCGGCCCAGACGCAGCGCATTAATGCGGATGAGCAGGGTGACCAGGTGTCCCCGAGGGCGTGTGGGCTCATGGTGTTCTTCCCCTGGAGCGTCAAGCCGGTGCTCAGCGGGTTCCCGCGGAGCCCGGCGCGTTGCTGGACGCCGCGCGCCCACGTGGGCACCACCACGCCCTCCCCTCCTCGACGGAGCACCACACTAGGCAACGTCCTGGTGAAGGAGGGCGAGCTACGCAGCGGCGACCTGTCGCACTGGTACGAGAAGAAGAGCGGCAGTGACAAGGAGTGGTCGAGTCCCGGGTGGGGCATGGCGATTCTTGGCACGAGCAAGAGGTACTGCGCCGATGCAAGGAAGGCTCTGAGCAGGCTGGCGCGTTCGGGAACGGACGGCGGCGGCAGCCCGAGGGTGAGCAGGGAGAGGAGGAGCGGCAAGCCGGTCGCCTCGCTGCTGCGCTCGCCGTCCTGGAAGATGCCGCAGCTGAAGCCGCCGTCCGAGTCGTGGCTCAGTCGCGCGCGGGAGCAGCACTGTGAATAACAAAAGATGATGTTCTGCGGTCGACATGAGAGCCAAAACTGCATATATATATATATATATATATATATATATATATATATATATATATATATATATATATATATATATACGGATGATTTCGCTTATGTTTTTCAGAATAATTGATTATTTGTCACTGTAAAAAAGTGAATTTTATGATTTACCGCTACATGTGAGTATTCATGTCTTCCGTAATAAACCAGTGATTGCCATATTTGTATCGATCTTGAGGTATACATCTCTGTTCTCTGAGGATTTTTTTTTAAAATAATACATTTAAAAAAAATTATATAAATAAATAGTCAAAAAAGAAAATTACAAAACTAGACGTCCGTCACCATTTCAATTAGGGGGGCCTAACGCTAATTCAGTTTCCTATTGTCAATTGAATTGGCGACAGGAACATGTAATCCCTGAATTGCTATTGTGTAGAGGGGCATATACCACTAGAGAAGTTTCTGTTGACTGTCGTCAATTCAATTGGCGATAGAGCTACTATCACCAATTAAAACGGCGATAACTTTCTATCGCCAATTGAATTAGCGACAGAGGTCTAGTTTTGTAATTTTCTTTCTTAACTATTTATTTCTTTAATTTTTTTTTGAAAAATGTATTATTAAAAAAAACTCGTTCTCCAAGTAGCCTTGAACTGTTGAAACAAATATTTTGGAAGTAGGAACGCTGTGAACACACTTATGGATTTATTTACTTTACTCACAATTGTTTGGCATATCCTTGCACTTTACAAGCTTCCTAAGATTTACTAATTTTTAGTGAACACAAGAATGAAAGAATAGTGTATGCAGTGCAGGCAGCCAGGCATATCTGTACAACTGTATGCCCTGCCCTAAAGACAATAAACTGTACCGTTTCTCTATATTTCTCCTATGAAATGGACAGTATGCAGAGTTTCTGCAAGACAATTGCACAATGGACTGGCTTTTATGACGTGATGATTTCAAGTTCAGCCCACCACAACGCACTATTTCTTGGAATCGCGTGATCTGGAGAAACCCCCGTGATCTCTTGCATCCTTCTGGTTAGCTCTGACACTGTCGGCCTCTGTCTGAGGTCATCACTTAAGCATAATTTTACCAGTTCTGTAAGTGCTCTGACATGCTCCTCAGGGACTGATTTGAGTGTTGGGTCAACCATGCCCATCAAGGGCTTATCGCCGGAGAGATATCTGTGTGCCCACAAAACAAGGAGGCCGTCGTCATCAGAATATGGACGCCTTCCAGAGATCGTCTCAAGCAGTAGCAAAGCAAACTTATACACTGTGCTGTACTCATCAGAGCCATCGAATTCATCTTCATCTTCTTTCTTGTCACCCCAAAAACTGATGTCTGAAACCTTTGCAGCATTGTCTTCAGTCAGGTATATGCATGAAGTGCTTAGATTTCTTAGCATTGCAGGAGGGTTCTGCTGGTGCATGTAGTTCAGACAGTACAGTACTCCCATTGCTATCCGTAGGCGTGACTGCCAATTCAACTGCTCTGCTTCTTTAACTGCAACAGAAATGTTTTGACGTTAATTATTAAAAAAGCTGCTAATAGCATGAATCATCTTGGACGTGAAGAATAACAAAATAAAATTTAAATTATTACCATGCAAGTGTTCGAATAGTGATCCATTTGGAACATACTCAAACACCATCATCCGAGTGAAAGGTTCTTCGTCTTCACAGTAGCCCACAAGGTTCATGAAATTTTTATTGTTCACTTTTGACAAGACTTCAACCTATAACACCTCAGCATATATAGGTTAGAAACTCAAAATCGTACAGTGTGGAAGAAGGAATGAAACAGAAAAAAAAACAGTTAGATACCTTATTCTTGAATTGTGCTTCAGCTATAGTGGACCACCCGCAAGCGTAAGTTACCAATGTAGACACAACAGCTATTTCCGCTCCACAAGGGAGAGTTCCTTTATACAATATAACCCCAGGTAGTGTGCCAACTATGTTGCTGAAACCTTCACAAGCTATTTCAAGCTCTGACCGTCTGAATGAAGTTATGCCTGCAAACAGGAGTTAGAAGCTGACTCTAAATTTTGTAGTCTACGTCCAAAGAAACATGCACTATTGTACAAGAGCATGCCAATCTCATAGAAATGCAATTCACTATCGAATATTGAGTGATAATTAAACCAAGAAGCATGGAAATGCATCAGCATAGGAACCAACCTCCCAGGGTAGTGGCCTGTAAATGCCTACTTGCAGTTGGGGACAAGGGTACAACAATGCTAGTCTTCCTGTGACAATAGCAAAGGAAGATTGCAGCTGACAAGGCTAAAACCACAAAACAAATCGCTGCTCCAATTGATGCATATATTGTTGAAGAACTGCTGCTCTTGCTCTTGTTCCCTTCGGTTGTAGTTTGGTTTATGGTGGGAGATACAGGAGGGGCAGGGGATGGGATGGGTTCAGAAGGTGGTGGCGGTGGAGGACTCGATCTGGGTGGCGCCTCTTGGGGAAGATATGGTGGCAGTGGAAAAACAGGGATCATGTCTCTTGGTGGTAATATAGAAGTTTCGGACCGAAGCATCCTGTTCTTTTGGGAATGGTTTTGTTTGCTTACTAGAAGTCTTCTGATTGCGGCATTCCTCTCGTTCCTACATGGAGAATAAGTAACTGTTAGGGAAAACAGATGGTTGAGTTTGTGGTGCAATTTATTTCTTACAGAAGAAGCAGAAAAAGATCATCATAATTTCCATTGATCAAGAACCATTCGTTGACGAAAACACAGGTATCCTTATTAACCAGGTAACGGCACCTCATGTCATAGATTAGAGTACTGAACTTTAGAGATGCGTTATAAAAGTATTCCCTGCCCATCACAAAATATTTAAACCGGTCTTTGTAGTGATTGGTGTTCAAGTAAAAGGAGCATTCAGCAAGCTGCCCATCCATTTGCCGCACTAAGGTAACCTTGGACTTCGCCAAGGAAGTCTTTGGTATTGAAGTTATAATTGTTGTGAAGGGCTAGTTTTTACAGCAATTTAGCTGTTTGACAACAGTTTTTTAGTTGTAACACATAATTTTGCCTATTCCAGATATCCTTCAAAAAAGGTAGGATGATAAGACAGTAATTAAAATAACATCGACATCAATGCAATTTACGCCTTAGGGCAGAAGTTCCAATCCCTATTTGATTTTATTTGCTAATTGATCTTGAATTCAAGCCTTGCATAAACCACAAGTATAACAAAGATATGTCAGAAGCAACTCAGTTACTCAGACAAACCTTCCAGTAGATGCTCTATTTGACAAAGTCTGGTCTTTGTTGACCTGAGGCTCATACAGCCTGGTGAGCTCATGTAATTCAACGGGTAAACCACCGGAAAGTCTGTTGCCTTTAAGAAAGCTGCAACCCAGGTAGCGATGTTACAGTCAAGTAGTGAAGTTAAACTCAGATTATTATTATTTTTGTTTAAAAAACGTAATGAAGCTTTCACGTACAGAAATTCCAGGGATAAAATGTTTCTTAGCTCTGATGGAATCGGTCCATTTAAATCATTGTATCCAAGATCCAACACCTTCAACTCCTGTAAATCTCCTATCTCTGTAGGGATGCTACCATAGAAAGAGTTGTTGTGCAGAGTGCTGTATTGAAGAAATTAAATTTAGAACAGTATGTAGATGGTACACCATTTGGCTAGTAAGGCAAATAAATAACATACATATAAAACATCTGTATATATAACATTTTTTTGGGTGATTGGACATACATAATTCAAACAGACATATTTCTGATTCCACTACCAATAGGAAGAAGATATTTATCTAAATTTCTTCAATTAGTAGCGCGAAGAGCTATATGCAATGAAGAACAAGCATGGCCAAGGATTTTTTTTTTTGAAAGAAAAAGCAAGATTCTGTACAATCTTTTGTTATCTTTGTTTAGATCATGTGTTATCCAACAATTGTATGTTTGAAATTAGATCCATGCAGAATTTTCTTTTTTTCGGAAGAAAAAGCAAGATTCTGTACAATCTTTAGTTATCTTTGTTTAGATCATTTGTTATCCAACAATTGTATGTTTGAAATTAGATCCATGCAGAATTTTATGGCCACGACCTCCTTTCATTTATTATTTTAAAACTGAAATGCTCATGTTGGTATGTTAGAATAACAATGGAAAAAACAACAACCAAAGATCTGATAAAACTTTAACCATTCCAGCCTTTATTGTTTTTGTACTCATATAAGCCCCTTGGATCCAAGAAGAAACAACTGTCTTGTATCCAACTAGATGCTCAGAAAGAATATCTGACATGCTAACTGTCACTGATGTGCCTGAATTTACAGCTGAAAAGCCTAGTGTCATATGCCCTTGAAAAATTTAGCATCGCCATCAAGAAAGCATGTACATTACAAATTTCCAGTTTTACTGCCATGCATAAAACAACTAGATTGAAGCACTCAAGCGCAAAACTGATTTTGATTTCGTGGTAGTTTCAAAACTCAAGTGTGAAACGAGTAATCGTATATCATCAGCAAACCAACGTGTTCCATTGAAGAAAGTAGAGAATATGCTTACAGAGAATGCATATGAGTAAGTTTTCCGATCTCCGGAGGCAACACACCCTTCAGACCAAGATTTGGTAAGTGCCTACAACAATTGCACACTCAAATTTAGGGGAAAACATTGACACATATATGATCAATCAGCAAATATCAAGCATGAAAGAACACTGCCACTTTATCCCAGAGAAAACATGGACTATATCCCTACAGTGTGCAGTTCAATCACAAATAACAATACAGCAGAACAACCGAGCATGTCGAATCCAAAATAATATCAACTCAACAAAACCAAATACCCCACACACAAAACACGCCAGTGGTTGATCAACAAAATGTCACCAGAGACAGTTAAGATGGTGCTCCACAGCTAAATTTATGAAGGATCTTCCTTATCAGGACGGTCAACGAATTATCCATCCAAAGAGAGATGACCCCAAAATATATCATTCCCGCAATGCAAACATAACCTGATATAATGCTACTATGGACACTAATGCAACAAACTGGAGCAGCAAGATCTCATCATTCAACCTAAATAACCAAATTTAAGGTTACTCCTTTTTTGCCAAATGGCAGCTAGTTCAGGTAATTCATTTATTTCAAATGAATAGGACTAATCTTTCAAGTGAACAACTTACAGGGCCATCACTCGTCCATCATCCGAGCACTCCACACCGAACCAAGAACAAGGGCTGGTGTTCCCTTGATCCCAGTCCAGCAGAGCATCACATGGATCAGCATCTATCATCCCTTTAAACCTCAGAAGAGCAACACCTGCAATTCAGCAAAGAAACCCCTAAACAGGGTCAAAACAAAAGTTGGGCAAGAAACCCCCCCAAAGAAGCGATCCAAATCACAATCTGGTACCTTCATGATTCAGAGATGCACACAGCTCAAACGCCATCAAGAACCAAAACAAGAAGCATACCGCCAGACCTCTCGGACAAGTCCCCATGCCTGAGCAAGCTGTACAAGAACACAACCCCAAAGAAGCACCAAAGCCCGCTGCGCTCGTGGTATGTTCCTCCAAGAAATTGCACTGAAGAATCTATCTTTCCGATCTTTCCTCCCCTATTGAACGATTCAACTAGGACGGGCCGCGTGGTTTGGATTCGGGAGCCAGAAATGTGAAGCGGATTAAGCAGAAAGCCAAGGAGATATTAAAATATTCAGAATAGCCGCCAAAAACGAATCAAGAAGCGGACAACCACCCAAATCGCTCCGTAGAGGAGGCCAATCTTGATGGATCGGAACAAAAATACTACTAGCACCAACAGATAAGAAAGGAATAATTGATTACATGTAGGTCTCAGACCTACGTTATACTCACATTAGTGATAAATAATTAATTATGTATATTTGACAGTACGAAATAATCGAATCTCCCGGAAGCGCACGTAAGAGAAATGGAAATGGAAACGTTCAAATCAATTGCAAGGAAAATGCGGCATCAATTCCTTTTGCTTCAAAGAATCAAAGCTGAAAAACTATACTACTAGGAGGATACTCGTGCGTTACAACGGAACCGCAAAAGAGAGTGATACATATCAGTTGACAGGATTCTAAACCACATAATAAATATCAATTTTCTTTCACACACAAATAAACAGACACATTAACTTCGTCTATTGCATCACCTGCTACTACTACTCGAAAATTAAAATTTTGAGCTCATGGATTGTTTACCTTTAGAAGTTGATGTTGATACAGACTTCCCTCCCTGATGTGCTGCCTATTTTCAGCACTTGTCAGTTGGCAAGGAAGAGAGCTATGTGTCGACGACCACCTTCTTCCACCCTGAATCCAAGCCGCGACTTGGTTCTCACGGCCATTGGCCTCTACGGCCCTCACCAGACACATCGCAGTGAGGAGGCGATGGCGGTGTCACGGTGGTAAGCGAGGATGAGGCGATGCTTGCTTGGCCAACGTAGAGCAGGAGATGATGGCGACACGGGGGAGAATTAGGATGAAGAGGACGCGGTGCGGTGAACTTGAGAAATCGACGCGGTAAAGAAACGACGCCTTCGTCACTGTCTCTTGCTCACGCGCCGTCACTACCTCTCCTCCCTTGCCCGGTGCCACCGCTTCCCCTCCTATTAGCCTTCCATTTTATTGCGGGCCCACTGTCATGGACCTGAGAGGGAGACAGAGAGAGAAGAGGGGGGTCCACCTGACATTGCTAGAGAGAGACACACACACACAGAGAGAAGGAGCAGAGGCAGAATAGAGGAGTAGGGGAGGTGGCTCAGGCGGCGCTTGTCGCCGGCGGTGGAGATGGCGGCCGTCGGTGGCAAAAATGGAACCGAGGAGGGGAGGCGGTCCAAGGGGTGGTGGTGGCGTGGCTCGAGACGGCCGGGGATGGGGGAGGAAAGGGGGCGGGGGCCCCAGAGAGGGAGAAGGGGAAGAATAGGGGGAGCATGAGAATGAGAAAAGTGAGGGGTACTACCAGAGCCGATCGTGTGGGCGGAGGGAGGCTGAGGCGGTCTAGTGGCGACAACCCAGGGCGCACGCGGGTGGCTCACCATGGGGGAGGCGACTGGGTGAGGGAGAGAGGGAGCGAGTGGTGGAGAGAGGTAGAGGGCAGTGAGGAGGTGCTCCCATAGGGAGGAATCGACGAGAGGATTACCGAAGGAGAAACAACGTCGATGGAGGCGGATTCGGTCAGAGTTGGGGAAGATGGTCGTGGCGTGAGCTCGATCCCGTGGTGGAATCCCAAAATTGATGGAGGGGTCTTGTCCGTGAGGTTGTAGAACACGACGTGACGCAGTGGTTTGGGGGAGGAACTCGACAGTGCGGCTGGAATGGCGGCGGTGTGATGGCGGCGCGGCGGCCGAAGTAGAGGCGGCGTATTCCTTCGTGGATGCGCTCGGTGAAAGAGAGGGAGAGGAGGGGAATGACAGGGAGGGGGCGAGGCGGCTCGGTGAAGGGGATGGGAAGCTGGTGGCTGGGCGGGACGCGCGACGGGACCTCATCCACAACCAGTACATCCCTAACCTCATTGATGAGGCCACCAAGATGCGGCTCAAGTTGCAGGAGCGCAAGCTCTACACCAACCGTGCGCCCCCCCCCCCCATTGACGACCACCACCGCGTCTGGACATCGCACACCTTCTCCCATCGTCCACCTTCGACACGCTCGCCGTCGACCCGGCCCTCCGCAAGGAGATCCGCGCGGACCTACTTCTGGTGCGACCGCTGGTGGAGCGATATTGCTAGAGATCGGACGTGGGTGTAGGGATGGAAGACGTGGGGATCGAGTAGTTGGCGGAAGGAGGGGAGCGTGACGAGGCACGTGGGATGGGATGATTACCCCTGCTGTGCGGGGTTAAACCTCAATCTTTATTAGTTAAGATACAAGCTGTATTTTTCTGTTGGACAAGTCTAGAAAAGTAATTATGCATATCCAATTGGGGTATAACTGACTTGGTCAGTGCTTGGTTTTTTTATTGGGACTCTGGTCAATGGCTGGGTGGTGCACGCGACAAGTAATGTATTTCCTGAAAATTTTAGTGTAATGTTCTGCAGCTGCGCTAAAGTTTTAAAATTTTAAAAGTACCGTCGGGTGTTTCACTAATATAGAAGCAAGCGTCTACCTACAGCAGCAATTCAACGATGGTGATTCACCATGATAATACTCTCGAACAACCAATGGCTTACAAAATTACAAGTGGTTATGCAACAAGACCCTATTTGGTACAGCTCTAGATTCTTATTTTTCAAATTCTGCTCCTGATTCTCTGAGAATCTGAAGCTGTCTGTTAAAAACGTTTGGCTAGTAGGTTGACTCTAAAAATCATTTGAGGGAGGATTAAAGGCAAATAGACCATATTACCTCTGGTTGTAATACTTCAATTATATTTGTGTATTTCTTCTATGTATTTGCACACAAATTATAGAATTTTCTGTGACTTCTTGTTGACTTGGTTTACAAATTTGCGAAACCTCTAGGATTCACAACTGTCTACACACCCCGACTATTCGTTACTCGGATATAAAAACCTTGCAAATCGAATACCAAAATATGCCGCTAGGCTAGGCTTAAGAATACGTTGATCGAATCGAGTAAAAGATGCAAATGACCTAACCACTATACTGCTTTACACAACAGTTCATAAATGTGCAACGGACTCTTGCATTGAAATTTTTTAAAAAATTTTGTTGACGTAAACTGGGTTTTGTTTATGCTCATCGGGTCACGTTGAAACAACAAACAGCACTACGAATCATTTACAAGGCTCTTTGCCAATGGACGGGCAGACGATGAAATGCCAAAATTGTCTTTTCAGGCAAGGAAAATTTCAGTTCACGAACCGATCAACCGAACCGATCAACCGAACCGATCAACCGAAGGCTTGTCCTGAAGCTTTCCCTGCTGCTCAGCTGGGACCAGTTCTGTTGGCCTTTGCTGGGAACTGGCTCGCTTCTTCTTTGTTGTGGGTTGCAATTTGCACCAGGGTCTTTCACGCCTGGTACATCAAATATTTAACATCTTCTTAGAAAACCGCAGATATGGTGTAACACATTCTAAATCCAAAAGCAGCAAATCTGGAATCTAAACCAGTCCATATTAACAGAAAGAACTGAAAAGTAGCTACCACAGGGCATTTGGGAATGTCAGGCTGCAAAAATGAATGCAAGATTGCAATCAATAACTTCTAGATGACCCATATAGTGTTTATCTTCAATGAACCAACCGTTGCCATGTCAGGGAGCTCAATAAGTAGTTCTGGGATGCTGAAAATGGCTTGATGCTTGGCTCAGCTGAAAAGAGGAAAAAAATGCTGCCATCATGTTCTTATCTATATATCTCTACACACTATTGAAACAATTATATATCTAGAATACCATGATGGTCTTCAAAATAATGGATTATGATCTTCCATACAAAACATTTAGCCACCCTTATTTCTGCCTAGGGGTTTGTCACAGTAAAGCATTCAGAAAAGTTATGTGTATTACTTTTTGAAGTAACTGATGGCAAAGGGAATTCTACCAGCAGTCCATGACATCTATATAGAAAAGCATGATCAAGGCCAAGGTAAATAGCACTGAGCACTATGGTTCATGATGCAACCAAAAACCAAGGGGCTTTCCTCCAAACCTGAGCACAGGTCAAGCTTCACGGCAATGCCGTGCACTTGCTCGCCAAAAGAAACGGCCCTCGATTGTGTGCATGCCCTCAGGGCGCTAGCGAGCAAGAACTCATTAGGCCCCTCATAAGAGGCCTTCCGGAAGGCTGCGAAGAGGGCAATCGCGTCGTCGCCCCCGTGCTGCGCGTGCATGGAGATGGCCAAGGACCAGGAGACAAGGTTCCGGTGGGGCATTCGATCGAACAGGTGGCGGGCGTCACGGAGGCGGCCGAGCTTGGAGTAGCCACGGAGGAGTAGGTTGGTGAGAAAGAGGTCGGCGAGACTTTCCGTGACGACAGAACGGGCATGGGTGGCCGGGAGGAGGTGGCGGAGGCGGTCGCCGGCGAGGCATGAGAGTAGGATTTGGGCTAGGCTGTGCCTTTGGATGGGGCCAGAGGAAGCAGCACGAGAGAGAAGCTCCACGAATTTCATGCTCCACCATCTCCTGCTCCACCGGGCGGGGGAGGGTGGTGGCAGCGCCCAGCCGGAGCCGTCGTCGCTGATAAGGAAGGGATTGAAATCCAACGTGTGTACTGTTGGGCCAGGTCGAGTGCTGCAGAGCTGGGCTATGATGGCCTGGGTCGACTCCAGCAGCAAAACACTCATACATTAGGGGTGTGTTTGATTGTCTGTATATTCCCAAATTGTTTCAGATAGGTTATCTAAGGCCAGGCCAAAAAGTTGAGTGGATGCAAGAGGGGTTGTTTGATTGACTGTTTACGGGTTGGGTGTTTGTCTTTGAGATGTTGTTTGGTTGGTCGTGATCGAAGTGGACGCATGATTGGATGCAAATTTGGGTTGTTTGGTTGCCTGCATGTGGGAGTGTGTGATCATCTCTTGTATTGGAAGGTAAGAATACCCCTGTAGTAGTATGTGTTAGTAGGATGAAACATTGGCTAAGGACTGTGTTCATCGATGATCTGGTGAGTTTTCAATTACAAGGTACTCGTCTTTTTTCTTTGGAGACTAGATCCTCATAAGACGATAATATTTCTAGAAGAATAAGCTGCATCTTGAGATTTTTTTTTTGATTGGAGCAGGCTGCATCTTGAGATTTTTTTTTGATCGTGACCACTCCGGTTCATCGTATATGAAAAGCCTTCCTCTCCCCGAACTAAAAAAGAATCAAAACCCAGAATTTGAGATCGATCTGGCATCTAAAACCAAAGCACACATTCTTGCGCTTGGCCAAATGAGGCAACCCACAGCCAACACCAGCGGCGCTTACTAACAATACAGGGCGACATATCAATGCAATGGATAGGTAAAATACGACATCCCCTCAAATAGACAATCAAAACTTACAAAACTTCTTAGTATACAGGGCAGGATATGAGGATTCAGCAACCGCTTGACTTATAATTGATAGAACCATATACAAACATTGTCAGATCCATATACAAATATTGTCATGTCCATATACAAGCTCCATATACAAACATTGTCAGAAATTCGGCCTGACCATGCCAGGCTCTTATGCCATTCAAAGGAGAAGAAGTATTTATACCACCAGGAAGGTCTCCCAGGTGTGCAGAGGTAGGCACACCACGTGAATTGTGAACCAAAGTCTTCGTAATAGGGTCTTGTAAAAAGGAACTATGTGGAACAACAACGGTTGAACTACCCAGCTGCCCAAACAAAGATCTGACGTGATCTATCAATGCTGCTTCCTCCATAACCTGTAGATACGCATCATAGAAACCACTGAATATTGCAACTCTAAGGAAACCTCTTGAAAATTGGCAAGCAAAACTCAAGTTCACTGTAAGTACAACAGTAGTAGATATAAAAAATAGTCAAACTCTAAGATGGATCAGAACACCATATCCTACTCAGCAATTCTGGGAACAGACGAGTATATACATCATAACGAAAACCATAAGTCCTGAACCTTGTAATAAAGAAGTGTTTGCCTCAAGTCATCTATGCAGACTCAAATTGCTAATATTCCATTTTCATATCCAATCATCCAGACCTGATGACCCTTAGTTTGCATTGCCCTGCAAACAATTTCATAGATATACATGCTTCTGACTTCAAATATTGCACACCCCTGAAATTTGGACTGCTTCCTGTGATACCGTTCAAGAGTCCAACACAGGTTCTCTAAAATTTTGCTGTTCCTCTCCCCTTACCTAAATCCTCCTTCGCACTACAAGTGTATATGAAGAAAGCATGGATCCAGGACAATGGTTACCTCTCGCAGAAACTCCCATCCTCCTTCAAATTCATTTCACAAAATAATTAAATTAAAGGGGCAAATCAATTTTCACCGACTGACAATAAGGGCAGGCTAGGGGAAGTTTGAACCTTGTGAGCTCATTGAGCTCCTTCACTGTCATGGACTGGAGCTGATTAGGGTCACTTCTAATTCGCTCTATCTCCAGTTTGCTTTCAGCAACATCTTCCTATACTCCAGACAAAAAATACATCAAACCACGATCAAGGGGCAGATAAAAGGATAATATCAGCACAAAGGTAATTAAAGACTAACCTTGTCTAGGGCTGATTGTTCATCTTTCTTGATCTCACTGTTCTTAGAGGCAGCTCTACGCGAATAGGTAGCCCGCATCCCCTTCCTCATCACGTTTAGTTTTGTCAGCACTAATTTTCTGCAAGTGAAATTAGCACTTGGAAGCCCACAGCTGCACCTATAAAAACAAGTTGTTTCACCACTTACTGCTGAAACCCTCCTCTAAGTTAAGTGATTCATGTGACAATGAGTAATCCAGATGCATAATAAATGTGCAAAATTTCCTCAATGTACAGCAAGTTAACACATTCTTGGACAATTCATACTATCCGCAAATGAGTTAATCGGAAGCAATTTCCCAGGAAAAAAAATGCTAAAGCCCCACCCGTGCTATGACCGCAAGCGCACATAGCAGTAGCACATTCTGCAACACCGTCGAAAAGAAACGACGGGCTTGGATTTCGATTCGTCATCGGAGCTAAACCCTTGACGAGCTCCACCCCTTTCTAATATTCTCCAAATTGAACAAGTGCTGCTCCATGGTGCGCGGAAGAACCGAATCAAAGAAAACTACATGGGCCAAACCGAAGAGAAAATATCAAATGCATACAGGATGGGGAGAGCGAGAGGGGGGATGAAAACCGTACTCGTAGAGACGAAGGAGAGAGCCGCCGCGCAAGAGCAGCAGTGGCGTCCGCGAGCGAGGCACCGCGACGTGCAGCGCTAAAAAGGCGTGGAATGCGAAGTGGGCAGTCGATGCGGTGCGCCTAGAACTCCTCGTACACGAGCTCCGGGTTCTCGTGGATCCGCCGCCGCAGCCTCACCATCCAGCGGTGCAGCGGAACACCGCGGCGGCCTCGGGGGTGAGCTTGCCGGCCTCGACGACCACCCAGAGAACAGGCAGGTGGACGAGGCGCAGCGTCTGGCCCATTCTGCTGCGGGTGCTGCCTCTCCTTCGCCGGGGCCTCCGCCGCCGCCCGCGCTGCGATCCCTCGCCGTCTCCTCCCTCGGATGCACGCGGAGGGCCAAGCAGCAGCCGGGTTTTGCACGCGCGTGGCCTGGCTGGCGAGGGAAGCTCTCAACCCGCGTTTGCGTCGGGCCAGGCTCGGGGTGGCCTTTTGCACGAGCAGAGCCTGTCTAGAGAGATGGTACAGGCAACCAAACGTGCAGAGACTTGTATGTGCTGGTGCGAGTCAATCAAATGTAGGGAACCAAACAGATCCTAGGTGAATGCTCTACTCCGCTCTGCTCCTGCAGTGGAGCAGGGACACGGATGCGGCCGCGGCGGCAGGAGAAGGGGGGTGAGAGGGCAGGGACGGGGGTGGGGCGGTGGAAATCGCCCGTCGCGAGAGCTGCAGATCTCGGGTAGTTCAATGGCAGTGGCGGGTAAATACTAGGAACTTCAAAGGGTATTTTTGTTTTGTAAGGTTGGATTCTTACGAGAATCTGCGGAAATGCTGCTTCTCTTTGCTAGTTCATTTTTGAGACAGCTCCTCGCAAGAATTAGAATTAGGTGGTTTTGAGAAGCTGGGTGTTTGGTACAACTCCACGAGATTCAGACGAGAATCTAGAATCTGGAGCTTTACCAAATAGGGTCTAAGATTTCAAGGATGTTGCTAGTAGCAAGTGGTAGCAACGTCGACGTTGGATGCTATGGGGTCGTCAAATAGGGAATGAGGTAGGATGAGGCAGACTGTCAATGGGTCACCCTACCAAGACGCAAGATGGGCCCTGCTAGGCACGACCCATTTAGGCACGCCCATTCCGCCGATGTATCGTTCGTGTTGCGTCTTGGCCGCCCATGGGTCGGTGGCGCCTGCACGCCTCGTCGAGCGATGTGGCCCATTTGGCCCATCGTAACAAAAAAATCCAAAAAATTAGAAAATGTGTAGAATTCGAAGTAGACATGAAAATTAAAAAATTGAGACAATCATATTGAAAATGTAATAAAGAGCTTTATTGATGTCCAACTGGTCGCCTCGTTAAAACCTTTGCCAAGTAAAAACTCAAAATGAGAAAACCTTGGCAAAGGAAAAAGAGTACAAAGATATAGCTCTACAATTCTACATACATGATACATCTTTGTTCTATGTGTCGGTGTCATTGTCTAAGTATAGATTTTCGAACACCTCTGACAATTCTGGATTTTCCATTGTGTTCGTGAATCAGCTTGTTCCCAATCCTTCACAGTTAGAAGGATCTCTACCATCTCACTTGTGAGACTTGTTCTTCTCTCCTCTAATATCCTTCCAGAAAGACTGAAAGCGCACTCGGAGGAAACCATAGAGATAGAACAGTTAACACATCACGCAAGTATGGATAGCACTAATATGTTAACTTATGGGCTTGCCACCATTGCAAGATGTCGAAACCTTCGAGGTGAAATCCACCGTATCGTCTGCCCGAGATAGGTGGATAGTTCCCCGCTCCTTGTGGGTCTTGGCCGAAAGCAAAGGCCATTTGGTGCGTAAGAAGAAGAAGACGAAGACCGGACTGGATGAAGAGGCACCAAGATCGTGCCCAACATACTTGTCTTCCCACTCGAGGTGGGGGCTATCGAGGTCGCTATGAAGCGACTCTCGAAATTTATTTTCATACCTTTGGTAAACCTCGTATAACCGAGAATGAACTTCTGCAAAATAGTTAGGATAGTCTAGCCCCGTAGCATCACTAAGAAGATCAAGTACAGTACCAAATGCACCAATTTTAGCCCTAGAATCTAAAACAAATGCAAATGCATATATGTAAGGGATTTCTCTCCAATATCTAAGGTATTTAGATTTCATGGAAACAATAGCCTCACGTAAAACTAAGTCATTTTCATGCATTTTCAATTGAGTAGCAATCTGTAAAATAGTATGCACAATGATAGGAGATGTTGGATAGTAGACAGCAGACAAAGCAACAGTTGCCTCGTAAAAAATTTCTAAAATGACAAGACCTTCTCAAAGAACGAACCAATGTTGCTCGCTTAATAGCAAAGTACCGCTGCTAGGATAGTGTGTTTGAATAAAAATAGAAAAAGTGCTCTTGTATGGTAAAAGATGCTTAAGCATGAGGTAAGTAGAGTTCCACCTTACCTCCATGTCCAAACCGAACTTTCTTGGACGTACACCCATCGCCCTGCAGAAGTTCTTATATTGTGCTATTCTTACATTAGAATTGTTCAAGAAAGAAATCGCATCGCGAAAAGCTCTAATATACGGACTCAACCTCTTCAGACTACATTTGACTATATGGTTGATAATATGACAAGCGCATCGTTGATGTAGCAAGAACGAATCGTCATACGTACTCAACACTGGAGTAAGAATGTCCGTGGCCCTAGAGTTTGAAGCGGCGTTGTCTAAGGTAATTGCGAATATTTTGTCTGTAAAACCAAAGTCCTCCACGACTTTGAGAATACAGTTCGCAATATTCTCCCCTGTGTGTGCTACATCAATTAATTTCAAACTTATAATTCTTTTCTCCATTACCCAGTCGTCATTAATAATGCGCAACTACACTATCCTCCCTAGCCCGACCACTCCATATGTCCGAGGTCAATGCCACCGAAAATGTGCACGTACTAAATAGTTCCTTTATTTTATTACGACGTTCATTATAGTATTTCACTAGATTCCTTGTTGTTGTCTGTCTAGAAACGGAAGAAAATCTAGGATTATGCGCAGTCCTAATGTAATTTGGGAAAGAAGCAGATTCGCCAAAGCCTAACGGTAAATCCTGAGAAGCAATTAAACGACAGAGAGATTGGCGGGCTACCTGAGGATCGTAGTCCCAGCTAGATACCGTACCGTCGGGGTTGTATTGCACTGCGCTCGCCTCATCGCCAATCCTTGCTTGGTTCGACACCTTGTAGCATGTCTAAGCAAGTGCCCCGTTCCACCTGTAGACTTTGCAGATAATTCATGGCGATAAATTTTACAAATAGCATATGGTACCTCATTTCCCACTGCGTCTTGCCTGGTTGTCCTGTCGAAATTCTCCCACACTCCCGATGTAGACGGCCTCGACCTCTTTGCTCCGGTTGCCGTTGAGCTTGATGCTGATGTCGAGCCTGATGACGGAACTCTAGCTTGCTCCTCCGATTCGTTTGAGGCAGCCGCAGCCACCTCCATAGACTCAATTTCATTCGATGAAAGTCCGAACTCACTAAGAGCAAAGCTATCGTAAGGACTGTCCATAACGAAAACTGCAAAATCGAAACTAACATTATTACTACTTTAATCTTATCATAACAATAATTGACAATAAAAGTATTACAAAAATACTATTGTACCTCTTTCGTTGACTTGCCGACGAAAATTGAAATTTCCAAATTTTGGCACAAATTTTTTGAATTTTGCCAAATTAGCTCAACACGGATTTGAATTTGCACAACACAATTTCAAAGAGAGAATAGATAACGAAGGGGTGCTGAATGAGGGGGGGGGGTATGATGCCTATTTATAGAAAAAAATTTGGAATTTTTTTAATTTTTTGCTATTTTTAAGCCCCCCAACGGTAAAAAAAATCACTCAACGGTAAAAAAAACGGCCATTTTTTTTTCAGTGCAGTGTTGTGCACGACCACAAGACGACACCGCCGCCGCCCGCCTGCCTTCTTTCTTCCTCTTTGTCTGCCTTCGCCTCCTCCTCTCGCCATCGCCAACATGACCCGCCGCCTCGCCTCATGCATGGGCGGCACTTCGCCTCACCTCCTCACAGATCGAACTCGCCTCCCGGTGGCGGCGCTCACCTCCTCAAGGCCGATCCTGTCTCTCATGGCGGCGCTCGCCTCGCTGCCTCCCGCCATCGCTCGATGACATCGACACACCGCTTGCGCCAAGGCCGCTTGACCTCGACGACCTTGCCGCCTCCTTTGTCAAGACGCCCGTCCGCTTCCAGCCTGGCGGCGCTGTTCGCCTGCTCTCCTCCCTCCTCTTCGGCCAAGAAGCAGGCGCCATGAGCTCGCGACGGCCTCCTCCTCCGCTTCCAACAAGAAGACTGGCGCTGCTAGCCCACGAGCCCGCCTTTCGCCTCGCTCGTCCTCGCCAGAGCCTCCTCTCGCCTCGCCTCGCCGCGCTCGCCTACCTTTTCGCCTCGCCGGCGTGCCTCGCTGGCCAGAGGGCTCGCCAATGCAGTGCCGTTGATCGCCGCCCACCGTGTCGAGGTGGCGGCCTAGGCACGCCCGGGTCTCGTCTTGGTCGGCACGCCCATAAACAACAAGGGTCGTGCGTGCTTGGGCCGGGCCTACAAGAATAGGTTTCGGTCGCCCATTTGGCTCGGCCCATTTGGCCAGCTCTAGGATGAGGAGAGTTGTTAAGGTGGGGAAGTGGGTGTGTGTCGCTTGGGTTTGAGGACCAAATCAATGAAGGTTCCAAGAAAATAATGTGGGACATTATAGTTAAAATTGATAAGCAAAATACAACCATCCTAATGTATAATTGTAGCAGAATCCTACATTGTATCGACTCATTGCAAAAATAAATATATGATATCTTGACATATTTTTTATACCCAATCTACTATTTTTTAAAAAATTAAATATTTCTATGCATATTGCAGGTCAAAATTTTGACAGTGTATTATTTCCTAAAACATCACTTATTTAAAGACATATAGTGTACAATTTAATTTAAAACAATTCCCTGTTTCAATCCAAATGTGGTAGGCAGTAGGTATGGGTTAATTTTACCACATTTCCAGGGAATTTTTTTTTGGTTAGAAACATGGTTCACACTAATTAATTTGCATTGATATTGCCATATAGTAAGCATGTAAGAGCATTTACAATAGTTTGTTTCTTAGCTTATTACTAAGAGAAGAGAGAGTATTCAATCTAATAAAAAGAAACAAGTCTTCCAATGGATTGTTTCTTGAACTTATATCTAAGACTTTAAATGCTACCCACAAAACAAGTTTTTTAGGTGATAAGCAAGTCTCTAATAGCTATTTTGTTATTTCTTGTGTCTTGGTATCAACAACTTGTTTGTTTCTTCATCTAGTAACAAGCACACCTTCTCTCCTCATCATCTCTTCTCCACATAACCTAAATACTGATGTGACCATCCCTTAATAACAAGTGACATGAACCATTAGAGCATCTACAATAATCCATATCACTTTTCACCTTCCACAACGTATGAGTGGGCCTTTAGGATTTTCTAGGATTTATGAAGAGTATTATTTGGGACAAGCCCATAAACTCCAACAGGTTTTGCCGCGGTGTTTTTGCACGGTAAAAATATTATTTTTGCTATTCATTCGAGGAAGGCTATTTTTACTATTTCACTTTAAAAACGTCAAAAAAGGCGCGCAGGAGATGAGGAAGGAGGGCGCGCAGGGCCGGCTCGCCGGAGAGGAGGAAAAAGGGCGACGCAGGAGGGTGTTTGGGCCTTTGGGGCAGAGGGAGGAGGCCATGCCGGGGACGGCGACTTGTCATGGTGGGGGCGGTGGGCGCGCGGCTAGGGTTTAGGGAGGAGGGGGGGAGGGAAGGAGGATGGTTATATATGGTTTGATGGGGAGGATATGATCCATTGGATCTAGATCCAATGGCTCAACATTCGAGTGCCCTCTAAAAAATACTCACCTCTCCCTAGACACCTCCTCTCACGTATGCTCTTGTTCTTTTATTGAAGAAAATCACGTATCCTTTTGTATGCGAGTCAGTTAATGAGCTCCCAACAAATGATGATTTTTTTTAACAAGGTGTTTCCTCTCTTCTATGCAGGGGTAGACCCCAGCACAAAATTTTAGATAGGGCAAGTCGTCGACCGTGATGTGGCCACGCTCCCCGCTCTCCGGTGAGGGGCCGGCGAGGCTGAATGTATCACATACGTCCTCCTCGCGTTTCTTGAGAAGGTCCGCGAGGCGTCGTTTGCCGCACCGCTTCCCAGCGTTGTCGTGCTTGGCCTATTGACATCATGAGGATGCCAGGCTGGTGCTCGACCGTGTCGACATCACGAGCTGGCTGGCGCCTGAGAAGGAGGTGTCCGCGATGGAGGGGAAGTTATAACAAATAACTAAATCGCTACCACAGAAAGTTTGACAACGTTTGAATCACTCGCCGCATGTGAGGATGCTGTATAATTATTTATCCCACCAAAGTACAGTTGCTGCGTTCATTCAAAGTTCGTTACCAAAACATAATTGTTTGTGCCCAGAGGGCAGAGGTGTGCAGGTCTAACAGCCAGACACCAAAATCTCATGTGAGCGACGGAGCAAACAAGAACTCTCTCTCTCTCTCTCTCTCTGGTTGTCCCCTTGCTTCGCGCACAAGAGGCCACAGCTCACGCTCCCTTCCCGGCGATGCGAGGCGTTCGGGCGCTGGTGGGCGGTGTCGGTGTAGCCGGGCCATTGTTGTTGTGATGGCGCCGGCGGTGTTCGGCGGGGACGGGTGCGGCATGCTCGCCGAAATGCGCCGGCGGGGCCGAGAGGCCGCCAGATCTTAGCGGCAGTGGCGCGCCGCAGGGGCCGGAGTGCGGCAAGAGGAGCGGTACCTCATGGAGTGCGTTGTTGTGGGGTTGCGCCATGACGCACGGCCTCGGGCGAAGATGGAGGACGCGGCGCCGTGCGTCAGCGCTTCGCCGACTTGTCGGTCGCGGATGCTCGTGAGCAAAGCGGAGCTGGATGGGCTCGGGCTCGACTTGATGCCACAGCCATTCCGGCCGCCGTACAAGACTGCTCGACGGTACGACAGGCACGGTGGCTCGAAGGTTATCTTCTTGTGTGGTTCTTGCCTTAGACCGTTAGACGAACGCACTAACGCCGAGGATGCCAGACAGGCTGGTGCTCGACCGTGTCAACATCATGAGCTGGCCGACGCCTGGGAAGGAGGTGACCACGCCGAAGGGGAGCTCGGCCAGCCGCCCGAGCATGACCAAAAGGTGGGTCCGCCCGTGCTTTCTATGTGGATTAGGAAACAATCGAATTGAGTATTTCATCGTAAGGTAGGTATCTACTCTTCGCCAGGAAGATATCCCGATCAGGATTCCGCGCAACCTTACCTCTAAGGTAAGAACAGCTTTGGAAGAATATCGAAAAGGAAACTCGCTATCGAATGTTGTACAAGGACTTCAACCTATAAAAGGGCCACGAGAGGGATCTAGACACAAATCCCATTGGAGGGAGATATGTGTCTGAGCCAAGGATTCAAAAACCAGATACAGACAAAATATCGGACCCTCCCCAGAACCGGTTACCGGTTTAAAATCGGTTGAATTTCATCAAATGAACATTTGAATTTCAGATCGTCATCGCCAGAATCAATCGAAATTGATCGTTACCGATTGGTTACCGCTGAACAAGTAAACAACTCCATTTGATATAATTTTTCTAGTTAACAATCAATATAGCATTACAACACGATAAAATTCAACTACCATAAATTTTCCTTTCTTTCTTAGAAGACTGCAAGTGCTCATTTAATTATGCTCGTTCTCATCTAAACAGATGCCGTCAATTTCGTAACCCTAGGAATGGCCACTCTTGTACCTAGCTCAAATACAGTAACACTGTTTGGTACAATCATACAGTAACACCTTTTGCTACAATTTTAAATTTTAAATTCAATTTTTAAATTTAGAAAGGTAACCGGCCCGGCCAGTTACCGCCGATTTCCCGCCCTCTGAACACCAACCTGTTGAACTTGGAATTTGTGGTCCCTTTGTATATAGAGGCAGATATATTTGGATATGGATCGGACCTCTAGAATTTGGAAGGGCATAAGGAGAGAATATCTGGTGTGTAGTAGACCTTATGGTTATGGAGCAGGATGAGGTCAGTACTTGACCCTTGTATGTTGTGAACTTTCTTCTTCTTGACAGAATGGCAGCACTGCTCCTACTTCGGCTTCACAGAAAGAGAACACACCCTTAATCCCGCAAATTACTACCTCCGTTTTTTAATATCTAATGCCAGCTAGCTTTAATCCTGCTTGGCCAACGTCATTTAAACAAATACGGAAGGAAGGAGTAACTTTCAGGGAGCTGTTGCTTTTCCTGCTCCTTCACATGTTAGCAATGGAGACAGCGGAGACCGAAGAAGGCAATGGCCTGTAGTCTACTTCTGTGGCTTCTTCTCGTGCCTTCTAGTAAGCAGCCTGTCACCAGAATCTAAGATTGCTCATGGTTCATGCGACTGCCTAGCTAGCTAGCTAGCTACCAGTCATGCAACAGCTCACAATCCTGAATCCGCGACGGATTACTGCTGGGTCGTGTATCGCGTGCACTACCACATCTGCTTCGGGACCGCCAGATGCAGGAGCAATTGCCTGCAGCACGGCTTCGTCGACGGACACTGCCGGTGGGCGTTCCCCTACCTGGTGCCCCTCTGCAGGTGATGCATCAGGAGGGGCTCTATCATTTGTTCGATCGACATAGCATTTTGTGGTGTGACGACACCGTAAAATACTTATAATCTTTGCTCGTTTCATTGATGATATATGTACTGTTTATTACTGAACTAGTGTTGTCTGTCACTTCAGTTAGAGCGGCTGTAGCGGATCGCAAGCGAATCGAAGACCACCATCCGCGGCCCAAAGCACACCGTACCAGGGCTTTTGAGCACTTTGAAGTACATCTTCGCAGAGTCGAAGAATGTAATGAAGAACATGAGCTGCGGTTGTTCGAGAGACGATGTCCTACACACCACGCACCGAGTAGGGCAACTGTGCTCACCTGCTAGGTTGGCACGACCTAATCAGACCGGCGGACGTCGTAGCGCTCCCTGTCGGTCATCCGCTCTCCAGATCGGCGGGGAGATAAGTTATGTACAAATTTATGTTCTATTTTTTCTATCACGCCTTAGGTTCTGCTAACATCATATCGTTCTCTAGCCGTACATTTGTCGGGATGCATCACTTCTACCGTCCGCACCCTGTACTCAGACTGGCGCTCGCTTGGCCATCCACACTGCACATCCGGGAGGTACGAGATGTTTAGTTTACGTCCTCAATATTTATTTCGCCTAACATCATTCCGTCTTGTAGACTTCAGTTGACCGTGGGGGTGATGGCCATCCGTCAACTAATGAGGATACGTCCCTTCCAGCTCCTGCCAGGGAGAAGTACACGGTGCCAGGGTTTGGACCGTGGCACCCAAGGCACCCACCCCTGTCATACGTTGACCAGTACGGAGTACCGTACGAAGGGCAGAGCTCCTCCGGGGTTGCTGGCACATCGCACGATCAAGGCCAGAGCTCCTCTGCACCACGGGACTTGCAGAAAGCGTATCTGGGGGACGGACGATCCGGGCGTGGATTTCTTGATTCCTTCATTAATGACATGATTGCATATGGCAATTAGTTTGTCATGACTTAGCTGGATGGCATTAACATTAGACAGAGTCACCTGGGCTAGTGTCAACTTGCTGATACACCTCCGCCCACTCAACGGTCTCCGTACCCCCTCTGAACCGATACACGCTCAATGGACCGGCTAACGTATTCCACTGGTGATAGGGTTCCGTCCCATTCTTCATGGTGTTCAGAACCGACAATAACCCAACATTTTGGTCTGTGATAAAGCATATGTTGGGCCGGTTTTCCACAATCACCCGCTTCACATTCGCCAGGAACCACAACCAACTAGATGTGTTTTGATTCTTTATGATGGTAAAAGCAACCGAAAGAAGCTGGTCATCTGCGTTGGCCGCCACCGTAGTGAGAATAGTGCCCTCGTAACTCCCTGTGAGGAAAGTGACATTCATCGTGAGCACAGGATGACAGAACTTGAGGCCCTCTATGGCCTGGGCGAAAGCTCAGAACACCTAGTCCAGTATGAAGTAGTTGGGGCCTCCATCAGCATATTTGCTTTCAACCTTGTTTATGTACGTGCTAGGGTTTGCTTCAGCAATCTGGTACGCCTCTTCGTATGTCCTATACATGGACTCGATAACCTTCTGCTTGGCTCGTCGGACCTTGCTACAGCTGACTGGATAACCAACCATATTGGCGACTTCCGAGAGTAGCATCTTGGGAGAGACAGACTCGTCCTCCGCAACTAGGTGGCTGATGAGGCTTGCCACATCTGCAGAAGTCATGTTCCGATGCTGCCGTAGGGGCTCGCTAAGATCACAAGTGTGTTCGGTCACCACCTTGACCGTGAAGACCGAGCCGAAGAACTTTGCTCGGTGAGCGTTGACCTTGCCAGGGCAGCCTTGCACTACACACTTCACTGCGTAATGTCCTGGGTTAGACCGGTGCACTCGGTACACACGGTTGATAGATAAGGCGTATCGTACTATAGCTTGTTGCACGACCGCCTTGTTAGGGAAGTGCTGTCCAACTAAGAGGGTGTTCGCATCAAACCCCCACTGGGATCCTTCTTCTTGCAGTAGTACAAGTGAACGCACCGCAATATCATCAAGTCTCGATGTCACATAAGGCACCTCTGATGACACAATTTCGCCGGTTGGACCACCACCCTTGGGTGCATCCTCCTCGCTACCATCCGAGCTTGGGTCAGCGTCCTCGTCGGACTCCAACCTGAGAGGCTAGTCCGGCAGATACTTGTGGTAGTCAATACGGGCCGACCATCACAGTTCTGCCCCCTCATTTTGTACAAAATTACGCGCAAGTCTTCTCTCGTGGACTTCCTAAAATAAGCACATTCCGCGCTACTGTCTTCAAGCTCCACCTGCAGTTGCCCGCTTCCCTAAGCATCAACATCATCAAGGTTTCTCGGCACCCTGCGTATGAAATTCACGTACACCATCATCTTCCCGTAGATCACCACCTCGGGCTGGGAAACAATTTGCATATACTGGCCCCATGCTACACTTCTATTCACCTTGACCAGTCCCATACGCCTTGCCCTCCCCTATTCGTGCAGGTGATCCTATCGATCACTTGTTTCTTCGCCATTGGCTCTGTGTCAAACCCCCTCTAGATGGAGCTCCTAAGCTTGTGAATATTCATCGCATTGAGCCCCTCCGCCTGTACCATCTTGTACTGGCATCTTGACAAGTTCAACCTATCGGGTCTGGCCCGTACGAGTCCGTCGCCATAAAACACTACCAAGTCTTGTATCTTTGAAATTACCTAAAGCTACAACAACCCGATTTGTGGTAGGTGATATAACAAACATCGTATATAGTTAGCACTAATTAAATATGACTAAAATAATTAATACTAATTAATTACGAGAAATTTATTCGCAATTACCCACAACACAAATAATCACCACATATTACATGCAAGTAATCAATTAAATACGACTAATAAAATACAAATAATTAATTAATTAGCAACAAATTGATTCTTTGTCAAAAATTACTTATGAGTAATTAATTACATCTAAGTAATTCCCATTGAATTAATTAATTAATAATGATTAACTATGCACATACGTAATTAATTGTAATTAATTACGCTTATTTAGTCACCACTAATTAACTATGAGTCGTTACTTACCAACAAAGTAATTATGGCCACATAAATTCAACCACTCCATTTGCACTAGTGTAATTACCACTAATAAACTACAACTCAAACAATTACAATTTATTAATTACTACCGATTCATTACTACTAAATTAATCATGACTAGTTAGTTTTCACTAAATTAATTTTGCCTAACTAATTACCGTACTAAACTAATTACGATTGATTAATTACCACTAACTAATTCATACTAAAATAATAAACCCTAATTAATTATGAATAATTACTAAGCACTAATTAATTACCGATACATTAGTTACGACTAATTCATTACTTAATAAGCAAGAGTAATAAATTACAACTAAATTATTAACAACTATTTAATTACGACTACAAACTACATTAGTTAGGACTAGTTGAATAAGACTAGTTAACTACGACTACAGTAATAATGACAAATGCAGTGGACAAAAAATTACCCGCCCTTTAGGGGGATCGTTCAATACTGATACAGTCCTAAGAACTACTCCAAACTTTAATCTCCAAAAAAATTTATTCTATTATCTGCATTCTCAGTGACGAGTGCGAGAACGAGAACGAAATTGAGAATGAGTGAGAGCGAGAGCGAGCGACTCCGATATTTATAGCTGCGCGAAGGCAATTTCCATAGACAAAGACATCGAAACCAAGATGCCGTTGACGCGGACGGCTCGAGCGGCCACGTGGCGATCTTTGGACGAGGGTGGCCGGACAGATTGTTGTCCGTGCGCGACATGGAATAAAGCAGGGCGCGCCAGGAATTGGTGCAATTGGGGCAGGGAGGCTTGGACGAGGGACACGCGGGGCAATCGTGTGAGAGCTGCCGGGCGATTTAACTTGTAATGCTTAACCTTCCCAACGGTCCTAGCATCACAAATTAAATTCCCGCTCTTGGTGTATTATGTACCTCTCAGGAGCGGTACACATACACTTTCACAAACATCAATGCCATACAAAGTTATTACATTACCGAAGTCTTCATAATTTACAACGCATTAAACATACAAGTTCAGAGTTCATGCATAGGGCCGACCGGTCAAATAGCATAATAAAATATCAAGTACGTAGCGGAAAACATTAAATAAGCTGAAATAAAACCATGAATTAACCAACATTAGGGTCCCAATGGCTTGCCATAACCCGCAGGGCAACCGACTGGGGTTAAACCTTAGTAAATCGACGTTTCTTGCGCATCTTTACTTACCCGATTCAATCTCAACACCCGCTGTCCAGATTAGTAGATAAAAGCAAACAATTAGTACACAAATGTACTCCATAAGACTTTACCAAGCCTATATATAGCTACATGAAAGTTCTACTCAATGGAGAAGGCTATATCGTTCATTTTTTAGCACAAAGCAATATTTCATTTGAAGTACAAAGTAGTAGATTTAAATTTGCAAGTGAGCAAACATTTTTAATACTTCAAATAACAGCGAGTAATTAACATTAGACAACAACTAACATCAACAGGTGGCTACCCCTGCAGCACACAAATATAGCATGAGTATTCATTCTCAATACCACCCGATCAAGTTCTAGGTTAAATTCCAAAATGTTGAGTCTAATTCTTGTGGGAAATAACCAAGCGTGTTCATAACCAAGAACGTGGCTACTCGAGTAGATTAAACCCTGCAGGGGTGTACAACTTTACCCACATACCAAACCGCTCCTTTGCCAAGCTATATAGCACACTTTCGAAAGTATGCCGGTAGAGCTAAGTCCTACAAGACGTTTTCCAATGCAATGTATTAACTAAGAACCGCCCATATGGGTTAAACCCTTAGTGAACCGCCCTTGTGTGTGCATACGAGGCTCTCACGGAGGACCCATACGTTGTGTCGGAGTCACCGGCCCAGCCTCAGCAACTGTCGATGCTCCTCAGGTGAGGGAACCTACTCGGATCCCACCCCACACATTCCCAACAATAACAGAACATTTTTCTCCCTAACAGCTACCACCTGCGGCCCCATAGTTAACACAGCCCAAAGTACTAAGTCAAGAGGGGTCCCATATCCCCCTCAAGTGGATGCACACAAAATTGCTTGGATCAATGGCGCAAGTAATTCGGTACTTGTTGACTTGGGCACAAACCACACACCCGACAAACACACCATTCAACCATTTGCCCAAGTCCAAATCGTTTTATTTTTAGTTTTAGTTTTCCAAATATGGTAGCACATGGTGCTGGACATGGAATAATAAAAATAATTTATGTGATCAAGGTTATCGACAAAGCCGACAACCACCCAATCTACCAGAAGTTAATCATGACATCGAATAAGCATAAATAGACCATATAACATCTACTAGGCTCTAATCCAGCAGCGAAAATATTAACTTAGGCTAGTGGAAGGGGATGAACAAAATTAGAGAATTCATACAATAGGATTAGCTACTTCTAATCGACAAAGATAACTTGACAAATAAAGCATGCATACATACAGTTGCAAAACAAGATAATAGTTTTGAATATAATATGATCAAAGGATGGGTGCTTGACTTTGCTTGCTGGGACCTTGGACATTCTCACAAACATCTTAGTTGCACCCCCGAATCACCGTCATCTAACGAAAAGAATCAACAAAGCGAAAGCATCGAATAAACACCAAAATTCCAAAAATCTCCAAAAAAATATGATATTAATACGGTAGATAGATTATGATTTTAGATGAATTTAAAAATAAAAATCAATTTATTTGGAGTTTGTATATGAGAGTTATAGCCTAACGAAGATCTACCGGAAAGAAAAGCTCAAAACACTGCTTGCTGTCACTTTGATCTGAAATTATTTCTTTTCGCAAAAAATTCAAGAATAGTTCTGGAGTTAAAAACTACATGTTCTGATAGAGAATAACATTTTAAGAACAAAAAAATTGGATTCATCTCATTTGGAGGTCATATGAATTTTCTATGAATTTTCAAACTTATTTCAATTTTTAGTGTAAGCATAATTCTTTTCTGAATTTAATTCTAATATAGAAATTTTCTATGACAGTAACATGTTTCAAACCTATTCCAAATTAAAGTACAAAAGAAATGGAAACCAACAAAATTGGTTTCACTCAATTTGGAGTTGATTTGAATTAGTTATGAATTTTATTCCAAGGATGTACTGATGATTCTTAATCTCTATTTGCTTTACCAATTTTTACCAACCATCCCATTGACCTATTGAAATCACCAACATTACAGCATAAAGCTACTGTCATTTTGAAAATCATATAACCTAACTCTTGGCTTCTAAATAAATTTACTCTTTTAGATTAAAAACTAATGGTTAGTTAATATGAGGTTCACTTAACTGATCTTTGCATTTAAGAAGGCTTTAGCTCACTGCACTTCTTCTAATTACCTTCTAATTCCTTAACAAAACCATTAAGAAGGATTTGTTTATCTAAACAGCCCACTAACTACTTTGTTAACTAATCATTTGTCGGAATGGAGGCTCACTATTCTATTTGGAACGACAATTCTTAATACTTGTTTTTCAGATTTAGAGTGCTCTCTTTAGATCAATCTCTAATGACTGTTTAATCCAATATAGTCTTTCTCACTTGCACTTGAAATGTTATTTGCTCACAGTTATACTTAATTATTCTCAATTTACCTTGCTGTTCATATATCCTACAAATGGACATGCTCATGACGATGATGCAACATAGACCACTAATATCATAAATGCGGTAATGCAATTAATCACTAAAGATTTAACCGTAGCACTAATCGTGCGAATCGCCACTGGGTGACATCTTCTCGGCTCCGCGTCCGCCGTAGTCGTCGCCGAACTCGTTCGCGTCCGCGTCCGCGTCCGCCGTAGTTGTCGTCGAACTCGTCCGCGTCCGTCATCCGGCGCCGCCAAGACGCTGTTGTGCCCTCGGTACAGACGCGCCACACCGCCCTCCGTCGCTGCTCTCCTTCTCGGCTCCTCGAGCCAGACGAAGTCTCGGCCAGATCTCGAGCCGCAGACGAAGTCTCGGCCGCCGATGCATGCGCTTTTCGCTTCGCCGTGCCGAGTCCCTCCGTTGTGCCCTTGGCTCGGTCTCCGTGCACGGAGCCGCCGCTCGCATGGATGCATGTGTCACTGACATACGCGACGCACTGCTGCTACCGCGCTCGACCGCCGCGCCCTTGGTGTTGCTGCCTCCGCATGCATGCCCGCCAAGCTGCTGCTTCCGCATGCATGCGCCGCGCTGCCTTGCTACCGAATGCCAACGCCAAGCCGCCGTTGCCGCTGGACCGCGTCGTTGTCGCACCCTCGGCCACCACCTTGCCGCCGTGCTCTGGGCCGCCATGCCACTGCTGCATGCATACGTGTCGGAACCCAAAAATGTAATTATAGACCATCTGTGTATATTGTACTAGTCTAGGATCATGCTAGTGCACACAGTGTTAATATAGGTAAATATCGATCCATACAAGACGATTAATAGAATTAACGATTAATTTCAATAGCAAATAACTGTTGTGGACTTATGACGAGTCATCGCCGTCCGAGTATATACATACGGAGTCTTTCGACTCTCGAGCGTTCCTCCTAAACGAATTGAGCAATCATAGGAGAGGACTGGCCGGCCGGACGACTCCTCTTCACGCCACATCTATATGCATGCACTGCATGCGCATCGTATCGTATTGTGCTCGCAACACTCTCCCACATACATGGGCAACCAACAACACAGGAAGCGATGGCGGCAAGATGACCCAAATGCAAGGGGATGCAGGGAGCTCATGCCTTAAGATTTGATAAGACTTGAAATGTACATACAGAGACAAAAACCAGAGGTATGAGCTATGATCTGGCTCCAAGATAGATTAATTAAGATGAGAAATGAAAGACAACTGTTATAAAAGCTCTAATCCAAGGTTGGAGGAAAGCTAAATCAAACTCCACACCCCAGCTCCCAACCTGTAAGGCTGTGACTGACTTGAACCACTTGACTATTCACTACTAATAACTACTATTGTACTAGACAGGACACAGATGATCTCCTAAGTTTGAACTGTTTGATGAGAAGTACTACTAGTATACTAGTAAAGAGTTGAGTTATTGGATGGGAACCACAACCAACTGCATCTTGGATCCGATCAGCGGGGAGGCAAAGAATCGGGCACCGGACAAGGCCGTTTTGCAAAGAAAGCGCAGCGCTGAAGTCGCCGCCGCTTTTGTGGTCAGACTTTGGGCTCGATGCGCAGCCATGCCGCAGAGCACGAAGCGCCGCCGGCTAGCCGCCGCAGGGCGGCGGGCGGCCGAGGTCAGCGGCCACGACGATGCTTGGCGAGCTCGCCGGACTTCGTGGAGGCGGCGGACCTCCTCGGCACCGCCAAGGTGCCGCACGACGAAGATCTGGGGAGGGTCACGCGGCGACGGCAAGGAGCGGCGAGCTCCGGAAGGAAGCCGGGTCCATTGAGAGGTCGCGCTGCCGACGGCGGCGCGGAGCCCCGCAGATGGCGGCACGGCGCAGTAGTCTCGAGGTGCCGCGGACGACGCGAGGGAGGTGAAGACAAGACCACCCGCCGCCGGCCTCCCGCCGAGCGACAGTGGCTGCCCCTGGCCATTGGAGGGTGCGGAGGAGCCGAGCGCTTGAGGCGCAACGCGGATACGGTGGAAGACGCGGCGACGGGAGGATTTGGCGGCTCGCATGGGTGGGTAGAGTCTCAAGGAGCAGGATTGGATGTCTTTGAGAGAGGGGAGGAGAAGGATAGGCGCGGGAGGCGGCGAGCGCGAGAGGTGGTCATGAGGCGGCGGCGGAGTTGGAAGGGCGCGTCTTGACCTGTGACGGCCACATGGGGAATGAGTGGGGGCTTTGCCTTCAAGAAAGCAAGCGAGGAGGAGGAGGACTAACAAAGGGGTTTTTTTTTTTCTTGCTAGCTTGTTGTGTTTGCCTCACGGCCTCATTGCAGGCAAGATTTCTTTCCATTTTTTTCCATCCAAATTTTGCACAACGAACGAATGTAGGCCAAAATTGAGATAACCTACTAGGCTGTACATAAAAAAAAGAGCTCGTTAATGTATCCGAGCTAATATAGCCAAAATTCTCCGGCCTATTTTGATGAGGGAGTTTTGGGTGGTATTTAGTTCAGATTTAAACGAAACCTTGGCGAGGTCTCTTTTTCCCTTCGATCGTGTTCATTATCCAAATGAATGGAACTCAAGATTCGGAGCTCTATCAAAAACTAATTTCAAATTAAGTATTCAAAGTATTTGGCTTTTATTTGGAGTTCTAAATTCAAATTCCAATCCGAAGTTCAAATTCAAATCTCATTTCGAATTCCAAATCAATTCAAACCTCAGCCGGAATTCAAATTAAAATTTCACTGTCCAAATACAAAAATATTCAAATTCAAATTCAAATTTAATTTTAATTTTTCCCTCCAATCCTTTTGGGCTCTAGCTCACTTCTTTCTTACTAGGTCGGGCCTATTTTCCCTTGGCCCGTTTTTGGCCCATCGCCCATCCTCTCGCGATGTTCTGCCATGACTCGCCACGCCATCTGCGCTCGCCGCTTCCACGCTGAGCCGCACCATGTCAGCGCCACCTTCGTCCGCACTCCTCACCGTCACCAACGCCGCTCGCGCCGCTTGCCGTCGTCAAACCAATTCAGCAGCGCCATCGCTTGAAAATGCTCATCAATGGTGGCGCCATCACCGCCGCAATCAATCCATCGATTTCCCCTTGCATTTATGCGAAAATCAAATCACATTCCTAAAAGTCGGAGCCGAAATCGATGCCGTCGACCTCGTCTGTGGCCACGTCCGATCTCTCCCATCTCAAACCTATAAATTAGAGCCTCATGACCGCGTTCAAACCCTTCACACACTCCTCAAACCGCCACCGCCACTTGTTCCCGCCACTCTGGTGAGCTTCTTGCATTTTCTGTCGCGTCATCTCATGTTCTACCTTCCAATTTGCATTTCCCCTCAAACATTTTCTCTGTTGCTGCAACTATTCGTTGGATTGTGCCATCTTCCCCGTCGTTGTTCGTACTACCGCTGTCGTCGATTTCTTCATTGTCATTGAGCACCGTTGAAATTACTTTCACCAGTAGCACCGCCAAATCTCCCTCTGTCGTTTCCGCACGCCAATTTTGCCGATGCATCACCGTGGAGCGCCGCCACCTTCTTCCCTGGCACTAGTGACCGTTGCCTTGTCGCCTCCTACCACATCTAGTTGCAAAGCTTGCCCCGACAATCTTCCCTCGTCGTCGCCATGCTCATGCACACGCTGATTGCCGAAGGGCACCGTCATAACATCGCCACCACCACCTACCCATGCCTTCGACCGCCTTGCTCGTCGCCTGCGTCGCCTCCACCAATGTCCTTCCCATGGTTGCGCTGATGAGTTTCCACCATCGCGCCAACTTCCCACACTGTCGCTCGCAGCTAGCACCGCCATCTTGAGCTACCGACAGCCTCCTCTGTTTTCCTCCCTCCATGTTCGCTCTCTCTATCTGTTTCATGGACCCTACCGGTTAGTTCTTCCAAAAACTATAATAAATCGTCTCGGTCTGCTTCAGTGCAAGACATGTGAGACCTATGGTCTATTTAATTTTAACCGGTTAAAACAAGGTAAAATTGGATACATGGCACCCAACTTTGTGTCATTAGCTGCTGGACATCCAAAATTTGTGTCTTTGCCCAAAGACTTTAAAATTTTGTGCCTTTTTGCTGTAGGACACTGAAGCCAATATAATAATATTATTCATTATTTTGGAGAGAGAAATAGTTCAGAATGACCTTCATGCCCTTATCCTCTTTGTCTTCCTCCTTGTTCCTTCTCCCGCGATTCCCTCATTGCCCGCGGCGAAATCCAGTTGAAATTGACGGAAAAATGCGTGCATGGTGTTTTACCAGATTTGGGGGTTCCATTTTGGTTGTCTAGGTTGGTGGGTAGGGTGTTGGGAAAGCTGGTGTCAATGGCATCCATGGTGAGGCGGTTGTGCTCGGTGATGGCGGCTACCCCTTGCCAAGAAGAGAGAGAGAGAGAGGCGGCGTGGCCACCATAGGAAGAGCTCACGGCGAGCCGGTGGCGGCGTGGGATCGTGGTTAGGGGAGGAGGGAGCACGGCTCGCATGAGGCGGCGAGAAATGCTGCGCAAAGGTGACACGGTGGCGTGACCGGCGGTAGGAGGCGGTGGCGAGGCAATACAGGGGCGGCTCGAGGAGGCAGGATGTAGTGATTAGGCGGCTGGGCGGCTTTGACAACAGAGGGCGACAACAGGGCGATAACGAGGATGTCGCGAAGGCGCTGCTCGAGAAGAGGATCGCTGCCGACGGGCGAAGCTGCATGATGCCGGTGGAGAAGAAGGGCATGTGGTTTAACGCATTTACTTACGAGGAGGGGGTTGGAGCTAGGTGGAGGCGATGGTGGTGGCACGACCGGAGGCAGGAGGTGGCGGTGCAGGGGCACCCCGAGGAGGTAGGAGGCGGTAGTGAGGCGGTCATCCAGCGGTCTAGACAGCGCGATGACAACACAGGCTAGAAATAGAAATCTATTTATTATGTTATTAAAGTGATAGAACAAGAAGCCATTACTTTCATTCTCAAGGGCTAGAAATTGCCACGTTAATCGGTGAAAAAGAAAGATCTACACCATCGAATATGGTGGGTCCGGATTATAACAGTCTAGATTAAAAGAAAGAGTCTTTGTAAAGTACAATCCAGAAATAAGTGACATTCAGAATAAAAAATAAATAAAATTACTAATTTGATTTTCATACAAATTGCTAAGTAAAATACCTAAATAAATATAATTCGAAACACAACTTAAACAAAAGTTAGCAATTGATTTATATGCAAATTCTAACAAAAAAATAACTAAAATTTGGAATAAAAAATAAAGTTAGCAATTTGACTTCAATACTTAATTCCAAAGTAAAATCCCTAAACTAATACTAGCTATTGGATTTGTATACAAATTCCAACAAAAAATAACTAAAATTCAATAAAAAATAAAATAAAATAAAATAAATAATTTGATTTTGATACAAATTCCAAAGTAAAATACGAGACAATTGAAATTCAGGTTACAAATTAAAGAAAAATATGCAATTGAATTTGTATACTAATTCTAATATAAACAATTGAAATTTGGAATAAAAATAAAATAAAATTTGATTTACATATAAATCCTAAAGTAAATCCTTAAATAACTAAATTAGCAATTTGATTTGTATGCAAACTCCAACAAAAAGAAACTAAAATTTTGAATAAAAATAAAAGTTATAACGAGGAAATGACAAATAGTGTTGGAAAACACCATGAAAGAATGCAATAGCATCGCTCTGTCCTGCAAGAAGACATTAACCTACGGAGAAGCGAAGAGCTGAGGCAGAAGTGGCGAAGATGATAACAATATTGTGTTGCTCACCTTAGCCGTTCGACGTGGCGTGCTGCTTGCTGTTGCCATTGAAGAGAAATACCAGAGTTAAAGGAGCTAAGGGTCGCGACGATGAGTGGTGATCATCAGCGTTGTTGAAGAAATCAGTGGCTAAATAAGCTAAATGATGGGTAATCCCTAGTATAGAGGAGATGAACCTCTGCATTGAAGATGAGCTATGGACGATATGGATCCATCAAGTAGCTAGGAGAGTGCTATCGTTGGTGAGGTGCACAACCTCACCGGCACACAGAAGTAGATGAGCAAAGAGCTCGAAATAGATATGGTGCAACCGTAGTGAATAGACTCGGACCGTCGGAGAGAGTGTAGCAGGTGTCCCTGGCAGGGATCGACGACGGTTGTACGTGTATACGTGTTTGATGTCGCAACAGTTAACATTAAGCAATAATTGGAGAGAAGTTAGAGACAACTATGTGATAGAGTATTGCATTGTAAAGGGTAGTAGCTAAGAGGAATTTATCAGTAATTGGGCATGTTGTTGGAGGTTTAAGCAGAAAAGCGGAATTGGTCACTGAAATCGATTATAATTAGAAAAAAAAATCAACAAGGATAAATAACAATATTGAATATGTGACGATATATAATAAATCTAGTCGCGTAAATATACAGATCACCTGCTAGTTACCGTATAAAAGACACCAGGCTTGCTTGAGCCTCGGAACGTAGAGAATTTACATGAAAGTATAGTTCCCGTAGAAATTTCGAAAAAATTCACACGTTGGCCTGAAACGAAGGTCCAGTCGAGTTGGCCCAAGAAAAAGTGGAGCTGGAACAATTAAGGGCCTACCCTTTTTCTCTGGCCATTTTTATTTTCCCACAAATGGAGGCCTACTTAACCAGCCGATAGGCCGATATTTCTGAGAGAGGCCGGTCCACTTTATCTGTGTGTTTTTTTTATAATAATTTCAAGATGAGCTAGTCTTTGCATTTTTGTATTGTTTTATTTTTTTGGCTGTGTATTTTTGCATTGTTGCTGTAAGGACAAGGTGATACAACTGCAATCAGCAGGGAATCAGGGTTTTTACTATTTACTTTGTAAAACGGGAACATGAGAACAAAATTTCCGTCGGTTGGAGCATTAATTGCATGGTTAATGTCGCACCGTCCGTAAAAAGAGATAGGACCGAAGAAGCCAGTCTCGAACGTCGATCATCATAAATCAGAACTGGATTGCTGGATGGAGGAGGTTTTAGCTAATGTGAGCAATAGTAAATATAGCTTTCTTTTCATGACAAATAAAAAAAAAAGGCACCAAGTCCTTAGACCAGTGGGCTGGAGTTGCCGGCGGAACGACACAACGCATGCGCTCGCGATACGGTAGCACCGTGTCCGTGCGTCCGAGGCATGGACACATCGAGTCCGTGCGTTCGGGGCACGGATGCACCGATTCCGTGCGTCCAAGGCACGGACACGAGGTGCACAGAGGCGTGGCGTTGTGTGCGGTCGCGGGGCGTGGAACGTGGACACGCGGCGGGGCGCACAGACATGAGTGAGCACCATGCCTTAGGCCCATGGACGCACAGACACCATGCCTCGGGCGCACGGACGCGGCGGCACCTTGTCTCAGGCGCACAGACTAGCTGGCATCGTGCCGCGGGTGGATGGACACGGCGACGTGTCACTTCGTAGGCAACTCCAGCCCTCTCCCCTCTGGCACACGGACACAGTGACTTTTTTTATATTTGGCGCAAAGAGGAAGCTATATTTGCTATTGCGGGTAAAATATGCTATGCTAGCAAAAAAAAAACTCGATCGAGGAGTACCTTATAAAGAAGCGAGACAAAACAAAAAAGAAAATGGATGAAAGAAAAAACAGATGACATGCGTTCGCCGGGAGTAGAACCCGGGTCTAGTGCTTGGAAGGCTGACCGTTGGTCCACGAACGAACACCTGCAAGTCATCTCTGCATCTGCAAGCAGGGAGGGAGAGCAGGGACAACATCAAGTAACATCGCCATCTCGATTTCCGCTACAGTTAAAACGGGGCTACTCTTGCCTGCCACTGCCGATCCGACGAAGCATCTTGCCGTTGCCCTTAGGATCTCTCCTTTCTCGTGGATGCCACGTCCAAAAGCAAAGCGAAACAGAGCGAAAGCACGCAGCTTTGGAATATGTAGACTTTCACTGTTCGAAAAGAGGCCTACCACCTACTCGGCTCCTAAAATTCCCCGGCTCCGCTCTGCGCTGTACGTTAACGATGCAGCTTTCTCGTACCCTAATGGAAACTGTTATTGGCCTCCCATGCTGCCGTTAGACCATCTTTAATGTTGTATTTTATCCGATTTAAAGGATGAGAGAGAAGATATTGAATTAATTCAATACATTGGAGGAGTCGATTCTAACAAAAAAAAACATGGAACCGGACTCTACATATGAATCGATTCAAAACATTAAACAACTCATATGAGTATTAAACAATTACATAGGAGAGAGTGCGGTTGAGAGAAGATATTATTATTTTGTGGTTTTTTAATATAATGTGGGTCCCCGTTATTAGTAGGAATCGGTTCAATACATTGGAGAAAAACAAGCTTAGTTCGTAGAATGCTTACGTGACATAACTTTGAATTGACATCGGTTTAATACACTAAAGATGCTCTTAGTGTCACCACTGTATGCCATTACCATGTTTGCTAGGTTGCTCTTCAATCATTCATTGTCATGGGGCTGGAGCCTGATGTTGCGTGCCCCCTCTCCGGATCAGGAGCCAGGCCACCGCAGTGTCATTCCAATTCCATTAGAGCTGGCCAAATGGGCCGGGCCTACCGGGCCGGCACGAGGCACGACATTGTAGGCCCACCAAGCACCTAAACAGCTCAAGACTGCTTATGGTCGGCGGCTGCCCAAGATGAGATCCCGGTCAGGTTGGCCGCCACTCGACACGGCGGGTTTACCGACACGGCCCAAACATCGCACCTGTGTGGCCCTCGAGGCACGGCCGCGAGGGAGGCGGAGGGTCGAGGCGGCGACGCCAGAGTGGAGGGAGGAGGAGGGCATCACGGCGCACGGTGCTGCACGGTCCGTCGGAGCGGAGGGACGAGGAGGGTGTCGCACGGAGCTGCGCTGGGTCGTCGAGGCGGCGGGGTCGAGGAGGCGACGGGGTCGATGAGGAGGTGCTGGGGTCGTCCAGGCGGCGGGGTCGCGGGGAGACGGTGGGGTCGTCAACAACGTTGAGGCGACGGGGTTGCGGGGAGGCGGTGGGGTCACGGGGAGGTGAGGAGGCAGCGGGGTCGCGGGGAGGCAAGGAGATGGCGAGGTCGTCGATGACGTCGAGGCGATGGGGTTGCAGGGAGGTGAGGAGGTGGCGGGGTCGGCGAGGAGCCGTGCGGCACTGCAGCATGCGGGGCAGCATGGGCGAGAGAGGGGGTTGGGGGAGAAGAAGGACGAGCGCAGGGGCGAGCCGGGCCGTGTCGTGCCTGTGGGCCGTGTCCGGCACAGCACGGCTTGAAAAATTCGGCCGTTAGGTTTTTTTTTACCTTTTTGACCATTGGGGTCTTAAAAAATAGCAAAAAAAAATTCAAAAAAATCCTATTTTTTTCTATAAATAGCCACCATACCCCCCTCATTCAGCACCCCTTCATTCTCCATTCTCTCTTTGAAATTGTGTTGTGCAAATTCAAATCCGTGTTGAGCTAATTTGGCAAAAATCAAAAAAATTGTGCCAAAATTTGGAAATTTCAATTTCCATCAGCAAGTCAGCAAAAGAGGTACAATACTATTTGTGTAATACTTTTATTGTTAGTTATTGTTATGCTAAGATGAAAGTAGTAATAGTGTTAGTTTCGATTTTGCAGTTTTCGTTATGGACAGTCCTTACGACAGCTTTGCTCTTGGTGATTATGGACTTTCATCGGAGGAAATTGCATCTATGGAGGCGACTACGGCTGCGGCTGCCTCAAACCAACTAGAGGTTTCACCGGAGGAGCAAGGCGGTGCTACGGGGCTAGACTATACTGACTATTTTGTAGAAGTTCATTCTCGGTTATACGAGGTTTACCAAATAAGGTATGAAAATAGGTTCCGGGGAGTCCGTTCGCAACGACCACCAGTAGCCCCTACCTCAAGTGGGAAGACAAATATGTGGGGCGCGATCTTCGGTGCCTCTTCCTCCAGGTCCAGGTCCAGGGCTTCTTCTTCTTCTTCTACACCAATGCCTACTCAGTCAAGACCCACAAGGAGCGGAGAATACGGTGGATTTCAACTCAGAAGGCTTCGACATCTTGCAATGGTGGCAAGCCCATAAGTTAACATATCCTGCGGCTATCCATAATTGCATGTGATGTGTTAATCGCTCTCGCTCTCTACGGCTTCCTCCGAAGTTTGCTTTTCCTTTTCCGAAGAATATTGAGGAGAGAAGAACAAGTCTCACAAGTGAGATGGTGGAGATCCTTCTAACTCGTGAAGGATTGGGAAATGTCGATTCACTTAACATAACACTCGTGGAAAATCCAGAGTTGCCGGAGGTGTTCAAAATCAGACTTAGACAATGACACCGACACATAGAACAAAGATGTATCATGTATGTAGAATTGTAGAGCTATAGGTCAGATTTTTTTCTTTTGCCAATGTTTTCTTATTTTGAGTTTTCACTTGGCTAAGGTTTTAACGAGGCGTACTAGTTAGACATTAATAAAGCTCTTTATTACATTTTCAATATGATTGTCTCATTTTTAAAATTTTCATGTCTACTCAATTCTACACATTTTTCTAACTTTTCGGATTTTTTGGATTTTTTGTTCGATGGGCCGACGGGCTACATCGCCCGACGGTCGAACGGCTCTGCTAGCCCGACATGGCACGAACGCCCGATGGGCCATGCTCGCCACCACTGCGCGTGGGCCGCCCGACATGAATAGTAGTCAATAAAAGGGTCATGTTTAAACAGTTGTAGTTTAGGGCCGCCCTGTGGTTTGCCAAAGTGCTGCTTGGCCACTCAATTCCATAGTCCACTAGCATCACCTGACGACAATGCACTCCGGCCTCTGACAACAAGTTTGCCAATGACAAGTCACCCAGAGGTTTCTGTTAAGGTTAATTTTTTTCTACTCCCGGGAGTAGTTACTCTCTATTCCGTATCTCACAACGTAGGGAGTATCTTGCGCAACCGAGAGTATGTATGTATAGTATACGAGTATATAAGACCACTTATGTGGTATTTACACCTTTTAGGGGTGGTATGTACAATTTTTCAGACATACTACTTTTTATATGCGAATATGAAGATATTTACAAAATATGTTAAAAACTATGGACTCTCTTGCAAAATTTTCATGTGGTTCGCATTGGAGTATCTTATAATTAGTATATGAGTATACCTAAAGTGATAAAGGAGCATATCAAGTTCTTTTAGGTGGTATATCAAATGTGAGAGTAACTACTCCCTGAGTAAAAATATATATATATATATATATATATATATATATATATATAGACACACACACACATACATATGTAGTAGTGTTGTTAAGTGCCTGAGCATAGGATTATTCTATGCATCGGTTACACCATCGGCCGTGTGACGCGCTAGTCCACAACCCCCTCGCACGGCCAACTAGACGTCCTCTTGGAATCGACAATAAAAGCCACACGCGCTACGCTACAATCGGCAGTAAAAATGGCCTAAAAACACATATACCGATAGTAAAATCGATCCCCCGACGCTTGTGTCGTATAGGGACGAAGCCAATTAGCAAAAATTTGTTTCTTGTTTTGTACAAGAATGTTTTTCTTTCTAGTTTTAGCCATAACTTTTGATTGAAAGCTCTGATTCATGAACAATTTTCACTGATAGCTTCATGACGAAGAGAGTAATAGAATGATATAAGTCTCGCTAAATAAAACCTCACTGTGTGTTTACTAAAATAGATTTTTTTATCGCTAAGAAAGATTTACTACAACCTCTACATTACTTTACTGCCATTTTAGCCAACTAGTAAAAACCAACTAGCAAAAATCAGTTCCTTGTTTGTACGTGAACGCTTCTTTTCTTGTTTTAGCCATAACTTTTGATTGGAAGCTCTGATTCATGAACAATTTTCACTGGTAGCTTCGTAACGACGAGATTAATAGAATGATATAAGTCTCGCAAAATAAAACCTCTCCGCATTTACTAAAATAGATTTAATGCATCGCTATAAGAGATTTACTACAACCTGTACGTGACTTTACTGCCATTTTATCCAACTAGTTACAACCAACTATTAGAACCGCAGTTGGTGGGCTGGTTGTATGGGGATTGCACGTGTGCGCATCACACCTGGCTTGGGTCATGCACGGTGGGCTGGCTAGGCGTAGAATAACTATTCTATACTCGGCTACAAAATAGTGTGTATGTGTGTGTGTACAGCGCTATTCAGCGCCGACCGTAGCCTAGGCCAGCCCACACGCTTCCCTCCTTATGTATCCGACTTATTTTTACAGCCGGCTCCAACATCATTTACTGTCCTCCCGCCCGTTTACTGTTGTGCATGACAGGCTACACCATTAGTGCGATGCAATTTTACTGTTTGTTTCGAGGTATATTACTGTAAGTGTTGTGAAGTATTACTACCCATGTGTATGTTTGTAATTACTACTCTTGTTACTGCGTTTTACTGTATGAAAAAAAAATCCCAATACGTTCACGCGATCCCATGCGTGCCACCAAAAATCCCTCCCCCATGTCCTCCCGCGCCGCCTACTAAAAAAGGCGGGCGATCCCATGCATCCCACCAAATGCACTCCCCATGTAACTGAACATAAAATCTGGCCCCTCCTCCCATGTTCACCGACAAGATCGCTCTCCTTCGCCCCTAAACGCCCCTTCGACGAATCCTTCCATTTAATCGGCCGAGAGAATGACTATCGGTCCGCCGCCTCACGGCACCGAGGAACCTCGCCGCAGTTGCTTGTTGTTCACTGG
Source organism: Phyllostachys edulis (assembly GCA_036346405.1). NCBI lineage: Eukaryota > Viridiplantae > Streptophyta > Magnoliopsida > Poales > Poaceae > Phyllostachys > Phyllostachys edulis. Next base: position 17,112,605 of record CM070554.1, on the reverse strand, counting down.
ATGGTGGATACCCCGAGTTATTCTTCGTAGATGGCTATGCCGCTAGTAAATGCTGTACCCTGGCTATAAGCCCGCCGATAATTAAGATCCTCTGCTCCAAGCCTTAGTCCTGATGCCACCCTTGTTGTTTCTTTGAGCGAGATGAGGACACCTGACACCGATCGGTCGTACACTCACCTATGTGTGTTTTACAGGTCTTTTCGCATGCTTTTACTATCAACATGTCATTCTATTACTGACTTTTCCCTCTTTCCTATTTTACTGTCCTACTTACCTATCCGTTACTTTTTTTTTGACTGGAAACAGGAGGAAAAAAATCCCTACTGTGTGTGTGTGTGTCTCTCTCTATATATATATAACAAAAGAAAATTTACACAGAGAAGGGAGGAGGAATACACATAAAAAAAACAAAACTATGTAACCTTAACCGAAATCTCTCAACCAGTCGACAAACTCCTTCTTCAGAGACGGTTTAACCCTATGGATAACCATGGTAAAAGCATCTCTAAACTCCCTTCTCCAGGCTAACAGCGACACAATGCCATTACTGAAGATAACCTTATTTCGAATACTCTAGATAGTACAACACGCAATGATAACTATTTCCCTGAAACACTTTAGACTGGAGGAGGTCTTGCCGCCTTGTATGAGCTCAACCACTGGGAGTGACACGTCCCAGGAAATCCCAATGAATCGCCAGCACCATTGACTGAAAGTGCAACCGAAGAAAAGGTGTTTAAGGATTTAGATTGATGCCTAGAACAAAGAACACAATCATAGCTCCCAAGGAGAAACCGCTTATGCAGAAGAAGAGCTCTTGTATTTAGCCTATCTTTCAGGAGCAACCAGAAAAAGAACTTGTGCTTACTAACACAACACGATTTCCATAACCAAACAAAAGGAGGTGGAATGCAGACTTGACCCATTAACTAAATATAAGCCCGATTAGGCGTAAAGATTGACGAACCCCAAATATAGGACCACTCATCCAGTTGATCCTGAAGTGGCAAAAAGGATGAAATGGATTCACGGAGGGACTGAAGTTGCAGTAGAGTAGTCAGAGATAGAGGGAGATGAAAATGAGAGAGCAAATCTGTGTTTTCCAAGAAATGAGCCACTGAGATGTCTTGCTGTTTAGCCAAGGAGAAAAGATATGGCCAATTCAAAATCGGGAAACCAAAATTCCACACATCCTTCCAAAACCAGTAGGAATGACCCTAAAAAACCGAGCAACGGGAGAAACCTTTGAACTCTTCTAACATATGGAGCAGATCCTTCCACCAAAAAGATCCACACCTTCTGTTTGCCCGTAATGGCAACGGGTTCTGATAAAGAGCCTGTCATGTTAGATGAACCCAAGGAATATCCACCTTATTAATGAATTTATGCAAGTGTTTCAGAAGCTACATATCCATTACTTGCTTTTCTAATAGATATTACTGTGTTAACTGTGATTTGCTGTTGTCCGAACGAGAACGTTCCCGACCATATGGTGCCCCAGGTCTGCTTGAGGATCGATAATCTTGATGTTGGTTTTGGGGTCAGAAAGAACAAGAGCAGGAAGAAGATCAAGGAGTTATGTTGTAGTCTGGAGGGGCAACACTACTTCTACCTACTGGAAATGAAGCGTAAACATTGCCAAACCTCCAAGAGGATTGGGTGCAGAGTGTTCGTGAAGCCGAAGAAGAGACCAAAATATGGTTCCATCTACATCGAGTGGGTTGTGTTGGAGCACAACCATCCCCTCGCTAGGACGCCGTTCTTGGTCACGTTCATGCACTCACACAAGAAATTTGATCCCTCCTTGATGCAGCTCGTCGACACCATGCAGGTCAGCAGGGTCCCACACAACGTTATGATGAATGTTTTGTCAAAGATACACGACGGGCAGCATAACATACCATTCACCGCACATGACATAGAAAATAGGTCCATCATTGTCTTTACTGCTATGGCCGTGTCGATGTACTATTCTCCTCTTATTCTCGTTTTTACTGCTATGATTGTGTGGATGTACTATTTTTTACCATCCATTCTGCTCTATCTCAGGAAGGCTGTGAATACGTGTGCTGATCACACCGACGATGCGATTAAGCTGATGGATTTATTCAAGGAGTGTCAAGTGCAGAATGACAAGTTGTACTACAACACAGAGGTGTATGATGACGGCATTGTGAAAACGTCTTCTAAAGCCATGCAAGCGGCCGCGCGGAGTACGTTGACTTCGGAGTCGTCTTCATGTTCGAAACGACCTACCGAACCAATCGGTACGAGATGCCTCTGACTATGTTTGTTGGCTCCAAACACCATCTGCAGAACACCATATTCGACTGTTCAGGACGTTCTAGCCTTGTATGGAGGGCAAGGACCCCATCTACATGCTAACCAGTGATTTTTTGACTGTTCTTGCCTAATTACTTCATATGTCACCCACATTTACTGTCTATCGCATGTGTGTATACTTTGTTTCCTCTGGACATGTTTTCCTGCTTAATGTATTTCCGTGTATTGCAGATCAAGACCCCGCGATGTTGGTGGCCATCCCACGCGTCTTCGCCGACACGCACTACTGGCTGTGCAGGTGGCACGTGCTAAAGAAGTACAAGCAGAACTTGAACAAGCTATACATAGAGCACAAAGGGCTGAAGGAGCATTTATTTTTTGTTATAAACCATCCGCTTATGCTGAGAGGATTCGAGAATGCATGGGAGGATCTGGTGAGAGAGTGCGACCTCAAGCAGAGCCATGCCGTTGCTAACCTCTATGACCTGCACAAAAGGTGGATCGCGGCGTACTTCAAGGACCTGAACTGTGGTAGGATGAACAAGATGGTAAAACAAAACTTCATGGATAACATGACTTCACGGAAGATGCACCGGGTGCTGTAGAAGAGGAAGCACTCCGAGGCTTAGGAGACGCATTGCTCCACGGTACATATAAAAATAGGTTTACTGCACGTTATATACTTATTTACTTCCCTTTTGTCCATGGCTTACTATTAAACTGTCAAGATCGGTGTGTGTCTCGCACTCCGTCCTTCTTTTACTGCAACGCATGCATAGAATTACTTCATGTTGTTTATGTGTCTACTGTGTGTCGTATCCCGGCTTGTGTGCTCACAGAGCCAACCCGTGAGAGCCACTTTGTTCTTATCCAAGGAGCAGCTAGGCAGGGTGTACACACTTGCGGTGTTCAAAGAGTACAAAGAGATCTACTTTTCCAGTACAACCTTACGCATAAGGGCCGACACAACCCGACATGGCCTATTCCTCGTGTCTCACGGGAAGCAGTCTACCACATTCGCGTGGTCGCAACATGATTTCAAGGTGGTAGCTGAAGAGGAATTGGGTCGATACATCTGTGAATGCAAACGGTGAGAGCACACTAGTACTTTTATTGTCTCTCGTTGTGACATTTGCTGTCCATTCTATTGTAATTTTACTGGTACTTTTACTATCTCTCGTTGGTACAATACATAGAGTCATTTTACTGTCTGTGACTATGCATTTTACTGTTAATCCATCTTTCGTTTACCGCTGTAGGGCTATTCTACATGCACCTGGTACATGCATTCACCCACTTGCAGGTTGAAAGTATCCCCAACCGCTACGTGCTTCGTAGGTACAAGAGGAATGCAAGGATGGATGTGTCGTATGATAGACACGACCTCATGCAAATCGGACCTGATGGAACGACTGAGATGTATCAGTGCTCCACCTTACTGACGAAGGCTATGAGCGTGGTGAGGTCAGGGTGCAGATCGAGTCTTGCATACGATAGAGCCATGGAGGTCCTCAAGGCGCTTCGGGTGTAGCTTGATACCATACCCAATGATGTTGGATCGGTGACCAATGATACCGCTTAGCTCGATGAAGCGGACGACGCTATGATCAATCCATTTGCGCCTCCTCTGTTACAACCCAAGGGTTGAAAACGAGTCGATGACGAACCAGAGCATAGTGCTGCCCTGGTGGGAAAGAAGATGACGAGGGCGTACAACATATGTGTCCTGAAAAACAGCCACAATTGTACCACCTGCCCAACACTACCCCAAAACTCCTCATCCAGAAGGAGAGGGAGGGGCAGTGGGAGGGGCACGGGGAGGGGGAGAGGGATGAGGGGATGAGGGAGAGGAAGGTCCGGTACATGCCACCAGCTGATTCATGAAGACGAATCGAAAGAGGACGACGCTGAAGACAATCTCACTGCTGTGTTTTTACTTCCATGTAGTAACACATTTACTGCCCTGTCTTTATGTGTACTATTGTGAAACTTCTGCAACTGGAAACAGAGCACATTCTTCGGCTCGCGTTGCATATTTTGTTGTTCTATATGAACTCTGTTATTGTAAATGTCACATGATACAACTGCTTGATTTAGGTGGGTTACTATGCGCGTATCCCAGTTGGTTGGTTTATTGCTTATAATAATCGTCCTTTTACTGTACACATGATTCTACTGTCTTGATCTTATTCTTTTACTACCTTTTGCTTGTCGATTACTACTATGTTTGTTCGGCAAGAAAAAATGCAACGAGCAGTGGCACCATTTCATCTACTGTTATATTAGAGCTCTTTTACTATATGACTTCCATAAAATCACTGACCATCGATTTTATTTGGAGTTATAGTATGTGTAAAATAATTTTACTGTGTAGAGGCTTAGTGTTGACTGTACTATCGTCCATGCTATTTTTATTTTTATATATTTGCGTGTGAAAAAAAGGAAAACGATACCATATCCACCGATTCCTCCTTTTTAAAATGTACCACTGTCGCTCGGGCTCCTTGATGTGTCTCTTCGTCTACCCCCAATGAATTTAATGATGGACATCCGCTTTCGAAAAAACACAAGCCCCCATCTCCCCCTACAGAAAAAACTCGAAAACACACACTCCATCGCCCCCATTGATCTCCATCCCCCGCATGCTCCCAACCCAATACCAAACAGGAAAAATTCCCTCGAACTCTTCTTCATCTTCCCTACACATGGTAGTTCAGGCCTACCTTACCCTGATATACGAGCACCAATCCGGGCAGGACCTGAGACAGGCTGTGGACCACTACTATGTCCGCGACCTCCTCCGTTCCCCGCCCTCATGTCTACCAGAGCGCGTGTCTCTGATCATTTGTCAGCTGCGCCTCCTACTCAGTAGGACCAATGACTTGGTCTCTGATGTCCGGCGGGCTGAACTCGTAACCGAGATCGTACTCTTTAACTATGTGGAGCGTGTCGAAGCATCGATCCAGAGGCACGATACCTACATCGACATGCAAAGCGCGAGGGACGACGATGCCGAGAGTGTGGAAGAGGCTGACTGCCTCCTTTGGCACATTGTCGACCTATATCCTTGGTACAAACGGCTCCAAGTGTGACTTAACAGTGCGAATCAGCCGTTAGAAGAGTGTCTCCACATATTCCTTGATCCCGTTCCTATCGAAGCCCACAAGTAGGCTTAGTGTCAAACCCGGGAGTAAAGGATCTCGGATTCTCTGTCTCATACACTAGTCCAGAAATAGCTAATGTACACAGTCAAACAAAAGATGATAGCACAACCATAATACACAATTTATTCATAATAATTCAAGTTTATTACAAAACGGCTAGAAACCAAAAACAAAAAGTACATCAAAAGCATAAATGGTAAAGTAGTCCACACGATCCACCACGGACAATCGTCTGGGGGCGTAGCCTAGCTGTCCAAATCCCCACCCTCCTCGTAGTACTCCTCCTCTGAACAATAATTTATTTAAGCAAGGTGAGTACAAATAATTATACTCCGCAAATTACACCCAATAATAGAATTATAATGCATGCATGTTTAACCAAGTAGGGGCTTATATGGCTCAATTTGCAAAAAGCGATATTTTTCATTTAAATATTCTTACTAAGTTTCAAAGTAGTTTATTCTATGACTAAAATCAATTTTAAAATTGTCAATTTTATAGTGGATAACCTCCATACAATTTTTTCCACAAGGATTAACTATTCTAAAACATTTGCTAAATTCATTTTAAACACAAAACCAAAATCTAATTTTGAGTGGCTTTGCTGAGCATGTCTATGACCGTGGACACAACTATTTGAATAGTTTATACTCTGCAAAGGTTGTACAACTTTACCCACAAGATATAGTTTGCTTAAAATATCGGGCAAGACACGCTTATGAAGGTGTGCGACTAAGCAATTATCACGAGGCTTTTACAAAGTTCCACCCCAAAGTTATTATGCCCACTAAGGTTTCACTTCCATTGGGTTAACCACCCAACAGGAGCCCCCTCTTGCGCCAAGTGGGAACACTGTCTAACCGACACCAGCAATCGACATGGCACAATTAACAATGAGGTGTTACAAATTATTTAGCCTAGTCTGTCCCACTTCAGACTTGTGGTAGTACGGTGGAGCTTAGCAAGATACGGCTCGAAGGCCGGTCCTTACCTAACTTGGGCAACATTCTATAAACTCTAGACTCGATCATTAAAATGAATCGATCCTGTGCATTGACTTGCACCATCCTAACATTCATTTTGCCTAAGTCTAAACCAATTTTAATTAATGTTACAAGTCAAATCTTTTTCTAAAATTTCTATGGTAAAAATAATACCATAGCCTTATTTTAAATCACAGTTGAACATTTTGACTAAAACTCCCTAAATTCAATATTTTTGGTCTAAGATTTGAATAAGCATAAAGTTTTCTCGACATGTTCTAGTTCATACTATTGTACCTACTAGATTTTAACTAAGGTAACAAAGAATGGCTAATTCAATGGTAAAATTGGCTATACAAAGGAATTGAGAATAACTATAAATTTAAAGTAGGAATTTAAATTAACTTGAATATAAATAAGCATGCAATAATAATTTTAAATATAATTTAAATAATTTAAAATATTGGGATCAAATATGAACAAAGATGTAACTTGTCTTGCTCAAATGGTTGATTGTCAAACAACTCTTGCTCTTTCGAGTCATCAAAATCTTTACATCTAAAACGAGCCAAATTCAAATAAAATTCAAAAGAACTAAAAATGAAATAAATTTAGTATATATAACTAGATCTTGAATTGAGATGAATTTAGAAACTTGAATCGCTAAAACTAGAGCTTGTATGAAGGAGAACACGTCATTAGAAGATTAAATCCTAAAGAATTATCCTAAATTCAAAATTTTGGAATTAATGATTTAATTTTCTAAAGTAATTTCGAATTATGACGTTAACATGACGCCAAAGACACCATTTTCTTTTTCCAAATTTAATTATTTTTCTATGAGAAATCCACTTGTAATAACTGACAGTTGGGCCCTTGGTCTACGGACCAAGTCCACAAAAAGTCAAAGGTCCATGGTGGATCGGGCTTGTGAAATAGTGTTGAGGGCTGATGCAAGTGCTGGCGCAAGTGCCGTGTATACCGATGTGGGTGTGCGGATGTCAGGGCGCTTATGTGGTGGCTAGGTGGTCGCCACCGCTTGTTGTGTCATGCCGCGGTGGTGGCGCACGGGTTCCGACGGTCGCTGGCACTACGTGCCACGACGATGTCTGGCGAGGGTACCAACATGACGAGGGGAGTAAGGCGAACCTAGTGCACACGTTGGCGGTGGCGAGGCTTGACGAGCTGGCCGACGATGAGGAAGAAGGTGAGGGCGCACGCACGGCATGGAATGCGTCGAGGTGAAGCTGGCGGTGAGGTCGATGATGGCGGAGCTCGACGGGAGGCGGTGCAATCGGCGGTAGAGTTGCTTGTGGCTGGCGGCGAGGAAACTTGAAATCAGACGAGAGGAGCATTTCTCGCTGGTGTTGGATGAGCAGAGGAAGAGGCACCCAGTGCTCTCTTTTATAGGGCAAGGGAAGCATGGGAGAGGGGGATCGGTCGCGGCCATTTTTCACCAGCGGCAGTGATTACACAAATGAGCGTTTAAGGCGGGGAGTAATGTCCGGAATGGGTGCCGCCGAAATTCAGGGTATTTATGGCGTTTAATCCGTGAAGAATCGGGGAGAAAGCACGCACATTCAAAGCTCCGTGGCGCGGTAATGGCAGACGGATGAGAGGTTGAAGAAAATGGGAGAAGGAGATGAACCCAACAAGCGGGCCCCACCTGGCACCAAGAGGGAGAGAGGAGGTGGGCTAGCGCAGATGGGCTTCGGCCTGGGCGAACAGTAAAGAAAAAGGCTGGGCCGGGAAAGGGAAAAGATGGTCCGGAGGGAAGGATTTTGGCCCAAGGGAGAAAGGGAATTTTTAATTGATTTTCAAATTTCAGAAAATGCAACAAATCAATTAGGCTTTTAGAAAATAGCAAATAGAGTTAAAAAATTCTAGAAAAATTCACATAAATTCCTTGAATTATTTTGAACTTAATAAAATTATTTCCAACTTAAAGTTGACTTTTATTTTTTCACATAAATTATTTTTACTTTCTAGAAAATAGAAACACCTTTTCAAATTCCGTAAAATTTAAGAAATTAATTATTTTTTCTTTTAAACTTTAAATCCAAGAAAATCCCCAAAAAACTCAATAAATTTTATTTTTGACTTTAAAATACAAAAATTCAAGGAAATCAAGAAAATCTTTTAAATATCGTAAAATCCAATAAAATAATAACTTTATTAATTTTAATTTTGGTAATGTAACTTTGGGATGTGACACTTATGAACGCTTGAGGATTGCGATAGGGTCCTACCTTGGCCACTACACCGTTCTTTCTTTTGCATTCTTTTCTTATTATCATGCAATGTAAAAAAAGTGCAACCGGCCAAGCTATTTGGTCAAACCCCCAAAATATATTTAAGAAGTTCCTTCTTCAATTGTTACTACTGTATATATAATTACTGCAATGTTTGCTTCATTTTATTGCCTAAGCAATAAAGGGATACAATGTCATTAAAAACACAAGAAAAAAAATTTACAACTTTCTACTGACCATTTTACCGCTTCATGTATGAGCGTTTACTGTCACACTAACTTTTGCTGTACTACCCGTTGAGCAATCCTGGTGCGGAACGATTATTTGGTGTGTAAAAGTAAACGTTCATATAAGTAAAAGTAGATATCGGATGTAGTAAAATCGTATGATTGGTTTGGTGGTCGTCGGCAGTAGGCTTATTATCACAAAAAATTGCATGTGTTACATTTTGTTATCACGACGTGACGCCTCACGACGAAATGGTCATTTACTACTTTCATCGCCCACTTTACCGCTTCGTATGAGCTGCCATCGTCACCCTAACTTTTGTTGTACTACCTACTGAGCATTACTGGCCTCTCACAATTCTATGGTTTGTAAAAAGTAAAGGTTCATATAAGTAAAAACTGATGTCAGATGTCATAAAATCGTATGATGGGTTTGCTGGTCATTGGCAGTATGCTTATTATCACAAAAAAAGCACGTGTGGTATATTTTGTTACTGCCAGACGTGATGTCTCATGTCTCGAGAGGGGGGGGGGGTGGTGGAGATCGAGGGTCCTTGCCCCGAAATACACACAAGCCCCGAAATATACACAAAGTCCGTTGTGACATGATGATAAGGCTTGAAATATGTTCGACATAATTACTGTAATATACATAGCAAATTACCGCCGGATGGGATATTGTGCATCGGGAGGAGATAGTGGGAGCATGTCCTGATAAAAATAATATAAACGTATGTGATTCAGTAGTAAAAACACGTTACAAAATTACTGAGCTAACCATTGTGTTTTACTATCAGACAAAAGAGCTCGAATAATCGTATCCTAAAAATAGGCAGTAAAACTAACACATGAATTACTGCCACGCCCACTATCAATTACCATCGAATTGAGTTCCACATGAGAGCAGGCGTTTCTGGCCTATTGAATGTAGTTAATAGGCCGGCCGTATGAGGATTGCACGTGAGCGCGTCCCACCTGGACTAGTCACGCATGGTGGGCTGGCTAGTCATACAATAGTTATTCTACGCTTAGCCAGAGAATAATATGTGTGTGTGTCTATATATACACACACACACACACACGCACACACGGTAGCGCTATTCAGTGCTTGCATGCTGAATAGCTTATTCTATGCTCAGGTTGTAGCTTGGGCCGCGCTGCACACGGTGGGCTAGCCCACAACGGCCCCTCGCGCGGCCAACTAGACGCGCCCTCTGAACCGACGGTGAAATCCGTACGTGCCACGCTACAATCGATAGTAAAATGGCTCAAGAGCATACACACCGGCAGTAAAATCGATCCCCTCGACACTCATGTCATACAAGGACCAAGCCAACTAGCAAACAATCGGTTCCTTGTTTCGTAGATGAATATTTCTTTTCTTGTTTTAGCAATAACTTTGGACTAGATGCTCCGATTCACGAACAGTTTTCACCGGTATCTTGGTCACGACGAGGCTAACATAATGATATAAGTCTCGGAAAAAACCTCTCTGTGTATTTACTAAAAAAGATTTACTGCATCACTAAAAGAGATTAACTGCAACCTCCACATGACTTTACTACCATCTTTGCAACTAGTACACACAAGTAGACAGCCAACTAGCAAACAATCGATCCTTATTTTGTACATGAATATTTCTTTTCTTGTTTTAGTAACAAATTTTGATCGGAAGCTCCGATTCACGGATAGTTTTCCCCGGTAGCTTGGTGACGACGAGGGTAACAGAATGATATAAGTCTCACAAATAAAACCACTATCGACATTTACTAAAAAAGATTTACTACATCGCTAAAAGAGATTTTCTGCAACCTCCACATGACTTTAATGCCATCTTAGCCAACTAGTACAGGCAAGTAGACAACTAGCTAGGAAACAATCGGTTCCTTGTTTTGTACATGAATATGTATTTTTCTTGTTTTAGCAATAACTTTTGGTTGGAACCTCCGATCCACGAACAGTTTTCACCGATAGCTTGGTGACGACGAGGCTAATTAAATGATATAAGTCTCGCAGATAAAAACCTCTCTAGCGCTTACTAAAAAAGATTTACTGTATCGCTAAAAGAGATTTACTGCAACATCCACATAAGTATACTGCCATCTTAGCCAAGTAGTACATACATGTAGACAACCAACTTTCAAACAGTCGGTTCCTTGTTCTATACATAAATGTTTCTTTTCTTGTTTTAGCAATAACTTTTGATTGGAAGCTTTGACTCACGAACGGTTTTCACCAGTAGCTTGGTGACGACAAGGGTAACATAATGATATAAGTCTCATGAATAAAAACCTCTCTGTGTGTTTACTAAAAAAGATTTATTGCATCGCTAAAAGAGATTTACTTCAACCTCCACATGACTTTACTGTCATCTTTGCCAACTAGCACAAACAAGTAGACAACCAACTAGTAAACAATCGGTTCCTTGTTTTATACATGAATATTTCTTTTCTTGTTTTAGCAATAACATTTGATTGGAAGGTCCAATTCACGAACGGTTTTCACCGGTAGCTTGGTGACGAGGGTAATAGAATGATATAAGTCTCGTAAATAAAAACCTCTATGTGCGTTTACTAAAAAAAATTACAACATTACTAAAAGAGATTTACTGCTCTGTTACAAAAAAGATTTACTGGACTCTATTCTTGTATTTTACTGGCGTGCTCAGTACTGGACGTACCTCATCAAAGCTTGTACTTGATGTGTGATGTCACGCGTGGGGATCGTGGGTTAGTGGGCAACATGGTCTACTCGCTTGGTGGTGGCATGTGGGTTCTTGGCTACCAAGAGGGGTGGCTAGGCTCAAGCGGTGGGTTGGCTCGAAGTGAGAGCCAGAGAATAACTTATTCTACGCTTAGGTAGAGAACTGTGTGTGTGTGTGTGTGTGTGTGTGTGTGTGTGTGAAAATGGTATGATACTCCTGGGACTACGTATTCCACTTCTCATATACGACTTAAACATTATGATTATACCTCTTTATCTATTTGAGCATACTTCAATAATGATTATAAGATACCCAAAGTGAGTTCCATGAAAAGTTTCATCAAAGTTCACTTTTTATAGAAAAAATTGTGTATATACTTCTTTTATATATGAAAAAGGGTATATAGCAAAAATAAATGGCTCTAAATTTTTTTTTCACATAAGTCGCATTGGAGTATCTGATAATTAGTATTTAAGTTAGAGTGAATTTCACTTTGGACCATGTAATCTCACCATGGTTTCAATTTGCACCATCCTTAGCAAATCTTTTCACTTCGCACCACCTCTTCCTACTTTTTGTTTCACTTTGCATCGGGGAACGTCCTATCAGCGAGAAGGAAACATGGGAGGCGTGCAAGGAGCTTGCCGGCAGCGAGGCTTGATTGGCGAGGTGGCAGCAACCCAAAAATAAATAGAGGGAGTCATTTTGTCGTCGCTGCCGTTTCTATGGTCACCGTCAGCGATACTCCGGCTATTCTTCTCCACTTTTGACCATTTCCTAGCTCCATCTACCTCTCCTCTCTCTGTCTCGTGCCTCACCGATGCCTCCCACATAGCCGTTCACTGTCGACGAGTATCGAAGAAGGCGGCCAAATCCTTACCCTAGTCCAAAGTGCAACACAAGGTAAGAAGAGGTGGTGGAAAGTGAAGAGATTTGCTAAGGGTGGTGCAAAGTGAACCCATGGTAATATTACATGGTCCAAAGCGAAATTTAATCTTTAAGTTATTACATGGTCCAAAGTGAACCCATAGAATAGGTTATTCTATGCTCGAGCCTCAACATGGGCCGCACGACATGCGACGCACCAGCCCACGATCCCCGCGCGATGTACCAGGCACCCTCCGCGCATCCACCAGTAAAGCTTGCATGCCGGCCCCTATCCCTTTCTTCGGCTGCACCGCACAACATGCTCCCGTGTCGTACAGATTTGCCTTCACCGCATCTCTACCATATGCCGTGCTGACTCCATGTCCTCTTACTGTAAATGTAGTTTTACTGTTCTCCTTGTGCTATGTTACTGTAAATGGCACGAAAATATTGCTGACTCCTGTTTGTTTGGGAATTACTGTGCATGTGACAGTGTTTTACTTCATCGAGAATTGTATTTTACTGTATAAGCCATAATCTCTTAATGTATAAGCGTGCGATTACAAGGCGACAAGACCACATCCTCCCGCGCCACCAATAAAAAGCGTGCTATCCCAAGCGTCCCCCACTATGCGCCCCACGCAACTGACCATAAAACTATGCTTTACCCCTCTCAATTCACTGTACAAACCATGCATTCCTCTACTCAATCCACCGTCCTCCCCTTCCGCCGTCCCCTTCCGACTCCCCACCTTTCACCGCCCCCTTCCGACAAGTCAATAGTAAAAATGTCTCAGGTCGTGCATCGTGCGCGCTCGGGAGCACCCTGAACGGTAGTAATCGATCACTGTCCCCTATGTCGGGCATATCTGCCTCCACCGCATGCAGGTTTCCCTTGTCATTTATTGTCGTGCCGGGCAGAATGGCGGACACACCGAGTTTCTCCTCGCAGACGACTACGCTGGTCGTAAACATTGTGCTGCTGCCAGTAAGCCCCCTAGATGCTCGGGATCCTCTACTCCACACCTCGGTGTTGACACCACCCCCTCGGTTTCTTCGAGATACGATTAAGGAACCCTCTGTGTATTCTAAACTAGTCCCAGATCAGTAGCTAGCTCACACACGAAATAGTGATGAAATACCATCAATTTATTAGATTTAACTAAAAAGATCTCGAAATAATAAATAGTAATAATAACTGGACCTTATGGTCAATGTTTACTTAACTTTCCACGCAGGGCTAAAGAAGCAAATAAACTCTTGCAGCGGAATGAGAAATTTGGAAAAGCCAATCAACACGCCCATAGGCAATCGAGTGGAGAACGTATCCTAATCCACAAAACTTTCATGGTACTCCTGGGCGAAGAACTCCTGTGCAGTTGATATTCTACAGCTGAGCAACAATGGTGTAAAGCCGTGAGTACATAAAGCATTCAGCAAGTCGTGGGGAAATGTATGCAAATAGTATTCATAAAAGGCTTGAACAAATGTTAGCTATATGATTCTTTTGCAGAAAGCAACATTGACGATAAATACAATAAATAGATTGAAATGCGTAATTGAAAAGAATATTAAATAAATAAACAATTACTTTGGAACAACCAGTGAATTCCCCATTCATTTCCGAAGACAAACCACCAAGTGAATTACCGATTCATCGAACAGACATTATATTCATCAAGTGAACTTCCCATTCACACTCTGACACATTTTATAAAGAAACTCTACCTCTCGTGTGAAATCCCCGAGCACGTCCATAACCGCAGACACGGCTATTTGAATAGTTTTTAACACTCTGTAGAGGTTGTACAACTTTCCCCATAAGAGATTAATCAACTCAAAGAGTCTGACGTGCGACTTAAGTGATCATCACAAGACTTTTACAAAGCTTTTTCTTAACCCAATTCTGCCCACTAAGGTTTCAACATTGAATGTCTTTCTGACTAGATAAGCCCCCCCACTTGCGCCATCGTGAGTATACGTCTATCCCGCTACTCACGCTTTCAAGATAGAACCAAAATTAAGACATTGCTAATTAGTTAGCCAGGTCCATCCCATACCAGCCATGTGGTTGTACTTTTAAGGCCTGGTTCAATGGCATATAAGATTAAGTCCTTGACAAGATACTCAGACGAGTCTACCACAAACCCACAACGTGTTAAATCCACATCCTCACTACACAACCGCTTGCCCGAGCGAAAATCATTTTGTTCAACGAAGACCAATAACATACCCTGTCATGGTACACAAATTTTAACAACAGTGGCTGACCACCACAATTTCATATTTTATTAAGTCAAGATTAATCATTATGGCACATGTGATAATGAACCCATCGTAACTAAGCTTAACTAAGCATCTAAACTATACCCATGTTGGTGATACGAATATATCCAACTAAAATTATCCACACTAGGGTGACAAATGATTCATAGCATTCAAATAATCAAGGAGGCATAATGGTAACAGGTAATAGCTAATCCCAAAACAATTTGTATAAAGATAGCATGCAATTGTATAAAACAATGTACTTTTTAAATCATAGGTTCAATATGATCAAAGGACCATCATTTATCTTGGAATAAATCCTGGGATTGATCTTGATCTTGGTGCACTCCTGCTTGTTCAAAACTTCACGAAGTATCAACGTTTACTCGCAACCAAAGCAAATAAACAAAATAAATACAAAAAAGAGATAAAAAAAACTCCAAGAATTAAATAAAAATCTAAAAAAAAATGAGCTTGAATTTAGATGAATTCAGAAATTTGATTGAGCTCAATCGGAGTTCGGATGAAGAAGAACGTGCTCCTAGAAGATTGAAATCACATGAAATAATGAAAATCAGAGTTTCAGGATTTACTGGAATTATTTTTCTGAAGGAAAAGAAAATAATTGTGTCACACTGACGTTAAGAAGGATTTTTGGCTAGGAAGAAAAATAAATAAAATAGGCTGACAAATGGGTCCCATGTGGCATTGAGATGGTCCACGGTGAACTGGTTCCATGGACTTCGATTTTGGGCTTGACACATGGCAATGCCACCCAAGCGCTGACGGTTATGCCCCATGGCAAAATCAGATGAGGTGGAGGTGCGGTGGCAGCTTACGTGGCACAGAGAGAAAAATGAGTGGGTGGGACAGAGATTTGGCCCGCGGCGATGTGCATGGACGCAACGTCTTTGAAGAAACAAGGTTGCCCGAGGAGAAGTAAGGAGACCACTAGTTTGGCGAAGGCATGGGGATCACAGAGGGAACCCCGGGGTGGTCGGAGAACAAGTGAAGTGGCGGCAAGAAGGACTTGGCTGGCGATCGGCTTTGAGGTGGAACACGGCGACAACGACTTGGTGCTTCTTCGACGGAGATGCTTAGAGCACGGCAAAGCTTACGAGCACGCGATCTCAACGCCGGTGGCAGAACGACTAGAGGACCTTCAGCGGTGACAAATTTCAGTGGCAAAAGAGCTTCGGCGGCGTTCGGTCTGGTACGGATCCTGCCGCAATGAAGATGAGATTGGGGAGAAGATGTTAGGGTTTTGGGAGAGGAAGGAGGGGCGAGAAATATGAGTTCACATAAATTGCAGATAAAATCCAAAAATTCATAGAAAATTCCAGAAAATTCTCTGGAACAACAGGAACTCAAATAAACAACTTTTAATTTAATTGAAGTTTAGATTATTCACATTAAATATTTTTGATTTCTTAAAATTCAATGTAAGCTTTGACTTTAATAGAAAAATTCAAATGGTAAATTTTGTTTTTAAAGCTTCAAAAATAGACCAAAATTTGGGATGTTACAACACCGGACACAGAGCGGTCATTCACTCATGTATGTTGTTTTACTATTTTGTATGCACTCTCTTACTATCAATGGCTCATTTTATTACTGACAATTGTCCTCTTGGGGGAAGTTTTGCTGTATTAAGAGTTGTCCTTTACTGTCTGATCAGCCACAAATTACTTTCTCTTGGTGGTATGAAAAAAGGTCGTCCCATTGGCATCTACTGTGCGTATAACAAATGTTTTGCTGCATTCATATCTATCTTTGTTGGATCGGAATGACGACTAGAGGGGGTGTGAATAGGAGCACTACACTTTTTTGACCCAACGATATCCAACTTCTTCTTCACTTCAGTAGCTATTGAGCTATGAAGATTAGAAACACAAACATAACGGAAATCTTGTGTTGAAACCGACAAGCCTTGAGGCAAAAACTCAAAACACAGCACACAGCTAGTCTGATCACCGGAGTAGGCCGATCTTACCGCCCAAGGTGGCCGGTCTGACCTCTACTGCCTGGATAGTAGCCTGCGATGATCACAAATCGACCGAACTTTCTACTCCGTGATCCAAATTCTTTGAAACTTCAAACATAACTCATCAAGATGGTCATGAACTTATTCCAACCGATGATCGGGACGATCGAAGCCAAGGTTCCATGAATTTCTTCAATGAGTTCAAGAAGGCATGAGAATCGAGAAAATTCAAACTTTGATCTAAAAAATTTCTCATGGGTGGATGATAGTTAAGATGGCCCTAGATGCATTCCCACATGTCCTAGCATGCTAGATCATAGCAAGAACACCAAGAAAACCAAGGTAACATACAAAATCCCAAATGCATCATAGAGAAAGCAACAACAAGAGAGAACTCATCTTGGAGGAAATCTTGCTTGGATTGATTCAATAGTTTGTTGGTTTACAGTCACTCCACCATAGAGGACAAAAACTCAATCTATCTCTCTGAAACCCTAGCCTCCTCTACACCACTTTCCCTAGATCACAAATTAGGATTTCTACTTGGGAAGGCTCAAGAGGCACAAATCTTGCACATCTCCCTTTTTATAGTAGAGGGTGGGTCAAGAGAGAAAATTGTATCAGGCACCCGTTAATCCCACACACAAATGGGTCTACACTCATGCACATATCTCAAAGCATCGTCTTCATCTTCACTTAACCTACACCACCTCTCCTTGCACCGTGGTTTCTCCAAAGGTCACCAACTTGGTATTTTAGTGAAGATACCAAAATACCCCTTCTATATCCTTCTCCAAAGACCAAGTCCAATCCTCGTGAAGCAATCTCATGCTTTGCCATGTGTAGGTTGATCAACGGCTTTCTTCATATTGGTAAGTCTCTCCCATCTGTCTCTCACTGGAATCACCATGGCACTTGCACCGACCCCCATGTCGCTTGATGCAACCCGTCGTGCTGAACTTCTCGTTCAGTCATCCTTATCCATCTTGCGCCATGCTTGTGTCCAACGACTTCACCCGGCATCCTCGATCGTTCTAGACCTCAGCTCTCCTAACCTAGTCCCGATTATCCATATCGTTAACTGTCATTGACTCCAAGCCATCCGCACAACAATAGACTAAGATATTGTTTTTGGGCACAATTTCTTCGCAACTTGACCCACACTAGCCAAAACATGCGTCATGTAGCACATATGCACTAAAACCCATAACTTTTGCCTAACCCATGGATGTCACCACTAACCCGATGCATGACACAGTGCCTGGCTAGTTAGACCGCCACCAATGGTCGGTCTGACCATAGGCTAGCCGTTCAGATCGCCCCCCTAGCCGATCAAACTGCCCCTTCGGTCTGACCGCCAATAAGTGGCTGGTTAGACCGCCTAGGGACTTAGCCAAATTTTTGCCCCAAAAAATCTGCACCATCTCTGGAAACATAAATCTTTATCTACTTTCAGCTTGAGGCTCCAAAAATTATAAGAGCAAGTGCAAACGCATCCTCTCACTTGCCTCTACACGTCATTTTGGCTGGTTAGACCACCACCCTTGGTTGGTCTGACCGCCAGCCCCTTGGCCATAATCACGGGTGGTCTAACCGCCACACATGGCTGGTCAGACCACCACCTGGGCCGTTCTGACCTCCTAAGGACAGACAACAGGATGAATTCCCAAAAAGGAGGGATTTGCCAAACACCTCGACGATATTACCAATTGTTCAGCAGTTTGAGATTAGAAGCATATCCCCATGACATCGACAATCTGTTACTAGCTATCCCGTTGATGATAACTGTGTTAATCATGAAAAAAAATTATGTTTCATGTGACAATAATTTATTGTGTTGAAGGTTGCCATTTACTCTTATCAGGATGCGGATGTTCCAGACTGTATGGTGCCACAACCCTACATGCAATTTGAGAGTTTGGACGGGACTTACCAGTTCTACTTCCGGTACGCGCGACATGCTAGGTTTGGAGTTAGGAAGAGCATGAGCAAGAAGACGGTCCGAGAGTTTTGTTGCAATATGAAACGGAAGCACACGTACTACACGCCCAAAAGGAGCATGAACATCGGAAAACCTCTAAGAGGATTGGGTGCAGGGCCTTTGTGAAGCTGAAGATGAGCTTGAAGGATGCCTCCATCTGTGTCAAAAGGATTGTGTTGGAGTACAACCATCCCCTCGCTAGGACGTCTTCCTTGGTTGCGTTCATGTAGTTGCACAAAAGCTTTGATCCTTCCTTTATGCAGCTCGACGACACTATGCAAACCGACAAGGTCCCTCAAAATTCCATGATGAACGTTATGTTCGAGATGCATTGGGGGGGGCAACATAACATACTATTTACTTCTCACAACCTAAAAAATAGCTATTTACGGCATCCCGCCATAGTATTTAATTAATGTTATGTTCATCGCAAATTACTAGGTTGTTTCATAGCACCTCCTTGTACTGCATGCCTACGTCGATTTACTGTACTTACCAACCCACTTTACAGTCCCATCGCAGGAAGGTTTTGAATACGCGTGTTGAGAACGCTGATGATGTAAACAAGCTGATGGCTTTGTTCAAGGAATGTCAGGCGTAGAATGACAAGTTTTACTACGACATACAGGTGGATTGAGAACAACATTGTGAAGAATATTTTCTGGAGCCACACGAGCTGCCGTGTTGACTACACTGCCTTTAGAGACGTCATCATGTTCGACACGACGTACAGAGCCAATAGGTACAACATGCCTCTGGCTAGGTTTGTTGGCTCCAAAAACCATCTGCAGAACACCATCTTTGGCGTTGCGCTACTCCGGGACGAGAAGGCAACCTCCTTCGAGTGGATTTTTAGGACGTTTTTAATTTGCATGGAGGGCAAGGACCCCATCTGCATCCTAACAAGTGACAATTTATTATACACATCAGTATTCACTCCATCTGCTAAACTAAATTACTGCCTCCCGATGAACGCATTTACTGTACATCAAGACCCATTGATTTTTACTGTGTCTGCCAGTGTTTATTGCATATGCTAAACACATTTGCTGACTCTAGAGTGCAGATTTATACTAGATCAGTACCCGTCGATGGCCGTGGCCATCCCGCACGTTGTTGTATGATGAGGGCGACTAACACAGAGCGAGCATTCAGCTCGTGTGGATTGTTTTACTATTCTATACGAGCTCTCTTACTGTAAACAATGTGTGGTATTGCTAACTTGGAATATTGGAACTACTGTGCGCGTGACCAAGATTTATTGCATTTGGAATTTCCATTTACTAGGTGTTACGTAAATGATTACTATGTTTTTGTGGTAGATAAAACAAAGTTGTCTTGACATTATTTGATCTGCTGATATGTATGAGCTCTTTTACTATATAAGGCTAGTAATATAACTGTCATTTAGTTTGTTTGGAATTATTGAGCATGCGATATGGTTTTACTATATTATGTGTTGTGGTGGGGCACCATGGGGTGCCCAGCCCCCTAGGGTCGTCGGAAATACTAAGGGGGGCCTGGGGGCGTCATGTGTGTATAGACTAGGTCTATGTGGTGTATCTATGGGTGGAAAAAGCCCAAAACTCGCGAGCCAACTCGGCTCGAACTCGGTCCCTTAACAAGCCGAGCTGAGCTGGCATTTTGGCATGTTTTCTTAACGAGACGAGTTCGAGTTGGCTCGCGAGTTGCTCGTCTAGCTCGTTAACAAAATCAGCCCAAAAGAGAAGCCCAAGCCCAAAGACTGGCCCAATCGATGAGAATGAGATTGCTCGATTCACCCGATCTGACCGACCGACGAAGGAAAAACAAAGAAGCCACGCTCACACCCATCCCTAATCCATTTCGCCCCCTCCAATACATCCCATCTCCAAGCGCCCAACCCAACACCAAGCCAAACAAACCTTCCTCGTGTCTTCTCTCCCTCCTCATCCGCGCCTTCAATTTCTCGTGTTTTTTTAGCACGCGTGCGTTCATGCTTCCGCCCCGATCCGGCTCTATTTGATCGTACAGGCAGCGAATTCGTTGGCTCTGCTCTTCTATGAGGACACTAGGGTTTCATCTTGAGCTCTGGAGCTCCAGGGCGTGGGGGGATGGTGACCCAAGGTGGCAAGGCAGCTGTTGGCGTAGAGGTATGCTCCTGTTCTCCTGATTCGGCAAGAAGCCAAGCTTATCAGGCCTTTGCTTCCGCTTTGTTTGGCATTGTGATCCTTCCCTAAATTTGCGTGTGGGTATGGGTTGGTATGAGGTGTAGCAGAAATTCATTAGCTGCAATAGCTAGTAATGAGCCTAACAAGTCGAGTTAACGAGTTTGAATGAGTTGAGCCGGGCTTGTTATTCTACTCGTTAGCTTAACAAGCCGAGCCGAGCTTGTTTCCTTAACGAGTTTTACCGAAACGAGACGAGCCAGCTCGTTATCCACCGCCCCCTATATATGGCCCTAAGGGCGGGGGGCTCATTCATACACACTCATAATGCTATACACTCATACATCTTGTGCCTTTGGCTCTTCTTCCCTCCGGTCCTCCCATGACAAAAGGGTACTCCGTACCCACTATCTAGCGATGCTACGACTTTATGATTTGATGTTTACTAGCATATTGGCCACACTTATTATTATTTATTTACGTGCAAAATAAAAACCGATACTACGTCATCTGATTGCTCGTTTAAACGCACCAATGTCGCTATGGCTCCCAATGTATCTCTTCGTCACCCGCACCTGATTTAGTACTTGTTTTATAAATAGACATCCGCTTCTGAAAGGGATTTCTCACAAACCTCCTCTTTCTTCAAACTGGTCTGGTCAAATAAACTTTTCCCCCTTGATCCCCTTTCTCCACAAACTCCAAATGGCTTCCCCCTCTTCTTCCTCTCCGATGCCAACTCTCGTGCCGTCCGTATTTGCCTACATTATGCTTGTCTACTCGCACCTCACTAGCCGCAACCTGGTCCAAGCTACGGACAAGTCTTCCGTTCGCAATGTCATCCGTTCTTGGCTCCCCGATCTACTAGAGACCATAGCGGCCATCATCTGTTGACTGGATCTCCTCCTCCGATGGACCAATGCGAGGGTCTTCGGCATCCGATGATTAAACCTCGTTGTGGGGATCGTCCTCTGGAACTACTTGGTCCGCACCAAGGATGCAACTCGAATTGTCAAGGATGACATCCGAATGGTAGGAGAGCAGGTCAACCTCCCCGAGATAGAGGAGAACACGGTTGATGCCTCTAGGCTATCATGGACTTGGTTATGGAGTCTGAATGGCTACAAGTGGGAATCAAGCGTGCAAGAAAGCAGGTGGAGGCGTTTGGGCAGACCGTCGTTGATCTCACCACCACCGAAGTCGACGAGAAGGCTTACGAAGATTTGAAGGCTAAGATAGGATCGTACCTTGGCCACTAGAATATTCATCTTTTACATTCATTTTTTTTATCATCTGTGACGTAAAAAGGATGGTCTTTTGTAAAGTCCCTTTGTCTTTAATTTTACTATTTATTACCCTTGAATTTACTAGGCGACTCGTTTTAGTTAATTATGAATATAGAGATAGTGCACAGAGAACACCAAAAACACCACCCCCATACCAGTAAAAAAAATGGATAACACATTTATCATCGATTTATTAAGTCACGATCTTATGAAATAAATATAGGAAAATGACAAAGAGTTCTTGGGAGAGAATGTGTCTGCTTTTTATTGCTATGAACTGGATTCTTTACAGGGGGTACCCTCGACAATGCAGTGGACTAATCCTAATTATACTGAGCATAAT
The DNA here is from genome assembly GCA_036346405.1 of Phyllostachys edulis. NCBI lineage: Eukaryota > Viridiplantae > Streptophyta > Magnoliopsida > Poales > Poaceae > Phyllostachys > Phyllostachys edulis. Next base: position 17,090,116 of record CM070554.1, on the reverse strand, counting down.
GCTTGCTATGCTATTGAATTAGACTTGAAACATGAATCTAATGCTGATTGCCGTGCTTCTATCCGATGCCCTTGTTCCTCTGTGCTTCATCTTTAAATTACCATCGAAGGGGTGGCAGTTATTCTTGGAGAAGACGTCTGTTGGAAGTGACTCGTCTGGTCGGAGGGTCAGTTACAGTTAGTGAAACAGTAACTGATGGTCAGTCGGTGTCTGTGAGACACTAAATTGTATAGTGGATGTTGTCAGTGTCTTAGGACCATAAAACGTCGCGTGGTATGGATCAAATAAGACATGTGTTCCATTCATCACACAGTAAGCAATATACTTGGAATTAGATCCAGATGCCAGTTCATCACTTCTACGAGCAGTCATCTAGTCGGGGACTAGGTACATGACCTTATTCGATCAGGGTACCTATTATGTAACCTCTGAAATCCTTACAACCATAGGGGTCGTTAGTCCTAAGGGTTATGACCACGAAGACATATGGCCTTTTATTATGTATTTAAAGTAATACATAGATTTTTTAATCCTTGTCAGCTAGCCCCCAAAATTTAAAATTAATTGGACGTGTGAACCCACTCTCCCGATGAAGTCGTATCGGGCAGACCCTCATTTAATACCAAGATGGTCTGTATTCCCTTTAAAGTTGAGAAATTTCCTTGGGAACTAAAGAGTTTTTTTGTCCGTTGGATAAAAGATTTGTGTTCGTTGGACTTTGGGTAACTCCCGATTGCAGCTATAAAATCCCGTGAGCGCAGGGCTTTAGGGGTTTTACGCTCTCATATTTTTTTAATCCTTTTCATCTTCTTGCAAAGAATCTTCCCCGACCTCCTCTCACTCTTCCGTCGAAAGCTTCCTCCGACCTCTATTCATCCACCCAAAGATCTCGTCATGTTGGACTCGATCACCAAGTGGATGGTTTCATATCTGAGTGGGAAGAGGCTCAAGGTGCTGGAGGAGATCAGGATGCTTCCAGATAAGAGCTTGATCAAATGGAGGTCAGCGGCCGGAGAACACTTTTTGAGTGGCGAAGAAGGAGAAATCCTGATTTTCCTCGCCCACATCGAGTGCGGGCTCAGGTTCCTGGCCCACAAGTTCCTTTCCTGAGTCCTGGAGTACTCTAAAGTTGAGTTGGTGAATCTAGCCCCTAATTCCATTGCCAACCTTAGCATCTTCGTCTACCTCTGTGAGGCATATCTAGAGATCCGACCAAGTCTAAAGGTCTTCAGGTGCTTCTATAAGATGGCGAGGTTAGAGAAATCGGCAGCCGAACTAGGGGAATGTTCACTATGACTCCATGACGGAAAGACCGACGAGTACATCTAGATGTACCCGAAGTCCTCGTGGTCGTCATGGAAGAAAAGCTGGTTTTACGTGACGGTCTACGCTGGAGAGCCTGATATGAAGGCTGTTTTTCCTAATATTCTGGCTGCTGTCTCTCTAGAAGAGAGGATTAGGAGGCTTAAGGTAAACATTAAATTTTTCTTCATCTTTTATATGCTCTCCGGTCAGTATATGATTATACTCTAATATGCAAGCGGTTGGCTTGAGGGAAAAATATTTCAATGATGGCTCTACTCCGACCATTGTTCCGACCAACTCTTGCTTTGCGTCCACACAAGATGATGGCCTTCCAGAGGTAAGAAGTGTATTTGTGATGGAGCATATATCTTAGATGGAAATTTCATCACTTAATCAAATTATATTTTTGACTTAGGTGGGTGAAAAAGAGAACCCGTGGTGAGAAGCTACAGAGGTCGTAGGACCCAGAGTGGTCATTCACGACCTGTCAGTTGCTACCACAGCAACTGTTCTGGAGGTCGATGAGACCACACCCTCGACCCGATGGTCAGAGATCTTATTCTAGACTAGCTGGTCGAGAATATTTCTTCCGACCTCCAATCCATGGATGTGAGGGGTATAACCAGCCCTACCAGTTCGGGACCAGTGAAGTTGGTTGAAAAGAAGAAAAGGAAGGCGAGCGCGACGGACTTTGCTCCAGCACGCTTCAAGCTCAAGACTAAAAAGACGACCAAATATGTATACATGAAAGAAAAACTTATGTAAGTACTTACCTCTAGTGTTATTAGAGTCTTAATCTTCTTTTCTTCTTTCTTTATAGGTCCTCTGGCATTCCGGTCGCTTCCGACCAGAGCATCCCTCAGGAGAAAGTTCCTAAGGACAAGGACGTCGAGCCAGCCCCCGAGCAGGTGGCAAAGCCAGTGCCTGCTTTGGAACCCATGGTGGTTCCAACCCCACTTATGGAGGTGGAGGTTTCTGATGAATCCCAGCAGGTTTCGACCCCTACTGAGAAGTCTCCTCTCCCTGGCACCTTTCCTCATCACCCCCGGATCTTCAATGATGAAGAAGAACTTGATGAGGCTTGGGGAAGAATTTCGGACCATCAAGCAAAGACGAGTCCCGATTCCATTTTTGCCGAATATAACAACATGGCAATCCAGGTGGGCATCCACGACCACTTTTAATAACCTTTCCCATAAGCTTTATAAAAAAAACTTAAAGGAGTCTGCTATTTTTGTAGCGTTTTGTGAAAAATTTCGCTATGGTCAGAGGACTGACCCAGCGAATAAAACTCTTGGAGAAAAAGAACTCTGAATTAGAAAGTAAGTACTCTCTTTATGTCTTTCTCTCTCCTTTACCATCTGGTTCCTTTTGTGTTGATTAATTTATCTCTTTATTGTATTTGATAGATTCAAAGAAACTTAAAGAAGAGGTTATGGCTAAGGAAGCTATAATAGCCAAGCTTAAAGAAGAATGCCAAAATAAGAACCGGTCAATCGAATACTTGACGAACAGGCACACGGTTTCCTTGAGATTATCGAGAAGAAGAGTCAAGGTAACCGGTCATGAACTCGACCAGCGTACTATATTTTCTTAATTATGTGCATTTATTCTTTGGTCTACTCGTGCAGAACAAACTCAAGCTTTACAGAGAGCAGAAAAAGACCTTGAGTTCGAGCGCGGCCAGGGAGCAGAACTTGAGCGGAGTCTTAAAGATAAAGTCAAGGCTCTCAAAAAGATGCTATTCAACATGGGATCGGGAGCACAACTACCCAACTTAGGAGATCCCACAGAGAAGATCAACTTCCTTGGACAACAACTCGAAGACCACTGAAGCCTGCTCAAGTCTACTCAGGAGAATCATGCATAGATGTTGAAGGAAGCTATAAAAAATGGAGTCAGATTTGCTTGGGCAAAGCTGAAGGCCACCGACCCCTCTATGCAATCTCCACACTGTTGAGGAAGGCTTCAACTGCTCGGGAGATGAAGCAGCCAAACTTTTTGAGGAAGTGGCACCTCTCGGAAAGAAGGTTGCAGAAGAAATGGAGGTCGGACCTCCAGCACGCAGCGACCGGTCTGATGATCCTAAAGAGTAGGATATTGTAATATAAGAATTATGAATGTAAAAACTTACCCTTTTATCATTAATAAAGTCTTCGTTTGACTTATGAAGTACTCATATATTTTCTAGCCCCCGACTGCTTGTATAGTAGAACTTTACTAAAGAAGTAGTGAGCTAAGAATAAGAGTAAAAGTCACGACCACCGTAGAAAGTTGCATTGATTATGTGACAAAACTGATCGTAGTAATACTAGGAAATAAATTTTGGTCGGAACCAGTGTATGACTTCGACTAGTTATAGATCTGTTTTCCATAATTGAAATACCAAACAATATATTGTATAGTCGGTAGATAAGCCTTGCCTTGATGAGAAAAAATTATGCAAGGATGTATGCAATAAATGATAAGTGCTTTTGTTTATACATAGTATCCAACCTGGTCGGAAAGGTTGCTAAGAACTTAAGACGGGAAAAACACTTCACAAAACGTGCTCATACTCAAGTCCGATTGGCAGCGAAGATCGTAGGAAAAGGACCATCGCTAGGAAACTCCTTCCAGTGGGTAGAACCATATGCAGAGAGGAGAGATTTCGACTAGGAGGCTTTCCGTGTCCCGACCAGTAGCCAAACAAGAGTAGAACAAAATATTGAAGTGAAGAAATATAGCCTTTGAAATCTTATGCATGTAAACCACTATATGTAGTTGTGTGTGTTACGCTCTGTTTGCTCATTTTTTTTTTTGAGAAAAGAGTGTGGTTGCGCGTGAGAACCATTGATGTAATGGTCACGACTAGGACTCTTACGACGTTTGACTTATATGTCTGAGCTAGAGAATAACAAAGATCCTTTGAAATGATATCGGAGAGAATTTGGTCTTCTCCGACAATTAGACAACAATAGTATACAACCAGATTATGGGTACAGTTATATAAACAATATCACTCATTGAAGAAAGTAAAGAAATGATGAATCTTTACTAAAATTGACAAAATGTAAAATACATTTATACAAAGAACTTACGTAATTGATTAATGTTCCAAGAATTTGACAAAACACGCCCATCTAACATGGCTAGTCGTACCGAACCAAGTCTGGTGATTTCGACCACAGTGTATGGACCTTCCCATTTGGGAAAAAAGTTTATTGCGATTAGCCTAGCATTGAATTTTTTTGAGAACCAGATCACCTACAGCTAGGCTGCGAGGTTGCACCTTATGACTATGGTACCTTCGTATGGTTTGTTGGTAAACCGCCGATCGTACCAAGGCTTGGTTTCATCATTCTTTAAGGAAATTGATGTCGTTGTTCTTCAAGGAAATTGATGCCATCGAGTCTTCGTTCTATCTGATCATTCTCATTGAAACAATCAGTTCAAGCAGAGCTAATTTTTGGTTTGGGCAGAAGCATGGCTTTAGCTCTGTAAACCAGAAAAAAATAGTGTTGCACCGGTCGCACGACTGGTCGTGGTTCGAACGGCCCATAACACAGAAGGAAGCTCTTGAACCGAAGCTCCTAACCATTTCGTTAATCGGCCGAACACTCGACATTTCACTCGTTGCATTATAATACCATTAGCTCGCTCTATCGCTCCATTGCTCCGCGGATGAGCAATAGAAGCGAAATATATCTTGATGCCAAGTTCCTCGCAGAATTCTTGAAAATTTCCGCTAGAGGACTGGGTACCGTTATCTATGATTATACGACTGGGTATACCAAATCATGTGATCACATTTTTGTAAGGAACCTCTTAGCGGCTTTAGTTGTTGTTTTGACAACTGGCTGGACTTCTATCCATTTTGTGAATGTGTCAATCATGACGAAAAGGAATTCGAAGCTCCCGGGTGCTCTTGGGAAAGGTCCCAGAATGTCTAGTCCCTAGGTTGCAAAAGGCCAAGAAAGATGTATGGTTTGCAAAGTTTGTACCGGCTGATGTACTTGTCTACTATGAAATTGATACTTTACGCACTTCGTCACGAGCTCTTTTGCATCATGAAGGGCAGTTGGCCAGTAGTATCCTTGGTGGAAGGCTTTACCAACCAGTGTTCTGTAGGAATGATATGCTCCACAGACCCCTCCATGAATGTCGGCTAGCAACTTAATGCCATCTGTTTGAGATGTGCATCTCATCAACACTCTGTGAGATCCCCGTTTGTACAAGGTACTTTCGATCAGAGTGTATGATTTGGCTTTTCAAGCTATACGATTAGCCTCTACATCATCTTCAGGAATAATACCATGCTGAAGATAATTGTAGATCGACGTCATCCAATCTCTACCGGGATCGTGCTTTACGACCTCATGTGGAGCATCCATGTTGGCCCAAATAGGTGATGCAGCACATTCTTTTGGCGATTGCTATGTATACAGAAGGAATTTGGAGATGAGGGCAGATCCGTTGGAAATAGGACGAGATAAGCCTTCCATCAAGTACTTGTGGACCTCAAACGAACACCGTATGTGAAAGTTATCCACATTTGAAGTCGGTGCTGTCTCCGGAGGCCGAATTGGATTCCAAAACGGGTCCAGCTTGAGCTCTTACTTGTCTTGGACCAAAAGTGATGTGGTGCTGCACAAATATATATTTTTATCATTAGGTAGCATCATATAGTTCATATAATATAAAGGCACTTCTAAAAATGAACTCACCTGATAATTTAAGTGAAGCGCACGAGCTCTTGTACTTGTAACAGTAAGTATAGCAAATATAGTTGTATCCATAGGGGTCATGTCCTCATCATTTTGGACCAGATACAGAGAGTAAAGCACACATGCGATATCTAGTACACCTGATCACCATATGCAGTAATTACGTTTGAACGGTATGAGAATCACTGGTTGGCATGCTGATGGGGTTTTTGCCATCCATGAATGTTTGGAACGTCCTGAACGGCCACTCAAAGGATGTTGCCTTCTCATCATGGAGCAGTGCGACCCCGAACATGGTGTTTTGCAAATGGTGGTTGGAACCAACAAACATAGCCAGAGACATCTCGTACCGATTCGTCCTGTAGGTTGTGTCGAACGTGACGACATCTCTGAAGTCAGTGTATTCCGTGCGTCAGCTCGCGTGGCTCCAGAAAACGTTTTTTCACAACACCATGATCATCCACCTGTATGTCGTAGTAGAACTTGCCGTTCTGCGAACGACACTCCTTGAAGCAAGCCATCAGCTTGTTTGCATCGTCGGTGTGATCAGTACATGTATTCACAGCCTTCCTGGGTTAGTCAGTACAATGGATGGTAACTAACAGTAAATATACACGTACCACCACGGTAGTAAAAATGAGACTAAGAGGATAACAGTAAGTCGACGTAGTCACAACAGTAATGGCGTGAATAAGGAAATGACGGTAATTCGTCACGATGACACAAGTAAAAACAGTGATTGAACACAGTAAAAACCTGTTTTCTAGGTCACGCACGGTGAATGGTATGTTATGCTGTCCTCGTGCATATCCAACAACATGTTCATCATAGCATTGTGAGGGACCCTGCTGACCTGCATGGTGTCGACGTGCTCCATCAACAACGGATCAAAGTTCTTGTGTGATTGCATGAATGCGATTAAGGACGGCGTCCTAACGAGTGCATGGTTGTGCTCCAACATAACCCACCTGATGCATACGGAGCCATCTTTCGGGCTCTTATGCAGCTTCACGAACGCCCTGCACCCAATCCTCTTGGAGGTCTTGCTACGTTCACGCTCCTTCTCTGGCATGTAGAAGTCGTGTTTATCCTCCAGAGTGCAGCATAACTCTTCGATTGTTTTCCTACTCCTGCTCTTTCTGATGCCAAAACCGGCATGTCGAGCGTACCGACATTGAACTGGTAAGCATCACCCTCATTATCGAACTTCATGCAGACCTAGGGCACCATATGGTCGGGGATGTCCTCAATCTAACATCAGCAAAACATAGTAAACACAGTAATATACAACAAAAAACAAGTAAATGAATCTAGATAGGACCGTAAATATCGAAGAGTGCAAAACACAGTAAATAGATGATATACTAGTAGGAAAAATGGTGGGCAAAGACCAGTAAAACACACATATGTGGGTATACGTTCGATCGGAGTCGGGGGGTCCTCATCTCGCTTGAAGAAACAACGGGGGTGGCGTGAGGATCGAGGCCTGGAGGAGATGATCCCGATTGTCGGGGGGCTTACAGCCAGCAGTACAACATTTACCATCGGTGTAGCCATGTACGTAGAGAAACCTGGGTCGTTCGTTGTTCCGTCGTGCATGGTAGTAAATGTCGGGGGGATTTGCATGTGTGAGAGGAAGATCTGACAGACACTGGCGATGGAGACCGAGCACCATTGAGCTGGGTTCCTCCGCGGCCGCGGGGTGAACGCCCAGTAGTCATTGTCATCGGAAGGGATCGTTGCGGGGGTGATAGGGTGGGGAGAAGCGATAATGACTGGGCGAACGTGAGGAGGGGGGAGGTGGGGGTAGTCTTATGACCGGTTACATGGGGAGCGCGTTTAGTGGGATGCATGGGATCACCATGATTTTTTTATTGCTTCGCGCCATGACAGGACATGCGCAAGCGTTTTTTTTTGTCTGAACGAACGGGGGATCGAGTGGTCATATCGATAAGTTTGTCTTACAATAAAACTCGTTTTGGTGTGAAGTAAAACTAGCCAATAGGTTCAGTAAATAGAGACACATCCAATGCAGTAAAAATTCACACACTTACAGTAATTCAGCAGGGAAAAAAATAGTAAACCTTGTTGAACACAGTAAATGGGTGAGAGGACAGTAAACAATACGTGAGTCAGCAGTAAAATTAGCTGGGTACACGTGAGTCTACCGATTGTTTTGTTTCAACCGTTCCAGTGCCCCCCCCGCGGAGTAGCTTTACTGTCAACTACAGTCCGACCCACGGCGTACTAGTGATTCTTTGGTTTACCGTCGATTTTGCTAGTAACAATCCTTTTACTGCCGATTTAGGTGACGTGCGATCTTCGTTTTACTGTCGATTTTATCGATATTCGTTTTGATACTGGGTTTTACTGTCATATTGGGTGACACCGGGACTTTTATCGTCGATCCTCACGCGTGCGCGGGTTTTACTGTCGATCTCGAGCGGGAGGTGGGATGCTGGCTCATGTGAGGTTTTTACTGCCGTTTTGACGCACACGTGAGGGTTTATTGCCGTTTTGGACACGTGTGTAAGAATTTTACTGTCGATCTCGAGCGGGAGGCGGGACATTGGCTAACCGCGTGTAGCGCAGGGGAAGCATGAGTTGCCAGGCCGCACAACGTGGCCCAAGCTGCATAATAGCACTAGCAGCGTATGTATATATATATATATATATATATATATATATATATATATATATATATATATATATATATATATATATATATATATATATATATATAAATAAAGGTTAAACGTTTTGACTAGAAGATGGACAAGCGAAACACTCTTGCTTTTAGCAGATTGTGAGTGCAAAAGGATATCCCATCAAGAGACTTTTTATCTTGTTTGAGTGGTTGTCAAGTGGAGCGATGTGACCGGGAAGAAAGTCACACGCTAAGGAAACGCCTATACACAATCCGGAGCTAGCTGATCTAAAAAAAGGTAGTTGTGATTAGTGCCCGTAGTGTCGTTGTAGAGCAAGTTCCATCTTCCCTGAACTAATTTTGAGCAACCTGGTATCGTTTGGTTCAAAAATCGAAACGAAGAAGTAGAGAGCGCAGGTCAATCAATGTATACTCGCAGTATTTGTTCAAGTCACATGATGTATTGTTTGACATCCCTCTTTCATCGTGAGTCACATCAGCCCAAATGATTGGACGGAAGAATTACTGGCCTGTGACCACTCCATTAGTGGACTAGATTATTTGCTGAGCATATGCAAGTCCTACGTCCTAATACTGGCCTGTGACCACTCCATTAGTGGACTAGATTATTTGCTGAGCTTATGCAAGTCCTACGTCCTAACGCCAATTGACATGTCATGCTGCCGAGAGTACAGACAGCATCGCACACACTCCAACATACAGCTAACCAAAAGGGAAAGAGAATGCACGACGCACGTACACAAACACCATGCATGCATGTCTGCAGCATGCAAGAGGACGCAGTCACGCAGCGGCAGTGTGCGTGAGAGGCATGCAGTCAGATCACCTGAAGGCGCTGTCGCGTCGACCTCGATCGCATTCGTTTGCTTCTTCTGGCCGGCCGGACGGCCGGTTCCGTGCGAGTGCTTCGTCGAGATGATTGGCGTGTCCTGACTCCTGAGCGCATTATGCGATGCAAAGGAGAAAGCCAAAGTTTCAGGGGAGCTAGGGGTTAACCGGAACTGGGAGTCACTAGCTAGGTATAGGTACATCAGTACAAGGCTGTAACAGCAGCATGGCACACTAGCACGAATTTTTGGGTACATACAACATCTTTTGACCTCGTATTTACAGAAATAGTCACCGCCACGGTGTATTTGTGGATTTAGCACCATTGCCGTACGTCTCCAGAAAGCTATCTATTGACACTGTTTAATAGGAGATATAGCAAGTAATAAACAATAAGAGCTCCTTTGAAACATCAACAAATCTCAAATAACGAATGACGTTATATTGCATATCGATGCATGTTTTATAGGAGGCTAAGACATACTAATGAGTGATCCAAACGCAACATGAAATTCCTGCACCATATTGTATATCGACATCTCCAATGGAGTTGCAGTGCACCTTTTTTTTCCATACATTCCAAGTCACACTAAATCATGAAACACTAATTTCCGAACCCTAAAATCCAAATTATCGCGACCTAAATCCTAATTTTTTTAGATAATTCTAGAACAACTATAAAATTGTCAAAACATTACACAATCAAATCCACTGCATGAGGAGACTTCAAAATAAATTTTATAATTTTTTGAGCTCATTTTCTACATTTACAAATTCGTACAAACAATACACTTATATGAAAATGCGAGAAAAATTATAAACAAAAAAATTATGGCAAATTTACACAAGCAAGTACACTGTGTCGGGAGGCTCCACATAAAATTTTATAATTTTTTGAACTCATTCGCTATTTTTAAAAATTCCTACAAAACCCTAATCAGAAACCCTAATTTCGGCCGCATTAAACGCAAACATAATGCGACACATGGCGGCCTAAGGGCCGTTGCCGCCAGACGGGCGCCAGGCGGCAACGGCCGAGGTGGCAGGGGGGTGGGCGGGAGGCCACATGGTGGGTCGTGGGGCGTTGCCACACGGCGACCGTGCGGCAATGCCACGTGGCAGGTTGAGGACTGTTGCCGCACGGTGGCCATATGGCAACGGTGCTAAATTCGCAAATACACCGTGGCGGTGGTCATTCCTGCAAATACGAGGTCAAATGGTGTTGTATGTGCCAAAAATTCCACTAGCACAGCGTGTACCGACTCATGAAAGCTTTAATCATATGCACGGCCGGCATGCATGGCATCTTCCTACCTTCCTAGTTGGAGTAGCAGGTGTACTGTCCAACAATTACTTCTAATCATACCATGAGAGGCGTGTTTGTGGGGTAGTATATGTTGGCCCAAACTGAAAACGAACACACGCGAACGCAATGGAACCCTAGAACACAAACGCAAGAACACAAACAAACAAAATTGTGCCGCCGGAACGACATCAACTTTTCTGATTTTTCTCTTGCTTTATTGCTCCTGTTCACAGAATCTGATTACAGCGTTGCCCTTTTATTGAGAGCAAACGACTATTCGTATCTAGAAAGGATTCTACGTATCCTGAAGTAATACCACACAAACTCTAGTATCTATAATGAATACTGCATAAAAACTGAAGGACTACGCAAACCAAACTCTCCCTAAAATTATATATACCGTATGCACAAAGATTACTAACAATCACTCCCTAATCTTTCTGCACTTACTTATTGACCCAGTTGTCTCAACTACGACTTGTCCAACTGTTACTCAATACAGGATGACGAACACATCTCCTCAATGTCCTAGACTCAACTCCACGGACTCGATTTAGGACAACGAACACATCTCCTCAACGTCCCAGACTCAACTTGTGACACCCTGAATTTATTTTAGAATCTTTTTGGAGTTTTCAAAAATAAAAAGAACCATTTTGTTTTGATGAGAATTCAAAGCTTAACCTGAAATTTCATAATAGATTTAAGCTGCCTAACTCCAACTACAAGTAAAAGTTCCTTGTTGGTTTATTGAGTTATTGGAGCTTTGCTGGTCTTTCCTCCTCTGTCCATTTGTTACCCACCTTTGGCCCAGACCTCACCTTTGTTAGGATCCAGAGGTTCGGACCTCCTCTCTCAGGCAGATCCTCCTATGGTCCGCACCTCCTTAGGTCTAGATCCTCCAAGCACTTGGACCTCCACAGGTCCAATTCCCTCTCTGTCCTCTCGACTTAATCTTCCCAAGTCTGTGCCACCCTTGTATGTATTTGAACTCCTTTGGAACCATGTGGACCTCCCCTTACATTTATTTGACCTCTCCGTGTCCTTTAGGACCTCTCCATGTCCTCTAGGACCCCCCCCTTACCTTTCTTAGACCTCCCTGTGTCCTACCGGACCTCCCTAGGTCCTCCAGGACCTCCTCCTTACCCATTTACATCTCCATTGATTGTGAGTCGTCCGATTTGCATTGGACGGCTTGATCCTGGTGAAGCGTTCGGGTGGTCCGAACATCCCACCTCCTTTGAACCCTTAGATCTTCGTTGTATGACCCGATTTCTTTGTGGCGCTCGGGTGGTCCGAACGTCCCAACCATTCTCGATGGTCCAATCGAAATCCAAAGAGCTCGACCTCCTCCTTGCACATCTGAATCGTTAAGATCTCCCCTTGGAGATCTTAGCCGTCCGCACCTCCTCCTTATAATCTGGACCGTCAAGACCTCCCTTTGGAAATCTTGACCGTCCATACCTCCCCTTCTTGGCGCGATCCGATCGTTAGGACCTCCCTTGGGAATCTCAACCGCTCGACCTCCTGGATTGGATCCTACGGTTCTAGACCTCTGTCGGGTGAGGTTCTCCTTTATTGTTGTGGACCTCCCGCTTGTGCTTAAATCTTGACCGTTGGACCTCCCTTTGGAGATCCAACGATCAGACCTCCCTTATGTAAGGACCTCCCTTGCCCTTGCGGATCTCCTTTGGTGCGCTTGATCTTGATCGCTTGGACCTCCCTTTGGAGATCCAACTGCTAGGACCTCCCGGTGGGTGAGGACCTCCCTTGTTCACTGCAAGACCTCCTCGAGGTCCTTCAGGACCTCCTTGGCGGGTCTTGACTGCCCCACTTGGCAGTCAAGCACCCGGTTTCTTTACCTTTGACTATGTCCTTTGGGCAAGGAAGTCTCCGCAGCATTTAATGCATGTTGTATCACATTAAATGCCCCCACCTTTGTAGTACGCATATCACACTGATTGTCACATTCCTTGCCTACTCTCTTGTCCTATTTACCAACTCTTGTTGACTCATCCTGGGTCATGTGCATGGCTTCCCCTATATATATTTTGGGAGAGCCCTCATTTCTCACTTTCTTCCTCATTTTCTGCTCTCTGTCTCAACCGAGCCACCATAGACCTCCTCTCTCTAGTCTCTGGACCTCCTCCATCGGGTCTTGGGACATCCTCTCTGGAGCCCTAAGACCTCTCCAGCGAGCTCCTTGGACCTCCTCTTGACCTCCCAGCTTCTCTGTTGGTTTTGTCTTTAAGTTCATTTGGAGTTCTTTGGATTCTTGTTTGAGCTTTGTTTGAATATTTGGTTCTTCACGTAGATTGTCAAGACCGTGGGGAGCCTGAGTTTAGTGAGGGAGAGGAAGCAGCTCGAGATCTTGAGCAAGGCAAGTTACACTTTTGAACATGTTGCACCCAATATTTCAAATTACTTATGTCGTTTTCAAGATGTATGCATGCTTACTTTACTAAGTATTTCAATGCCTATCTTTCAATCCATAGTTGCTTCTTTGCTTGGTATGACCTCTATCCATGATTGAATCAACCTCATTGTCACCTTAGATAAAAACTGGTTCTTACAATAGTGAGGACCCGAAGCTCTTTAAAAATGACATGCTTAGTGATGCTTAGACCAAAATCTTGATTTGGGGAGTTTTGACCAAAAACATCAAATGATCAAATGTTTTGAGCCATGGCATTGGTGTGCCATGGAGCTTTCGGCCATGACATTGGTGTGTCATGGATGTTTTACTTGTGACCTTGGCATTTGTGTGCCATGGAGAATTATAAAGCAAAGTAAATGAAAATGGTTTTGACTTGGGCGAAGTTGGTTGTATGGTTGGTGCATGTCTATGCACGGGGGTCGTGTGATCCGATGCCCTAGGGTTGAGGTTTGTCGCCCAAGTCGGTTAAGGACCGGTCTTTGAGACACCACTTGCTAAGCCTATAATGGGCTATACCAAAATTGTGCAACCACATGTCTCCAGTGTGGGGCGTGGGACCTGGCTAACTAATTTGCAAAGCTCTATCGTGGTTCGCCCCGCGGACGCGGTGGGTTTGTCATGTTATGACTAGTTGTAGTCCCACCTGGTATAAGAGGGGCACCCCACTAACCCTGCGGTGTTTCTACCCAAAGGGGGGATTGCGAAACCTTAATGGGGGTGGGCTGCGGTGGAGCAATGCATTGTAAAGGCCTTGTCATGTGCTCTAGATCTCTCACCAAAGGAAGTGTAAGGTGGCATCGACGGATGTCAAGCAAACTAGAGAATTCATGTCATGTGGGTAAAGTGTGCAACCTCTGCAGAGTGTAAATCTATTCGAATAGCCGTGTCCACGGTCATGGACATGCTGGCAATGTTACTCAAAGTTAGCTTTGGTTTTGGTTTTCAAAAGGTTATGAAAATGGTTTTGGTGGTTTAACCAAAATGGGTGTGGGTTGGAAGCCTTGTGCAGGAGGGTATCCTTCACCATTGCTATGTTGAATGCTATCCAACTGAAAATGGTTTTCACAAAAATGAATTTTAATTATGGTAACCTGCCTTGAAACTTAATAATTGTATTTGAAATACAATTGGCTTTATGCAAACCAACCCTAATATGCTGTCCTTTGATATACCCCTATGCATGTCATTCTGTTATTTGACAGGTGTAACTTGCGAGCACGGTTGTTGTGCTCACTCTTGCTTGATTCATATATTGAGCAGATGAAGACTCCTATGATAATGAAGATGACCAGCTCAATTAGGCCGCGCCCTCCAGCCAGTCACCTGTGGTGTAATGGGTGGACATTGTCTTTTGTTCTCCGCTGCGTTTGTGTGCTCCCTGTTGCTGGAGTTGTAAGCAACCCTTGTAAACGAACCTCCTTTTGCTGTTAATAAAGCCTTGTGGATGTTTATGATATCACTTGTTTGCTGTGAGAACCAGTCGATGATCTCTGGGGGCTGGTTTGGATCACAGAGGACTTCAGGCTTGCCCTAAGCTCACGACCTCCTCGGGGTGGTTCCCTTCGGACCTCCCTCAGGTGGAGGTGTGGAGTTTTGGGGGAGGTCTGGGGTCCAGCGACCTCTGCGGGTTTGGACCTCCTGACCTCCAAGTGGTCCTCTCGGACCTCTCGGGAGGTCTCATGCGGTCCAGGATATCCTCTCGGGACGCCCCGAGAGTTCCATGACCTCCCAGAGGTCCCGAGGACCTCTCGACGCCCCTGGGGCTCCTCTTCGACCTCCCAGAGGTCCCGAGGACCTCCCGGGTGTGCCCTAGGTCGGGTCGTTACAGGTGGTATCAGAGCATTCTGACTGCAGGATGCAACCTATTAGAATGGCCGATAGAAAAAGTTCAAAATATGTTTTAGTAAACAAGAGAAATGAAAATGTTCTCTTCTTACCTGAGTCATCTATCTATTCTTACCCCTCTACTGTGCTTTATCTCACCTTATCTCCTCCTCATCTTTTTGCTTGCCTCAACGTTTTATAAAATTGGATGGAATTCTTTCCTTAGAATGTCTATAGGACCGATCTAAGTTGTGGTGGTAGTGTTAAGGACCTCCCTGTTGTGGCAATGAGTGGCGGCTCTTTTGTAAAGGTTACCTCTGGGGCTGCTTTACAAAAGACCTCCCCTCCATGTCATGACCTTTTCACTTGCAGCCCTGAGGGCAGCAAGCTTCGTGTAGAAAGTGTGAACTTGATTGCTGAAATCTTTGGCTTTTAGGGTTATCATGGGTTTAGTTGCTTTAAGTATTAATCCTTACCTTCTAGATCTCTTATCTTTCTTACCTCTTGGACCTTAGCAGATGGTGACCACAAGGGGTAGTGGCAGTGCCAGTGGCCAAGGTAGAGCCCCTGGGAATGATCCAGAGACTCCGGTCTGCCAGACCACCTCCTCCTCCAGCTCAAGGCCCAGACTGGAACCAAATGATGGCCAATCAAGCACAATTGATCAACTTATTGGCTCAGTCCATCACCAATACTCAAAACCTCCAAGCCGCAGCAGCAGCTCAACCTCCTGTGCATATTCCACCTCCTCCTAGAGCTAATATTTCCGAGTTTATGAGGATGAGGCCACCTACGTTCTCCAGCACCTCTGAGCCTCTTGAAGCTGATGATTGGCTTAGGGTTGTGAGTAGGAAATTGGACATGATCCAATGCACTGACAGAGAAAAAGTTTTGTTTGCCTCCCATCAACTCCAAGGACCAGCTTCGGATTGGTGGGAAAACTTTACTCAATCCCACCCCGACACTCAAGACATCACTTGGGAGGAATTTACTCAAGCTTTTAGACGTGCACATATTCCTCATGGAATGATGATATTAAAGAAGAATGAGTTTAGAGCCTTGCGCCAAGGAAGCAACGCCGTTAGCGAGTACCTACATAAGTTCAACCAGTTGGCAAGGTATGCACCTGAGGATGTGGCCACAGATGAGTCCAAGCAAGAACGGTTTTTGAATGGCCTTAATGATGACCTCTCCGTCCAGCTCCTTGCTCATGATTACCCAGATTTTCAGCATTTGGTGAGCAAGACCATTTGGCAAGAAGCCAAACATGTTAAGATGGAAAATCGCAAAAAGAGGAAGGCAGCCCAGCAGTTCAGATCAGAGGGATTTTCCAGGCCAAAGACCTCCCAGTTCCAACCTATGAGGTCTGCGACGTCCTCCCCCATCAGGACCTCCATGCAGGTTAAGAGGTCTGGCGCCTCCAGCTCTCAAAAGACCTCCCCAGGAGGTCAATCTCAAGCAAGACCAGCCACAAACCCAGCCGCAGGGGTGACGTGTTTTAATTGTCATGAAGTTGGGCACTATGCAAATAAGTGTCCGAAGAAATCTCAAGCTCCAGCTCCAACTCCCACCGGATCGTCTCAAGGGTCCTCAGCTCATGGCAGCCATTCAAGACCTCCAGTGCAGTTCAACAAAGGGCGAGTGAACCACCTCACGGCAGAGGAAGCTCAACAAGCTTCGGATGTAGTCCTTGGTACGTTCTTTGTTAATACCATTCCAGCCTCAGTCCTTTTTGACTCCGGAGCTTCACATTCATTTATCTCTTCAAAGTTTGTAGGTAGCAATGGGTTAGTTATTACTCCTTTATTAAACCCTATGCTCATCCATTCCCCGGGCTTAGAAATGAGAACCAACTCCTTGTGCCCAAATCTTTCCTTGGAAATCTTGGGAGTACCTTTCCATACAGACTTGATAGTCTTGCACTCCCAAGGGTTAGATGTGATTCTAGGAATGGACTGGTTATCTAAAAACCAGGGCCGAATAGATTGTGCCAGCAAGTCCATTGTGATCACCAATGAACAAGGGGTGCAAGTGGAATTTAGCCCTGAGACCTCTCCTAAGGCAGGTCCTAGGGTGTCCTGCTTGAGAGAAATGAGATTTGAAGACCTCCCTATGGTAAGGGAGTACCCTGATGTGTTTCCTAGTGAACTACCTGGAATGCCTCCCGACAGAGATTTGTAATTTGTCATTAACCTAGTCCCTGGGACAGCACCTATTTCCAAAAGACCATATAGGTTACCTGTTAATGACTTGGTTGAGTTAAAACAGAAAATTGAAGAAATGCAAAGCAAAGGTTTTATAAGGCCGAGTTCCTCTCCTTGGGGAGCTCCTGTGATCTTTGTGGCAAAGAAGGATGGTACACAACGTATGTGTGTGGATTATAGGGCTCTCAATGATGTTACCATCAAGAATAAGTACCCTTTGCCTAGGATCGATGACTTGTTTGATCAACTCAAAGGAGCAGCAGTTTTCTCTAAGATTGACCTAAGGTCAAGTTATCACCAATTGAAGATTCGACAAGAGGACATTCCAAAAACAGCCTTCTCAACACAGTATGGACTTTATGAGTTCACAGTCATGTCCTTTGGACTAACTAATGCTCCTGCATACTTCATGAACTTGATGAATAAAGTGTTTATGGAGTACTTAGATAAGTTTGTCATTGTCTTCATAGATGACATTCTTGTGTACTCTAAAACCGAGCAAGAGCATGAAGGTCACCTTCGGTTGGTCCTAGACAAGTTAAGGGACCACCAACTCTATGCAAAGTTTGAGAAGTGTGACTTTTGGTTGAGTAAAGTTACCTTTTTGGGCCACATTATGTCAGCTGCTGGAGTGGCAGTTAATCCTAGCAAGGTCCAAGATGTTCTAGATTGGAAATCACCTAACTCAGTGCCACAGATAAGAAGCTTTCTTGGAATGGCAGGGTATTACCGTAGATTTATTGAGGGTTTCTCAAGCATAGCAAGACCTCTTACTCAACTACTACAAAAGGAAACCAAGTATGAATGGACTCCAACTTGTGAGCATAGTTTTCAAGAGTTGAAGAAAAGATTGACCTCTGCCCCCGTGTTGATTTTACCCGACATTAGAAAGGATTTCGAAGTCTTTTGTGATGCCTCAAGACAGGGTCTTGGTTGTGTATTAATGCAAGAGGGTCGGGTAGTAGCTTATGCCTCTCGGCAACTAAAGCCTCATGAAACCAACTACCCCACTCATGATCTGGAATTAGCAGCTGTGGTGCATGCTTAAAAAATTTGGCGCCATTACCTTATTGGTAATCACTGCGAGGTCTTTACAGACCATAAGAGCTTAAAATATATCTTTACACAACCGACCTCAATCTTAGATAGAGGAGATGGTTGGAGCTCATTAAAGACTATGACCTTGGGATTCACTATCACCCAGGTAAAGCAAATGTAGTGGCTGATGCTTTGAGCCGAAAAAGCTACTGCAATCTCTTAATGGTCCAAGAAAATCAACCCAGATTATATGAAGAGATGAGGCGCCTAAATCTGGAAATTGTGGAGCAAGGTTTTGTGCATGCGCTTGAAATGGAGCCTGTGGTCCAGAAGCAGATCCGAGAGAAGCAATTCAAGGATAAAGACCACTTGGAGATAAGAGACAACGTAGGACAAGGCAAGGCTCCTGGATTTTCATTGGATGAACATGAGGTCCTTTGGTTCGGCAAAAGGCTGTGTGTGCCGAACTGCCAGAACATAAAAGACCTCCTACTTAAGGAAGCCCATGAGTCACATTACTCCATCCATCCTGAGAGCACGAAGATGTACCAAGACCTCAAAGAGAGATATTGGTGGGTTGGCATGAAAAGGGAAATAGCCGAGTTTGTAGCACACTGTGATGTGTGCCAAAGGGTCAAGGCCGAACACCAAAGACCTACCGGTTTGCTTCAGCCTTTACCTATTCCTGAGTGGAAATGGGAGCAAGTTGGTATGGATTTTATCACTGGATTACCAAGAACCCAATCGGGTCATGACTCCATTTGGGTTATTGTGGATCGATTGACTAAAGTGGCGCACTTTATCCCAGTCAAGACCACCTATTCAAGTAACAAGTTGGCTGAGTTGTACTTAGCACGAATTGTATGTCTACATGGTGTACCCAAGAGTATAGTGTCGGATAGAGGTTCCCAGCTCACTTCAAGGTTTTGGGAGGGTCTCCACGAAGCCTTGGGGACAAGACTTAATTTCAAAGATCGCTACCATCCTCAAACCGATGGTCAAACAGAGAGAGTGAATCAAATACTTGAGGACATGCTTGAGCTTGTGCTTTGGACTATGGAGATAGTGGGATAAGAACCTCCCCTATGCTGAGTTCTTCTACAATAACAGTTACCAAGCTAGTCTGGAGATGTCACCCTTTGAAGCTCTATATGGGAGGTAATGTAGAACTCCTCTCCTATGGGATCAAGTGGGCGAGCGCCAATATTATGGACCTGATGTCATCATGGAAGCTGAAGAAAAAGTGAAGCTCATAAGGGAGCGCTTGCGGGAAGCTCAGTCTAGACAAAAGAGCTACGTTGATACTCGACGTCGAGACCTATCTTTTGAAGTTGGAGATTTTGTGTACCTTAGGATAACCCCACTCAAAGGGGTTAGGAGATTTCGAACTAGGGGGAAGCTAGCTCCAAGATTTGTAGGACCATACAATATATTGGCAAGGCAAGGTGAAGTGGCTTACAAAATTGAGCTGCCCACTTCTCTTTCGGCAATGCACAATACCTTCCATGTGTCACAATTAAGGAAATGCCTTCGGGTACCTGAAGACCACACCTCGCTGGAAAGCATTGACCTCCAAGAAGACCTCACTTATGTGGAGAAACCAATCAAAATTTTGGACGTCATAGAGCGTGTCACCAAAAGCAGAATTCTTCAAACTTACAAGGTGTAATGGAGTCACCATCCAGAGAGTGAAGGCACTTGGGAAAAGGAGGAGGACCTTAGAGCAAACTACCCATATCTCTTTGCTGACCAAGCTTGAATCTCGGGTCGAGATTCCCTTAAGGGGGGTAGGTTTGTGACACCCTGAATTTATTTTAGAATCTTTTTGGAGTTTTCAAAAATAAAAAGAACCATTTTGTTTTGATGAAAATTCAAAGCTTAACCTGAAATTTCATAATAGATTTAAGCTGCCTAACTCCAACTACAACCAAAAGTTCCTTGTTGGTTTATTGAGTTATTGGAGCTTTACTGGTCTTTCCTCCTCTGTCCATTTGTTACCTACCTTTGGCCCAGACCTCACCTTTGTTAGGATCCAGAGGTTCAGACCTCCTCTGTGTAGTCCTCCTATGGTCCAGACCTCCTTAGGTCTAGATCCTCCAAGCACTTGGACCTCCCTAGGTCCAATTCCCCTCTCGGGTCCTCTCTGACTCGCAATCTTCCCAAGTCTGTGCCACCCTTGTGTGTATTTGAACTCCTTTGGAACCATGTGGACCTCCCCTTACATTTATTTGACCTCCCCGTGTCCTTCAGGACCTCTCCATGTCCTTTAGGACCTCCCCTTACCTTTCTTAGACCTCTCTGTGTCCTACTGGACCTCCCTAGGTCCTCCAGGACCTCCTCCTTGCCCATTTACATCTCCATAGATTGTGAGTCGTCCGATTTGCATTGGATGGCTTGATCCTGGTGAAGCGTTCGGGTGGTCCGAACATCCCACCTCCTCAGAACCCTTAGATCTTCGTAGTATGACCCGATTTCGGTGTGGCGTCGGGTGGTCCGAACGCCCCAACCATTCTCGATGGTCCGATCGAAATCCAAAGGGTCTTGACCTCCTCCTTGCACATCTGAACCGTTAAGACCTCCCCCTTGGAGATCTTAGCCGTCCATACCTCCTCCTTATAAATCTGGACCGTCAAGACCTCCCCTTTGGAAATCTTGACCGTCCATACCTCCCCTTCTTGGCAGATCCGATCGTTAGGACCTCCCCTTGGGAATCCCAACCGTTCAAACCTCCCCTGGATTGGATCCTACGGTTCTAGACCTCCTGTGCGGGTGAGGTTCTCCTTTATTGTTGTGGACCTCCCGCTTGTGCTTAAATCTTGACCGTTGGACCTCCCTTTGGAGATCCAACCGTCAGACCTCCCTTATGTAAGGACCTCCCCTTGCCCTTGCGGACCTCCTCTGGTGCGCTTGATCTTGACCGTTTGGACCTCCCCTTTAGAGATCCAACCGTTAGGACCTCCCCGGTGGGTGAGGACCTCCCCTTGTTCACTGCAAGACCTCCTCGAGGTCCTTCAGGACCTCCTTGGAGGGTCTTGACTACCCCACTTGGCAGTCAAGCACCCGGTTTCTTTACCTTTGACTATGTCCTTTGGGCAAGGAAGTCTCCGCAGCATTTAATGCATGTTGTATCACATTAAATACCCCCACCTTTGTAGTACACATGTCACACTGATTGTCACATTCCTTGCCTACTCTCTTGTCCTATTTACCAACTCTTGTTGACTCATCCTGGGTCATGTGCATGGCTTTCCCTATATATATTTTGGGAGAGCCCTCCTTTCTCACTTTCTTCCTCACTTTCTGCTCTCTGTCTCAACCGAGCCACCAGAGACCTCCTCTCTCTAGTCTCGACCTCCTCCATCGTGTCTTGGGACATCCTCTCTGGAGCCCTAAGACCTCTCCAAGTGAGCTCCTTGGACCTCCTCTTGATCTCCTAGCTTCTCTGTTGGTTTTGTCTTTAAGTTCATTTGGAGTTCTTTGGATTCTTGTTTGAGCTTTGTTTGAATATTTGGTTCTTCACGTAGATTGTCAAGACCGTGGGGAGCCCGAGTTTAGTGAGGAGAGGAATTTCGAGATCTTGAGCAAGGCAAGTTACACTTTTGAACATGTTGCACCCAATATTTCAAATTACTTATGTCGTTTTCAAGATGTATGCATGCTTACTTTACTAAGTATTTCAATGCCTATCTTTCAATCCATAGTTAAGCCTACTGTTTGGTATGACCTCTATCCATGATTGAATCAACCTCATTGTCACCTTAGATAAAAACTGGTTCTTGCAATAGTGAGGACCCGAAGCTCTTTAAAAATGACATGCTTAGTGATGCTTAGACCAAAATCTTGATTTGGGGAGTTTTGACCAAAAACATCAAATGATCAAATGTTTTGAGCCATGGCATTGGTGTGCCATGGAGCTTTCGGCCATGACATTGGTCTGTCATGGATGTTTTACTTGTGACCTTGGCATTTGTGTGCCATGGAGAATTGTAAAGCAAAGTAAATGAAAATGGTTTTGACTTGGGCGAAGTTGGTTGTATGGTTGGTGCATGTCTATGCATGGGGGTCGTGTGATCCGATGCCCCAGGTTGAGGTTTGTCGCCCAAGTCGGTTAAGGACCGGTCTTTGAGACACCACTTGCTAAGCCTATAATGGGCTATGCCAAAATTGTGCAACCATATGTCTCCAGTGTGGGGCGTGGGACCTGGCTAACTAATTTGCAAAGCTCTATCGTGGTTCGCCCCGCGGACGCGGTGGGTTTGTCATGTTATGACTAGTTGTAGTCTCACCTAGCATAAGAGGGGGCACCCCACTATCCCTGCGGTGTTTCTACCCAAAGGGGGGATTGCGAAACCTTAATGGGGGTGGGCTGCGGTGGAGCAATGCATTGTAAAGGCCTTGTCATGTGCTCTAGACCTCTTACCAAAGGAAGTGTGAGGTGGCATCGACGGATGTCAAGCGAACTAGAGAATTCATGTCATGTGGGTAAAGTGTGCAACCTCTGCAGAGTGTAAATCTATTCGAATAGCCGTGTCCACGGTCATGGACATGCTGGCAATGTCACTCAAAGTTAGCTTTGGTTTTGGTTTTCAAAAGGTTATGAAAATGGTTTTGGTGGTTTAACCAAAATGGGTGTGGGTTGGAAGCCTTGTGCAGGAGGGTATCCTTCACCATTGCTATGTTGAATGCTATCCAACCTGAAAATGGTTTTCACAAAATGAATTTTAATTATGGTAACCTTGCCTTGAAACTTAATAATTGTATTTGAAATAAAATTGGCTTTATGCAAACCAACCCTAATATGCTGTCCTTTGATATACCCCTATGCATGTTATTTTGTTATTTGACGGGTGTAACTTGCGAGCACGGTTGTTGTGCTCACTCTTGCTTGATTCATATATTAAGCAGATGAAGACTCCTATGATGATGAAGATGACCAGCTCAATTAGGCCGCGCCCTCCAGCCAGTCACCTGTGGTGTAATGGGTGGACATTGTCTTTTGTTCTCCGCTGCGTTTGTGTGCTCCCTGTTGCTGGAGTTGTAAGCAACCCTTGTAAACGAACCTCCTTTTGCTGTTAATAAAGCCTTGTGGATGTTTATGATATCACTTGTTTGCTGTGAGAACCAGTCGATGATCTCTGGGGGCTGGTTTGGATCACAGAGGACTTCAGGCTTGCCCTAAGCTCACGACCTCCTCGGGGTGGTTCCCTTCGGACCTCCCTCGGGTGGAGGTGTGGAGTTTTGGGGGAGGTCTGGGGTCCAGCGACCTCTGCGGGTCTGGACCTCCCAGACCTCCGAGTGGTCCTCTCGGACCTCTCGGGAGGTCTGTGCGGTCCACCGGGATGTCCTCTCGGGACATCCTGGGAAGTCCTTCATGACCTCCCAGAGGTCCCGAGGGACCTCTCTGACGCTGGGGGCTCCTTCGACCTCCCAGGAGGTCCTAAGGGACCTCCCGGGTGTGCCCTAGGCCGGGTCGTTACACAACTCCACAGACTTGACTCAGGATGGTGAACACATCTCCTCAACATCCCGAACTCAACTCTATGGACTCTACTCAGGACGGCGAACACATCTTCTACCTTCTTTGCGAAATAAGTCTTTTCTTCTTTCTTCTTGGAACGACATTCTAAGGCAAAGTGTCCATAGTCATGATAATTATAGCATCTCACCTTTGTCTTATCGAATTTCCGATTCTTGTGGCCTCAGCCACCACAACCGTTAGAGCCACCGGAGGAGCCCTCGCCTTCGCCATTCGACGATTGGGCCTCCCAGTCAACGCGGGTTAAATGCAGGTGCTCATCTTCGTTGCCGCCAGATCCTTGGATCTGTTCCTCGTGCACCTTCAAGAGGCCGATCACCTCCTTGAGCTCGCATGTACACCTTCATCTTAATTGCACATACTGCATAATTGCTCTTCATGAGCATCGGATAATGCTGCGAGATGGCGGAACTCTCCTCCGCCATCAGACCCGACGTCGCTTCGTCACCGGTGACACCACTTCCCGGGGAGCGCAGCATGATCTTGGGCATACACGGATCAAGAACTAAGGCTCTGATACCAATTGTTGGCCAATCCGAAGAAGAAACTCTCACTCGGCAGAACGCGAATGGCACTGGAAACCGATCCTTGGATGAAGCACACGCTCGTACTGGAAGCGATCCATGGATGAAGCACACATTTGTGCTGGATGCGATCCTTGGATGAAGCACACGCTCGTACTGGAAGTGATCACGCTAGAAGAAGCACATGCATGTGCTGGAATTCAAGAACGGAAGAGAAGACAAAAGGATTTTGGTGTTGCACTGCAGCGCAACGTTTTCTGTTTTTCTCTTGTTCTATTGCTCTTGTTCACAAAATCTGATTATGGGGATGCCCTTTTATTGAGAGCAAACGACTATTCATATCTGAAAAGGATTCTACGTATCCTGAAGGTCGAGATACCATAAAAACTCTAATATCCATAATGAATACTACCTAAATACTGAAGGACTACGTAAAACAAACTCTTCCTAAAATCTAGATATACCACATGCACAAAGATTACTAACAATCACTCCCTAATATTTGTGTACTTAATTATTGAGCCAGTGGGTCTTAACTATGAATTGCCCAACTGTTACTCAATATAGGATGGCGAACACATCTCCTCAATGTCCCAGACTCAACTCCACGGACTCGACTCACACTACTACAAAACAGGCAATAGTAGACGCCACATCACAGACGGTTAAAAAGGAACCGTCTGTGTTGGGTCTTCATGGGATCGAGCCTTGTTGCAGTTAGCTCGTCACATACGGTTCAGATATAAACCGCTCAGGATACTCACTATCACAAACAGTTTTATTCAAGAACCGTCTGTGATAATTCATAGACGGTTCTATTCAAAAACTGTCTGTGATAATCTCAAGTATCACAGACAGTTCTTAACAAAGACCGTCTGTAAACTATCACAGACGGTTCTATTAAAGAACCGTTTGTGATAATCTCCGGTACCACAAACGGTTGTCAACAAAGACCGTCTGTGAACTATCACCGACGGTTCTATTAAAAAACCGTCTGTGATAAGTAAGTATCACAGACGGTTTGTAATACGAATCATCTGTGATAGGCTGGCAATACAAATACCTGGTCCCGACAAACTGCCCCTGCCCATTCCCATTTGAGCCGCCGCCACCAGGTCCTTTCCCATTGCGTCGCCGATAGAGAGGGAAGGGAGGAGAAGGAGAGGAGGAAGGGAGGAGGAGTGGATTCTCGAGAGATATTAGGTATTTTCGTCGTGAGCTCCGAGGGTAACAATCTATAACCCTTTATGTTTGCTACAAATTAATCGCTAATCAATTTAAGTATGTTTGGTAAATAGGAAGCCCATTGCGCCGCTGACAGAGAGGGAAGGGAGGAGAAGGAGAGGAGGAAGGGAGGAGAAGGCGAGGATTCTCGAGAGATATTTAGTATTTTTATCGTGAGCTCTGAGGGTAACGATCTATAACCCTTTATGTTTGCTATAAATTAATCGCTAATCAATTTAAGTATGTTTGGTAAATAGGAAGCCCATTGCGCCGCCGACAGAGAGGGAAGGGAGGAGAAGGAGAGGAGGAAGGGAGGAGAAGGAGAGGATTCTCAAGAGATATTTGGTATTTTCGTCGTGAGCCCCGAGGGTAACGATCTATAACCCTTTATGTTTGCTATAAATTAATCGCTAATCAATTTAAGTATGTTTGGTAAATAGGACCGAAACTAGATGTACGGTGTGAACCGTGTGAGTCAAGGGTACATTAATGGCGTGGTTGCTTTTAGAAGAGCCGCCGAGCAGGATATGTTGAAGAAAAGGATAAATTTCATGTACTGTCCATGGATTGATTGTGGTAATCTAAAGATGTTTAACAACCTGGCGCAGATCGAAGCGCACTTGATTCGAAGGGGTTTCAAAAAAGGGTATACATGTTGGACTAGTCACAGTGAAGAGCAGATTATACCGGAAGTTAATAATGACGGCATCGCCGAGGAAGTCAATGATATGCCAAATGTGGACTGTGCTTTTGATGAGGATAGGTCGCATGATGACAATCTGGATCAGATGCTACACAATGCAGAAGAGAACTACAGTGAGAGAGAGTTTTATAAATTCGAGGGCTTAATGGAGGACTCGGTGAGACCTTTGTTCCCTGGCTGCAAGCCGAAATACACAAGGTTGTCAACCGTGATTGAACTGCTGAAATTGAAGGCAAGCAATGGTTGGTCCGATAAGAGTTTCATGGCGTTGTTAGGTCTCCTAGCGGACATCCTTATGGAGAAAAAACGTGTTGCCCAGCACCACCTACCAAGCAAAGAAGGTTCTTTGTCCATTGGGAATGGAAGTAGAAAGAATGCATACATGTCCGAACGATTGTATCCTCTACCATAAAGAGTATGCTGACATGTATGTATGTCCCGTGTGAAAAGCATCCCGATACAAGCGTCAGAATACTGCTAAGGTGAAGCAAGAACCTCCTGCTAAGATGTTGTGGTATCTGCCTGTGATCCCACATACCTTCCCCAGCTTGCTACACTCTGTCCGAGGCCGAGAGAAATGAACTGTGCCAGAGCTTGCATGGTGTGAAAGTCCCGTCTGGTTACTCCGCTAACATTAAGAAACTTGTTTCTATAGAAGATTTGAAATTAATTGGTATGAAATCTCATGATTGTCATGTGCTGATGACACAAATACTTCTTGTTGCAATTAGGAGTATCTTGCTGAACAAGATCAGAGTTGCAATCTTGAGATTGTGTTATTTCTTTAACTCAATTGCTTAGAAGGTCATCGATCCCCAAGGACTAGATGCTCTGCAAGCTGAGGTGGTGACGACTCTATGTCATCTTGAGATGTATTTCCCTCCGTCATTTTTCGATATCATGGTCCATCTCATTGTTCACCTTGTGAAAGAGATAAAGATATGCGGCTCTATGTTCCTACATCATATGTACCTGTTCAAGAGGTACATGGGCATTCTCAAGTCATATGTACGGAATCGATCTCGACCGAAGGGCAGCATCATCGAAGTTTATGCAACCGAAGAGGTAATTGAGTTCTGCGTCGACTAGATGGTTCAGGTGGAACCGATAGGTGTGCCTCTATCTCGTCATGAGGGGAGACTGGATGGTATCGGGACCATCGGAAGGAAATCAATCACTCCCGATCAGGGTACGTACGCTCAAGCCCATTTCACGGTCTTGCAACATATGACCCAAGTGTCCCCGTACATCGATGAGCACAAAGACATGGTACGCCAACAGAATCCAGATCGGTCGAAGGTTTGGATCACGAGAGAGCACAACCGTCGGTTGAACGAATGGTTAAAGGTGCGAATCACCGGGAGGTCATCAAGTGATGGTACGCTGCTATGGTTGGCAAAAGGGCCACAATTTACAACTGTGACATGGCAAGGATACGACATAAATGGGTACACATTTTATACGATATTTCCAGATAGGAAGAGCATGACCCGTATCAGCGGTGTCCGCATTGTTGCGTTTCATGAGCAGTTCAATACCGCCGGGGCACGTGGGTTGAACTCCTACTATGGGTTCGTAGAGGAGATTTGGGAGCTGGACTACGTACTTTTTAAGATTCCCCTGTTTCGATGCCATTGGGTTAAACTTCTGCAAGGTGTGAAGGTCGACAAGTACGACGTCACCACTGTGGACTTTAAATGTGTCGGATACAAGGGCGAACCATTTGTACTCGCTAAGCAAGTTGTTCAAGTTTTTTATGTAACAGACCCGGCAAATAAGAACCGCCACGTAGTTCTTCATGGAAAAAGAAGGATTCTCGGAGTTGAGAATGTCGTGGATGAGGAAGAGTACAATCAATTTGATGAGTTGCCTCCTTTCGGAGACGGCATTAGGCTCGAGGAAGAACCCCGTGAGGAAGCTAGCTATATGCGCATTGATCATCATGAAGGGCTATATTTTAATTAAGAATTTACTCCATTGTAATTTATTCCATAACATGAGACATGTCAATGTGGACTTCATTGTAATGTGGAATGATAATATTATGCGCTTGTAATAAACAGACGATAAAAAGACCATATCCTTTTTACATCACAAATGATAAAAAAGGATTAGCGATCCTATCTTAGCCTTCAAATCTTCATAAGCCTTCTCGTCGGCTTCAATGGTGGTGGGATCAGCGACTGTCAGATCAAACGCCTCCACCTGCGACCTTGCATGCTCGATTCGCGCTTGTAGCCGTTCGGACTCCGAAACCAAGCCCCATATAGCCCAGAGGCCATCAACCCTGGTTTCCTCCGTCTCGGCGAGGTCAACCCGCTCTCCTGCAATTCGGATATCGTCCTCGACTCTCCAGGCTGCATCCTCGGTGCGAACCAAGTAGTTCCATAGGACAATCTCCACGATGAGGTTTACTCGCTGGATGCCGCGGACCCTGGCATTGGTCCTCCCGTCTGAGGAGAAGCTCCATTCGACAGATGATGGCCGCTATGGTCTCCGGTAGATCAGATGGCCTACAACGGATGACATTGCGAATGGAAGGCTTGTCCGCAGCTTGGGCCAGGTTGCGACCAGAGAGGTGCGAGTAAACAAGCATAATATAGGCTAATACAGCTGGCACGAGAGGGGAAGCCATTTGGAGTTTGTGGAGAAAGGGGATCAAGGAGGTTCGTGAGAAATCCCTTGTAGAAGGGGATATCTATTTATAGAACAAATACTAAAGCCGGAGCGGGAGACGAAGAGATATTTGGGAGCCGTAGCGACGTTGGAAAATGAAGAGACAAAGAGCCGTGCGATCGTGAGACGAAGAGACACACGCGGGAAAATGAAGAGACTTGTCACCAGGTTCATGTGGATAGGAATTTCCATCAGGTTATCACGGACGGTTATATTATGAAACCGTCTGTGACAAGGAATCACAGACGGTTCTATTCAGGAACCATTTGTGATATGAATTTATCACAGACGATTCTATTAAAGAACCGTCTGTGACACGTTCCATATCACGGACGGTTCTATTAAAGAATCGTCTGTGATATATCATAGGCAGTTCTTTAATAGAACCGTCTGTGATTTCTTTTCACACACGGTTCCATAATAGAACCGTATGTGATAGGCCTTCATAACCCTAGGGCTCGCCCATTCATCTCCCCAGTGCCCTTAGCCCGCTCAGCTCTCGCTCCTTCACCTCCTCTTGGGCTCGCCCATTCACCTCCCCGTAAGCCCTGACACCGCCGCCTCCGACCTCGACGCCGTCGCCCCTGACATCGACGACGCTGTCGCTGCCTCAACGCGCAGCCTCCTCCCCGTGTCGGCGTCCTCCTCTCTCAGACCGGCCTCCTCCCGCGCCATCTCGCTCCCCCGTGCCGGCGTCCTCCTCTCGAGACTGCCTCCTCCCGCCGTCCTCCTCCCTGTTTCGGCCTCCTCCCCACCTGACCTCCTCCCATGGCCCCCTCCCTTGCACCGGCCTCCTCCCCCGCGCCTCCCTCCTCCCCGTGTCGGCCTCCTCCCCTGCGCCGGCCTCCTCCCCTGCACCGGCCTCCTCCTTGCACCGTGAGTTCTTGTGCGGCATCCTCTCTTTGAGTATTCCTATATTATGTTTGTGCATCACTTTGGCTATATACTTATGTGTTGGATTGGCTTCAAATTCTATATTAGATTGTGCACTGAGAGATAGCAAAGTGGTTATATGGGCTCGGTTGATCAGCTCTGTGGTGAATGTCAAATCTGAAATTAATTTGATAATTGGAAACAATCTTGAGCTAAAACTATTGCTTTCTATTGTTAGGTTTAATATATAGCTTTATTCCTTTTGGTTGTCAGTTCTGCATAGTTCAGATTATCCTTGTATGTGCTAGTTGATCTTTGTGAGATACTTACATAGTTATTCTCAATCTGTGGATAAGGCTTATTGCTGAAATGATATTGTGATTATCTTGATATCATTGCTCTGTTCTATTTTTCATAACAGATTGCCTTCTGTTGTCTCAGTGGATATATTGACTCTGATAGTCTTTGATAATCTGTGAACTGAAATTTTATTTTGCTGCCGTGAGATAAATTTGACATTCAACAGGAAAGTTCTAGGTTCAGCTCAAGATCTGTTTGATAATTGTTAAATTTGATTAGTGAAGATATATTGACTGATGTACTGAGATTGCAAAGGTTAAATCCTTTGCATCTAGCATGCTGAGAGCACTTTTTAACATCAATACTATGAGCTTTTTGTATGACATGGAGATACTTCATATGTATATGTTGATTTGGTCATTTAAATGCTTGCAACAATTAGTGAAGAGTATAGACTGGTTGAGATGGCAAAGACTTGTTCTTTTGCAACTCTCCTTCTGAGAGCACAAACTATCATCAATCTTTTGCAACTCTATGCTAATATCATTTATATAGATGTGGTATATATTTAGCATTTCAATCAATTTAAATGACTTGAATGATTTACATTTGATTATGTTAATTTGGTCATTTAAATGATATTGGATTAATGCTTTATTGTTTCATATTTATGCTGGAATTAATTATTATTATTTGCTAATATTGCACATGTTGAGCGTATGTAACTTATATAGATAGCAAGTAAGCGAGATGGCAGAGGCGCCGTCTTCGCCGCCGTCACCGACGTCGCCTAATGCGTCTAGATTTCCGTCGACGATAATGATACATAAGCGAGATGACAGAGAAAAATCGAAAATGCCCACGGGCCGACTGATCATCATGGAGGTCAATGACGTTGGGATCCCTCTGAGTCCCCAGAGATCAGCGGCAAGATTCCGGACCATCTGCAGGATACTTGCAAGGGAACGGGTCCCCATCACCATACCAAGCTGGAAGTCTCTGACGAAAGAACAGAGAGGCGCGCTGTGGACAGAACTTTCAAGCAAGTTCACTATCCCAGAAGTAGACATGGCACGCGTGGAACGGCAAGTGTTGCTCTCGATGGATCACGCGTGGAGGACCTTCAAGAGTATTCTTGTCACGAAGTACGTGAACACGGGTCAGACGCGCTTCGCGAAGTATGGATTCTTGACGCGGGAAACATGGGACGCCTTTGTGGCTATGAAGACGACGACCGAATTTAAGGAGGAAAGTGCGGCGCACAAAGCTCTTCAGACACGAAACACTCATCCTCACAGACTCGGCACCGCTGGGTACGCGGCTAAATCCACGGAATGGGTGGCGGAGGAGGAGAACGCAACCGAGCCATTTCCTGATATCACAGACCCACGTGCCCTAAGCTGGTTAAAAGCGAGGGCAAAAGTCTTGTCTTCGGGCAGCATCTGTTTCACAAACTCGGCAAACCAGGAAGTGTCCCAACGTGTGGTAAATATGTCGAACTACCTAGTTGTTAATAAGTCCATAACTTCATAGTGTCTATAATAACATGATGACCTCTTGCAGCGTGAATTGACTGCCTAAACTGCCCAAGGCTCCTTCCAAGCTAACAGGAGAAGGATATACTATCTACGGCCCTGGGAAACAAGGAGCACCCGGGTCGCACATGAGGCCTTGGGGTTAACGTACCTTAGAGTTATGGATTCGTCGATGACTACTGCACATATAGGAGTAGGAAGAGATCTAAGGCCGAGCACAAGGACCGGTTGGTACAGATGATTACTGTAAAATTTCAAGGATAGATAACAGCATTGCAGGATCAAATGAATCAACTCCTAAGCCAGTCGCAAGCCACCCCCGTTAATTTGGGAGCCAATCCTCCTCGACATCGGAGTAGCGTCGCGTCCATGCATAATTCTGAACATGAGGACGTCCAATTACCGATAGACGACATCAAGGTAATGTACATCTATGGAATGCACCAAAGATAGACCTATGGGACGCCTTAGCTAATTGCGTATCGTTTTGTAGGAGCCGACGCCCTGCAAGCTCCAAGTGAGGATGGTTAGGTCCATTTCTATTGTGGCTGGGTGGGGGATGGTGTATCCATACCAGGAAGGGCAGTGCAGCACGGTGCCCAGCTGGTGCAGGGTTATGCCAGGGTCCAGGTGGATATGGTACATGACAATTTCATGGCCGTCCCGTTGGATATTCGCTCGAATGAAGATATCAGAACACTAGGGGATGCTAGGCACACTTTTATCTAGTGGCCCAAGAAGGAAATCGCCCTGGACCCAGTAGTGCTGCGATCTCGACACGACCATTCCTCTCCAACGGTACCCTCGATGACTCCACCTCATCTTTCGCCTCAATGGAGGAGACGCCGAAGGAACAAGAAAAGCGTGCCGCCGTATCGGTTCCCGAGTCATCTCCCAGAAAGACGCTGCCAGTCGTTAAGGGCAAATTGAAATCGTTGAACATTAAGGTGCCTCCCAAGTCCGAGAAGTACTCCATCGAAAAACCGTTGTGCTCCGACACAATATTAACTCACGCTGGATTTGCTTATCAGGCTTTGCATGCCTGGTACATGCGGAAGACCGAAAAGACGGGGTGCGATACTGGAATCACCGTCAGATACAAGGATGAGCATTTCTTCAACGGGCCGGGCAACTTCGTCGTAGGCTTCAACGACTTATATGACCTATTCAACCTCGTTGGCCTCGACGCTTCGCTTCTACGATGTTGGACACTATAAGTGTGTACAATCAAGTTCTACATTCACGTAATACCGATAAATATCACAACTCATTGCTTATGTATAGATACATGATGAAAAATGCCCGGGCATGGCGAGAACCGATGGGTTTCCTTAACCCACATGTGGTATCTATGCAAACCATCGAAACAGACCCGTCCTTCATCGAGAAATACATAACGGCGGCATTGCTTTGTCAGGATAACAAGGATTACATAGTGGTGTCCTACAACCAAGGGTAAGTGCTTCACTACCTAATATACAAATTTCATTTGTACTTTATACGCAGCACGAACTTAGGTTTAATGACTATAGCAACATACATGAGTAGGTACCACTGGATCCTTTTAATCATCATACCAAAGAGGAACATGGTGATATACCTTGATTCTCTAGTCAGAAACAACCACGACTTCAGCATTCTGCAAGGAATACTTGACAGGTATGCTCATTTCCTCCATACATAACTCTATTGTAGTCCTCCTTCGTTTGAAATGGCCGATGATAACTTTTTAGAATCATGTAGTTCGTTCATCGCCTATGTTGGCCAAGAAGGAGCATACAATGGATCGAGCGCCCAACTAACACACAAGATGAAATTTCTAGTACGCGCTACATCACAATAATCCTATATCATACTTTATAATAATGTGTCTTGAACTGACTATACATATATATGTAATTCTATTTTTGCAGTGCCGCTAGCAAAAAAATGATGAGCTATGTGCAATCTACGTTTGCTATCATATGCAGCAAATCATTAGTGCTAAGAAGAAGGATCCCGAGGTTTATCAATCTTGAAATAATTATTTCCTAATTATAAATTTACATATATATGCTTACCACTTTGCTCTTGCTAGCGACAGGACTTGATGATAGATTTAGATGGACTCGACGGGCAAGAGATCATGGACGTTCGAGGGAAGCTCTACGCCTTTATCATGTCAGATATCGTTAATGACAAAGGAGAGTTTCACTCCGTCGCCGACCTAAAGTTTCACCCCGTCGACACCACATAACTACCTGCAAACAATCGACTCAATTGTAATCCAATTGTAACTACAGCGACAATACTTGAACAAATTCGATCTTTTATAATTTATTTTGAGTAATGATCACTTTGAGTTGTCAACAATTGATTATCTGTGATGTATCTGTTTTCTGCATGCTTGTTTTCAGAGGGCACGGCTAGCAATTCCTGAGGCTAGCCAAAAATCAGCAAAAAGTAGTTAGGGTAATGAACTATCACAGATGGTTTTTTGTTGAAACCGTATGTGAAGACATAGTATCACAGACGGTTCTATCTACAAACCATCGGTGATATGTAGAATATCACAGACGGTTCTATCTACAAATCGTCTGTGATATTCTGTGTATCACCGACGGTTCATAGATAGAACCGTCTGTGATACTATGCCTTCACAGACGGTTTCAACAAAAAAACATTTGTGTTATTCCGTATCACAGACGGTTTTTGAACCGTTTGTGATAACCGACGGTTATAAATTCAGACGGTTCAAATATCGTCTGTGATGACGGTTCCGAACCGTCTGTGATAAGCCTGTGTGTACTAGTGTCAGGACGGCAAACACGCCTCCTCAACGTCCTGGACTCGACTCGAGATGGCGAACACATCTCCTCAACATCCCGAACTCAACTCTACGAACTCTACTTAGAACGACGAACACATCTTCTACCTTCTTTGCGAAATAAGCCTTTTCTTCTTTCTTCTTGGAACGACATTATGAGGCAAAGTGCACATAGTCCTGATATTTATAGTATCTCACCTTTGTCTTATTGAATTTCTTATTCTTGTGGCCTCGGCCACCACCACCGTTAGAGCTGCCAGAGAAGCCCTCGCCCTCGCCTTTCGACGATTGGGCCTCCTATTTGGCGCGGCTTAACAGCAGGTGCTTATTTTCACTACCACCAGATCCTCGGATCCGTTCCTCATGCGCCTTCAAGCGGCTGATCACCTCCTTGAGCGCGCATGTACACTTTCATCTTGATTGCCCATGCTCAATAATTGCTCTTCGTGAGCATCGGATAATGCAGCGAGACGACGGAACTCTCCTTCGCCATCACGCCCGACGTCGCCTCGTCACAGGTGACACCACTACCCAGATAGCGCCGCATGATCTTGGGCATACATGGATCAAGAACTCAAGCTCTTACACCAATTGTTGGCCCAAACCAAAGATGAACACACGCGAACACAATGGAACCCTAGAACGCAAACGCAAGAACACAAGAATTTTTTTTGTGCTGCTGGAACAACAACAGCTTTTCTGATTTTTCTCTTGCTCTATTGCTCTTATTCACAAATTTTGATTACAAGAGTGCCATTTTATTGAGAGCAAACGACTATTCGTATCCGGAAAGGATTCTGCGTATTATGAAGGGATACCACACAAACTCTAATATCCATAATAAATACTGCCTAAATACTAAAGGACTATGCAAAATAAACTCTTCCCAAAATCTAGATATATCATGTGCAAAGATTACTAACAGTATACTAGATGTTTTAATATATCGCCATCATTTTTCAAAGAGTGTATTTGCACCATTCAAGACCCCATCGAGTACTTGCATGTGACGATCGATATCGACTTAGGCCTTTTTTTTAACGAGGGAGAGTTCTGTCATTCATTTTAAGGAGAGGATAATACAACACTGGTCAAGAAAGGGTTACAAGCACCTCAGCTAGACTTAGGCTTAGGTCGGGCAAAGCTGGGTAGCTTATGCTTATGTCTATTCTGCACAAATTCAAGGGCTTTATCGGTCAAACTACATGTCATGTGAGTCGCATATGAGAGCGAAAAAAGGGAGAGAATCTGAATTACATCCAGCCGCGCTAGAACTTTTTTTAATGAATTAACCATTTTTCAAATTTTATTTTAGATTTAATTGTCGACGAACTTTATTTATAATTCTGAGTCCTTTGGTCACACCACCCCCGTAACGTGACCAAACAACGCTATCATGCTATAGGATAAGTCAGCTAAAGAACATTTTTTGTCACGCTACTGGTCGTGGCATGACCAAACAATACTGTCACGCCACCACCCGTGGCGTGACAAGAGCTTGCCCAGATCCGAGCTGGCGTGACAGGAGCTTGCTCAGATACGAGCTGACGTGACAACATTGTTTTGTCACGTTACGAGTGGTGGCGTGACCAAAGGGGTCAGACTTGGAAATAAAGTTCACGAGGGTTAACTTTAAAATAAAATTAAAAAAAGAATTAATTAATAAAAAAATTTCGCGCGCGCGGTAGTACCAATATTTTCAAGCAGTCCACGCCCAAGATTCTTTGTTCTCTGAGCTCAGTTGTTGATCGTGGACTTTTGCTGCAACTTGGTCGGGCCAACGACGCCAAGGGATACAATGATGCTGTTGCCGAGAGGCCCCAGGCCATGATCCATCACAATGCCTGCGCTCCAACGGCATAGTGGGTGAATCATCTTTCATGGGTCTAATTAAAAGCCCTCACGGACGGTTCTATCCAAGGAGCGCACTATAGGATACGCATGCCGCTAGAGTGGGAGAAGGCGATGAAGTGGTTGGACAATGAGCGATACCTCGCCGTCGTCAACCACCTAGCCTACGTCGGTAACCCGGAGGCCTGCTTCATTGTCGGCCTCGCACTCGTCTTCGTGCACCAGGGCATGCAGCGCGGCCTCGTGTGCCTCGACCGAGCGGCCGTCGCAGGCCACAAGGCCACAGCCTACGTGCTCGGCCTCCTCCTCTACACGGCCGGCGAGGTGTGTGACGTTCGGAAGCAATACAAGCAGTAACTGATTGTAGGTTGGTGTATGTGAGACACTAAACCGTACAGTGGTTATTGTCAGTGTCTTAGGACCATGAAATGTCGCGTCGTTTGGACAATTATGTCATGTGTTCCATTCATCACACGGTAAGGAATATACTTAGAATCGGGTCTGAGTGTCAGTTCATTGCTTCTACGAGTAGTTATCTGGTTGGGTATTAGGCATAGGACCTCATTCGACCTAGGTACCCATTATGTAACCTCTGGAATCCTTACGACCACAAGGGTCATTAGACTTAGGGGTTACGACCATAAAGACATATTGTCTTTTAATTATGTATTAAAGTAATACATAGACATATGGTCTGCGGCTGGACCTCAGGGGTGCTTGCTGCGCCTTCACGGCGGGAATGCCGACGAGTACATCCGAATGTAGTCGAAATCCTCGTGGTCGTTATGAAAGAAAAGCTAATTTTACATGACAGTTACAAAAGAGAACGGCCTCTACTTCGTCGACAAATCAGCGAGCGAGAATCTCAACTGGCGGTCCACCGTGAAGAAGGAGGGAAAGGATGGAAGGTGGATTGAAGCCATCAAGGACCTCAGCGCCAAAGGTTTGACCTCTTGGCACATGTTGAGGGACTTTTCCATGAGCCAGATAAGTCCGTTGAAGCTCCGAGACCGTACCATGCTCTGGTACATTGGTCGTGACGACGCAACCAAGGATCGGAGGGAAGGTAAGTCCTGAAGGCTCCCGACTAGTATGGTCTATTTAGCTGATTTTTTCTAACCCTGAAATCTCTTTATTTTTGA
Source organism: Phyllostachys edulis (assembly GCA_036346405.1). Taxonomy (NCBI): domain Eukaryota; kingdom Viridiplantae; phylum Streptophyta; class Magnoliopsida; order Poales; family Poaceae; genus Phyllostachys; species Phyllostachys edulis. The sequence goes on along the minus strand of CM070554.1, from coordinate 17,052,630 downwards.
ATCACTTTCCCCTGATGAGATCAGGGAGCGGGTCAAACGCGAGTCAAACTGATCTGCACTGGGGAGCCGTTATCTCTTTAGAAGAGAAGATGGAGGGACTCAAGGTAAATAACCACATTGTTCTTCATCATTTATATATTCTCTGATCAGTATATAACTCTGCTCTAATATGTAGGCGGTCGGGCTGAGGCTAAAAGAGTCTGATGAGGGCTCTCAATCATTAGTTGTTCCGACCGACTCTTTCTCGGTGATCAGTGAAGATGATGATCTCCCGAAGGTAAAAGAGCATTTGACAAGGAGTATATATATTTTTAGATGGAAAAAAAATCATCACCAAATTAAATCATGTTTTTAATTAGGCGGGAAAGAAGAAGGATCCGCAAACTGGAACTGCGGAGGTCGTATGCCCCAGAATGATCGTTCACGACCTGACAGTTGCTACCAAGGCAACTGTCCCGGAAGCTGACCAAGACACCGTCTCCGACCAGCTAGTCAGGGACCTTGATCACCTGATCGAGGATATCACTTCCGACCGGAGGTCGGAGGATGTGAAGGGTATAACCAACACTACTAGTTTAGAACCAGTAAAATCGATAGAGAAGAAAAGGTAGGCGGGCGCCACGGATTTTGCGCTAGCGCGCTTCAAGATAAAACCATGAAGACAACCAAGTATGTATATGTGAACAAAAACTTTTTAAAAATACACACCTTTTGTGTCTCTGGTATTCTAAAACCTTGATTTTTCCTTTTTCTATTTTTACAGATCCTCTGGTGTTCTGGTCACCTCCAACCAGAGCACCTTTCAGGAGAAATTTCTGAGGAAAATGAGGTCGAGCCAACCCCCGAGCAGGTGGCAATGCCAGTGCCTGCTCAGGAACCTATGTCGGCTCCAACCCCACCTATGGAGGTGGAGGTTCCGGAGAGGTCCCAGCAGGTTCCGATCTCTATTGGGAAGTCTCCTTCCCTGGCAACTTCCCTTATTGCCCTCGGTTCATCGATGACAAAGAACTTGATGTGGCTTCGGGGAGGATATCAGATCATCAAACGGAGACAAGTCCTGATACTATCTTCGCCGAATATAATGATGTGGCAATCTAGGTAAGCATCCACGACCACTTTTATAGCTTTTTCCTTAAGGTTTATTAGAAACTTAAAGAAGTTCACTATTTTTGTAGCACATGGTGGAAAATTTCGCTATGATCGGAGGACTAATCCAGCAAATAAAGCTCTTGGAGAAGAAAAACTCCGAATTAGAAAGTAAGTACTTTCTTCTTGACTTCCTGTCTCTTTCTTGTTCTTCTTGCTCCTCTTTTGTTAATTAACTTCTCCCTTTATCATATTTGATAGATTCGGAGAAAATTAAAGAAGAGATTATGGCTAAAGAAGCAATAATAACCAAGCTTGTAGGAGAATGGCAAGCCAAGGACCGGTCAATCAAATACTAGACGACCAGGCACAAGGAGGTCATTAATACTTTAGAGAAGAAGAATCAAGGTAACTGGTCGTAAACTTGACCAGTGTACTAACTTTTCTAGTTGTATATATTTATCTTTTGGTTTACTCGTGCAGAGCAAACTCAAAAAATTAGCAAAGCGGAGAAAGCTCTTGAGTTTGTGCACAGCGAAGCCTTGAAGAAAAAGTTAAGGCTCTGAACAAGATATTCTTCGAGATGGGATCGAGAGCACAAATGCCTCTCTTAAAAGATCCTGCGGAGAAGATAAACTTCCTTGGCTAACAACTCGAAGATCTCCGAAGTCTGCTCAAAAGTACTCGGGGGAACCATGAAGGAAGCTGTGGCTAACAAAGTCAATATTGCTTTGGCAATGCTAACAGCTTCCGACCCCTCTGTTCACCTTCAAGCTGTTGAAGAAGACTTCAACTGTTCGGGTGAAGAAGCGACCAAGTTATTCGAGTAAGTAATGCCTCTCGGAAACAAGGTTGAAGAAGAAATGAAGGTCGGATCTCCATCAAGCAGTGACTAATCTGATGGCCCCGAGAAGTAGATGGTTGTAATATAAGAACTATGAATGTAAAAAATTACCTTTTTATCATCAATAAAGTCTTTGTTTATCTTTTCACTCTACTAAATACTTATATATTTCCTAGCTCCCGACTGCTTGTATTAGTAGAAGAACTTACTAAAGAAGCAGTAGACCAAGAAAAAGAACAAAAACTACGACCATGGTACAAAGTATGTGCTGATTATGTTATAAAATGATCTAAGTAGCACTAGAAAATTAAGTTGGTAGGAACCAGTGTATGACTTCGACTAGTTTTAGATATTTTCCATAATCAAAATACTGTATAATACACTACGTGGTCGGAAGATGTTTCTAGATTTAGCTTGATGATAAGAAATTATGCAAAAAGCGATAAGTGGTTTTATTTATATATATTATCCAAAATTGGTCGTAAAGGTTGCTAAGAACTGAAGATATGAAAAACACTTCGCAAAACGTGCTCATGCCCAAGTCCGATTGGTAGCGAAGATCGTAAGAAAAGAACCGTCGCTAGGAAACTCCTTCCAGTGGGCAGGACCACATGCAGACAGGAGATATTTCGACTAGGAGGCTTTTTGTATCCTGACCAGTAGCCAAACAAGAGTACAATAGAATGTTGAAATAAAGAAAGTTAGTCTTCGAACTCTTAAGCATGTAAGAAACTATATCATATTATTTGTGTTATGCTCATTTACTTGTTTGCTTCTTTAAGGAAAGAGTGTATGGTCGCGTGTGAGAACCATAGCTGTGATGGTCACGACTAAGACCTTTATGGGTTGTGACGATTAAGTTAAGGCCAAAAAAGTAAAAGAGATCCTTTGGAAGGACATCGGAGAGAATTGGATCTTTTTCGACCAGTTAAACAATAATAGTGTGTGACCAAATAATGGATAACAGATATATAAACAATATCACCCATCAGAAAGGAAAGGAAATGTATCTTTATTGAAATTGACATAATGTAAAATACATTTATACGAAGAACTTACACAATTGGTCAATATTCGAAGAATTTGATAAAACACACCCGTCTAACATAGCTAGTCGTACCGAACCAGGTCTGGTGAATTCGACCACAGTGTATGGATGCTCCCATTTGGGAGAAAGTTTGTTGCGATTTGCTTAGCCCTGAATTTTTATGAGAACCAGATCACCTATAGCTAGGCTGCGAGGTTGCTCCTTACGATTGTGGTATCTTCTCATGGCTTGTTGGTAAACCGCCGATCGTGTCAGGGCTTGGTTTCAACGTTTTTCAAGGAAATTGATGTCGTCAAGTCTTCGTTCTACCTAATCGTTCTCATTGAAACAATTAGTTCGAGCAGAGCCAATTTTTAGTTCCAAAGGAAGCACAGCTTTAGCACCGTAAGCCAGGAAAAATGGCATTTCACCAGGCGCACGACTGGTCGTAGTTCGAACGGCCTATAATACAGAAGGAAGTTCTTGAACCCAAGCTCCTGACCGTTTCGTTAACTGGTCGAACACTCGGCGTTTCACTCCTTGCATTACGATACCATTAGCATGCTCAACTGCTCCATTGCTCTACAGATGACTTGATACCTAGATCTTCGCAGAATTCCTGAAAATTTTCGCTAGAAAACTGGGTACCGTTATATGTGATAATATGACTTGGTTTACCGAATCGTGTGATCATATTTTTTTTTGTGAGGAACCTCTTAGCGACCTCAGTTGTTATTTTAACAACTGGCTCGGCTTCTATCCATTTTGTAAATGTGTCAATTCATGACAAAAAGGAATTTGAATCCCCCGGATGCTCTTGGGAAAGGTCCCAGAATATCTAGTCCCCAGGTTGCAAATGACCAAGAAAGAGGTACTGTTTGCAAAGCTTGTGCCGGCTGATATACTTATCGACTATGAAATTGACATTGTATGCACTTCGTCATGAGCTCTTTTGCATCATAAAGGGCAGTTGGCCAGTAGTATCCTTATCTGAAGTCTTTGCCGACGAGTGTTTTATAGGAATGATGTGCTCCACAAACTCCTTCATGAATGTCGGATAGAAACTTAATGCCATCCGTTTGAAATATGCATCTCATTAACACTCCGTGAGATCCATGTTTATCAAGGGTACTTTCGATCAGAGTGTATGATTTGGCTTTTTGAGCTATACGATCAGCCTCTATATCATCTTCAGGAATAATGCCATGCTAAAGATAATTGTAGATCAATACCATCCAATTGCTACTGGGGTCTATTTGCACGACCTCTAGAGGAGCATCTAAGTCCTCAGAAGGCTCGACCACCGAGGGTGAATCGAGTTGCTCGAGGAAAACTTTAAGCAGGACATGTGACCTTGTGGAGGCCATCCGTGCCAACTGGTCTGCCAGAAAGTTTTTCTTTCTAGGAATTTGTTGGATCTAGAAACTGAAGAAGTGCTTTTCGAGTTTCCGGACTTTCGCCAAATAAGATGATATCTTGGTACTTGAGCATTAATATTCTTTCCCGACTTGATTCGCTACTCGTTGAGAATCGTCTTTCACTAGTAATCTGTGAATCCCGAGCGCTCTAGCTACTCAGAGTCCTACTAGTAAACCTTTGTATTCTACCACATTGTTTGTAGTAGGAAAGTTTAACTGAATGGCATGTTTGATTTGTTCTCCAGTAGGGGATATCAAAACGACTCCAGCCCCTGAGCCATTGAGCATCAAGGAACCATCAAAGTATATTGTCCACTCGTCGTGGTGTTCGTTCTCGGGCCCTTGGGTGAGTTCAGGGTTTGTCTATTCGGTAATAAATTTTGCTAAAGCTTGGGACTTGATTGCTGTTCATGAGATGAAATGGAGGTTGAACGCCCCAAGCTCGATCGTCTATTTTGCTATTTGTCCTGATGATTCCTTGTTTCCGAGAACTTGACCTAGGGGATATCCGGTTGGCACGACTACTCTGTGGGCCTAAAAATAATGCCTTAGTTTCCCGGAAGCCACAAGGAGACCATAGAGCAACTTTTGTACCTGTGGATATCGTTCCTTTTGTCCATGTAAGACTTCACTTACGTAATATACCCTTCGTTGGACGTTGTCACGTGCTACGACCAGTACACTACTAACTGTTTGTGGCGTTGCAGCCATGTAAATCAGCAATGTTTCTCTTGATCTTAGAGATACTAAGATCGGGGCACTTGTAAGGTACTTCTTAAGCTCTTTAAAGGCATCATTTACCTCTTTAGTCTATTCAAAACTTCCATGTTTCTGAAGAAGCTTGAAGAAAGGAAGTCCCTTTTCACCTAACCGTTCTATGAAACGACTTAGCGCTGCCATACAACATGTTAGTTTTTGGAATAATTTCTTTATGGTCAGAGGGCGCATCTGGTTGATGGCCGGTATCTTTGCTGGGTTTGCTTCAATTCCTCTAGCTAAAACTAGGAACCCAAGGAGCTTTCCAAAAGAAACTCTGAGCACACATTTATCTGGATTTAACTTAAGGTTATACCTTCTTAAGTTATTGAAAGTCTCGGGTAGGTCAGAAATGTGGTCACCGGTGTTGATGCTTTTCACAACCTAGTCATCAATGTAGGCTTCTAGATTTCGACCTATCTGAGGATTAAAGGTTTTTTTGTATTAACCTCTGAAAATTTGCAACATCATTTTTGAGACCAAATGGCATCTTAGCATAGCAGTAAGTGCCATATGGTGTGATGAAGGAAGTTTTCTCTTCATCATCTTTACTCATATTAATCTGGTGATACCCGAGTACGCATCTAAACAACATAACAATTCACACCCAGAAGTATAGTCCGCAAGTTGATCAATGCGTGGAAGGGAAAAGTCATCCTTCAGACAAGCTTTATTAAGATCTGTGAAGTTAATACACATTCACCATTTCCCATTTCTTTTTCTAACCATTACAGGGTTGGCGAGCCACTCTGGGTAGTCGACTTCACGAATGAATCCAGCCTCAAGAAGCTTGTCGATCTCTAACTGGATTGCCTCCTTCCGATCAGGTGCAAAGCGCCTTAGCTTCTGTTTGACCGGTTTTTTGTTAGGCTGGAGAGCTAGCCTGTGCTCGATCACCTCCCTAGGGACTCCGAGCATGTTAGACGCCTACTAGGCAAATACATCCATGTTTGCTCAGAGGAAGGAGACGAGCGAACCTTCCTATTTGTGGTTAAGACCTATCCCGACCAGTACCTTTTGGGTGGATGCATTAACATTTCCTAACCCAGACGACATTTTGGCGCTTTTCGGAGAAGCATCTTTGTTGAGTGGGACCGCCTTGGTCTGGTCAGAAGGCTTCGGTGCCATCTTTGGTCTTGAGTGCTTGACCTGCATAGTAGGCGGATTAGTTTTCCTGGTCGAAAGTTCATCGACCAGTTCTAAGGATTTTCAAGCACATACATAAGTCATTTTTTGATCTCCTCGAACCGTAATGACTCCTTTTGGTTCTAGCATTTTTTAATTCTGATAACCGTAATGCGTGGCTATCAGAAATTTTGCCAATGTCAGACGACCGAGGATTCCATTGTATGCGGTTTCAAAATCCACCACATCAAATAGAATCTTCTCTGTTCGAAAGTTGTCAGGTCTCCCGAACGTAACCGGTAGGGATAATTGCCATATCGGTTTAGCGATAGAACCAGGAACTATGCCATGGAAAGCATATTTCACAGGTTGTACCTTCGACCTAGGAATTTGCATTTGTTCCAATGCTCTCGTAAAAAATATATTTAAAGAGCTACCTCCATTTATTAAGACTCGATTAACTTTATAATTATTAATAGTAGGTTCAAGTACGATTGGGAACCTACCTGGTCGAGTCGATGAGATGTGGCAGTCCTCTTTGCTGTAGGAGATAGTTGTCTCCCACCTCCTGGATGGCTTGATGTCGATCGGAGACTCGGCAAGGTTTACTTCCCACTCCACAACTTTCAGATGGTGTCTTTAGTCGTACGAAGAAGATCCTCCAAAGATCATATAACAGTGTGTTGCGTCTCCTGGTACTCCATCTTTTCGTTGTCATCTTTATCCTTCTTGGTGCTTGGTTCTCTAAGTTCTGTTATGGAGGGGAAAGGGCTTTTACCTGAGTAGTAGTCCTCCCGTTTCTTTTGCCAGGCCCGGCAGATGCGCAGATCATGTCTAGCTGCCTGGTGAAGTGGACACCACTTCTTTTTCTTCTTGTAGTTGTCGGCCGGAGCTTTCGCCTTGTTCTGACCGAAAAAGTTTTTTTTTGCCCTTGGTAAATTTTTCTGGGATCGCAAGAACTTCTTTGTTGTCGGGCTTGTGATTCTTCTTACCCTTCAGAGACTTCTTGTTTTTTCTTCTATTGTTTCTCTAAGCCCGGTTGAGGTACATTATCTTTTCAATCAATGGCTTCAAACTATTCAACTGCTTCGCTAGCGGCTGCATATTTGTCAGCCATGTCGAAAAGTTCGACAACCGTTCATGGAGGATTCATTGCAATATCATCCCTAAACCGTCGATTCCTTAGCCCTGCTTAAAAAGCTTGGATGATATAAGACTCTGCTATCTCTGGGATAGAGTTTCAAACCTGGCTAAACCTCTTGATATATTGTCGAAAAGTTTTATTGGTTTTTTGCCTTATCCGGTGAAGATCAACCTCCTTCCCGGGACGGTCGTACGTCCCTTGAAAGTTGGCGATTAGAGTGTCGCACAGCTGCTCCCAAGTGTAGATGGATCTGACCAGCAGGTTGAGCAACCACGACCGGGCAGACCCTTCAAGGATTGTGGGCAAGTAATTTGCCATCACGTTATCATTACCACCACCAGCTTCATGGTGGTAGTATAGATTTGAAGAAATTCTAATGGGTTTTGAGTCTCATTGAACTTCTCTATGTTGGCTGGTCAGAACCTGTCCGGCAGCGAACAGCTTGGAGTCCTATCGAGAATGCTCGACAACCCGTAATGGAGTCGTGGTGCCTTCTCTAAAAAGGAGCTGGATTATAGTCGGTCGGGGACCAGTTTCTTAAATTTTCGTACATAGTATCCGGCGTCTTTGACCACCTGCCTAGTTCAGATGATAGCGAAGGTCATCGGAACCAAGCGGTCGTTCCTCTTGATGAGGAGGAGTGGCTGTTGGGAAGAGCCGTCTTCCCTCATGATTCCCTGGTCGGAACCTGCGAGGGGGTCTTGGAATCGTTCGAATTCTGGCTAGCAGTGTGCATTTGATGAGTCGAATGTCCCTCCGACCTTCCATCTTGCCCTATTCGACCTGTCATACGTTGTGAGGTAGGAATTGGCGAATTAACTTATCGACGTCCGTCAGTTCGTGCGCTTCCAACAGTTGGTGCTTGAGCTCCCGTACCATTTCCATCAGTATGTGGTGGCGAGCCAAGCCGTAGAGGAATGTGCATGACATCTTGATCGGTATCTCTAATTGCGTTAACCTCGTGGTGCCAACAGTGATCCTCCGACGAGCTCCCGTTGTAACTAAGGGAGAGCCTTCCAGTGCTTCGGTAAGGAGCCTCCACGATGAGGAGCAGTAGGATATTACCGCCTCTAGTGGGCTTTGAGGTGGTCTCAGCCAGATCCGGCGGATTGCCGACCGTATGCTGAGTTTCACCATGCCCACTTAGCCTACTATCGGTGATAACTTCATTGACACCCTCACAAGATGTCGATTGGCCCCTGGAATACGTAGGAGCCGTTGGCGAATACTGGTCGTCCATGACAATATTGAGAGTACGTGGACTCTCTGATTGCAGCATTGGGCTGCTGTCGCCATTCTTGCCGGTTGGATCGACCGAGCTTGTAGAGGCGTTTGGACGTTTCGAACTGGTCGAAACGAGTGGTTCCTCTGGGAGCGCCACTGATGGTGGTAGTAAATCCTCATCCATCTGGTCGATTTCGCTAGTCTCAGCGAATGGTGAGGTGGTGGAGGAGGAGGAGGATGACATCTTGTTTTCTTCCATGGCGCCAATGCATGCGTCCATGTCGAGGTTGGAGTATTCCGCCAAGTCAAATTAGTTTTCCTCATCCCAAGTCCCTGCCATTTTTGCATGAGCGATGATGGAGTGAAGGGATTGAATGAGGAATGCTTGAGCGAAGTAATCTTCTAGAACTTAACGCCTTCTTCCCCACGGACGGCGCCAGCTGTCGACGATCGAGTCGCCGATCTTACAAAATGAATAGAGAAAAATGACAAAGAGTTCTTGGGAGATAATGAGATTGCTCTTTATTGCTATGAACTAGATCCTTTATAGGGGGTGCCCTCAACAAGGCAGTGGACTAATCCTAATTACACTGAGCGTAATGCTTGCTATGCTATTGAATCAGACTTGAAACACGAATCAAATGTCGATTGCGATGCTTCAATCCGATGCTTTGTTCCTCCGTGATCCATCTTTAAATAACTATCGAAGGGGTGGAAGTTACTCCTGGAGAAGTCGCCTGTTGGAAGTGATGCGTCCGGTCGGAGAATCAGTTACAGTTAATAAAATAGCAACCGATTGTCGGTTGGTGTCTGTGAGATACTAAACCGTATAATGGTTATTGTTAGTGTCTTAGGACCATGAAATGTCGCGTGGTATGGACAAATATGACATGTGTTCCATTCATCACACGGTAAGGTATATACTTGGAATCGGGTTCGAGTGTCAGTTCATTGCTTCTACGAGCAGTCATCTGGTCGGGTATTAGGCACATGAGCTTATCCGACTAAGATACCCATTATGTAACATTTGGAATCTTTGCGACCACAGGGGTCGTTAGCCTCAGGGGTTACGACCATGAAGACATATGGTCTTTTAATTATGTATTAAAGTAATACATAGAGATTTTAATCCTCGTCAGTTATTTATTTGAACCATCTGTGATGTGTATTTATCACATATGGTTTTACTTTATAACTGTCTATGATGTATATTTATCCCTGACGGTTCTACTTTAGAACTATTCGTGATGTCCAACCCTATTTATATTCGGACTCTAAGGTTTGTCCGCACCCTCCACTCAAAACGATTAAGTTTCTCCTCCCCCGAGCCCGTCGCTGCCATCCTCGATGCCGCCTCCTCCTCGAGCCCAGTGCGCCTCCTCCTCTTGACAGGCGCTTCTCCTCCCTCGAGCCCACCTCCTCCTCCCCGAGCACGTGCCGCTGCCTCCCCGAACCTGGCGCCCCTCCTTCCCCGAGCTGAAAGCATCTAGGCCCCTAAAAATTGTTTTGGTAATTAATGATAATATGTGAATATGGGACTAACATGTTTATTGAGTATTTACAAGGTTAAGTCCTAATGGTGAGTTTGATAACTTGAAGATGCATGCTAAAGGACAATATGAAGATCAATATGGTTCAAAGACAAGGTACAAGTAGTCTAGGATCATTTTTATGTTTGACCGGTCTTAGGAGAAATGGTTGGAAGACCGGATTTTAGGTTAAATGCCGTACTATTAAGAGGGATCATGACTAGTAGCTTGATAGCATATTCTTGTGGCATTTGGATCAATTTAGGATCATGCATGCATTTGGAATTTGTTTTGGAAACCCAACTGTGCATTGTCAGGACAATCGGTAGTACCGGTGTTGTATTGGAGGTACTACCGCTCAGCGGTACGACCAGGCTTGTGGTGTGGTACTATCGCAATCCGGTTGTTTTGAAAATATGTTGGCGGTACGTTATTTCCAGAGAGGCACCTTTTTTGGTTGAGGTACAAACCCTGAGAGCGGTGCTACCGCAGTTGTTCAAGCGGTACTACCGCACCCCGGTATTTTCGAAAGTTAAGTGGTATGTATTTTCTAGTAGGTACCCTTTTGGGTCCTTTGAGAAACGGTAGTACCGCCCTTGTTGAGCGGTATGACCGACCAGCAGTAGTACCGCATGATGGTTGACGGTAGTACTACGCCGAAGTTTCCAACGGCTATGTCAGAGCAGTTAATGTCACTGTTGTAGCCGTTACGGAGCCGTAGTTGAGGTGCGCTAGTATCGCATGTTACTTGGCGGTAGTACCGTATTTCACTGAAAGTTGGGGATTTTCTCCCCAACGGTCATATTTGTTGGTTGTATAAATACCCCTCCACCTGCTCAAGGACAGTTAGCAAGACAATATTTATCATCCTTAGAGCCTTGAGCATCCTTCTAACACCTCAAATACACTTGTGCATTCATTGTGAGGTAGTCGAGCCAAAATTCAAGTGCGTTCATTCTAGATTGATCCATTACGCTTGAGTGCCGTCAAGCGAAGGTCGTTGATTCATTACTCTTGGTGTTTTGCCAAACACCTAGACGGTTTGGTGGTGTTAGCATGGTGATCTCTTCAAAAAGATTGTGAAGAGGCCCGGTGCCAAGATTGTGAGTGGTTTGGTGTTCACCATCTCCGGAGCGGAGGAAGAACAACCACTAGTGATCGAGGGAAGGCTTAATTCGTGGAGCCGGCTTGATTTGTTCAAGCTTCCTTAACATGGACTAGTGAAGATCGGGAAGTCTTCAATACCACGTGAAAAACTTCATTGTCTCAATTGTGGTTATTTCTTGTCTTTACTTATTCCGTATTTACAATTCTAGCATTTATCTTGTGTTGTATTGCTTAGCTAGAATTGTACCTAGTTTAGACTTAGCTCATAATTGGTTTAAATTATTAATTAGTCAAAAAGTTTAAAAACCTCTTATTCACCCCCCTCTAGTCGGTTATCCTTGATCCTACAAGTGGCATGAGAGCTTGGTCTCTCATTGATTTAGACTTAATCGTCTAAGAGAGAAAATGATGGCTAGTGAGGGAATTGCTATAGGAAATGCTCCTTTGTTTGATGGCTCTAATTATGCTTATTGGAAAATTAGAATGCCAATTCATTTAAAGGCTGTGAGTCCAAGCATTTGGAAAATCGTAAATGAGGGTTACGTCATGCCTCTTAATCCCCTACTTCCTACGGATCAAGAGGGGCATAATGCTCATTTAGATGCCCAAACTATGAATGCTCTCTTTGGTGCTTTTAACGCGGATGAGTTCAATAGAGTGAGCAACTTAGAAACCGCTCATGAAATTTGGACCACCCTCTCGGAAATCCATGAGGGAACATCCACGGTCAAAGAGGCCAAATTGTATAGGCTTCGGATCAAATATGTGACATTCGTAATATTGCCTCATGAAAACATCACTGAGATGTATTCACGACTCAACAACATTGTGAATGAACTCAAAGGTCTTGACACTAACCTTCTTGATGTTGATATTATGCTCAAGATACTTAGAGCTCTATCGGACAAGTATGAGACGTTGGTGACATCGTTTCTCAACTCTCCCGAGTTGCAAGAATGACGCCAACGAGACTCCTGGGCAATCTCATAACAAATAAATTGTTCAAGAAAGACAAGGAAGAGCTCTTGAAGTTATCCTCTTCAAAGAAGAAGATTACTGCTTTCAAGGCCAAAGTGGAATCAAGTGATGATGAGGATGAAGAAAAAGACTCCGAAGAAGAGTTTGCCTTCCTTGTGAGAAGAATGAAGAAATTCATGAGAAGACGCCCACATAGAAGCTTCAATTTCGACAAGAGCAAGAAAGGGCAATCCTCAAGTGACAACAAGCGTTATAGCAACATCCGGTGCTATAATTGCAAAGAGAAAGGGCACATTGCCTCTCATTGCCCCACAAAGAGGGATGACAAGGGCAAGTCATTCAAGAAGAAGGAGTTTGATGGCAAGAAGAAGCTCTTCAAGAAGCTTCACAAGGATGGCAAGCATGAAGCCCACATTGGAGAATGAGATTTCGATGAGGAATCAATCGACTCCGACTCCGATGAGGATGAGTCCCCCAAGAAGAAGGGACTCATTGGTATAGCTATCAAGGAGGCTCCATAACTCTTCTCCACTCCTACTTGCCTCATGGCAAAAGGAGATAAGGAAACATCCATTAATGATAATGAACCAACATATGATGAATTAATGGATATGCTTGAGGACTTGAATGAATATTTTGGAAAAAAATGTTAAAATATAAAGTCTTAAAGAGAGAGCATATCTCTCTAAAAGATTCTTATGAGGAGCTAAAAGAAGCTCATGACTTGCTTATCCAAGAAAATTCAAGCAAATCTTGCTTTAGTGTAGATATTACATGTGATATTATTGATGAAATGCCTAGTGTAGAAATTGCTAAGACTAGTGCATCTACTTCATGTAATGACCTACTTACTAAGTCATGTTGCTCTAATACTAACTCTAATCATGATAATGTTGAGTCTCATGATGCAAAGTTTGTTGTTGAAAACAATGAGCTAAAAGAGCAAGTGACCAAGCTAAGAAAAAGCTTAGAAATGTAAGAAACTGGTAAACAAGCCCACAAGGTTTGTTAAGAAAAACGGTAAGTATTGCCATAAGTGCCGGAAAATAGGACATTTGTAACAAGCTTGTCCTATCGGTAAGACTCCATCTTTTAGTATATATGATTCATGTTATATGCTTAGAAAAACTAAGGATGGTAAAGTCATTGCTAGATTTGTTGGCACTTCAATTTTAGACGCTAAAAAGAATGCTATTTGGTGCCTAAATCCTTGGTCACTAACCTCCAAGGACCCAAACAAATTTGGGTACCTAAAAGAACTTAATTCTTATTTTGTAGATGAACTATAAAACTAGTGAAAAACATTGGGTGCTTGATAGTGGATACACTCAACACATGACCAGTGATAGAAAGATGTTCACCAGATTCGAGAATGGTAAAGGAGTTGATAAGATCACCTTTTGCGATAATAGCAAAGGAAAGGTAATAGGATTGGGTAAAATAGCTATCTCAAATGACCTTTCCATTTCCAATGTATCTTTAGTAGAATCATTAAATTTCAATTTGTTATCCGTTGCTCAAATATGTGATATTGGTTTAATTTGCTCATTCTCTAATGAAGGTGTTACAGTTTCAAATGCAAAAGATAGCTCTTTAGTTTTCAAAGGTTTTAGATTTAGAAATCTTTATTTGGTTGATTTTACTTCATATAAATCTTGCTTAAAAACTTGTTTAATTGCAAAAACTCATTGGGTTGGCTTTGGCATAGAAGGCTAGCTCATGTTGGAATGATTCGACTTACAAAGCTTTTCAAACATGATTTAGTTGTTGGCTTGAAAGATGTGAAGTTTGAGAAAAATAGACTTTGTAGTACTTGTCAAGCCGGTAAACAAGTCGCTAATTCTCATCCTTCCAAGAGTATCATGTCAACCTCTAGAGCATTGGAACTCTTACATATGGATTTATTTGAGCCAACAACCTATAAGAGTATCAGGGATAATAGCTATTGTTTAGTCATTGTGGATGATTACTCTAGATACACATGGGTATTCTTCTTAGATGACAAAGCTGAAACATCCGGTATTTTCAAAAGTTTTGCAAAAATGGCTCAAAATGAATTTGATTTCAAAATTAATAAAATCCGTTGTGATAATAGTTTCGAGTTCAAGAATACTAAAGTTGAAGACTTTTGTGATGAACTTGGAATAAAGCACGAACTTTTCACAACCTACACTCCAGAGCAAAATAGAATTGTAGAAAGTAAAAATCGTACATTAATTGAAATGGCTAGAACAATGCTTGATGAGTATAATACCTCCGATAGTTTTTGGGCGGAAGCAATTAACACCGCTTGTTATGCCATAAATCGTCTTTTGAAAAAGACTCCTTATGAGTTTCTTGTTGGAAGAAAACCGAACATCTCTTATTTTCATGTATTTGATTGCAAATATTATATTTTAAAAAAGAGTGTTCATCTTTCAAAATTTGTAAGTCGTTGTGATGTTGATTTCTTACTTGGTTATTCTTCGAATAGCAAAGTTTATCGTGTCTTTAACAAAAACTCCGGTTTAGTTCAAGAAAGACATGATGTCCAATTTGATGGGACTAACGGCTCTAAAGAAGAGCATGAGAACTTGGATGATGTAGATGATGAAGCCTTAAGAAAAGCTATGGAGTACATGCAAATAGGCGATATCAAGCCTAAAGACGATCCATCATCCTGTCGAACCCGGGATAGAAAGAATCCCAGATTCTCTGTGCTTACAACACTAGTCTAGGAACAGCTAGTGTATACAGTTTATAAATATGGTAACAAGTCCACATCACGCACTTTATTAATAATATCAGAGTATTTATAACAAAAGTGCACCTGGCCTAAAGAAAATTACAGCAGAAAGCAAAAGATAGTAGTAGGCCAAACGATACGCCACAGCAATAAATGCGAAGCATGACCTAGCCGTCTAAGTCCTCCTCGTCCATGAGGTACTCCTCCTCTGAGATTATTTGCAATAAGCAAGGATGAGCACAACTTCCGTGCTCTCAAGTTACACCCAATAATAGAATTTAATGCATGCAAGGATTACAAAGGAAGGCTTATAGGGTTGTTTTTGCATAAAGCCATGTTTCTTTCATATATTCATACTAAGTTCCAAAGCAGTTATTCTATAGCTAAAATTTATTTTATAAATTCTCAAGTTTTATAGTAGGATAACCTCCATATGAAATATGGTGCTGGATACCCTCCGATCACATGGCCAACCGCCCATTTTCCCAATTGGATAAACTATCCAAAATCATTTGTCCAAATCTTTTGAAAACCAAAACCAAAGTCTAACTTTGAGTGGCAAATGCTAAACATGTCCAAGACCATGGACACTGCTATTCGAATAGTTTTACACTCTGTAGAGGTGGTACAACTTTACCCACAAGAGATAATTTGCTTTTGATGTCGGCCAATACATGCTTCGGAAGGCGTGCGACTAAGGAATTATCACAAGGTCGTTACAATGCTTTACCCTAAAGTATTTATATCCGCTAAGGTTTCACTTCCATTGGATTATCCATCCTCCGAAAGCCCCCTCTTGCGCGAAGTGGGAATACTGTCTATCTAACACCCACACATCAACATGGCACAAATAACAGTAGAGTATTACAAATTATTAAGCCTAGTCCTACTCACATAGGACATGTGGTAGTACGGTGGAGTTTAGCAAAAGCGGCTCTTAGGCCAGTCCTTAAACAACTTGGGCAACATACCAAAACCCTGGACTTGATCAATGAAAAGATTCAATCCTGTGCATTAACCTGCACCATCCTGACATCCATTTTGCCCAAGTTTAAACCACCTTTATTTTATTTTTGTTTTCAAAATGATTTGCAAGAGAGTCCATGGTAAAACAATACCATGGGCTTATTTTTAAACAAAATTGAATCCTTGGCTAAACTCCCCAAATTAAACAATTTTTGGTCTAAGCATGTCTCTGCATAACATTTTCAAATGATCCTAGTTCATACTAATGTATCAACCAGGTTTTATCTAGGGTGGCAAGATATTTAGTTCAATACCAAAATTTGGCAATACAAGGGATTTTAGGTATAACTATGAATTTAAAATAGGTATTTAAATAACTGAATTTAAATAAGCATGCAATACATAATTTAAAACAGAATTTAAATAATTTTAAATACTGGGATTCAAATATGATCAAAGAATGTAACTTGCCTTGCTCAAAAGTCTGGTCATTGATTAATTCTGGTTCTTCGGACTCGTCGAAATCTATACGTGAAAATAAGTTAAATTCAAATAAAATTCAAAATGAACTTCAATGAACTCCAAATGAAATAATTTTAGTTTAGATAGCTATTTTATGATTTTATATAAATTTAGAAATTTGAATCACCTAAATCGGAGTTCGTATGAAGGAATACGAGCTCTTGGAAGTTTAAATCTGACTAAAACCCTAAATTATGAATTTATTGATTTTCCCGAATTAATTTTCTAAAGGAAAATCGAGATTATGACGTCAGCCCTCAGAAAAAGGATTTCCGGCCAAAATTATTTTTAAAAGGAAATCAATGAGTCTATGACAGGTGGGGCTAGTCATACTTGGGAGGGTGGTCTAATCAATGGGGTGGTCGTGGTCACTAGGGGGGTCGTGGTCAAATGGGGAGGTTGTGGTCGCTGGGAAGGTCTTTGCAAAAAGGCCAAGAGGTGGTCTCCAGGACCACCTGAATGTCCAAACGAGAGAGGGCTTCACTGATCGCGGTGCTCACCTTAGATGCTCGACGCCAAGGTTTAGCGGCGGGGACTTTAGGCTCCGGTGAAGCGCGTGCTCCGGCGGTCCTCGAGTCGTGTGAGTGCGTGCATTGGCTTCGCGGTGGTGCGGCGATGACGAAGGTGTGGACGACGAGGCCGGAGAGGGCTTGACAACGACGAATTTGGCGGCTGAAGCTCCTCCGGTCACCGGTGGTGATCTTCAAAATTCGAGCGAGAGAGAGAGAGAGAGAGAGAGAGAGAGAGAGAGAGAGAGAGATTGGAGGGATGTGGGTTGAGGTGCTGGGTTGAGGAGATGATGGCGATCCCAGGGCTCTCTTTTATAGGGCTCGGGGGTCACTGAGGCGGCGAGGACGTGCGCGGCCGTTACATGCCGGCACGGCGGCGAGGTTAAGAAAGTTAAAAAGGGTTTAAGGAGGAAGAAACGGGTGCCTCAAGTGCGTACGAGAACGTGGGTAACAATGGCATCAAATGCGTGCGAAAAGGGGAAATAACAGGCGAGTTTAATGAGCTTAGCGAGGACGACAAGGGCAGCATCGTGAGGAGGAAGAAAGGGCGGGGATGACGGCACTGTAGACAGCGATCCCACCTGTCAGCGAAAGAAAGTGATTAGGAAAGGTAACGGGTGGTGATATGGCCGTTGGATTTAGATCGGATGATCTAAATTGATTTGAACGTTTCGACCGTCCGAAGATGTTATCAAGATCTAGCCATTGAATTTGAATCGGACGGTCCACATTGCTTGGGACGTTCAGACCGCCCCGAACAACAACTTGATCGAGCCGTTCAATTTAGATCCAACGGTTGAAAAGGGTTGGAGACGGAATGTGCAGGCGAGTAGGCCAACTGGGCCACGTGCGCGTGGAGAATAGGAGTGGGCCGGGGAAGATTGGGCCCATTGATTGGTTGAGAGTTTCTAATTGGTTTAACAATTTATTTAATTCCAGAAATTCAAATAGGCTTTAGAAAATAGCAAATAAAATCTAAAAATTATGAGAAAATTCACAGAAATTTTCAAAGACATTATGGACTTAAATAAAATATTTCTAATTTAATATTGGTAATAGTTTTTGTAAATAAATTTGTTTTGGCTTTAAAGTAATTAAATAAAAGTTTTTAAAAAGTCCAGAAATTTCAAGGAAAATAATTTAAGTTTTATTTTGCCAAAAGTAAAAATTTGGGATGCTACAAACCTACCCCCCTTAAAGGGAATCTCGTCTCCGAGATTCATACTAGTTAGTAGAAAGGAACTAAGGGGGATAAACTTATAACAATCACCAAGAACCAAGAAAGCACACAAGAGCAAATTTTTCAAATAACTTTTATTTTAGTAATATTTTAGAGTTTGGTTGTGGCTGCCACAAAAGCACGACAGCCCACAATTCGTCTACGCGAGTAATAACTAACCAAAAGGTTAGGATCTATGACTAAGGTCTAAGCCGAAAGGGTATGACTATCAATCCTCTGTCTCTTCGGTGCTGGTGTCGAAGACTCTCCCTGAACAGAGGAAGAAGTGTCATCAGCCTTAAGCAAGGCTAACTCCTCTTCTGCCTCCTGCAGCCTCTGCTGAGTGGTGTGAAGCTCGCTCAAGGATATTCACAAGTCGAAGGTTTGGATTTTGGTGAAATCTTTGCTCCCGTAGCTAGACTTGAGTCAATTTAGATATTACTTGCTTTTGTATTATGCTTTGATATTAAATTATTTCAAAAGGATGTTAAAAGTGCTTTCCTAAATGGTAAAATATCCGAACTTGACTTTGTTGAACAACCTCTCGGTTTTGAAGATCCTAAAAATCCAAATCATGTCTATAAACTCTCAAAGGTGCTCTATGGTCTTAAACAAGCTCCTAGAGCATGGTATAAACGCCTTAGAGGTTTTCTAGTATCAAAAGAATTCAAAATCGGGAAAATTGATTCAACTTTATTTACTAAAGTCTTAGATGATGTTTTCTTTGTTTGTCAAATTTATGTTGATGATATTATCTTTGGGTCTACTAATCAAGATTTTTGCAAAGAATTTGGTGATATGATGTCTAGGGAATTTGAAATATCTATGATCGGAGAACTAAGCTATTTCCTTGGACTTCAAATCAAGCAACTCAAAGATGGAACCTTTATGAGCCAAACAAAATATGCAAAAGATTTGATCAAGAGATTTGGCATGGAGGATGCAAAACCCATCAAGACTCCCATGGCAACCAACGGTCATCTTGACTTAAATGAGTGTGTGATTTGCTTCATGCCATCCTCCAAGTGATTTAGAATCCTCCTAAACTACGACCTCTGAAGTAATAGCAGTAGAACCGAACTTAAAGTTATTAAGTTATTAATTACAAGTATGTAATTGTCTTTAAACCCAACAAGAACACCAAGAAACTTGAGTTCTGTAGGTACTTCGACTAGGAAGTGGCACATGTATCAGCAACCAACCATTACTTGATGTCAAGTTCTACGGTGAGGCCATCCTTACATATAAACCAGAACTCAAGTTGCTTGGTGTTCTTGTTGGGTTCAAAGACAATTACATGCTTGTAATTAATAACTTCAAGTTCAGTTCTACTGCCATTACTTCTAAGGCAGTGGTTTTAGGAGGATTCTACAAGCACTTGGAGGATTGGTACGAAGCAAATCACACACTCGAGTGTGTCAGGTTCGATGAAGTAGGCCGTGATTCACCCGCACGTTTAGGATGAACGCCCAAGGAGTGAGCTAGCTAGCTGAATTTAGGCCTCGAGTTAACTAACAAGGGACTATATATTCATATTCATATATATATATATAAAGTCGGTTTTAAAGGCACAAGTAGCCACTGCTTGAAGATTTTATAGAGAATAGATCATCACATACGGTTCCTTAGGACAGACCGTCTGTGATAGCTGATCTATCACATACGGTTTCATCTACAAACCGTCTATGATAGTCAACTAGCACAGACGGTTCTGAATTAATAACCGTGTGTGATAGTCTGCATCACAGACGGTTCGAAAACCGTCTGTAATTATTTTATGTTATTACGGACTCATAAACTCAGACGACTCACGAAACTATATGTGATGATGTTTTTGAACCGTCTGTGTGGTGAGTGAATGCATGCGTTATTGCTATTGCGATTGACCTGGTCTTAGTGCGAGCTGTTGTTAATTGATTGGCTGTCGCCCTGCGTAAGAGCATAAGAGCAATAAGCCAGGGGCCCAGCACGATTGACCTGGTCTTAGTGCGAGCTGTTGTTAATTGATTGGCTGTCGCCCTGCGTAAGAGCAGTAAGCAAGGGCCCAGCACAATGCCCAAGCCTGTAATGTGGTAATGTCTTACCAACCTTGCGTGCATGGATGTCTAGGACAAGACCGAATTTACTACTGCTGCACCGACAAACCCCGGACACACTAGGGATCTAAGATATTTTCAAAACATTAGGAATCTAAGAGACAAAATCTATGTGTGTGGGTTAATTAGAAACTAAGACACAGAATTAATCTGAGATTGAATAGGATAGAATAGGATAGCCTCATTAGCTCATGCATGTGATGAATGCCTTAAGTACAAGAGTCAATTGACTTTCATTTACGGAGAGGAGCAATTCTGGGAGTTATAGTAAAGTTAATTCACTTGGTACAAGCTATGTTCGATCAGATACTAACGGACGAGGGGGTGAGCTCCGACAAATTAAGGTACAATTCAGTAAGGCTTGCATGTTGAACCAGGGGTGGACCTACCATTATGGTAAGTTCTGGCATCCGTCAGAGCTTTGCCTGGTCCGAAAAACCTCCTACACCCCCGGTTTTTCCTCCCTCCTAGCACCGGCGTCGGAGAAGAAATAGGCTGCACTGCCGGAGCCTCCATTTGGCAAAGGGCAAAGGCAATGGCAGTGGAAACGTTGCTAAGCCGGCCATGCGCATGCGGTGTCTTCGACTCTTTGCGGCCCACCAAGGCACCCAGGAGTCCCAGCCCAACCAAAACCACCCGAGTATGTCTTAGTCTCACGGTTCACGCCCTCACTGCCAAAATCGACCACCAATCTCCACTCTCCACTCTCGATCTCTCCTAGTCCCAACCCTAGCCGGCTAGCCCTAGGCGGCGGCAGAGCGTAGGCGGTGAGCCGGGGCAAGGCGGCAAGCGCGGGCCGGCCAACGGCGTGGGTCAAGGCCAAGCAAGTGGTGACGGACGAACACAAGCGCCCGGGCGAAGCGGACGCTGCCTCGCCGACCGCCTCCCGACCTCCTAGCGCCCGGCCGACGTTCTTTGCGGTCTTGGTCTGCTGTTGGACTCTGCTTTGGCACTGGCCTCTTGGGCGGCAGTCTTGACAATCTGCGGCGTCTTGGTCCTAAGATAGCATTAGCCATTAGCAATGTCAAAATTTAACAGTAAGTGGTTGTGACTTATGATTTGTGAATGCTAAAATGGTATGAATTAGATGATATTGATATGAATAATGAATTAGTTTGCATATGGATTCTTTTGTTTTGAGTAATACTCTTTAGTCAGTGTTTACAACCCCGTCGTACCTTAAAATTAATCCTGGGTCCACCACTTTATTGAACCACCAAGCTGTAAGTTGTAACTAAGAGTACGTAGCAAGGTTCTTAATTAGCAGTCTAGTTAACTACTTTCACTTTTGATCCAAGAACAAATTGCTGTGGCTAGGTTGGGCCACGAAAGTTTTGCTAGGATTTTTTTTTTTAAAAAAAAAGATAAACCTTGTTTTTATAGAAATCAAATAAAAAGATACAACCGAGCTCAAACTAAAGAACAGACTGGGGATACCAACGACAAAAGCAGAACCACCTAACAAAAGACCTCACACTACCACTCCTTCTCTAAGATTCGATACAGAACACAAAACAAAAGCTAGAACACTAGCTCCAACGTATACCAAAATAACCCAACTAACCGCCAGAAATCAGTCTCTTGAAGATCTGAAGCTTCTTAGCCAGCCCATCGACACATCCAAAAAACCTTCTAGCTTCTTCTGGTTATCTTTTCGGAGAAGAATGCGTCATCGCTGCAAACACGATACAATGTTGAAAACAACTTCAAGTGGTTGTTTAGTAAAATTTTGCTCAATTACTCCCTTGTTCCTGTATTTCCAAATTGTCCAAGCAAAGGCTGTAAAACTGAGTAAGTCAAGACAATAATCATTAGCACCCCAATTATCCAACTATTCTAGATAAAAATCATCAAGAGACTCCAAAAGTCTCTTCCACTGAAAAGTCTCTATGAAACAAGTCGAGACAAATTTAGCCATTAAGCATTGAAAATTCTCCACCTGTACAGTACCGTGGTGCAACTTTTTTTCCCACTTGTCAAGACGCATCACGGCTGTACGATATAAATATATAAAACCTCCAACCAGCGCGAAAGCACGTACGATTACACCAAGTTGACACAATTATTGTCCCTGCGCAAGAATCAAACCGAATCCACGCTAAACTAACACAAAATTTCAGGTTAGGTCGGTCGTACGACGTGATAAGCTCATTAGCTAGCACTGCATCTGCATGCAGCAAGAGCGCGTAGCTTTAGCTCGTACTGGCAGTCTGACACGCAACTGTAAGTACTGGACGGGCGCATGTGGCTCGCGACGTCGCCGTCGCCGTCGAACAAGACGCGATGTATTCCCGTCTATGCTTGGTTTCGGCCTCGCCCGACGCGGCTCGGGTCGAGGTCGCCAGGCCCATGGCTGATCGAGTGCGTGGCCCACCGGCGCCGATCGATCCAGCGCCCTACGTCTATCCAGCCAGCAGGTCATGGACTGACGCGTCTCGTGCGCAGTGCAACGCACCTAAACCGCGGCCGGCCACCCTGCTCCGCTTTAGTTGTTGGGTGTAGGCTGTCCCTCTCTCACTGGACAAACTGCAAAGGGAAAGCTGTTTAGGGCTCTGGAACGGCCGATCATTGGCGCCAGAAACAAACCCTATGACATTATGCAACAACATCGTGATGCTATTACCATCGTAGACCGTTAGATCAGAAAAGAACATGTGATGTAGCAAACATTAGCACTGTAGCAGTTAATTCAATTCGTTATCCCCGAAATCAGATGGCTCGGTTCGTGAGAAAGTCATGGTACTGTGCTATGCGATTTCTAGCGCAGGTTATCTCAAGGTGGGGAAAAACCATGGACCTCTCACTACATTGTAATGGGGAATAGGATCGAGGTGGATCAGCTGCAGTCGTTTTCATATTCCATTCCACGCGCGTGTGGGGCGTTAGAAAATTGAAGATTCAAGTCGAGCATGAGTGGGTGGATTAACTCATATGGTCCGTTTGTCAACAAGTGTCTAGAAAAATATTTCCCGGTTTTTTATTCGCCATATGTTCCGAGTTCTACAAGGGGTATGTGACCCATGTAAATTTTCATACCGGACTTTTATAGGTAACATAGTTACATTGTCTTTAAAACATAAAGAGTCACTTAATTTATGCACGATAGAAGAGACCCATTACACAAGTTTTTTCTCGACATGCCACAAGAAAATTTTGATTTTTTTTTTTGGAAAAAGATAATCTCATGTGCGGATGTGCCCTATATAGGGGGAAAATCTCATGTTTGCTACGAGACTAGTATAGATCCGGGGCATCAGTGCTTGAGGTAGGTAGGGATGGCCTAGATTTGTCCATGCCAAGTAATAACAATCTCATGTGGCCTAGCTAGCATGTACTACCAGCTACCTTGGTGCACCTTACAATTTCAACGAGTAAGACTATTTCAACGAGTTCTCACCCGTACGGTCCAAAAATACGTATGGGTCAATAGGAGAAGAAGGTAGTAGAGTAGGTAAACAAGATTAGGAGATGGTGAAGAAGCACTGATTCTCCCTCTCTAATCATTTTGATTCTTTCAATACAATTGGTGTTATTCTTTTTTTCTTTCGCGATAACATCCGATCCGTTGAACCAAAGAAACCAAACAAACAAGATTAGGAGATGGTGAAGAAGCGCCGATTATCTCTCTCATCATTTTGATTCTTTCAATACAGTTGGTGTTATTCTTTTTTTTCCCCGAGTGAGTCGCTTGACGCCTCGCCAACCACTCATTTTTCACTTTCACCTCGTTGGCTCATCGCTGGCCATGTCGCCGCCGCGACGCGAGTCCCCAAGGGGAGAGAAGACGCATGAAGCAACGCACACCACACAAAAGGGGCAAAAGTACGTCGTTACATGCGATATCCCCCGAACATAATTGCAACATCCCCGGGCAACAGTTGCAACATTCTCGGACAACGGTTGCAACATCCTTGTACAATGGTTGCAATATCCCCGGACAATGGTTGCAACATTTTAGGACAATGGTTGCAACATCTCTGGACAACGGTTGCAACATCCTAGGACAATGGTTGCAACATCCCCGGACAACATCCCATAGATCCCCTGACAACGGTTGCAACATCCTAGGACAATAGAAAAAATGTTGCATCTGTAGAAAAAAAAATGTTGCATACCGTTTACGACGATATTGCAAAAAACTTCAACACGTTTTTTCTCAGATATATGCTTTGTTTTTTATTCTAAGCTTAGATGATGTTCATCGTGATGTTCTTTGAGATGATGTTAATGCTCACGGTGATGTTCTTTGAGATGATGCATATGAATCATTTGTTCCATTATCACCAAAAAAATATGATGTGTTTTGAACTCAGGAAATCTGATGATGAATTAGCACTATCTTTATACCGACTGTAGCGTGATGTGTATCGATCACTAGTAGCAAAGCAAACAAGGAATATGTTACTTGCTTTTAATAATTTTTTCATGATAATGCCAAACAATGTCAAACTGGTCAGTGGTCACGTGGAGTCAAGTGGGTGTGTTGTGTGAAAGCCATACGATGAGAGATTCAAATTGGACGTCCTCATAGTATAGTTTCCCTTAATATTAAGGGGACTCGCTACTTGTGTCGAGGAGTAGCTAGAAATCGATTTTATTTTAAAATAATGTTATTTTAAAAGATAATTACAAAAATAAATAACTACCCCAAAAAATTACAAAAATGGCTCAACGACAAGTAGATATTGCCAGTTGAACTGGCGACAGGGCCTATCGCCAGTTCAACTGACGACATGATCCCATGTATAAAAACTCCCCAGAAATCACTCCAAAACTCATTTCAATTGCAGAAAAAAAAAGAAGAGAGGAGGAGAGGGAGAGAAGGAAGGTAGCGCAGCTCTGCTAGTTCGTCGTGGAGGAAAGAGATTGACAGAGCATCAGATCCGGTTGGCCATCTTGCAGGTGTATTTTTTTTCAACTTTGTATATTATGCCAAATTATGTAGAATTAAGTACATCATTTGAGCTGTAGCGAGTAGAATTAAGTAGAATAGTGAGTAGAAGTATGTACTACATCATTTGAGCTGTGTATAGTGTAGTCTGTCGTGCACATGTTATGAATGTTACAGCACTTGAACGATTTAGGATAAATCTGCAGAAATAAGAAGACGCCTATTACAAATATGTAAAAAATAATTATAGCTTTATTTAGTTTCCCATTTGTGCATGGTAATTATATTGTTAATGTCAAAAATTAATTTTTAAACTAGGAAAATAGGAAGAACTTTGTTTATTGTTTATATTTGCACTTGAAAAATATTTAAAAATATCCTTTAAATTGGAAGATCGTATTACAAATCTGTTTAAATTGTTGAGTAGCTTAAACTTGGTTTACATTTTTATGTGATAATTATTCTGTTAACGCCGAAAATTATTTTTAAAGTAGGAAATTTGGTTTTTGTACATGTTTCGTAGTCTTGACAATGCATACACTTAATTTTTAGGTATGACGGATGCAAGCCACTACGAGTTACTTGACCCGGTGATTGACGCGCATCACCGTAGCCGCCTCAGTACCATGCTCCCCCAGGAGGGCGAGGCACCGATTGAGCTTGGCGCATTGTAGCTGCGTGCGCCCATCAAAGCATAGAGGCTGCACCTAGACTGGGTTCCAAGGTACGTGTAGTTCTGACCTTCATTCACTCAATTGATGTCTTACTACTTTGCGTGTAGTCACGTTTGTTCTTAATCGTTTCGACGTAGGTTGAGAGCGGTAGGCCTCCTTCCACCAGCGAGGATGGTGGAGGCGATGAGGGAGGACGACCAGGACCGCGGTCCTGGTCGTACGTCTAGGCATTTTCCATACGATCGGGCCCTACTCACGACGCTGGTTGACCACTGGAGGCTAGAGACGCACACGTTCCAACCTTCAATGCGGGGAGATGGTGTCGACCCTTCAGGACGTCACCTTTCTTACCGGGTTGCCCTACAATGGGTTCCCTATGGCAGCGTACGACATCCTGACCATGTGGCGCACGGACCTCCTAACGAGGTTCCACAATGTGCTGCCACTAGGCAGCAGGTACACGGAGTTCAGCAGCCCTCATGGGCCGACGTTGATGTGGATCTGCCAGTTCTATGTAAGTCTTTGTAACTATTATCCTTTCGCATCAATTCATATGTGAACCTTGCTAACGTGTACATGTCTTCTTGCAGCTTGAGCGTATGGCAAAAAACGCAGGTGATGTCATTGTTAGAAGGCACTTCGTGGCCTACCTGCTATGGCTATTCGGGTGGGTCATGTTCCCAGGGTCTCACAGCGACAGCGTCGACAAGCACTACGTTCGGTACGCACATGAGCTGGCGGACTGGTCGGTGGTCGAGATCCAGCCCTACGCCTAGGGTCCGGCCGTGCTGTGCGTGATGTACCGTGCACTGTATGACACATGCCACCAGGCCCAGGATAGCTCCATCCTCTCTGGATGCCTGCTACTTCTACAGTTGTGGTCCTTCGAGCGCTTCTAGATCGGATAACCATAGTTGGACTTGGGAGCGTACGCGGTGAGCTTGTACACCGAGGATGATGTCGTGGACCGGCCGACCATAGTGTCATGATAGGGTTGGTACTCGATATGGTGTCATGACAACCAATCTAACCGACGTGTACAATTGGGTCATAAGCGGCGCAAGGTGCCTCCCTTTGGTTGGTATTGTGGACGCAATTCTCCACGATACGACAAACTACTTTTTTTAACAGAAGCAATAACGCGTCACTCACCATGAAAAATGACAGAGTACTTTACTCCACCATGGTTATCAAGTGCATGGAGGAGAAGAGCAAGAAGGGTGAGATGCATCGGGCATTCAAGATGGGTACAAGGGAGATTCACTTCGAGATAATGTGCAGGGATAAAGGACGCCGCGGGACGAACCGCCAGAGGGTCACCCATGAGTACATGCTACGCCGCAGTAGTTGCATATGTACTTTTAACAAGCCTCTTCTTCTGCATAGACTCTGCTCCCATGTCATGGCCGCATGTTCAACGGTGGCGCAACATCCCGGCGAGTACCTCTCTGACTATTTCACCAAGGAGGTGGTGATGCAAACCTGGAGTGGAGAGATGTATGGTTACGCCATGGTTGGCCATTTCACTAGCCATCCGACCTGGGAGCAACTAATCTGGGCCGCGGACATTAATATGCTCAAGGGAAAGCTTGGCCGGCGACAGGTACGATGCATTAGGAATGACATGGACGAAACAAAAGCCGGACGTCGTACGAAGAAGTGCTCCATTTGCAGGGAGTCTAGGCACACCTTCAAGAAATGCCCCACTAGAAATCCTCAGGACGAATGAGATATCGGCACTCCGGACGTCGCCACGGGAACCTCATCCGGTCGATCGACTCGAGGCAATCTACATGAGGGACGTTGAGGTTGCGACCACGGGAAAGCACAGACAGTTGTAATATGTTATTGCAAATGTTCTAAATTATAATTTTGATTTTAAAAAAACTAAGTGTTATGATGTTTTGCTGAATGTTATGTAATATCAATGTGATTTATCGTAGTTTTGATATAAACCAAGTGTTATGACGTTTTGCTGAATGTTATGTAATATCAGTGTGATTTGTCATAGTTTTGATAGTAATGGCAAATTCATATTTGTTTCCTTACATAATATGAAGTACATGTACATGAGCAAGTGATGGCAAGAGGTCATTTCTTCAAAGTTCTCCACCGTGTATGAATTCTTGGGCGCATCGCAATATCACTTATCTTCCTACTTACGAATCATTGATACTTCAATCGTCCTCGCAAAATTCTTTAGAAATTCACCGCACTAGAACAACATACGGCGATCACAAAATGTTTTTGCGAGTCTAATAGATGTTGTACCGTTGAAAATCTATGAAAATCACAAACAGACCAACCAGTTTAGGGTATCAGCTTCCTATCGCCAGTTAAACTGGCGACAGGGAGCTGGACCGGCGACAGGGGGTCAACAAGTCCCTATCGCCAGTTCAAGAAGCTATTTTTGTAATTTTTTTGGCGGCTATTTATTTTTGTAATTATCTTTCAAAATAATATTATTTTAAAGAAAAATCGCTAGAAATCAGTCCTAGGGTCACCTGAGATATACACACGTGAGTATGGGCCCGTGCGAACACTATGTAAGAGATTCGCGCAATCATTAACTGGGTGTATACTACAGTCATGTACCTCTGCATTTGTTGGTGTGTATGCTGCTCAAAACATCCACCGCTGTCCGCTCATCTGAACTCCAGGCCATTTCTTGCGCGTTGAGCAACCATACTGGCCCATCCTTATACATCAACTTTACCAATTACTCCGTATGTTATTTTTTACTTTTTTAAGGTATCCAAGATGCAATTTTGATCGATATTTTTTATAATTTTAAATAAAGATGAACTAATAAAATTATAATACTATGAAAATATTTTTAATGACAAATTTAATAGTATAATTTTCATATAGCCAATCTAGATGATTTTAAATCTATTGGTGATCAAACTTTAGAAAATTTGATGGCACAGATTCTACGTTGTCAAGTAAAAACGGGGGGCATTGGCCTAATTATCATACTACCTATGGTGAGAGGATGCTCCCTCGTTACACCATTGGGTCAAAAGGTAATGGTTCAGATCGATCCATTTCCTTTTGTTTTTTATCTGATGGTAGCGTGGCACCTATTGTATTGTTGGAACCGGCGATAACCCTTTGCGTGAGAGAACAATCACAGCAAACACATAAGAGACACGAGAATTTGTTTACGAGGCTCGACAAAGCCTACGTCCCCGGGAGCCGATTATGGCGGCTCCGTCCATATGAGGAGTTTTTCTTTTTCTTTTTTTGATTAGGATTACAAGAGGTCTGCAGTATATATCTATACCTCGATTACATGTTTGACTCGGACTCTCCCGCTTTCCGGACACAACCCCTTCCTTTCACCTTGTCATATATAAACCATACACAACAAATCTCCACCTTGAACAAAAACACAGCAAAAGAGAATGCTTTAACACTCCTCGCACATTCGTGGCTGGGGGTTACCTCCTTACTCAACAACTTGTGACTCCCAACAAGTCGAGGCAATGCTCAAACTTGTTGGTGGTGACGGGCTTGGTCAACATATCCACAACATTATCATTAGTGTGCACCTTCATCAAATCAATGTCTCTAGCGTTGATCAACTCTCTGATCTTGTGATACCTTGCATAAATGTGCTTCGTCTTGGTATGATACACTTGATTCTTGGCCAAATAAATTGCACTCTGACTATCGCAATGCACCTGAACTCCACCTTGCTCAACACCTAGTTCCTTTACTAATCCTGCAAGTCATAACGCTTCCTTTGCAGCTTCAGTCACAGCCATGTACTTGGCCTCAGTTGTAGACAATGCAACAATATACTGAATTGATGACTTCCAACATATAGGCCCTCCACCTAGAGTAAAAACATACCCTGTAGTAGACCTCCTATTATCTAAATCACGAGCATAGTCTGAATCCACATATCTAACAACCAAAGGATTACCTTGTTGTCCACCAAAAATAATACCATGACTTCTTGTACCTCTCAAGTACCTGAATATTCACTTGACTGCCTTCCAGTGTTGCTTTCCTGGTTTTGCCATAAACTTGCTAACTTGACTAACAGCATGCGCCAAATCAGACCTTATACAAACCATAGCATACATTAAACAGCCAACTACAGTAGCATATGGAACATTCGCCATCTCTTCAAATTCTTTGTCTGATTCAGGACAAAATTTAGAAGAAATTTTAAAGTGTTTTGCCAATGGAGTACTTACTGGTTTGGCCGTGCTCATATCAAATCGCTCCAAGACTTTCTCAACATACTCCTGCTGAGACAACCACAGTCTCCTTGAGCTTCTACCCCTGTGTATCTCCATGCCCAAAATTTTCTTTGTTGCCCCTAAGTCTTTCATATCAAATTCCTGACTTAGCAAACCCTTCAAACTAATAACATCACACATGTGCTTTGCAGCAATTAGCATATCATCCACATAGAGTAGCAGAAAAATAAATGAACCATCATCAAGGTGTCGAACATAAACGCAATAGTCATACTCACATCGACTGTAGCCAATCTGCAACATGTAGGAGTCAAAACGTTTGTAACACTATCTTGGAGACTGTTTCAACCCATACAATGACTTCTTTAACTTGCATACCAGGTGCTGATTTTCCGGTTCAGTGAACCCTTCTAGCTGCTCCATGTAGATTTGTTCATCAAGATCACCATGCAAAAACGTCGTTTTCACATCCATCTATTCCAAGTGCAAATCCAAGCTGGCTATCAATGCAAGAACTGTCCTAATAGAAGTATGCCTCACAACCAGGGAGAATACCTCATCATAATCAACCCCTTCTTTTGTGAATACCCTTTTGCAACTAATCGAGCCTTGAACTTTTCCCTTTCTTTTACTGATATTGTGGGTTTTCTCTTGTAGACCCATTTGCACCCAATGGCTTTATCCTCAAGAAGATGAACTAGCTCCCAAGTCTGATTCTTCTGTAAAGACTCCATTTCTACTATCATTGCATTCATCTATCTATCTTTCTCCTGGCTTGTAATAGCCTCTTGAAAATTAGTTGGATCATTAGTACTAACAAGAAGAGCAAATGAAACCTAGTCTTCATACCCGAATCTGTTTGGAGCTTTCACATTAGTGTGTCGATGTCTATCTCTTGACAATTGAAAATTCTGCAAATCCTCTGAAGTGGAATCTGGAGGCAATGTGTGTGAATCGAGAGTTCTTGAACTATGTTCTAACTCTACCTGCACCGTATCTGAACCTCCAATCTGATGTTCTATCTCCTCTTTGTTTTGTTGTAACATTGATTTATCATCAAAGACAACATCCCTACTCATCACCACCTTCTTTGATGTCGGATCCCAAAGCTTGTACCCTTTAACATCTTTCTTGAAACCCAGAAAAATGCACTTTGTTGATTTTGCATCAAGCTTCCACCTTTCATCGGCTAGTATATGCATATAGGCTGGGCAACCAAAAATTCTTAGATTAATAAAATCAACCGAATTACTAGTCCATACCTCCTTTACAACCTTACCACCTAAAGATGCACCTGGTGATCTGTTTATGAGATAGCTTACCATGTTCATAGCCTTTGCCTATAAACATTTAGGAAGCCTTACATTCAACCTCAGGCATCTTGCTCGTTCACAAATAGTCATGTTCATCCTTTCTGCCGAACCGTTTTGGTGCGGTGTTTTGTGCACCGTGAAATGCCGTTGAATACCATGCTCCTCATAATATCTCTGAAACTGTGAATTAGTATATTCAGTACCATTATTAGATCTCAGATACTTTACCTTCCTGCTTATTTGGTTTTTCACCTCAGCTTTCCACACCTTGAACTTGGCAAACACTTAAGATTTCTTCTTCATGAAATACACCCACACCTTGTGGGAAAAATCGTCAATAAAAGTAACAAAATACTGAGCTCCACCCATTGACGGTTTTCTAGTGGACCCCCACACATCAGAGTGTATATAATCAAGTGTTCCTTCTGTTTCATGTTTACCACTTAAGAAGCTAACCTTAGACTGTTTTCCAAGAACACAAAACTTACAGAAACCTAACTTGCAACTTTTAATTCCTACCAATAGGTCTCTCTTATGCAATTCCGTTATCCCACGAACACTAAGATGGCCCAACCGCATATGACAAAGTTTTGCCATATCATTATGTGACTCCACGGAACTGACTCCACCTACAACAATGCTCCCTAGCAATATATAAATATTTCCAGCAATTCTCCTACCCTTCATCACAGTCAATGCACCTTTACAAATTTTCATGGTTTCCTTATCGTTATCAGCTTTATAAGTAAGATCACTATTATGTAAGGAACCTAGAGAGATCAGATTCTTTTTCAACCCTGGTATGCGCTTAACATCACACATTGTTCTAACAATACCATCATACATCTTAATTTCAACTTCACCTATCCCAACAATACTATGGCTCCCTAGGAATATATAAATATTTTCAGCAATTCTCCTACCCTTCATCACAGTCAATGCACCTTTACAAATTTTTATGGTTTTCTTATCGTTAGCAGCTTTATAAGTAAGACCACTATTATGTAAGGAACTTAGAGAGATCAGATTCTTTTTCAGCCCTGGTATGCGCCTAACATCACACATTGTTCTAACAATACCATCATACATCTTAATTTCAACTTCACCTATCCCAACAATACTATGGCATGTATCATCACCAAGGTAAACAGAACCAAAATTATCTGACCTGTATGAAGTGAACTACTCCTTGTTAGGCGTGATGTGATACGAGCACCCTGAATCAAGAATCCATGTATCTATCAACCGACCGTTTGAAACTGAGAGAACATCTGTATCGCTGCTATATATCCGAGTCATCTTTCCAAGCCACATTGATAGTCTTCTCATCACGCTTCCCACCATTCTGTTCTTTTAATTTTGGACAATCCCTCTTCATATGCCTCATCTCCTTGCACTTGTAGCACTCGATATTCTTTTTGCTCCTTGACTTTGATCTGGATTTACGCCTTCCAGATCTCTCCTTGTCTTGTTTCCTTCCACGATCACCCTTCGTATACAAACTATCACCCTGAGAGGTCTCCCTCGTGTTTAGCTTCCGCTGATTATGCGCCAACAGGGCCACGATAATCTCATCAACCTTGATAATATCTTTCTCGTATGTCAGAGTGGTGAACAAGTGTTCATAGGAAGGTGGCAATGAACACAACATAATAATCGCCTTGTCTTCAATGGCGATCTTCACCTCCAGTCGCCGCAGATCAGTGATCATCTGATTGAAGACATTCACATGCTGTGCAAGATCAGAACCCTCCTGCATCTTCGACCCGTACAACCTTTGCTTCAGATACAGCTTGTTCATCAGGGATTTGGACATAAACTGAGTCTGCAACTTGTGAGGTCATATCCATCACATGATACATAACTTGATCCGAAAGACACAACCGTGTGATCGTGGTTGCTTGCTCCTTTAACTCCTCCCAATCATCATCCTCTATGGCCTTCGGTTTTGCTTCGCGAGGTCCTTTGGAACAACCTTGCTGCGCCAACAGATCCTTCACCCTCGTCTGCCACAATCCGAAGTGACCAGCCCCGTCAATCTTCAACACTTCGAATCTGGCATCTGGCGTTGCCATCTCAACCCCGCTCTGATACCAATTGTTGGAATCGATGACAGCCCTTTGCGTGAGAGAACAATCACAGCAAGCACACAAGAGACACGAAAATTTGTTTACGAGGTTCGGCAAAGCCTACGTCCTCGAGAGCTGAAT
The DNA here is from genome assembly GCA_036346405.1 of Phyllostachys edulis. Lineage (NCBI taxonomy): Eukaryota > Viridiplantae > Streptophyta > Magnoliopsida > Poales > Poaceae > Phyllostachys > Phyllostachys edulis. The sequence goes on along the minus strand of CM070554.1, from coordinate 17,019,053 downwards.
TGCGGTGGCTCCATTCGTATGAGTTTTTCTTTTTCTTTTTTTTATTAAGGATTACAAGAGATCGACGGTACATATTTATACCCCGATTACATGTTCGACTCGGACTCATAGTCCGTACCGTGGGGGACTTCGCCCCCTACACCTCCATCCCACAATATCTCGTAACCCCACGTGTTACGCTCTCGTTTTTCGGATACAGTCCCTTCCTTTTATCTTGTCATATATAAGTCATACACAACAACAGGTATGGTAGGGTATACTTCTGCTTCCCCTCTGATGACATCATGTTTCGGTATGCATAGCGTTAGGCAGTCTGCAGTTAGGACGCAGCAGCCAGCGAGCTCACGCGAGGTCAAACTTAAACCCCTTCCAGAGCCCCACGGCGGCGCGCGCCGCCCCTTCCGGACGGCACCTGAGAACAACGCGCATTTGATCCGTGGTCATATTCAGATGAGGAGGGGAATTTGGCCGTTTGCGTTCGCGGGTTTTCCCTTGCGGTCTAGATGGGCTAAGAAGCTAACCAATATACTCACTAAAATAATCGTCAATCAAGCTAGTGCTCAGCAAAAGTAAAGCTAGCAATCGCGACCCGGACCGATCTCCGTTTAGAGAAAGAAATTTGGTGCGGTGGAAGAATTGAAGCATGCATGCCTATCAATGTTGCCACGAGGGATTTTGGGCCTTCTGGCCAAGACCATGTTTAATTAGCTTGTTTTTTTGTAAGGAATCCTCATCTTTCCATTATAACAAGGCAGCAGAGAGTCGCTTGCTACCACCAGAATTACAACTGTTGGGATTGAATCCGGCCAAAATATGGACGTGTCCGGATCCATCGCAGCACCAAAACCAGCCAACACATGAGCTACCTTATTACATGACCGATGAGCAAATAGTACTCTGGAGTCTAGAAAGTTACAAAGCAAACAATACTTAGCTTCCCTAAACATCACACCAATATTTGAAAGATCACGATCTGTGCTATCCATAGCAGCTTATAAATTTATAGCACCAGAACCGTACCTCTACAATTGGCATGTTGAAGTTGAACAATCTATGGAAATTTTTTTTTTGCTTTGTCACGACACGTACTATTGGGATAGTCATTTTGGGAAGGGAAGAACAAATCAAGACTTGAAGAAGAGGTTTTGGTGGAAAAAGATGAAAAGAGATATAGTGAATATATAGCCAAGTCGACATTTGTCGGAAGATCAAGATAAACCATCGAAACACTGCGGGGTTGTTACAACCCTTACGATGCAGATTGGAAATGGGAAGAAATCGGCATGGATTTCGATCACGAGGATTACCAAGGACACAAAAAGGATTTGATGCAATATGGGTGATAGTAGATGATTAACCAAGGTGGCACATTTCATACCAATTGACAAACATATGGAAAGAATAAGTTAAGGAAATTGTATATGACCAAGATAATATCTTTACATGGGATTCCAAAGAGAATAGTATCGATAGAGGACACGGTTTACATCTAAGTTTTGGAAGAAACTACAGAAGCCATGGGAGCGGTTTAGCTTTCGGCCACGACTTACCATCCACAAAGGCGGGGGACAGAGCGAGAGAGTCAATCGGTATTGGAGGATATGTTGAGAGCATGTGCTTTAGCTTATGGAGCAACTTGGGATAAGTGTTTGCCTTTTGAAGAGTTCTCTTACAATAATAGTTATCAAGCTAGTATCAAGATGGCACCTTTTGAAGCCCTCATGATGGCGAGAGTGCGAACACCATTGAATTGACTCGGACCTTTGGAGAAAAGCAGGTTGTTAGGTCCTCGAGATAGCCCAAGACTCGGAAGATCAAGTTAGGCGATAAGAGACAAGATGAAGATTGCTCAAAGCCGTCGGAAGGAGTATCTTGAGATAAGCGCAGAAAGGATTTAAGTTTTGAAATTGAGATCTGGTATATTTGAAGGTTACACCATTCAAAAGCAGTTCGAAGATTTCAAGTAAAGGAAAATTGGCCCCAAGGTATATTGGTCCTTATAAAATTGTGAAAAGAATTGGAGAAGTGGCATACAAGTTACATCGACATCAACCCAATCGGCATACATGGCGTGTTCCATGTTTCTCATTTCGAAAGTGTTTGAGGCGATAGCAGCGAGCAGTACCACTTGAAGAGATAGAAGCTGAGTAATGATCGACTTATGAAGAGGAACCACGATGGTACTTGACACTCTGAAAAGGCGGTTGAGAGGCAAGAATGTTAAGTTTTGCAAGGTTCTCTGGAAGAATCATCTTGAGGAAGAAGCAACATGGGAAAAGGAATTGAAAATGCAATTGAGATTTTCCCAACTCGTTCCCGACCTGCGTGAATCTCGAGTCGAGATTCCTTTAAAGAGGTAGGTTGAAACACTGAAAAATTTCAAAGTTTGAAAATCGGTTTGAATTCAAAATCGAATTTCAAAATTCAAATCAAAAATCAAATTTCGGTCAAATCTCGCCCAAATCCCAAACCCTAACCCTAACCCTTCTCCTCTCCTTCCCTTTCCCTCACGGCGCGCCTCGGCCCTCGCGCCTTCACCTTGTTGATCGTGATCGCGCGTCGTCAAGGCCTTGTTTAGCGCCGCCCTCTTGACGCGCTCAGACCGAGTTGCCGCCCACCTCGCCTCGCCTTCAATGCACCCCTGCCACCTCCCGCCCCAAGCAAGGCGCCACCTCGGATTGCTCGGTGAGGGCGCCGCCACCTCTGCGCCATTAAGGCCCCTTGCAGCCGCCTCGCCCTCACTGCCGCTCGACCCACGGACCGCCCAAACCTCGCGACCAACCACCTCACCCTGGCAGAGGCGACCACGCTGTCCCCATGCTCCTCCCTGCTCCCACCGCCTCATGGCTATAATCTTCGCCCGCTCAGCCTCCCAAGCTCACACTCGCTGGCCGCCTCCCCCCTTCTTCCCCGACCCCGGCAAGCCCCGCCCAGTTTCCCCACCAGAAGAGCAAAACACCCCACCCCTTGCAAATCCCCACGGTGCAAACCCAGAGCCCTCCCTACCCTCACGGTCCACGGCACAGCGCGATCTATGCGCCGCCGCCTCCACGCCCAAAACCCTAACCTAAAGCTTAGAGCCCACACGCAATAAACCCTAGGGTTTTGAGACCTACAGGCGCGCCTCCTCATGTTGTCCTCCCCGTCCATGTAACGCCGCTGTTGGCATGCCCTTCTTGCCTTGTTGTTGCATGCGCCTTATTGCTCCCGAAACGCCTCGCTCGCTCACGCCTGAAGGCCTTGTGGCGCTTTAGTACTAGCCAGCGCCCATGATTCCTCGACCTTTTGGCCTTGAGTGTAACGGAGTGGGCGTTCGACTGCTCGGCCCGTTTTCTTTTAAACGCCTGATAGAAAAGCCCAAGATCTTGTTCATCCTAAAACCATTAACAACACATTCCTTGCAGTAAAATTTGGTTTTATTCCAAAAATTCCGAAATTGCTTTTAAGCCAAAATTCCTATTCCTAAGCCTAGATTAATGATTATTTATTGTTTGTGTCTAAATAATAGATATAAGCGATAAAATGATTATTAATTATCGAACCCTAACTTGAGTTAGTATAGCCTTTCGTACCGTCTCGAAACCGTAAAGTCTAATCTAACTCCGTTCGGTAAATATACTTCATTTAATTTTCTTTCTCTTTTCGTATTTTTGTTGTACTTGGATTAGGCTCAAAGCGGTGGTTTATTGGTTTTGTGTCTTGGAGGTTTCGGCGTCGACGAGAGACTTCATCGCGGAGACAATTCGAGGGCCGAACCGGAGGCAAGTTGCATACCTTGAACATATTGAACCCACATGTCATATATTCATATTATTATCTTCATTAAAATATTTTAGCCAAGTATTTCAACAAAGAAATAATACTTTGGAATGCCATGTTGATTAGATATAAGTCCTTAACCCCACATATTAAACCACCTATTCTTGTAAGCCATATTTACCTTGACAACCTTGGTTCACATAAAATATTAGTAAATAGCTAAGTCATGAAAACCTCTGTTCACATGAATGTTGGCTTTAGGCCAATAGGATTTTGGGTGTAAGTTGAGGTAGTCCATTGAGTTGGGACCCAATATACTTGGTAAAATGGGTCATCGGTGAGATCAGGTGGGCAACAGCGGGTTACAAAGCAAACAATACTTAGCTTCCCTAAACATCACACCAATATTTGAAAGATCACGATCTGTGCTATCCATAGCAGCTTATAAATTTATAGCACCAGTTTCTACTTCAATTCTCCCATACCTACCAATGCAGCAAAATGCAAAGCTTGAAGACAGGCCTCCGCCGCACAATGAAGAGCATCTTGAACATTTGGCAAGATCCTAATTGATCATAGGAGGATTTTGGCAGAACCGTACCTCTACAATTGGCATGTTGAAGTTGAACAATCTATGGAAATTTTTTTTTTTTGCTTTGTCACGACACGTACTATTGGGATAGTCATTTTGGGAAGGGAAGAACAAAGCTTGTAAGGGTGAGAGAGTACTCATCCATCAAGTTAGCCTTTTGCTAACAGATGGCCTAAGTATCAATTTCTGCTGCCCTTATAGTTGAGCTAGATAGCTTGTCTAGCAGCCCAAAGACCTAGGAGCTAGCTGGATGCTCGTTTAGTAGACTGAAGGCGTGTGAGTCGTGCAGCGCTAATTGTGCAACGTAACACATACAATCTACACATAAGCTGCGCTTAAACTAGCTTGAATGGTTATGGCATGATGTATGCTCAGTGCCTTGGACCACTGTAGCATGACTCGTTGACATCATTTGTTTCATGGAAGAAGCGTGCGAAAGGGAACGAGCTTGCTGACTGCACAACTAATTGTCAATTGCGTACGTGTGTAATTGATGCACATGTACAAATGTTAGGCTAGGCAGCTCTCAGGTGAGTGAGATGGGTTATGACTTACTAGTCATCAACCCGTGTACATGCACAGTTAGTTATTTAAAAATACACTCTTTATTTTTATTTCAAAAGTACACTAAATATTTTGTAGAAATATTTTGCTAACATTACTATAGTCTATATTTTAGTACTTTTTTATCCTAAATATAAAATTTCAAGCTACAGGAATCAGAACCAAGAGAAGTTGAAAGCTATATTTTTTTGACATTTTCTCTCATAGAATTATTGTAGGAGCTTCTAATAGAGCCGCCAATTAATATAGATTTATATATATATATATATATATTATAGATTTATATATATATATATATATATATATATATATATATATATATATATATATATATATTTGTCTCCATGTGAGCAACTATATATATTGGCGGAGAAGTTACGATAGAGAAGAAAAAAAGAGGGAATATATTCATTAGAAAAGGAAAACATTTTCATGTATATCCATGTACGGAAGCAATTTGGCTCCATGTCTCCTATTCGGACACATGCATGCAACATTTATTTTGCTTTGAATGTTTCTAAGTTAATCACTTTGTACAATTTGATCATGAAACAATAGAACATATAACTGTATGAGACTCGTATATAGGTAGAACAGAGCCTTACGCCACAAGATGCATGGATGAGTTTTTTTTTCTTTAATTAATGTGAGAAGTTTTAGCTATTTTTTCTCATATTAATATGAGAATTTCTAGTTTTTTCTACCTAGGATTAAGGTGGGAGTTCCTCGATGAACCTCTAATTAGTATAGAGATATTTTTCCACCTAGGATTAACGTGGAAACTCCTAGAGGAGCCTCCAATTAGAATAGAGATATAGATTTAATTAGCATGATAATGCCTATTTTAAATAAAAAATCTGACTAAAAAAAAATTGGGAAAAGGAGATAGAAATATGTGTGTGTGTGAGAGAGAGAGAGAGAGAGAGATGGGTGCTAATGTATTATTTTCCTAGTGCAGTACAACATGGAGAGAGCCAAGTTAAGAAGTCATATCTCGGGACTCTAGAGTTGTAATTGGATCAGGCTTTATGCCTGCATGTGATTTTTTTCAGTTTCCATGTCGAACATGTTTTTTTAATACATATAAATCTCTACCATAGTGTAACATCCCAATTTTCTGAACTTTAAAAATCTTTTAAATAGTTAGTAGGAGAAAATTCACCATTTGGATTTTATTTGAATTTAAATCCAAAGCTTAATATGGACTTTATACATCAAAACAATTTAATATGATTAAAGTCAACATCAACAATGGACAAAACTATTTTATTTGGGTTCTATGAGCTTGGATATATTTTCTAGATTTTTCTAGAATTTTTCCAAGTTCATTTGCTATTTGTTATTGCTTATTTGAATTTCGATATTTTATTAAAAAGAAAAGCTATTAAAATCTCGAGAAAAAACCTCTGGTCAATTCCTCCCATTTCAGCCTCCTATGCACCATTACCGCTCAATTCGGCTCAGATCCCCATGCGCCGCTTCTGCCCGTCGCTGTTGGATCGCCGACAGACGATTGATAACGCCACGCGCGCCTCGCTCGCGTCTCTAATCGCGGGCTGCCATCGTTCTTCGTCCCCGCCTCCGACTCTTCTCGTGTTCGAAGGACTCCACCGCCGCCGCTTCCTTCGCGAAATCCCGCCGAGGTTATTTAAGGCCTCGAGGACCCGCTGGTCTCGTGATCCCGAGCCACGCCGCTCTTTTGCCCTAGCCACTACCCTTGTTTCGGCCACAGAGCACCGCCGCCATCGCCTTCGCTCTTTGACGCCGCCGAGTCTCGTGGTCACCGCCGCAGCTCGGTGCTCTCGTCGCCGCTGGAGGCCACCGACGGATCGCCTCGTCGTCGATCTCGAACCACCGCCGCTTGCCGAGGAATTCCTCTAGCGCCCGCCACTAAGCCCGGCCAGCTCCACCGCATCTCGCCACGGCCACCACAATCGCCCTCGAGGACCCGTGGAGCCCACCTCGAAGTTCTCGCGTCCTCCTCTAACTCCCGTAGTGAGTCTTGGCGCTGCCGCCGCCGCCGTCCGCGTCGCCAAGACCAGCTCGCCATCAGGCTTGCGTGGCGGAGCGTGACAAGATCCACGCAGCGTACGCGTGGCGGTCCAGATCCAAACTTAGCGCCGGTTCGGTGGACTTGGTCTACTGTGGACTATGAGGCTAACATGTGGGTCCCACATGTCAAATTTTTTTTTAATTTTTAATTCGAGCGCCGATGTCATCATTATGCTAATAATCCGATTTTTCTTTTAAGAAATAATTCGGAAATTCGAATAATCAGTTTTAGGGTTTCTTTAGATTTCCAACTTCCAAAGCCCTTATCTTTTGCATCGAACTCCGATTGAGCCCATTCAAATTTCTAAATTCATCTAAATTCAAGATCTACCTATCTGAGATTTTTATTTAATTTTTGGAGTTTGTTTTGCCTCTATTTTTATTTATTTTGTTTGTTTGTTTGTTTCGGTTGCGAGTAGACGTCGATACTACGGGAGGTTTTGAAGAGCAAGGAGCATCTCAAGACCAAGATCAATACCAAGACCTTTTCCAAGGCAAGTTATACCTTTGATCATATTGAACCCAGTTTTCAAAAGTTATATTGCTTTAAATTATTGCATTTACTTTAATTATTTAATTCAATGCTTTTGGGATTAGTTAATATCCAAGTTGTTATGACCTCCTTGTCTAATTGTATGCCATAATCTTTTGTCATCCTAGTTTGGTTTATTTAGTTGGTGCTAGTGTATTACCAACGTGGGTTGGTTAGATACGATTAGTTTGCTTAGCCATGCCACGAGTCATCATCTCATGTAGTTGCAAATATAAACTTGACTAAGTGACTATGGAACTATGTGATAGAAACGTGTGCGCTTATGTGTTATTACTGTTGATGGCATATGTTGCACTTAACCAACAAGGTGGGAAATAATTTAGACGAAGGCAAGTGGACTCAGTGATATTTTGGTGGAGCTATGTGCGTGGGCTTAATAACCTGTGTGTGCATAGGGTTTTGTAGTTTAATTGGAAGTCTTGCCTTGGTCAATTAAGGACCTAACTTTGTGCGCCATTGATCGAGCCATTCTGCACAACCATATGCCCTGGTATGGGACGGGTCTAACTTAGTAAGTTATGGAGTCTTGGCATTGATTACTCTGTAGTAGGTTAGGCTATGTGCATGGGTGGAGGTGTGCTACCAGTAGTCACATCACAGGCGGTTCGCCGTGTCCCCGTCCAACTGTGTGTGCCTGACCGACTTCCTATGTGGGGTTGTCTCGACGGTTTGTAAGCTTATCTGTGGGAGTGTCAATGTTAAGATGAAGTTTCGAACTGCTTTGTTATTTGCTAGTGCTAGCTACACTAGGTGTATCTTGTGGGTAAAGTGTACAACCTCCGCAGTGTTAAATAATCTATTCAATAGCTGGCCGTCATGTCATGGACATGCTCGATGATTTCACACGAGGGGTAGATTTTCATGAAAACCTTGGGAAGGGAGCTGTGTGACCTAAGTCATATGGCTGTATGAATAACTTGTTTAGGCTATGTGTCTTTGTGAAATAAAAACTGTTCAATTATTATTGTCTATTTGTTTTAATTATACTTTCAATCTATTACTTGTATTTAAACTGCAAATGTTGCATTTCTGCAAAAAGAATCACAGAAACCATTCCTTTGGAATAAGCCTGCATCTATAATTGTATTTCTGTGGTATGACTTGCGAGTACGGTGTGTACTCATGCTTGTTGTAAAACATGCAACAGAAGAGGAGGTGTCGTCGCTTGCTTTTGAGGAGGAGTTCATCGAGGGTGCTTGATCGTAGGGTCTTGATCGGTCGGCTTACTCGTGGCGAATTGATGGGATTCCGCTGAAGTTTCTTCGTTCCGCTGCTATTTTATTTCTTTGCTAGCCCTGCGTGGCTTAATAATTGTAAACTCGACCATAAGGTCAAAACCCTTATTTGTTATCAAATTACTCGTTTATGTTATTAATCGCTTGTGTGGATCGATATTCACCTATGTTGATACTGTGTGCACTAGCGTGATCCTGGACTAGTGCATTATACATAGAGGGTCCAGAATTGCATATTTTGGGTCCCGACACATAGATGAACTCGGTAAGGAATATTCAACTACCCTTATTTTCTGCTTTTTACGATTAATGTGGGAATTTCTAGTTTTTTTCTTCTCCGATTAATATGGTAATTTCTAGCTTTTTATTTCCTAGGATTAATGTGAGGGCTTCTAGGAGGATTTTTTAAATAATATTATTTTAAAAGATAATTACAAAAATAAATAGTTGTCCCAAAAAATTATAAAACTAGGTCCCTATCGTCGGTTGAACTGGTGACGGGCTCCTGTTGCTAGTTGAACTGGCGACATAGACCCTGTTGACACTACTACAAAAGGGACTATCCTAGACGTCTCATCATAGACGATTCCTCGGAACCGTCTGTATTAAATACAATCACAGATGGTTTTAGTTTAGCGCACGCCCGTAAGCATCGTTGACGGTAAAACCGCCTGCGTGAAGATGTGATATCACATACGGTTCATGTTTCAAACGGTTAGTGAAATTATCACGCGGTTCAGATAAAAACCGCTCGTGATAGTTATTAATATCACGAGCGGTGCATGTTTAAAACCGCTCACAAATATCCTGAATGGATATTAACAAGAACCGACTGTGGTATTAATAACTATCACAGACGGTTGTTAATCCGAACCGTCTGTGATAATTCACAGGCGGTTCTTAAAAAGAACTGTCTGTAGAATTTTGTATCTCAGACGGTTTGTGGTTGGAAGTGTCTGTGATATATTCAATACCGCTTCGCCTCCCACGTGATGCGTCTCTTCGTCTCCCGCGCCGACATTACTCCTTGCATGTTTTATAAGAATGATCATCTGCCACTGTGCTCCTCACACATCGTTCTAGCTACTCTCAAGCACAAACAAAATGGTTCCCCACTCTTGTCCCCTGACACCGGCATTGATGGCCTACCTGGCTATCCTGTACAAGCACCTCGCCGGTCGTACGCTGGCGAAAGCCGTGGAAGGACACTGTGATTACAGTGTCCTCCCTCCTCTGGCGAACGTTATGCGGGACACGTGACGGCGATGTTGCACTGTCTAGATGACCTCCTGTGCCGTGTCTTCCTGGTGGTCTGCAGCTTCCGACGAGCTAACCTCGCCATCGGTGTAGTCCTCGAGCAAGAGGTTGCCATCTGCAGGAGGATTACGTCGCTTGGAATGTGACATCGAGGCGGTGAGCAACCGAGTCGACCAAGCCGAGACCCCTCAAGCAAGAGAAGAGGGCCTATGGGCGCTTTTCTACTTGGCTCCTCAGGAGGAGCTTCTTTGGGCGAGTATGAAACGACCACGTCAACGGTTGGAAGTGTTTCAGGCTACCTACGTTGATCCTGAACCCTTCGATGCCGGTGACGTCGCCTACAAAGCTTTGATAACTGAGATAGCAGGCTACGTGGGCCACTAGATCAAAATCTTGAACTTTTATTATTTATACTTTTTTTAAATCTTTTGCAAGAAGCGACTGGCCACGCTATTTGGTCATATGTAAATACAAAAAATCTAGTTTGAAGTTAAGTTACTGTCCATGCTGAACTTGTTTACTATCACAGATGGTTATTAACAACAACAGTCTGTGATAATGAATACATCACAGACGGTTTTTTAAATATAACCGTTTGTGATATGTATCACCGATGGTTTGTGGTTGGAACCGTCTGTGATATTTTTTACTACTGCTACAGGAAACCAGCTAATTCACAAATATGTCATAAATTACAACAATGATACACACACAAAATCTTCTCCAGCCACTTGATATGGTCCGTATCGCGCCCATCTTCAACTCCAAAGATGTTTAGCCTCTGCTCCAACACAACTTCCATTCTCGCCGGCCGTTTAATCCATCCTTTGCCTCAGATGTCAAGGCCCCTTGTTTCGGTCCATGGTGTCTGCCACCGGAAATATTGACATCCTCCACCTCTGTAACCGCATAAACGCCAAAACAACACACACATTTCATAACTATTGGAGAAACATCCAAACCGTAAGAAATCAAACTCAAGTTTACTTATTGAGAAATAAGGATATTTGTAAAACACCAGACTAGTATTTCCCTCGGTGTTGGTGTAGAACACATTTGCTTGTACACGGTAGTTAGGGCAATCCACCCACCTAACCGTGGCTAGTGCTAGGGCCCTCCGATTCAGTGAGCTCGACGCCTCAGAGTTATGGCCCTCACTCAAGAGGAGGAGATGAGGTGAGGTGAGACCAGAAGGAGAAAGAGTTGAGCTCAACTACTAGAAGATGAGAAAGCTTAGGATTGGCCCTAGTTATGGTGGCATGTGAACTATCACAGGTGGTTTAGTGGAATAAACTGTCTGTGATATGTATCACAGATGGTTATAAACTACAACAGTCTGTGATTATATAAATATCACAGACGGTTAGTAACACAAACCGTCTATGATGTTTAATTATCACAGACAGTTTTTAATTAGAACTGTTAGTGTTGTGTATCACAGACGGTTATTAACAAGAATCGTCTCTGATAAACCTTTTTTTAGAGGGTCATCCACGCAGCATGAGGAGGATGAGACAGCAACCATGGCCAACCTCACCGAGCCTTCAAGTTCAAGAAGCATGGCTGTCAAAAGATCGCATGAGGAGGTTATTTCGTTGGCATTCCTCCAGACACAACTACAGGCCTCGGATGTGCCCAAGCAACATGAGGAGGAGGATTCTACAAGCTGCGTGGCACAGATCCAAGGCCCACAGTTGTGTCTGGAGGAATGCCAGCGAAATAGCCTCTTCATGCACTCTCCTGGGAGCCATGCTTCTTGAACTTGCTGGTTCGATGAAGTATGTCGTGGCTGTTGTCTCATCCTCCTCTTGCTGCGTGGACGATCCCCCCAAAAAAAGATCATGCAGCCATATCAGAGACAAAGGAATACTAACCTTAGATCTGATTATGTGAGCTCGACACCTCAGGCATATGGCCCTCATTCAAGAGGAGATGAGGTGAGGTGAGGCCAGAATGACAAAGAGATGAGCTCAACTACTAGAAGAAGATGAGAAAGCTCAGTTTTGGGCCTACTTAAGCTAGCGTGCAAATATTTTTTTGGCTATAGAGCTATCACAGGTGGTTTAGTAGAATAAACCGTCTGTGATAAATATCACAGACGGTTATAAACTACAACAGTCTGTGATATATAATTATCACAGATGGTTATTAAAATGAACCGACTGTGATGTTTATTTATCACAAACAGTTTTTAATTAGAACCGTCTGTGATGTGTATCACAGGCGGTTTTTAAGTAGAACCGCCTGTGATGTGTATCACAAACGGTTATTAACAAGAACTGCCTCTGATAAGCACGGCTGTTTTGAAGAAGGCAGTGAGTACGCTTAAGAAAGCAACAAAGTCCACGACAAACCATGATTTTTTTGGATCATCAACACAACATGAGGATGAGGCGGCAGCCATGGCCAACCTCATCGAACACACACACTTCAGTAGCTTATGCTTCTTGACTTAGGACCGGTCATACCTGGTATGACCGGTCCTCGCGAGTTCAAGAAGCATGGTTGCAAGAGAGTGTGTCGCCTCGGCGAAGTAGGTCGTGGCTCTTTGTCTCATCATCTTCGCGTGGACGACAACCAAAAAAAGATCATGCTTCATGGTGGGCTTGGTTGCTTTCTTAGCAGTATTTCGCCATCTTCTTCGGCGTACCACATCGAGACAAAGGAATACTAACCTTAGATCACCAAGAACAAATAGAAATACAAGCACACTGGAAAATCTACGATACTTCTTTCACCAAACGCGCCCCAGAGCCGGCCACCTCCTTCAAAGCAGTCGCATATATCAGTGACATTTCTCACTTCAGATAGATCTAGATCTGAGGGGACTACCAGATATTTAATGAAGACTATAACAGACGGTTATTGTTAAGAACCGTCTATGATAAGTACGGTCTCCGAATGTCACAGACGGTTCTTGTTTAGAACCGTCTGTGAAGGTTCTTCACAAGAAATGGGTGAGCCTGCGATTATCACAGATGGTGGTTATTTAAAACAGTCTGTGTTACGTATCATAAACGATTTTTTTTTGTGATATGCGCAATTAAATATCTTGTCGTCCCGACTCCAAATAGATCTGTCTCTGATATGCGGCTGCTTTGAAGGAGGTGGCCTGCTCTGGGGCATTTGGTGAATGAATTAAATACTGTAGATTTGCAACTGTGCTTGTAGATCTATTTATTCTTGGTGATCTAAGGTTAGTATTTGCTTCTAATTATATGCATTATAATCTAGAGAGGTGCATGGATGATAGCTAGGTTTATCATCCAAGGAGGTTATTGGCAGTTAAGATTTACAATAGAACAACGAGCAACATGTATGTATACATTCACTTGTCCTGTATTGTGTAAAATAATACTATTTACATTATAGTGAGCCTCAGTTATGATGATCTGTAATCCTACTATGGGATGAGCCTCAGTTTCACGAGCAGTTCAATATCGCTGGGATGAGCTCCTACCATGGGTTCATAGAGGAGATTTAGGAGCTAGACTACGTACTTTTCAAGATGACCATGTTTCGGTGTCATTGGGTCAAACTTCCACAGGGTGTGAAGGTCGACAAGTACGACGTCACTACTATGAACCTCGAATGTGTTGGATACAAGGACGAACCATTCGGACTCGCCAAGCAAGTTATTCAAGTTTTTTTATGTAAAAGACCTGGCAAATAAGAACCGCCATGTAGTTCTTCATGGAAAAAGAAGGATTATCGGAGTTGAGAATGTCGTGGATGAGGAATAGTACAATCAATTTGACGAGTTGCCTCCTTTCGGAGACGACATTAGGCTCGAGGAAGAACTCAGTAAGGAAGCTAGCTATATGTGCATTTATCATCGTGAAAGGCTATATTTTAAAATGAAATAGCAAGTGGAATGATCCCACATGGTGACACCTATTTGAAAAATTGTTTCATTGTAATTAACAAACTCGACATGTAATTAAGGACCGGAAAGGCGACTAGAGGGGGGGTGAATAGGAGCACGCCTTATTTTTCGCCTTGATTAGATTCAACACAATATCACTCCAATAGCTACTAAGCTATGAAGATCAACATTCAAAATCGCAGAGGACTTGTATTGAACCAAAATCAAAACCCCAAGCAAAACACCCAAAATAACCCAAAACTCAATTCACAAAGAGTTGGGCGATCGACCTCTCAAATTGGCGGTCGATTTTTTGCCTAGCGTCAGACCTCTCAATGGGCGGTCCGACCGCTACATGGGGCTATCGATCTCCACTCGATGAATAGTGAAATCAACCCAAACTTCCGAAACACAAAAAGGTCTAACTTTTGATCTACACGGCCAAATCCTCTCAAATTTGAAACAAACCTTTCTAATGATGTCAGGAACCTATTCTAAGCAACGATCGTCCAGATCTATACCAAAGTCCTGACCTTTTTCAATTTTACCGAAGGTGGGTTCAAAACCGGGCAAAAACGAAAGTTAGATCCAAAAGCTTGCTCATGGTTGATTGATGATCTAGATGATCCTAGATAGGTTCCCACATGTCACAGCAAGCTAGATCTACGCAAGAAACCAAGCAAAAACCCGCGGATCGAAGAAAGCCCCAAAATCACAAAATAGAGAGGAAGAACATGGAAAAACTCATCTTGTTGCAATCTTCCTGGATTGATTTCAAGATGAATGAATACAGACCACCCTCAAGGAGGACAAAGCTCACAACATGAGCACTCAAATCAATCCACTCTCTAGAAACCCTAGCCTCTCATCTCTTTTCCTCAAAACCCTAAAACACACAATTAGGGTTACAAATGGCCAAAGGGTTCTTAGCGCAACTAGCACTTAGCCCTATTTATAGTGGAGGCTCGCATCTAGAGAATATTCCATTAGGGCACCCATTAAACCCTAACACACAATGGGTTAACACACACACGCTTTTCAAAGCGCCGACTTCAACTTTGCTTGACCTAAACCGCTTCTCCATGCACCGCCCCAAGGCCATGGTTTAGCTAAGGCCGTAAGGTGGTTTCAAGATACCACCACTTTCCACTTTTTCCAAAGATAGGGCAATTTTACCAAAATGCCCCTCTACCGACCTTTGGCGATTCCTTCACCTCGAAGCATCTCCCATGCTCCGTCTTCATCCATGTGATCCCAATGACTTCCCGCCAAGCCTCTCACACGTCCAGATGCCACCGAACCGTCCTCGCTTGCAACTGGAACCAAGTCACTTGGCACACCATCTGTTTCACCATGACTACACCCGGCTTCCTTTATCGTTCAGGACCTCAGCTCATCCCTGAGCCTAGTCCGGACCTCAACTCCTCCCTGAGTCTAGTTCTTCACAACTTGACCCATGTTAGTCAAAACATGCATGATGCAACATCTATGCAATGAAACCCAAGAACTTGACCTAACCAACAAACATAGCCGCCAAGCTGGCAGACGAAGAAGCCAAAACCGGTCGATCGCCACATTGGCTCGGCCTCGATCGCCTCGCCGGTTTGACCACTCAAAGACAAGGCCTGGCCTCGATCCCTTCAGACTTAGCCAAAATTTTCTCCCTGGAAATCCGAAACCTACTGGAATTTTCAATCCATTAGAACTTTTGCCTAGAACCTCCAAAAATTATGAGATCAAGAGCAGTAGAATCTACTCTCTTGCCTACATCCTCTATTTTTGGCCCAGCTCTGAAATCCAACATCTCATAATGGCCGGTCTGACCAATTTCCCAGTTTGCCCCGATCGCCTCCTGGCCGGCCGATCACGCTTGATCGACAAATTTCTTTGAACTTTGCCGAAAACACGAGATTCGACAAACCTTCAACGCCATTGCCAATTGTATCATTATCCTAAGATCATGAGCATATCCCCATGATATTCACACCTCTGTTTTATTATGTTGATGCTGTCTGGGCATTTTGCTCTATTCTATTGGTAGCTTCTATTCACTATGATTATTGTTTATATTCATGTTAGTTGAAATATTGTGTATTTGCTTCAATTGAAATATTGACAGTGAACTCTCAATTGATGATTTATTTTGTTGTGAAGTTCTATCTTTTGAGCATTTTATCCTAATTGATGCAGTACTGATTTGCTGATCTTGCAGTAATATCATTTATTGATGCAGTACTGATTTGTTGATCTTGTAGTAATATCATTTATTGATGCAGTACTGATTTGTTAATCTTGCGAGATGGCATCCACACCGTCTTCGTCGTCGTCATCGACGTCACGAATGTGTCTGGATCTCCGAGGAAAGTGGTGCCTAAGCGACCTGCCAGAGGAATTTCGAAAATGCCTATGGGCCGAATGACCATCACGGCCGTCAGTACCTCTGGGGTCCCTCTGCTTCCCGAGAAAGCACCAAGAGCATTCCGGACCACCTATGATATACTTGGAAGGGAACGGGTCCCCATCACCACACAAAAATGTAAGGATCTAACGGCCATAGAGAAAGCACAGTTGTGGAATGAAATTACAACGTCGTTCGATATCCCAGCAGAATTCTCCGATCTCGTGCGACGACAAGCGTTCCTCTCGATGGGACACGCTTGGAAGACCTTCAAGAGCAAGCTTGTCACAGAGTACGTAAACAAGGATCGGATGCCCTGTACGAAGTATAGTTTCGTCGCCGATACATGGGACGCCTTTAAAGCGGATGAAGACGATGGACTAATTTCAACAACAAAGAAGTAAGCGCGCAAGCCTATCCAGCACAAAACATTCACTCCCACAAACTCGCACCACCGGCACGCAGCAAACCTGTGGATGGATGAGCGAGGACAATGTGGCAATCCAACAGAGGTCTCCGCCATTTGCCGAGATCACGCATAAGCGCGCCAAGTCGTTAAGAGGAGGGCCACAATCATGTCGTCGGGCGCCATCTCTTTCGCAAACTCTGAAGACGAGGCAATGTCCCAACGCCTGGTAAGATATGTTGAACTACCTAGTTGTTAATAAGTCCATAACTTCGTATGATCTAAAATAACACGATGGCCTCTTGGAGCAAAAAATTGAGTACCCAATCTTCCCAATGCTCCTTCCATGCAGTAAGGGAAAAGGATATACTATCCACGGCCCCAGGAAACAACGAGCACCTAGGTCGCACGCGAGACCTTGGGGTTTACGTACCTTGGAGGGATGGATTCCCACATGACTCTGAGGCGTATAGAAGTCAGAAGAGATCCAAGGCTGAACGCGAGGAATAGTTGAAAGAGGATATCAGTGCACCGATTGGTGCACAATTTTAAGGATAGATAACATCATGGCAGGAACATTTGAATCAACTCATCAACTAGTCACAAGCCACCCTCGTGATTTTGGGAGCCAATCCCGCTCAACATCGGAGTAGTGTCACGTCCACGTCTGCACTTCCTGAACTTGGCGACGTCCAATTACCTATCGATGTCATCTAGGTAATGAACATCTATAGAATGCTCAAAAGATATACCTGTAGGACGCCTCGAAAGATATACCTGTAGGACGCCTTAACCAATTGTGCATCGTTTTGTAGATGCCCACGCCCTGCAGGCTCCAAGTGAGGCTAGTTGGGTCTATTTCTGTTGAGGCTGGGCAGGGGGTGGTGTATCCATGCGAGGAAGGGATAGTGGTGCACGGTGCCCAGCTGGCGTATGGTTACGCTAAGGTCCAGGTGGACATGGTACATGATAATTTGATGGCTATCCTGCTGGAGAAGCGCCCGAACGAAGAGATCATAACACTAGGGGATGCCTTGCACACTTATGTCCAGTGGCCCAAGAGGGACATCGCCCTTGACCCTACAGTGCCATGATCTCCACATGACGACCATGCCTCTCCAACAGTACTCTCGATGACTCCACCTCAACCCCCGCTTCAGAAGGCCTTCGTATTGGCTTCCGTGGAGATGGCGCCCAAGAAACAAGAAAAGCGTGTCGAGTCGTCTTCCAGGAAGACAAATAGCACACGAGGCACTAAGGCCAAATCGAAGAAGATTAAGGCGCCACAAGCCCCAAGACGCATTCTCGTATCGTCGCTGGTCTCCGACACAATATTACGCCACACTGGTTTGGCTTGCCAGACTTTGCATGCCTGGTACATGCGGCAAACCGACGAGGCGAGGGAAGGCCGACCTACTGGATTCACCGTCAGCTACACGGAGAACCATTTCCTCCACAAGGTGGGCTAATTCATCATGGGCTTCGAAGACTTATTTGATCTATTCAACCTCGATGCCCTCAACGCCTCACTTCTACGATGTTGGACACTGTAAGTGTGCACAATCAAGTTCTACATTCATGCAATACCGATAAATGTCATAACTCATTACTTATGTATAGACACATGATGTAAGAAGCCCGACGATCACGACAACCAGTGGGTTTCCTCGACCCACAGTTGATCTCTAAGCAAAGCATCACCCAAGACGCATTCTACGTCGAGAAGTACATAACGAGGGGATTGTTTACTCACAGCGACAAGGACTACATACTAGTGCCCTACAACCAGGGGTAAGTGCTTCACTACTTGCTATACAATCTTCATTTGTTCTTTATACGCGACACGAACTTAGGTTTAATGACTATAGAGACATACTCATAGGTACCACTGGATCCTTTTAGTCATTGTACCAAAGTGGAACAAGGTAATATACCTTGATCCCCTAGTCGACAAAAAATACGACTTCGCCATTGTGCAAAAATTACTCGACAAGTATGCTCATTTCCTCCATACGTAACTCTATTATAGTTTTCCTTCGTTTCAAATGTCCGAGGATAACTTTTTGGAATCACGTAGGTCGCTTAGCGCCTAAGTTGCCGATGGAGGGACACAGAAGGAACGGAACGATACACTGCGACACAGGACTAAATTTCTGGTACCCGCTATAGCACAATAATCCTATATCACACTTCGTAACTTGGCCTCTCGAACTGACTATACATATATCCTATATCACACTTCTATTTTTGCAGTGCCACCAGCAAAAACTACAAGGCAACGCATGTGCATTCTACATTTGTCGTCATATGCCGAAAATCATGAGTCCTAAGATGAAGGATTCAGAGGTTTGTCAGTCAATCCTATATAATTATGAATTTAAATATATATGCTTACTACATTACTCTTGCTAGCGACAGGGCATGACAATGGAGGAAAGTGCCTACCATCTGGGCATACTCGCGGACATTCAAGGACAACTTGCCATTTTCATCACGGGGGAGATCATTCACCAGAATGGAGAGCTTCACCCCGGCGACACTGATTTATTGTAATTCACTTTGAGTTGTAATTCAAATCACTTTGTAATTGATATTGAGTTTTTAAATCACTTTGAGTTGTTCTATATCAAATCAATTGTGATATATCTATTTTCTGCTTGCTTGTTTTCAGAGGGCATGGCTAGCATTACCTGAGGCTAGCCGAAAAACCTAAAAACCGTCTGTGAACGCATACTATCATAGACGGTTATCACAAAAAATAGTCTGTGAATGCATAATATCACAGACGGCTACCACCAACAAACCATATGTGATACATATCCAATCACAGACAGCTACCACAAACAAACCGTCTGTGATATATATACAATCACAGACGGCTACTACTAACAACCGTTTGTGATACGTATCCAATCATAGATGGATACCACCAAAAACCGTCTGTGCTATATCAGATATCACAGACGTCTACTACCAAAAACTGTCTGTGATATGTCAGATATCACCGACGGCTACTACCAAAAACCGTCTGTGATATGTCAGATATCACAGACGGCTACTACCAAAAACCGTATGTGATAATTATGATATCACAGACGGTTATTTTTCCTAACCATCTATGTTATTTATCTAATCACAGACGGTTGGAACATATAACCGTTTGTGATAGTTGGTCTTCACAGACGGTTTATACCATACCATAAAACCGTTCGTGTTGTTCTTATCACAGACGGCACAAAAACCATCTATGATAACCGCCTGTTATCACAGATACATAAAGTTAGACGGTTCAGAAACTGTCTGTGATGATGGTTTAGAACCATCTGTGATGACCCCTTCTATATTAGTGTGACTACATGTTGCCGGTCGCCAGTTGAACCCGTGATAGGGGTCCTTCTATAAAGACCCCGAAAAATCAGCCCCAAGCTCATTTTAATTCAAAAAAAAAACAAACAAAAGAGAGGGGGAAAGGGAGAGAAGAAAGGTAGTGAAGCCCTACCAGTTTGTAGCGGAGGAGAGAGAGAAGAAGCATTAGATCCGGTCGGCCCTTTTGCAAGTACGACTTTTTGCAACTTCATACATTATGTCAAAACCTTGTCGGTTAGCAAATAGAATTAGTGACATATAACACAATAGGTTCGTGACATAAATAGCGACATAGAAAATCCAGAGTAACTTAGTAGGGTAGGTAGAGCGCAGTGTAAATAATCTCAGCTTTATTTTGCTCTCCATTTGTGTGCGGTAAATATATTGTTAATGCCGAAAATTTATTTTGAACTAGGAAAATTGCATGACACATTTTTAAATTGTAAAAAAAATCCAGAGTAGCTAAGTAGGGTAGGTAAAGCATAATCAATGTAATCCCAGCTTTATTTAGCTCCCCATTTGTGCACGGTAAATATATTGTTAATACCGGAAATTCATTTTGAACTAGGAAAATTGCATGACACATTTTAAAATTATTAAAAAAAAATCCAGAGAGCTAAGTAGCATAGGTAGAGCGTAATCAGAGTAATCCCAGCTTTATTTAGCTCCCCATTTGTGCGTGATAAGTATATTTTTAATGCCAAAATTTCATTTGGAACTAGGAAAATTGCATGACACATTTTCAAATTGTAAAAAAAAATCTGGAGTAGCTAAGTAGAGTAGTGACGAGGATTAAAACCTCTATGTATCAATTTAATACATAGAAGACCATACGTCTTCATGGTTGTAACCCCTAAGGCTAACGACCTTACTGGTCGTGGAGGATTCCAGAGGTTACATGATGGGTACTTCGGTGGGACAAGGCTTTTTGCTCTAGGCTTCACCGAGATAGTCGCTTTAAAAGCTATGAACTCGGTATTTTCTACCGTATGATGAATGGAACACGTGTTATATGTTTCATTCCATGCGATGATATAATCCTAAGACACTGACAATTAACTGCCCTACGGTTAAGCATCTCACAGACAACCGCAAGGTAGTTGGCACATTGTTAATCGCTTTACCGCTCGACCGGTCAGAATGTTTCATGAGGGATGCCTTCTCCAGAGTAATCGCCACCTTTTCGAAGTTATTTAAGGGTGCAACAGCAGAAGACAAAGGCGATTTAAAAAAACAACAAGTAACACGAGACGACAAACACAGAAGCCTAAGCAGTGGAATTAGAAGCAAGGCATTCAGTCTTAGACTTAGATTCTAAGCCTGATTACTTAGTTTAACATTCCTCACATTCAGTGTATTTAGGTGTAGTCCCTAGCCAGGTCTTGTAAATCCAGTTCATATCAATGAAGAGCGGCCCCCATTCTATCCCAGGATACTTCATGTCATTTTCCTCTTTTATTTCATAAGATCGACGACTCGATCGTCGACAGCTGGCGCCGTCCGTGGGGAAGAAGACGCAAGTTTCCTAAAGAAACTCTCCGCTCATCAAATCCTCGTTCATTCCCCGTAATGGCTGATGCGACTATGACCAGGGTTTGAAATGAGGAGAATTGGTTCGACTTGGTAGACTACGCCGACCTCGACTTGGAAGGATGCATCCGTGCTATGGAAGAAAATGGCATGTCATCCTCATCTTCCTCCTCCACCGGCTTGCACGTCGCCAACGTTAGCGAGGTCGACCGGATGGACGAGGATGCGCCACCACAACCAGTGGTGCAGCCAGAGGAACCAGCCATTCTGATCAGCTCGGAATGTCAGGGGACCTCCTCAAGCTCGGTCTTTCCGACCGGCGAAACAGGTGACAAAATTTCAGCACCACAATTCGAGAATCTCTATACTCTCGATGAGATTATGGCTGAAAGATATTCAACTACGGCTTCTGGTAATTCCAGGAGCAAGCCGACACCTGGTAACGGTGTCGATGAAACCTCCACTGGTCGTAGGCCATGTGGGGATGATAAGGCTCCGCATACGATCGGCGGTTCGCCAGATCAGGCTGAGTCCACCAAGAAGGCCTCAGGAGGTGCTCATCTCCGACCGCTCTCCGTCGTGGAAACTTCTAGCAGAAGTCTTGAAAAGCTCTCAATTAGTTACGATGGAAGCTCATCGGAAGATCAATGCCGGAGGCACGAGGTCAATGCGATCGGAGATACAAATCAAGATGCCCTGCACAGTCCTACACTCTCTACCACGCTATCACGTGTTGTTAGAGATGATCCGGGCCATCAGGCACGAACTTCCTGAGGCAACAGATCGACGACGCTCTATCGCTTAACTGCGCCGCACCGCCCCACCGAGAGTAGCCGATAGGACACAACAACCGGAGGTCGGGAGAAGGTTCAGACCTGCAGACACCTACGACCGCCTAAACCTCCCGAGACCTTGCAGAATCAGACAAAACTTGCGACGCTGCTCAAGATATGTTAAATAATTCGATCCAACTTTAGTAGAAACTCTAGGCTTTGTACATTTCAGAGGCCAAGTATCCGAAATTCTCCAACAGACTATGCAACGACGGAAGCGCATCGAACAAAGGGTCTCGTGGAGTCAAACCATGACTTCATCCCAACGCTCCTCCCTCACAGACGACAAAGATGGTCATGCCAGGAACAATCGATACTAAGACCTCCTCGACGATTCCGACCAAGGAATCACGAGGACGAAAACTATTCGGTAGCCACTCCTCATCACGCCGAGAAGAACCACCGCTGACTCGACAATCTTCGACATCGCTCAATCAAGTAGGCGGTCAAGGTATCATATCAATGTCCACGACCGGATCGGCACACGAGTTCCAATTGCTCCAATCTTAGGAACCGGTCTCCAACCACTATAATCCGGCACCTTCCTGAGAAGGCGCCATGAATCAATCACGGGTTGTCGAGCCTTCTCCGCAGGCTCCAAGTCGTTAGCGCTGGCCTAACCGGTTCCGACCGGCCAACTTGGACAAGTTCAACAGGACTCAAAACCTCTTGGAATTTCTCCAAATATATACCACAGCCATCAGAGCTGCTGGTGGCAATGAGAATGTGATGGCCAACTATCTGCCCACCGTGCTCGAAGGGTCTGCCCGGTCATGGTTATTAAACCTACCGGTCGGATCAATCTATTCTTGGGAGCAACTCTGTGATCTTTTAATTGCAAACTTCTAGGGTACGTATGATCGCCCTAGAAAGGAGGATGATCTCCACCGAATCCGGTAGGGCTCTGATGAGACTTTACGTCAATACATCAAAAGGTTCAGCCAGGTTCGCAATTCTATACCTGAGATCGCAGAGTCATATGTTATTCAGGCTTTTAAAATAGGTCTGAGGAATCGGCGGTTTACGGAGGACATAGCAATGAACCCTCCAAGAACAACCATTGAGCTTTTTGACATGGCCGACAAGTATGCCACCGCTAGCGAAGCAATCGAGTGGTGTGAAGCCATTGATCGGAAAGACAAGATTCCCCAACCCGGCCTGGACAAACCAGAGAAAAAGAATAAGAAGTCTCTCAAGAAGAAAAAGAACCGCAGACCCGACGACAAGGAAGTCCTAGTGATTCTTGAAAAGTTCACGAAGGGTAAGAAGGACTACACCGGTCGAAGCAAAACAAAAGCTCCGACCGAAGGATTCCAGAAGAACAAGAAGTGGTGTCCACTTCACCAGCAGGTAGGGCATGATCTGCGCACCTGTCGAGTCTGGCAAAAGAAACTGGAGGATTATTATGCAGGTAAAGGACCATTTCCGCAATACAGAGCAGGAGAGACGAAGTTCCAAAAGGACAAGGATGGCGATTTAAGAGATGGAGTACCGGGATCCCCAACACACGGTCAACATGATCTTTGGAGGATCTTCTTCATACGAGTCAAAGCGTCATCTGAAGACCATAGAGCGGGGGTCAACCTCGTCGAATCTCCGACCATCATCAAGCCATCAAAGTGGTCGGACACGGCAATCTCCTTCAGCAAAGAAGACTGCCCCATCCCTTCGACTCGACCAGGTAGGTTCCCTATTATTGTTGAACCAACTATTAATAATTGTAGGGTTAATCGAGTCCTAATAGATGGAAGTAGCTCTTTGAATATATTATTTGCGGGAGTTTTAGAAGAAATGCAGGTCCCCATGTCAAAGGTGAAACCAGTGAAATATGCTTTCCATGGCTTCCTGGCTCAACCGCTAAACCGATAGGACAAGTGTCCCTACCAGTTACGTTTGGAAGGCCTGATAACTTCCGAATAGAAAACATTCCGTTCGATGTGGTATACTTTGAATGTGCATACAACAGAATCCTTAGTCGCCCGGCCTTAGCAAAATTCTTGGTAGCCACGTATTACGGTTATCAAAGTTTGAATATCCCAGGACCAAAGGGAGTCATCACAATTCGAGGAGATCAGAAAATGGCTTATGTGTGCGATCGGAAATCCTTTGAACTGGTCGATGAACTTCTTACCAGAGAGGCTAATCCATCTACTATGCAGGTCAAGCACTCGAGGCCGAAGATGACACCCAAGCCTTCCGACCAGACAAAGGTAGTACCACTCGACAAAGGCGCTTCTCTGGACAGCGCCAAGTCACCACCTGGATCAGGAAACACTAACTCATCTACCCGCAAGATTCTGGTTGGAGCAAGACTCGACCCCAAATAGGAAGAGTCGCTCATCTCCTTCCTCCGAGAAAATCAGGACGTGTTCGCCTAGCAAACGTCCGATATGCCTGGAGTCCCCCGAGAGGTGATCGAGCACAAGCTAGCTCTCCAGCCTAGCAAAAAACTGATCAAGTAGAAGCTACGACGTTTTGCACCTGATCGGAAGGAAGCAATCCAGTCGGAGATTGACAAACTCCTCGAGGCTAGGTTTATTCGTGAAGTCGACCACCCTCAATGGCTCGCCAATCGTGTGATGGTTCGAAAGAATAATGGGAAAGGGCGAATGTGTATCGACTTAACAGATCTTAATAAAGCATGTCCGAAGGATGATTTTCCCCTTCCACACATTAACCAACTTGTATATTCCACTTCTGGGTGTGAGTTACTAAGTTTTTTAGATGCGTATTCAGGGTACCATCAGATTAATATGTGTAAAGAAGATGAAGAGAAAACTTCCTTCATCACCCCATATGGCACTTATCGCTATGTTAAGATGCCATTTGGTCTCAAAAACGCCGGTGCAACTTTTTCAAAGGTTGATGCAAAAACCTTTAGTCCACAAATAGGTCGGAATCTAGAAGCCTACGTTGATGATCCGATCAGAAGAGCACCAACGCTAGCGATCACGCTCGACTTACAAGAAACTTTCAACAACTTGAGAAGGCATAACCTCAAGTTGAATCCGGAAAAATGTGTGTTCGGAGTTTCTGCTGGAAAACTGCTCGGTTTCCTAATCTCGGCTAGAGGTATTGAAGCAAATCCAGTAAAAATAACGGTCATCGACCAGATGCACCCCCCGACCACGAAGAAGGAGGTCCAAAAGCTAACCGGCTATATGGCAGCACTAAGTCGTTTCATAGCAAGGTTAGGGCAAAAAGGATTACCTTTCTTTAAGCTTCTTCGGAAACATGGAAGTTTCGAGTGGACTAAAGAGGCTAACGATGCATTTGAAGAACTTAAAAAGTACCTTACGAAAACCCCGGTTTTAGTCTCTCCGAGATCGTGGGAAATATTGCTAATTTACGTGGCAGCAACACCACAGACCGTTAGCGGTGTACTAGTCGTAGAAAGGAATAACATCCAATGACCTATTTATTATGTAAGCGAAGTCTTACATGGACCAAAGGAAAGATACATACAGGTGCAAAAGTTGCTCTATGGTCTCCTTATGTCTTCAAGGAAGCTAAGGCACTACTTTCAGGCCCACAAAGTGGTCGTACCAACCGGGTATCCCCTTGGTCAAGTCCTTGGAAACAGGGAATCATCAGGACGAATAGCAAAATGGGCGGTTGAGCTAGGGGCGTTCGACCTCCATTTCATCTCACGAACAGCAATGAAGTCCCAGGCAATAGCAGAATTCATTGCCGAATGGACAAACCCTGAACCCACCCAAGGGCTTGAGTACGAACACCACGATGAGTGGACAATGTACTTTGACGGCTCCTTGATGCTAAAAGGCTCGGGGGCTGGAGTTGTCTTGATATCTCCTACTAGCGAACACATCAAGTACGCCATCCAGTTAAATTTTCCTGCCACAAACAACATGGCAGAATATGAAGGTTTATTGGGCAGACTCGAAAGCGACCCGTTCGCTCGGGATTCGCAGATTACTAGTGAAAGATAATTCTCAACTAGTAGCGAATCATGTAGGGAAAGAGTATCAATGCTTGAGTACCAAGATGTCATCTTATCTGGCAGAAGTACGGAAACTCGAAAAGCACTTCTTCGGTTTTCAGATCCAACATATTACTAGAAAGAAAAACTTTATGGCAGACCAGTTGGCACGGATGGCCTCCACGAGGACAACCGTCCTGCCCGGAGTTTTTCTCGAGCAACTCGATTCACCCTCGGTGGTCGAGCCTTCCGAGATCATGCATGATTCCTTACAGGTCGTACATACCGATCGTGAGAACATGGATGCTCCATAGGTCGTTGACGATTGGCGCTGTCACGATCAATGTTGAGATTGGATGACATCGATCTACAATTATCTTCAGCATGACATAATTCCAGAAGATGATGTAGAGGCTGATTGTATAGCACGAAAAGCCAAATCATACACTCTTATTGAACGTACCTTGTATAAACGAGGATCTCACGGAGTGTTGATGAGATGCATATCTCAACCGGATGGCATTAAGTTGCTAACCAAAATCCATGAAGGAGTTTGTGGAGCACATCATTCCTATAGAACACTAGTCGGTAAAGCCTTCAGGCAAGGATATTACTGGCCAACTGCCCTTCATGATGCAAAAGAGCTCGTGACGAAGTGCGTACAATGTCAGTTTCATAGCCAACAAGTACATCAGCCGGCGCAAGCTTTATAAACAATTCCTCTTTCTTGGCCTTTTGCAACTTGGGGACTGGACATTCTGGGACCTTTCCCAAGAGCACCCGGGGGCTTCGAATTCTTTT
The DNA here is from genome assembly GCA_036346405.1 of Phyllostachys edulis. Lineage (NCBI taxonomy): Eukaryota > Viridiplantae > Streptophyta > Magnoliopsida > Poales > Poaceae > Phyllostachys > Phyllostachys edulis. Next base: position 16,991,902 of record CM070554.1, on the reverse strand, counting down.
TCGTCATGATTGACACGTTTACAAAATGGATTGAAGCCAAGCCTGTTGTTAAAACTACAACTGAGGCCGCTAAGAGATTTCTGACAAAAAATATGATCACACGATTTGGTGTACCCAGTCGTATAATCACAGACAACGATGCCCAGTTCTCAAGCAGTCAATTCCAAGAATTCTGCGACGAACTTGGTATCAAGGTTCATTTTGCTTCGGTTGCTCATCCACAGAGCAATGGAGCAGTTGAGCGAGCTAATGGTATCATCATGCAGGGATCAAATGCCGAGTATTCGACCAGTTAATCAAACGGTCAGGAGCTTGGGTTCAAGAACTTCCGTATGTATTATGGGCCGTTCGAACCACGACTAGTCATGCGACCGGTGAAACGCCATTTTTCTTGGTTTATGGTGCTGAAGCCATGCTTCCTCCAGAACTAAAACTTGGCTTTGCTCGAACTGATTGTTTCAACGAAAGCGATCAGAATGAACGACGACTCGACGATATCAATCTCCTTGAAGAACGACGAAACCAAGCCCTGGTACAATCAGCAGTATATCAACAAGCCATGCGAAGGTACCATAGTCGTAAGGTGCAACCTTGCAGCCTTGCTGTAGGTGATCTGGTTCTCAGAAAAATTCAGAATCAGGCAAATCGCAATAAACTTTCTCCCAAGTGGGAAGGTCCTTACACTGTGGTCGAAGTTACCCGACCAGGTTCTGTACGACTAGCCATGTCGGACGGGCAAGTTTTGTCAAATTCTTGGTACATTGATCAATTGCGTAAGTTCTATGTCTAATTCTTTTTTACATTATTTCAATTCTTTTCATTTCATTAGTGCATTCATTCATTTGTTTTCGACGAGTGATATGGTTTATATATCTATACCTATATTCTGGTCACCTATTATTGTTGTTTAAGATGGTCGGAGAATACAATTTTTCTCTCCGATATCCTTTGCCAGGATCTCTGTTACTCTTTAGCAACGACATCTGTGTCATACGCTGTATAGGTCCTAGTCGTGATCATTCCATGAATGATTCCACACGCGACCATATGAGTAAACAGAGCATAATACAAAAAACTTCATGTAGTGCTTTATACTATTAAGATTATGAAGACTATATTTCTTCATTTCAAAAATCTGTTCTACTCTCGTTTGGCTACCGGTCGGGACACGGAAAACCTCCGAGTCGAAGTCTCTCCTTTTTCACATGTGGTCCTGCCCACCGGAAGGAGCTTCCTAGTGACGGTTCTTTTCTTACGATCCTCGCTGCCAGTCGGACTTAAGCCTGAGCACGTTTTGCGAAATATTTTTCTATATCTTCTATTCTTAGGAGTATTTTCTGACCAGTTTTGGGTCGTATATATAAATACGATCAATTATCGTTTTTGCATGCATTCTTGCATTTCTACTTTTGTCAATACAACAAATCTTTTTTCCGACCATAAACAATTTTGTTTGGTATTTCGATTATGACAAACAAAAGATCTATAACTAGTCGAAATCATACACTGGTTCCAACCAAAATGATTTACTGGTATTGTTACGATCAATTTTGTCTTGTGATCAGTATAAACCCTCAAAACAATGGTTTCGACTTTTTATTTCTCCTTCTTGGCTAACTGCTTGTTTAGTAAAGCTCTTCTACTACAAAGCAGTCGAGGGCTAGGGAGTATACGAGAATTTCAAAAAAAAGTCAACGGGATAAAAAGATGATTGTTGATGATACAAAGGTAAGTTTTATTTACAATTCTTATATTACAATGTCCTACTCTTGAATATCTCCAGACTAATTACTGCTTCATGGAGATCCGACCTCCATCTCCTCTACAATTTTGTCTTCAAGTGGCCTAAGTTCTTCCATAAGCTTGATCGCCTCATCAGGTAGGTAGTTGAAATCATCCTCAACGGCTTGGAGATTAATAGAGGGTTGAAGCCTTCAGATTTTGCGGTATAAAACTAACTCGATAGAGCAACACCTTCTTTCATAGTCTGGGCATAATTCTCTCGAGTAGTTTTGAGCAGGCCACTGAGATCTCCTAGAAGTTGGCCCATGTAGTTCATTTTCTCTATTGGATCTCTTAAATTAGACATGCTTGATCCTGATCCCATATCAAATATGATCTTGTTCAAAGCATGAATCTTTTCATCAAGATCCTTCACAAGAGCTGCCTCCTTTCCCTGCTCAAATTCCAGAGCCTTTTCGGTTCTGTTCAACGCTTGCGTTTGCTCTACACGAGTAAAACAAGTAGTAAAGCACAACATGATCAGATGGAGATAATAAGTCAAGTCTACGACCTATTACCTTCAATTCTCTTGTTCAATGTCTCATTCCTGGTCGATGCCTCTGCAATCGACCGGTCCTTAGCTTGATTCTCTTCTTCAAGCAGAGTTATTATGGCTTTATCGGCCACGATTTCTTCTTTTATTTTCTCCAAATCTATCGAATACGATGAGGGAGAATAATTAGAGAAGGACAAAGTATTGAAGAAAGAAAAATGTTAAGTGGAAAGTTCTTACTTTTCAATTCAGAGTGTTTCTGCTCCAAATTTTTAATCCGCTGGGTTAGTCCTCCGACCACAGCAAAGTTCTCGACCAGATGCTACACAAATAGCATTTCCTCTTTAAGTTTCCTATAAAACTTTTAAGAAAGACTATGAAACTGGTCGTAGATACTTACCCGGATTGCCAAATCATTATAACCGCCAAATATTGAATCAGGATGCATTTTGATTTAATGATTCGATATTTTTCCCTATGCCTTGTCAAGCTCCTTATCCTCGATAAATCGGGGGTGAAAAGGGAACTTATCAGGTTGAGAAGGATTACCAACATTGGTCGGAACCTGTTGAGGGCCTTTAGGGGCATCTACCTCCGCAGAAGGAGTTAGAACTACCAATAGATCCAACTCGACCGTTGGTTTTGACACCTGCTCGGGGGCTTCTTCGACCACTTTTTCCTCAGGAACTTTGTCCTGGGAAGTGTTCTGGTCAGGGACCTCCACGTGTACCTGGTCCTCAGGAAGGATCCGGTCGGAAGCAACCGGAACACCAGAAGACCTATACAAAACAAAGAAGGGGAGTTCAAAACACCAAATCATCAAGAAACTATTAAAGGTTTGCACACATACGACCTCTTTTATTTGTACATACCTAGTTAATTTCCTGGATTTGACTTTGAAGCGCGGTAGAGTAAATTCTGTATCGCCAGCTTTCCTTTTCTTCTCAACCAAATTCGTCGGTTCCGAACCGGCAGGGTTGATTAAACCACTCACATCCTCCAACAAGATGTTTGAAGCAATGTCCTCGATCAGTTTATCAAGGATTGCATTCCTGACCATCGGGTCGGAGGGAGTAGTTTCATCAACCTCCAGATCAGTTGTTTTAGTAACAACCAGAAGGTCATGAACGACCACTGAGTCTACTGACCTCGAAGACGCTCTGCAGGCCTTGATTTTCTCCACCTAAATCAAAAACGAATTTGATTGGGTGATGAAATCTTTATCTAAAGTACATATAAAAACGTCAGATACCCTGGAGATTCATCTTCTTCCAAGTGCATCCAGCACGAAGTCGTTCGGAACCACGGTGGGATGTTAATCCTCACCAATTTGTGTGATTCGTAATCCGACCGACTACAAAAATAGAGCATGATCAAAAATCTGATCGGAGAATATGTATACATGATAAAAGAAATTTTGATTGTCTACCTTAAGCCTTACCAGTTTTTCTTTGGCAGAAACTATTGCCAAGATCTCGGGGAATGTAGCCTTTTCACTAAAGCTCCCAATAGTGAGATCACTGACCGCTTCTCCGACTTCCTCAGAAGAAAGGGCTTTACAAGAAAAGGAAATAATGGTGGATTTTAAGGCATTACGATAATCAAATAAAATATACTAGTCGGAGCTTTTCTCAAAGACTTACCACCTCCTGAGATAGCCTCATCGCGACCAATGGACCAAAGCAGGAAATGAGTCCGGAGCTTCAAAGGGCTAATCTGACGCTTGGTGAAATCCCTCACCACATGCCAGGAAGTTAAGCCCTTGACTCGCAGGTTGTAAATGGCATTCACCCATCTTCTGACCACCCCTGCCTTCTCCACGATCTTCCTCCACTTAGGATTTTCATTTGCTCTAATTCCGGTGAAGTAGAGGCCATCGTCTCTCGTAACCGTCATGTAGAACCAGTTCTTCTTCCATGACGACCACGAGGATTTCGAGTACATGTGGATGTACTCGTCGGCCTTCCCATCGTGAAGACGCAATGTACATTCTCCAGAGTCGCCGTGGATCTCCCCATCACCATTCGGTAGAAATACGAAGAGCCTCAAATTCGGTGGCACTCCTGTATGCCTCACACAAATAAGTGAAAATCGATATTGGCGATGGAATTCAGAGCCAAATTTACAGGCCCACCCGTAATACTCAAGAACGCGGAGGTGGAATTTGTGTACCAGCAACCTCAGCCCACATTCAATGTAGGTGAGAAAAACAGGGATTTCCCCATCTCCGCGGCTCGGCAAGTGCTCTCCGATCGCCGATCTCCATTTGATCAGATTCTTGTCTGGGAGCATCCCGATTTTCTCCAACGCCTCAAGCTTTTTCTTGCTCAATTCCGAAGGCAACCACTTCATGATTTGCTCCGACATGATGAAAATCCTCAAGGATGAGTAGTGGTCGTAGGAGGCTTTGTGGTCGGAAGAACAAGAAAGAGGTCTAAAGGATTTTTCTTGTCAAGAAGCTGAAAGGGATCAAAAGGGGATCTGGAAGCGTAAAAATTCTAAAAGCTTGGCGATGGGGATTTTATAGCTACAGATCATTAAATTACGATCGGAAGTTTCCCACAAAAGTCCAACGGGCAAAAGCTTCTTTTTTGTTCAACGGACAGAAAAATTCTTCGGTTCCCAAGGCAAGTTCTCAACTTTAAAATGAACACAGAACACCTCATATATCACGACATTAAATGGGGGTCTGCCCGATACGACTTCATCGGAAGAAGGTATACGCATGACCTGTTCATTTAAAGTTCGGGGGCTAGCTGACAAGGATTAAAACCTCTATGTATCAATTTAATGCATAGAAGACCATACGTCTTCATGGTCGTAACCCCTAAGGCTAACGATCTCACTGGTCGTGAGGATTCCAGAGGTTACACGATGGGTACCTGGTCGGACAAGGCTTTGTGCCTAGGTTCACCGGATAGTCGCCGTAAAAGCTATGAACTCGCATTTCTTATCGTATGATGAATGGAACACGTGTTATATGTTTCATTCGTGCGATGATATAATCCTAAGACACTGACAATTAATCGCCCTACGGTTAAGCATCTCACGCACAACATAAAGTAGTTGGCACATTGTTAATCGCCTTACCGTTCGGACCAGTCGTAACGTTTCACCAGGGACGCCTTCTCTAGGAGTAACTGCCATCTCTTCGGAAGTTATTTAAGTGTGGAGCGCAGAAGACAAAGGAACGATGAAAAAACAACAACAGAACACGAGACGACAAACACAGAAGCCTAAGTAGTGGAATTAGAAGCAAGGCATTCAGTCTTAGACTCAGATTCTAAGCCTAATTACTTAGTTTAACATTCCTCACATTCAGTGTATTTAGGGGTAGTCCCTAGCCAGGTCTTGTAAATCTAATTCATATCAATAAAGAGCGGCTCCCATTCTATCCCAGGATACTTCACGTCATCTTTCTCTTTTATTTCATAAGCTTGACGACTCGATCGTTGACAGGTAGGTACAACGTAATCAGTGTAATCCCAATTTTATTTAGCTCCCCATTTGTGCGTGGTAAATATATTGTTAATGCCGAAAATTCATTTTGAACTAGCAAAATTGCATGACACATTTTAAAATTGTTAAAAAAATCCAGAAAGCTAAGTAGGGTAGGTAGAGCGTAAACAAAGTAATCCCACGGTGACAACGTCGACAAGCACTACGTCCGATGCGGATGGCGGTGGGCGAGATCCCCTCACGATCGGGTCCGGCCGTCTTGTGCGTGATGTATCAGCGACCGCATGCGACACGTCTCACCAGTCCCAGGATAGCTCCATCCTCTCTGGATGCCCGCTACTTCTGCAGTTGTGGTCCTTCGAGCGCTTCCAGATCGAACAACCACAGCTGGACTTGGGAGCGTACGTTGTTAGCTTGTACATCGGGGACAACGATGTGGACCGGCCCACCATGGGCACGGTGTGGTGCCGCTGACGGGTTAGTTCTATGATCATTTATTATTTTTTGTAATGTAATCACGCATTCGTGTGCTAAGTTTCCGTTGTTCTATTCCACAGGTCACCTGCACGCCGATCACTACATAGGGGTCGTACCCAGACTACGTGGTGATGTTCAATCAGCTGACGAATGACCGCATCATTTAGAGACTGTACACTCAGGAGACAGTGTACGTGCACGTGCCCGAAGGACTGTCGAGCCTATGTACATGAGACTACATGTACTAGTACACGCGGAGGGCCTTGGTGCATGAAGTCTTCGTGGAGGAGTACCAGGTGGAGCTGGTCTTGCACCACTTCGGTCTGCTGACAGGAGGTCCCAGCCCCCTGGGGGGTAGTAGGTGTCGGCCCACGTCCATGCGTAAGTTCACGCTTTACTTTTTTCGTACAATGTGTATTACGTACTGACCAAATAATTGCCTTGCTGTCCACAGATACACTAGGAAGGGACTACGTGCTACTACCTCATGAGCGGATAGGATGTTCTCTTGGGTTCAGGGCTGGCTCAGCACCTTCCGCGACGTCATCTTGGAGGATGCTCACTATGACCTCGAGGAGTACGTGGAGTACATGGATTGGTACGCCAGTCGGACGAGGCTTCGCTGCGTCCAGGTTGTAGACGACTCACCATGACACGAGGCTGCGACGTTCGACACGTACCCCACACAACTGGACTCCGCATTCCACCGCTCGGTACATATTGAACGGTCTGTACTTCATTTTTAATTTGCAAGATTTCGGTTTCCAACTTGTTGATTACGTGTACAGACGAATCTACACCAGGAGGTCCTCGAATTGGCAGCCTCCGCACAGTAGATGACGCTCGGGGACACGAGAGGGGTCCTGTAGCAAATCACGGAGAGGGCGGGGCGAGGGATACAGATCACGACTTGTCGCACGCCGAGGGACCCGATGGACCCACCAATGCGTGGATGAGGGGTCAGCCATGGCTTTTCACGACCATGGGCTCCTCCCTCGGACGTGGCGGGCGTGTACTCGGGGCACCGTGGGGGGAGCACCTCGGGGCAGTTTGCATGTGAGCATGAGACATTCACTTCTACTTGTTTATTTCGAGCCTCACTAGTTACTAACGACAATCTTCTCTTGCAGGTCTTGAGTTGCACCGGTACACAGGTCAGGAGTACACGGAGTCGTCGGCGTCCGCCTTCGTGCCACCAGGTATGACTACCTTGCTTGCTTGCGTAACGTCCTATTTCATGGTTTTCACCATTGTTACATGCGTAACGTACAAGGGGGACTTGTTGCATGACGAGGCAGTGGCCGGGGACTACTACTTGGACCAGCATGGCACCTAGGTCTCCGTGGGGATTTCATAGCTGCACGGTGCGTCGGGACCGACCCAGCCGACGTAGGACCACCTCGTGACACCACCTCTGGCTTCTCACGCCAGTCGGGTACCTCGGCAGCCTGACCCTCTGACATACATGCACCAGCACCTGCAGCGGCCCTGTCTAATGCCAGGGCGACAAGCGGGGTACTCCCCAAGAGGTGCCGCGAGTAGATGTTTGTTCCTCTAAATTTCAGTCATGCTATGTAAATATTATTTTTTGTACAACTATTATTATGCTAGTCTCGTGTTTCGATATTTCTTTTTTATGTGCACACCACGACCACGTGAGGGAGTCCACATCGGGACACCCCACACCACCCTCTTTCTAGCCTTCACTCCCCAATGCAACTACGTGACCTCGTTCTGCAAAGTAGGATGTGACCTCGCTCTACAAAGCAGGATGTGACCACTCTCTGCAAAGCATGACATGACTTCTCTCTACAAAGCAGGATGTGACCACTCTCTGCAAAGTAAGACGTGACCTCGTTCTAGAAAGCATGACACGACTTCTCCCTACAAAGCAGAATGTGACCACTCTCTACAAAGCATGACATGACCTCTCTGCAAGTTTACACCCAAATGTCTCATGTACCACCTGCTCTATAGATCCGCCCATGGAAGTGGTACGTTCTCTCCTTGTTGTAGCTGAGTTATTGCACTCAGTAGGCCCGCATGCCGATCATTTACGACGCATACATTAGGATGGCTTTGTACAACATAAATACTCACATTCTTTAGGAACCACAACCAACTATCCGTGTTCTCGCTTTCAACAAAAGTGAATGCCATGGAAAGAACTTGATTGTTCCCGTTCGTCGCTATTGCAGTCAGTATCTGGCCCTTGTACTTCCCAGTCAGGAATATGCCATCTACGCACAAGATTGGATGGCAGTGCCGGAATGCATTAATGCATGGACCAAAGGCGAAGAATGCTTACCGCAGTAACCTTTTATCGGCCCACTTCGGATGTGTGGCATCTTGAATGTTGACATGAGTGCCGGGATTCCTGTCTTGTATAACACGGAGTAGCCCGGGGAGGTTGTTGTAAGAATCCTTGAACGTGCCAAACCTTGATTCCAATGTCTTCTGTTTTGCCCTCCAAGCCTTGTCATAGCTGATTGTGTACTGGAACCTTATCTCAATCACCTGAATGATGGATCGTGGCTCAAAATCTAGATTATCCACGATCTCACCGTACATGAGGTTGGCGATGAAGCCCGATGCGAGTTACGGTGGGATCTGACCGACTTCAAGACAACGACACATGTGTGAGGGGCCACTATAGAGCACTTCCAGTAGGTGGCTGAAATGCGTGCACTTGCCAAGGGCATCCCTCTATACCGCACTTCACGTCGTAGCATCTTGGGGGTAGACTTGACGACTGTGAATGGGCACCGCACCGACAAGGCCTAAAATTTGACCACCTCCTGCACGGCCTCCTTGCATTTGTACATAGCTCCTTGCCTGACCTCGCTCTGGTTGTACTCCCACAGCACACGGGAGCCTTCGTTGACGATGAGATTATCGAACTAGTATGTGTTCCACTCGAATGGAACCGTCTACTGGTCCACATCATCCTCGTCGTTGGATCCATCATCTTCTGCAATGCCATGTAGTCTTGGTCTTCAAGATCCATTCTTTGCACTACGGCTTCCACCTCCTCACCCTCGCCAGCAAGACCAGTAGCTTGCTTGACTGAAGGAGCTCCTTCCGTAGGGTCTTCGTCAACAGCATCAGCAACACCGGGAGCTTCATCAACTGTGTGCGCCGCGCTATGGCTGGAGTCCCCGACTTCTTATTCGGCATCACCACCCCCTTCTTGTTCAGTCGCGAATGTAGGAGTGGGCTTGGCATATGCCTGAGCAAGAAGGACAAAATCCCACCCTCCCTCCCTCCCTCGTCATGTGTACATATAGCGCCATGGTCGTGTTCCTTCGGTGCACTAACTCCTAATATGTGGGTTTGTCTTTGCTCGAGGAAAACAACTCAATCTCAGATCATACACATCATGCTCCACTTGGAATGTGTGAAACAACCACTGCATCCTAGGGCCCCATATACGTCCCTCTGCTCTTGGCAGGGGCACAGTCGCCGATTGGAAATAACGCAAATTAATCCCCTCGGGACCCTCCATAATAGTCATCGGACCGTAGTAAATTTTGAAATTGGTGATGTCCGACATATTTGACGCATTGTACCATAACAAATATTTCCACGATTAATCACATATCTAAAACTAGACTACCCACCGAAAAGTATTGTGTACAACATACCGCACTACGTAACCGTACATCTAAAACTATGTAATTCATTCGGTTAAAAAAATTACCTAACAGGTGCGCGATTAGACGAGCAGCGCTTTGCTAGCTTCTCTCCTCTCCTCTACTCCTCTCCCTTCCCTCCTCTTTTTTCTGAACAAAAGTGAGTCATGTGCCGAATTTTAGGGTTTTAAGGGTGTTTTATAGCAGAAATAGATTCCTGTCGCCAGTTGAAATGGCGACAGATAACACTATTTACTCCCTGCCGCCAGTTGAACTAGCAACAGGGAGTTGGACCGACGACAAGGACTCAACATGGTCCTTGTTGCTAGTTCAACTGGCGACAGATACCTAGTTTTGTAATTTTTTTAGGGCGATTATTTATTTTTGTAATTATTTTTTAAAATAATATTGTTTAAAAAAAATTCTTCTAAGAGAGTCTCCAATTATTATAGATACAGATGAGTGCTGTAGAGAATGTTACGAACTAAAAATGGAGATGTGGACGCCTCGCCAAAAAATCAAAATGTTTGACTCTTTTTTGCAGGAAAGGACACCAGTTGGTGATCTTCCGCTAATAATCCAATGGTGTTACTTTCATCCTATGAAAAAGGAAGAGAATGCCAGATGTGTGCTGCAAATAAGTCCGACTTTCCCTGTAGAAAACCATGGCTTGTCGGCTGCCTTGGAGCAAAACCAACCGCGTTGCCGTAATCCAACTAATTAAGAGTCCCGATTTTTGTTCTTAAATAATGAATAAATAACACTAGTAGCTCAGTTGGTAAGGGAGGCGTCGGGCCCTCGTCCGTCTGCGTTCGAGCGAAGCTCAGTGCACGTGCTAGAGGACTGAGCGCTGCTCAGTTGGCATGAGGAGACTTGGCTCTTGCCCGTCCGCATTTGAGCGCAGCTCGGCATGCGTGCCTCGCTCCTTTAATGCAGCTAAAAAGGCCACTAAAAAAGTACTCCACTCGATCACCAGCTGTGCTTAAGAGACTTTAGCAACAAAAGTGGACAGATGTTGACCGCTTAATAGACAAAATGAAAATATGTGTTATCTTGACTAATAAAAGAATGAGCTTACTCTCAAGCAGCGAGAGGATCATTCCACCCTACATACGTAAAAAAATCAACGAAACCCTCGAGCGCATTAGGGCCACTGTGTTAGCCACGATGCATCCCTAACGTGACCGCTCCTCGTATCTGTGCCATCACCGCTCCGCTCTTTTTCCTCCAATTCCCCCTACCCAGCCTCGCTCCCATGTCGGCGCCGCCGCCCTTGATTCGCACGCCTTCGACCTCGCTGTCACCAGAACCATCCTCGCCGCCACCGGTCATCCATCGGCGCTTGCAGAGTCCCCTACGTCGCATTCTTCGTCTCCCTCTCTCGTCCTAGGCTCTGTCGCCGTCGCTCCACCCACTCCTATGTTTCCATCTCCTCTCTTACTCTCCCATCTCGTGGAAAGTATGTATTTCTATAATGCATGGACATTCTGCTAGTATTAAGTAATATTATCGTGTATTCCCTATCGTGAGAAAGTAGCATTATCGTGCGCAGGTATATAACTATAGTTAATCTATAACTTTCGTGTCTGCTTTTAACAGCTAGATCCTACCCGAACATCAAATTACAAAATTTAATCCAGAGAGAGAGCGCTTACAGGGAAAGCGACATTGCCCTGATGAAGTACGCACACTACAAATATTAATCCTTTTTTTTTTCCTGCAGCAGATGCCTGTTCCACGGAAAATAGCGCGATTGCACGATAAAATAGTGAAAATAATCTTTTCACAAATAATTTAGTAAAAATGATACATATACCACGCTCAAAAGCCACGACAGGGGTCCAACGCACGGTAGATCATGTGACGGCTGTAGTGAAGATGACAAGCCACCTGCCACGAGCTGGACGCACGATAAGGTGACGTGTGCTGGCTACCTGCTGCGTGCCTAGTTCACGATGGGTAACTGCGGCTCCCGTCTGACCTCTGGCCTTTGGGTGAGCGGTAGGCCCTCTACCGTGATTTTTGAGCGTAGCATTGGTGTCATTTTTGGCAATTTCTTTTGGCGGCTATTTTTGTTAGTTCGCTTCAGAATAATATCATTTAAACCAAAAACTCAGCATATCAATATTCTAAATAGAATATGCATATATAGTACATAGCTATATATATATATATGTGTGCGTATATATGGGATACTGTTTGATTTCTTATCAAGATTGTTAATTATCAAGAGAACATTCTTTGTTTTTAGGGAAACATTAATTCTTTCGTTAGATGTTGGGAAAAAAGAAGTTTAAGTGCTGGACTTTGAGATCGATTATTATAATTTGGACGGTCAGGTAGCAGAGAATAAATGAAATGAAAACTTTCAGAAGAATGTACACAAGTGCACGACAAAAACTTAAAACGGCAGCATTATTTTATTGAGTTCTTGTCGCTAGTCTGACAACCGGTAAATACGTACATCACAAGTTCACAACCTAACGCTGCCACATCCGATGCACTCGAATGATACCACGTTGGCCGCTGGCCATGCAACAGTCTACTATACATGCGACAGTGCTAGGTCTGTTCACAATGCCACCGAACCGAACAATCCATACCAAAAAACCAAACTATATGGTTAACTCGGTCTGGCCGGTATTCGGTATAATACATATAAATAAGTGATTCGAAGGGTTCAGTTTTTTTTTTGGGTAAAAACAAGAAGAAAAAACGAAAACCAAAGAAACTGAAGTATGAGGAGGGCGGCGGTGTGGAGCCGAACGAGGAGGGTGAGCTGGGGTGTGAGATGAGCTTGGCGGTTGCGGAGGCGTGCACGTGGTCGGGGAGCTGGTCCATAGACCACAAAGGTGGGGAGGCCTGCAACAGAGAGGAGCGAGGCGAGGACATGGAACGCAGGGAAGCAGTGGCAAAAGCCCTTCTGGCGGCCGGCCTAGTGGAAGAAGGGGAGCGCGAGCGGGAGAGGCAGGAGTGGGCGTGGGTTGATGACCTCAGCGACGAGCGTGGGGGCATGTGACGGAGCTTGGAGAGGTTGGTGATGATGGGCGGGCCCAGCGCTGGTAGCGGTGGAGGGCGTCGAGGAGGAACCACGCGAGCAAGGAGAGGCAGCAGGAGGAGACAGAGATGAAAAACAGTGTCGATAAGTAGGTAGGGGAGAGGCGGTGGAGAGTGATGGGGAGGAGGGGTCCTAGTCAGGGAGGTGGAATGGGATGGTGGTGGAGGGGGAGGGGGAAATTTTGGGGGAAAGATATGATGAGAGAGAGAGAGAGATGGGTTAGGCCATAGACGTCTTGGGAAGAAACAAAGAAGATTAGGCAACAATCAGTGAGTAGTGCTACTATATGTGTGAAAGCTAGTGTTTTTTTTTGTGCTTATGGGTTAACTTTGATAGATATCAATATTTGTGACCACAAGTGGCCATATCATTTTGCAATTCATGTTAACTTTGGTAAATACCACACACCAGTAAGCACATGCACTACGTACGTACAAGCTACTGTTCATTCATGTGAGCCACACGCTCTTATTCTTGAATTTTTGGCAAAATACACTTTTTGGCATCGTATTGACAGAAATGATGGTGCTAGAATTTTTTAGCAAAAATAGCGTCACGTCCTTACGGCCGCTTGTAGGCGCTCATACCGCCACATCGCCGTTGCCGCTTACGACCGCCGTCTTGATGGCACTATCATGACGCCGTCTTGATGGTCTTTGCCGTGCGATAAGCGATCCACAGCCGCCACGTGTCCCCTTTAGGTTAGGCCGGAATTAGGGTTAGAGTTTTGTTGGTTAGAGTTTTGTTCGGTTTCGATAATTTTTCTTTGAATTTTAAAATATAGCAAATGACTTCAAAAGATTATGAAATTTTACGTGGAGCCTCCCGACACAGTGTACTTGGTTGTGTAAATTGTTTATAATTTTATTCGTCCATAATTTTTATCGCGATTTTATATAAGTGTACTGTTCGTACGGATTTGCAAATGTAGAAAATCAGCTCCAAAAATTATGATTTTTTTATTGTGTAATGTTTCGACAATTTTATATGTATTCTGGAATGGTGTTGAAAATTTAGGATTTAGGTCATGAGAATTTGAATTTTAGGTTACGGAAATTAGGGTTTCGTGATTTCATGTGACTTGGAATGTGTTTGAGATTTGCTGATATTTCAAAGGAGGCCTGCTTATATGTAAACATCCTGAGTTATATTTTGGTGATATACATGTTTTGACATCAAGGTATATTAGCGGTCTAGAGTAGGTTGTGGAATATTCCAAATATGCTATACTTTTCTCTACTTCTGGAAAACTATTTGTTAGACTCGCAATAACATTTTGTGATTGTTGTATGTTGTTGTGGTACGCTAAATTTCTAAAAATTTTGTGAGGTAGCAATGATTCGTAAGTACGAAGGTAGGTGATATTGCGATGCGCCAGGAAATTCATACACGGTAACATACACGATAGTTTTGGAGAAATGACGCAACGATAACAATATGATAGTTGATCCGACAAGGGGGTTACATGGCGCATAGGCTAACAAACCAAGGACGGTACATGCATGCCTTTAGGAAATTGGAAATACATAGGACATATGGACAAAGAGGGTCAGACTACTGCGTGGACCGGAGTCATTTGCCCTTCCTTACGAGCTCGGCATTGTACTCCTCGCCGGCCGCCTTGGCCTCGGCTGCCATTTCCCTCTTTTTCTCGTGCTCCATCTCGTGAGCTTCGCGCTCCCTACGCCTGCACGCCTCGAGATGGGCCTGCGTAGCAACTAATTGCTTGCATGGTAACTAGCACTGCATGTTGTCATTATTTTGGCCAGCATGTGCATGCATATTAGAATAACTTGCATGTAATTATGAACTACCATGAAATAATTAGTTACATGAATAACTAGTAGTGCGCGCTTTCATTATTTTTCTATTTTCTAATTATTTAAAACTAATTAATTAAGACAAACTAATTATTTTGTAACTAATTAATCTCGCCAGTAGTAAGTGCATCGCATGATATTTTCTTAACTACAAATTACGGATTTAGAACTAATTATTTACGTAACATTAGGTAAATTGGCTTCTAACAAAGAATTTACGAACAGCAAAAAATTGCTACGTAGTCAATACATAATTTACGAATGATCAAGTCTGTGGCCAAAAAATTGGCTTCTTGGTACATTGCTAAACCTAGCAAACATAACTACTTAACTACGTTTCTTGGTAAATTGGTAAACCTAGCAAACCTAGCATGTAACTACTTAGGTATGCAGTTAATAAATAATTTATGAACAATAAAAAATCGACAGAGATAAAAATTACCTGCTAAATTGGCTTATAATGACGACGGCGGTTAATAAGGTTAAAATGTCCCCGAAAATATAATCAACACAGAGCACAACCGAAAGAGAGAGCGGGCGAAAGAGCGAGTGAGCGAGCGAGCGATTGCGAAATAAAATCGCGCTCGTCGCTCGCTAATTTATAACTGAGAGGGATTCCTTCCTCGCGCGCGATCGGATTTAATTTGCATACGGCAGACAAGAATTAGACGGGGAGACATGGAAAAGAAAGAAGTGACGAGATGACAAGATTGTTTGGTAGAGCTTTCGGTGGAAAAAAAAAGGCGAGAAAAATTTAATTAACACTAAGCTTATAGAAAATTGCGATAAAAATTATGGACGAATAAAATTATGACAAATTTACACAAGTAAGTACACTATGTCCGGAGGCTCCATGTAAAATTTCATAATTTTTTGAAGTCGTTTGCTATATTTTAAAATTCAAATAAAAATCACCAAAACGGACAACACAGCAGGGCGACTTCTTTCTTTGAGTGCCTCGAGCACTCGGCAAAGGCCGATCTACTACACTCGGCAAAGGCTTTGCCGAGTGCTACACTCGACAAAAGGCGCTCGATAAGCAGTTTATCGGCAAAGACCCTTTGCCGAGTGCACTATCGGGCACTTTCGGCAAAGGCTTTCGAAAGTGCTAATCGACACTCGGCAAAGAAAAGTCGCCGTGACGACAGCGCCACCGTGACGACGTCTTTGCCGAGTGTCAAGGTCAAGCACTCGGCAAAGGTCTCGCTTTGAGAGTGCCATTGAATGAAACACTTTCGGCAAAGGTGGCGTCTGCGGAAAGTGCCACCGGAGGACACTCGACAAGCAGGCCATCTTTGCCGAAAGTGTGCGGCCCGTGGCACTCGGCAAAGTATGGTCACTTTGCCGAGTGTCATGGCCATTGCACTTTCGGCAAAGTATGGTCACTTTCTTTGAGTGTCATGGCCATTGCACTCTAACAAAGTATTTAAAAACCTTTTTATTTGTTTTTACATCCCATCCAAACAAACATAAGATATATATAACAAACATCATCAACATCACATATATATCATCAACATCACATATATATCATCAACATCACATATATATATCATCAACGACACATATATATCACCAACACCACATATATATCACAAACATCACATGTCTCACAATATATCACAAATAACTACAAGTAATCCAAGTGCTCCATCATCTACAACCATAATTGCAAATAGAAGTACCATTAACAACCACAAGTAGTATCACCAAGATGGCCAATGAGGCTGATTTGGTGAAGGATTCATGAAGCATGAGGATCGTTCGATCCTGCCGATTGATTCTGCACAAAGGAGAAGAGATTGCATGTGTGAGACAAGATAAATATATACCATATATACATGAATAAAACTTTCATACTCCACTAGGTTTGGCCGTAGCATGAACATACAAACTAAAACATTTATACTCACAGGAGTAGAATAGTGAGGAGGTGGAGGTGGGCGAATAGCGAAGGTGGCGGAGCTACACCCGTAGTGGCGCCAAGACTTTGCATGTCTTGAAGAATCTCCGCCATCCTCCATTGCTCGGCCTCCCTCGGCCTCCACCCCTCTCCATAAATGCTTTGCATACTGCTCCGTATCCTCCTCTCTTGTTCCAACTAGGCCTACAATATATTCACCCCAATGTTACAATAATGCAAAGGAAAGGTATGAAAAAACCAATGAGCAGCGAATAAACCGGGAATAACCTCGAGTGCCTCCACGGTGGTGTGAAGTGTCTGCCGAGGTCGTATGGCGGGCTCGTCCTCGTCTTGCTTGCTCGAATCTGGGAGGCGGGAGTAGCGGCCCGAGTCGATTCTTGCCGTCGCCAATCGATGTCGCCCATGCTTCTTGCCTCCTCCCACCCTCATGGCGACTTCTCCATCAAGGTCCTCGGTGCTCGGATCGTACTCGGCCCATGGACCTCCCTTGCCATCGATGTGTAGTCACTAAAGCGGTTGTGGGCGGTCGCATTCTTTGTCGCCTCGGGCCCGTCCTCCGGGTTGTAGTCGGCGTCGGACGTCGCCTTGCCCTTGTGGGCCATAGCAAATGCCTTGAAGATGGAGCAAGGCTGGCCACCATGTGGCGCCCATTGCGAGAAAAAAACAAGATGATTGAAATCATGCGAATTGGCGTTAGAATAAATAAATGAATTCGGCGTACCCATGTTTCTGCGTGTCTGGCGAGGTTGCGGCTACCTTGATGGTGTGCTACACTGGCATCATCAAGCGCCGCTCCGGCACAAGTTGTCGTCTCCTCCACTCGCGTGAGCACCACTTGTGCACCATCTGTTCCCGGCCTTTGGGGATCTTGGCGCGACCAATAAGGAATCATCTCGAGGCCATCAAGTACATGACATATCGGAAGATGAAATTAAGCCTACTTAATCTCAAAAGGAATCGATATTAATGTTACGTATTTACTGCAGTCTTGGTCGGTCGGCGTCATGGTTCTTCGTCCCTTTTGGTGACCTTCGTTCCAAGGGCGGTCCGTGGTAAATTCGACGGCACGGATGCGCGCCTCGTAATGCATGTCCACGGCGAGTTTTTGCGGCATTTGGTAGCCACGCGTCGACGACCGGCCTCATGTCGATCTGGCATCTAAAGAAATCACGCATACAAACACGATGTATCCATTCATTATTTCAAGAATGTCCAATGAATCGATGTATTGAGCAATGTAGTGCGAGGAAGACTTACCACGACTCTTGCTTCACCGCTCCGCCTTGTTGTTGAATACCTGCGGGCCGTCTGCGGCATCGGGGCGGCGGCGTAGTGGTCAAGCAGTAGGCGGCCCGTCACTCCGGCGTACTCAACCGAGGCGAGGAAGTGCTCCTTGCCGAAGGCCGAGATGCCATTGACTTGGCGTGTGTGAGCACCTCCACTCGCCACAATCGTCGATTCTGCCCAAGTGATTAAGAAAAATTATTAATTTCTATTTTGATTTTCAACATATCATATAAAGTAGTGATAACATCTAAAGTTACTTACTTTTCCCCTCGGGTCGAATCGTGAGGCGTCTCTCACGAGTATCGGTCGTTGAGGAGGCTCGCGGGACCTCGCAAGTAGGCGCTCGGCGAACTAGAGAAGCGGAACCCCTGCTGTCGCGTCCTCCTCGTCGTCCTCTGCGCGTCCTCCTGCGCCTCTGTGCGTCCTCTGCGCGTCCTCCTGCGCCTCTGTCGTCCTCCTGCGCCTCCTCGGCGTCCTCTGAGGGCACACTGCTCCTCCTCCTCCTCCTCCTTGACAGGCGGCGGCGGCGACTCCCTCTGCTGTTGCTCCTCCTCCTACTCTCCCCGGTTCAGCGGTCCTTGTCCCGGTACAAGGGCGTTAGCTTCCTCATCCCACCGCCCACCATCTTTGTTCGGTCACTGCAATTAAAAAGAGTAAACCAATAAGCCGCAGATAAACAAGAAGTACTTAGAAAGAGATGCAAAATAAACAAAAGCGTAATTACAAAATAACATAGTATTACATGTATTAGAAATAATCTTCATGATCGGGATTAGGTTTGGATCATAAGTCTCATCATCACTATCAATCATGTCGAAATAATCAACACTATCCGAATGAGCAATGTTGCCATTGTCATTGTCTAAATGTAATCGCTCAAGCATTTGTAAGTCCTTCACATTTTGCACCTCATGTCGGCGTCCTCTTCAATAACCGTTTCATTGTCTACTTCCATTCCGATCGCCGGTTAAGTCTATCTCAAACCTCCTTCTAGTCCCTCTTCTTGAAAGAACTCTCCGTCATATGTGTTTGGGTCTAAGTTGTAATCTTCATCGTTTGGGGCGGGCACTTTACCGTGTGGCGATACCCATGCACAATATCCCAACCCTTAAGATGCCTTATGGTTTGACACGCATATGGGAGATAATAAACTTGCGTGGCTGTTGGGCCTAATATAGACATCATCTCTGGTAAGGCGGAATCTGTCGAATTTCGACTAGCCCAAGATTAGAATATGTCCGTCTCGTTACTTGAGGATCAAACCAATGGCATTTGAATATGGCCGGGATTAAAGGTTTGGAACCATGAAACTTGAGTTAGTATATTTCTTCAATTCTTCCATAATACTCGACCTCATCAGCAGGCGTAAAAACTCGGAACTTGTGGTTCTTGATTGGGCGACTACGCTCGTAGCTTGTTGTGCGGCGATATCCATTCACGTCATAACGAGAAAATGACGACCCTATAGGCAAAGCCATCGGTAACTGTCTCAACTTCGGCACACATAGGCGCATCCCTCGGCCTGCAAGCTCAGCGGGATACATCGTTATATTATTACGCGTCACGAGTAACTTGAAATGTCAAACTAAGTCACGAGCTAAATTGGACAGTACCTTCGTTTGAACCAAGAAATGAAATCGGGCATTCCATTTCCGCACCTGTCTAAGAAGGGTATCTACTGGCGTGGGGTAGGATCCCTTGATTGGCCTTGAAATTCATGAAGAAATTCCCTGTACCAGCGAGAAACAAGGGGTTGGATGCGAGAATAGTGGCGGCGTATTTAACAAGTTCGTTGAGAACTTACTACATGTCTGGTGCCACTTCGTCAGGTTGGTCAACACGTATAGCATGATATGGCGCCACTCTTCATGATTCAAGGTCTTGAAATTCGATGCACTTGCGCTTCAGAGTTGCCCTCGGAAAAAGTGAGTTCGATTCATTTTCGCTTGACATTATAGCGAGGGTGGATTATGCGCTAGGGAGGTTGTTACCATAGTATGTTGTTGTGAAGTTAGCCACCTCCTCCGGAATGTATGCCTCTGCAATGGAAGCCTCGATTTTGCATTTATTTCTACATTTCTTTGAAGAACCTTTAGACATCTCTCGATTGGATAGCACCAACGGACCTGCAGGCCCCCATTCGTGCCTCGTGCGGAGGTGCAAAATCAAATCTTTGCATCGGATTGAAGAAGCGGGTGGAAAGATCTTCTCCAACTTCTGAGCAACACAGGTGCCATTCTTTCCAAGTCGGCAATCACGGTCAGAGATAACTCCTTGGCACAAAAGTGGCGAAAAAATAGCTCAACTCTGCCGGCACTAGCGGACATGCTCGGGGACATAGCCTCGAACCATCGCGGAAGAAGCCGCTCAATCCATATGTGGTAGTCATGACTCTTCATCCATAAGACTCGCATAGTAGATAAGTTCACTCCTCCTCGGATTATTTGCATACCCATCGAGGAACATTAACGTCTGGATCCATTCTAGTACTTCCCTCCTTTGGGGCTTGCTCAAGACAAAATCGGCCTTAGGCCTTCTCCATGTCTTGCTGCGACTAGGAGGCTTCATATGTTGGTTTGGTCTATCGCATATCGTTGCGGATCCACTCTAGCCTTAACGTTGTCCTTCGACTTGTCGGTAATGTCCATGATTGTTGCCCAAAGTGCCTCGGCAACATTCTTTTCGATGTGCATTACATCAATGTTGTGTGGAAGGAGAAGGTCATCAAAATAGGGGCGAGTCAAGCCCGACTTATGAGTCCACATATGTTGCTCACCATATCCCACAAAACCACCTTACGGATTGACCACGAGACCATCTATACATTCACGAACCGCGGCACCGGTCATTATCGGTGGTGCGGTGCATCCTCGACACCTTTCGTGAAGTTCTTGATGTCTCGTCTGAATGCATGGTCAAGAGGGAGAATTGCCGATGTTTGTCAAGCGATGAATACTTGCCACCCATACGCAGCCAAATGAACCTAGACCTTCCTTGCATCTTGGGCATGGGAACTTCCGTGAACACACGGTATGAGAATATCTCATCGCCAGAAGTCATGCGAGGAGTAGTGGTACCAAACATGCATTTTGAAGTTTTTCTTTGTAGCTCGATCGTATGTCCATCGCCTTCCTCCCAACACGGACCAATTCATCAATCACGGGCTCCATGAACACACCCATATTATTCCCGGGTGTCGGGAATTATCAACGACAAGAATCGTTACGTCGTTGAAAGCATCTGCCGGGGAGATTGAGGGGATAACGAACACGGGCCAACATGTGTATGGGGCAGCCATCATTCCATAAGATTGAACCCATACATTTGCGGTATAACCGCGTACATTCTGAGCCTCTTTAGCTTTCTCATGATGAATGCCATCAAAGTGGGTCCATGCTTCACCATCGGATGCATGTACCATCTGTCGAGGATTATGTCGTTTGCCATTTTGTGCCATGTCATACATTTAGCGGATTCCTCGGTCATGTATAGCCGTTGGATCCTCGGTATGAGCGGAAGGTGCCGTAGGATTGTCACGGGAATGTCAAGCTGCCTCTTCGGCCATCACGAATCTACCTCCGAGGAACCTAGATGATTTACACTTTGGGCGTACTTTGCTTCCGCGTATTCGTTCCTAAATAGGGCGCGCCGCCGAACAAGCATGTATCTGCTCATCGGCATCTTAAGTGCGAAGGAGTTTACGTGACTCGTGCATGCTCTTTGGCGAAGGTGACCCTCGGAAGCGGTACGCCAATAGCATCAACATACCATCGGCGTCTCGACTCGGGCTATCTTGGGACTTTCGCGCCATTATCGTCCAATAGCATCGGTTGAAAACCTTTATGCGGCGTGAAGGGGTTTACGTGCGCGGCAAACATGTCGTAGAAACGCCTTTGCGGTTGCCTCTGGCTCCTCCTCCGTCGTCCTTGACGTGACGTGCCTCGTGATAGTCATTTAACATATACGCTACCCGGCATCGGCATCATAATCCTCGCAGCGTGGTCTCACCACCTCCTCTCTCTCGATCGGCTTCACCATGGTAGACCCACGGTATAGTCTGCAGTAAATCCATTCTTCAAAGATGTTCCCCATGACCTTCTTCGTTTGTCTTTTCTGTTTGCACATTTCTTTGCGGGGAAGACAAATTTTACTCGCTCCTTTAGCAGCCACGCCAAATGCCCGTTCAAAAAGCATCGGTCTTGTCGATCCATTCATTGGTGACTGACCACGACTTGCGCGGCCGTGTACATCCACTCACGGTCCTCCATCCTCTAACATATATAGCGGCGAGTAATATAAACATCAATTGCATCTACGGCGTTCCTACTATCTAATAGGTGAGGATAGGTCCTAATCCTGCGAGGATCCGTAGATGAGGTTAGTTTCCATGCTCTACTCCTATTAGAGGCGAAATTTGGCGGCACCTCCCCTTGTTCTCCAAATACCGTCTGCCGGGGAGAGTGTGTATCAGGAGAACAATAGGAGATGATGCGAAACTGTCTCGGATCGGAAGCGAACCATGAAACTAACCCCCCTACATCATCAGGGCTGTCAAAAAGCGTGGACAATTGAAGCAGATCGGTTTTAGATATGGAAATATCGCATATTTCAACCGTATCTCTTCGAGCAGGAAACGCCTAAGCGGATTCGTGATCTCGACCATGATCGGAAAGGGGTTATACCTAGGGTGGCGGTGGAGTCGGGCTAAGCGGGGCGTGGTGGAGTCGGTGCGATGGCGGCGGCGGTGCTGAGCAGACCCAGTGGCGAGGAAAGCGTCTGGTCGCCGAGGTACTCGGCGCCGCTCCGTGGCTCTTCTCTGCAAAAAAAAACATAAGCTGTCAATACAAAATTTGGTGACACCTCCTGCTGCGGTGAGGTTTCCAAAACACTGCAAGAAAACCAGCGGCGGGATGGCCGACATGCACATATATATGAGCGGCACGATGGTAGACATGCACAAGATTATATCCAACCACATATATATAACAATGTCACAACCACTTGTTACATGATAGATTATTTTATATTCTAGTATGTGTAATCAAACTTGTAATGTTCTTGGAAAGAAGGATGTAGTTTACCTATATAGCCCCATCTTTTTTGGCCAAACACAATCCCAAAGATAACCATATATTTCTTTGCTTGATTGTAAGGTTCAAAGATAAAGAGTCTCATCGGATCTTTCTTGAACCAGAGGGTAGAGATGTTCCTGAGCTTTATCTGCAGGTCTCTCTCCATCCCTCCCTCCTCTCCATTCTACATGTTTTTCCTTTTTGGTCAATTTTTTTAATCTGCGACCTTGGTATCTATTGTGCTTCTCTACTCTTTTGCCCTACATTTGTGTGTGAAAATAATGTCTTCTGTACTATTGTCCAAAACCTATCTCCACAGCCACGGCGTGGCGGGGCTCGGGATCAAAACAAGCGCGAGAGAGGGGATCAATGGAGAGGAGTTAAATGACTAATTAGCAATGTCGGTGATTCGATAAGCAACCTTTGGGAATAAAACTAGCAAATATCTGTTTCATTTTTTACTTGATTAAATTGGTGTCTTACTCCTTACACACGAAATTTTTGTTGAGTTCACTGTATGCTTGGATAGCAGTTATGCACAGATCAATTGTGAAGTTCTTACAAACTATAGGAAAATCGATCATCATGGAAGTAACTACCTTTGTGTTTGCCCTTTTTTGTTGATGGGGTGGGGTTAACATGCAAAGTATATGATCTTTCACACACTAAAATTTGTGTAGCCCAACTACTAGGTTTTTAACCCCAAATGAACCCAAAGCGCATATAAAAATTAAAAAGAAGGTTTATAATAAGTAAAATAAGTAAAGATGGTTGCGTAATAAACTAGAAAACCTAAACAAGTTAACAAAAAAAAACTAAGCATGGCGACAATTCGATAACATTATATGTGTTTTAGAAAAGTATAATAAATGTGCTTATGCAATGTGTCATTCTTGAGCGGTTGTTAGGTCAACGACTTTACGAAATTTGGATGTAAAAGACTTGCAAAATTTGGAGAATAAAGCGGAGATGAGCCTAAGAAATATTAAATGCGAAGAAGGTTACATTATAGTTTTGTTAAGACCACATCACCATTTAGGTTTTCTTTTCACGACATGGATATGAATGACTACTTTGACTAAAATTAACTTCTGAGGACCAACTTATGATCGATCAAATCCAAGAATTAAACAGGGAGGTATGCTGGTACAATTCATTCTAGTGCATTTGGTTCTATATCGAGGCTAATTGACTATAAAAACTTCTTACTGGAATCAAAGGGAATCCTCATACACCAGGAAAACGTAGAACTATACAAGAAAGTCAACCTTGTTCATGAGGAAAACATCAATTTCATCATGTATTCTCCGAAGAATACATGAGGAAAACAAAATCACCATACCTTCTCTTCCTCCTTCTTCCTCCTCTCCTCCGCCTCCTCTCTTTCTCCTCCTCCTCCGTGGCCTTGGCCTTGGCAGCCTTGGCCTTGAGGGCTTGTGTGGAAGCCAGCAGCCAGTGTGTGGCCAGGTTTAAGTGTCTTGCGTGTGTGCAGTGCGTGTGGGCATTTGTGGCAGCCTGCAGAGTTAAATCCCCTTGCTTGAGTGCCCCGTCGGCACTTTCGGCAAAATTTTAAAAATTTAAAATTCTTTGCGAGTGTCTTCTCATGACACTTTCGGCAAAAACTTCGTTGCGAGTGTCTTCTCGACACTTTCGGCAAAAAACTTCCTTCTTAGAAGTGTCTCTTTTTGACACTCGGCAAACCATATTTTTTCACTTTTGACCTCAAACTTTTACGCAATCCTCATACAATACAGTACTCCATGTTCCAATGTGGCACATTTCTCGGACTTTTCTATATTTCTTTAATTTATTTCAATTAATTGAATTTTCTTGGATAATTCAAATTATAAGCTGCTAGTCATTGAATAATGAAAAAAATGAATGGAAAAATGATATTCATGTTATTTAGTATAATGTGAGGCGTAACGAGAGCAGACCACCAATTTCGAACATCTTGCTCACGAAACATGACCCACGAACTTGCGGTCGAGTTGTTTTTAAATTGTATAAAAAGCAAAGCGAAGTCCGAAAATCATGAAACTTGTCAAGATGTCATGATATCATATGTGGAGGCTGTGATAAAAATTTGAGAAGGTTTAGCGCAAGTTGTCACGTCGATGCTTGCAAGCGAAGAATCTCAGAAGAAGTTGTCATGTATTCTTACATTTTTCTAAGGTTTGCAAGCATAAATGCGTGACAACTTTCTCAAAAAATGAATTTCATTGAATGAAAAAAGTGATAAAGAAAAAGAAATGAAATTATTCAATGAATGAAAAAAAAAAAAATATGTTCTTGAAGTGTTGCAAACAAAATGTCTCTTCTTGGAGTGTGGGAAGACACTTTCGGCAAAGAGACAACGGCATTGCCGGCCGTTAGCAGTGGTGCCCTTTGCGAGTGTTCTGGTTTGCGAGTGCGGGCACTCGGCAAACCATCTCTTTTAGAGTGTAATGTTTTCTTGAGAGTGCTCGGCACTCGGCAAACCATATCTTTTCCGAGTGCGATTGTTTGCGAGTTTTTTCTATATGGCACTTTCGGCAAATAGCCTCTTTGCCGAGTGTCGATAAAAAGCACTTTCGGCAAAGTATGGACACTTCGAAAAAGCGAGTCTCCGTAGTGCAAAGCCCTACCCCTAATTCCGGCCTAACCTAAAGGGGACACATGGCGGCCCATGGCGGCTACCGCACGGCGGCCATACGGACACGACGCTATTTTTGCCAAATTTTTTTTAACTCTATCATTTCTATCAATTTGATGCCAAAACGTGTTAATACTACCAAAAACTCCTTATTCTTACGTTGCTAGGTATGTAGAGTAGACGGGCGGAATTGTTCGGGCAATAGAGGGCACCACGTGAATGCTCCCCGGGCCCCCACACGCGCCTCCCCCTCCACGCCCCAGCTATCGGCTATCACCTTCACACCTCCGTCCCCTTCACTTCACTAGCATTCACCTCCCTTTCTCCCCTCCCCGTCGCTCTCCCGCATCTCATCGCGACCCACCCGCGCCCATACGGCCGGTGAGCGTCTCCACTCCGTCGTCTGCTCGATCGCTCTCTCGAGCCCCCGGCCGCGCTGCCGGCCGGCCAGCCGGCTAAGCGAGCAGCTAGCTGCATGGATTCCTCAGGCGCAGCCGATCCGTTCTCCTCGGCGGGCGGCGACGCGCAGCAGCCAGCCCAGCCAGTGGCTCAGGCGCCGCAGCCGCCTCCCCCGCCCCCGCAGCAGCTGAGCAGGTACGAGTCGCAGAAGCGGCGGGACTGGAACACGTTCCTGCAGTACCTGCGGAACCACCGGCCGCCGCTGACGCTGGCGCGGTGCAGCGGCGCGCACGTCATCGAGTTCCTCAAGTACCTCGACCAGTTCGGCAAGACCAAGGTGCACGCGGTGGGGTGCGCGTACTACGGCCAGCCCAGCCCGCCGGCGCCGTGCCCGTGCACGCTGCGCCAGGCGTGGGGCTCACTAGACGCGCTCATCGGCCGCCTGCGCGCCGCCTACGAGGAGAGCGGCCACGCGCCAGAGTCCAACCCTTTCGCCGCGCGCGCCGTGCGGATCTACCTCCGCGAGGTCCGCGACGCACAGGCCAAGGCGCGCGGCATACCCTACGAGAAGAAGAAGCGCAAGCGCACGCAGCCGGCGCCCCCGGCGGGCGCTGCTGGGGAGGCGACGAGCTCGTCGTCAGCCGCAGCAGCAGTTCCTGCCGCTGCTGCAGGCGGCGGGGGAGGAGGAGAGTTCAGTGGCAGCGCGGCGGCTGCACCATCCACTGGCCAGGCGGGAGGGAGTAGCAGTACTACTGCACCGAGCGCCTCCCGAGTATAGTAGAATCACTTTGCAAACCTCCTTGTCTATTTGCTTCTGTACGTGTCTCGCTATACCTCGCGCTTAATTTGCAAGATTTGAGCTATTTCTTTTGCCATTTGGTTTCGGTATCCCTCTCGCTCTTTGGCAACGGGCCTTCCTTACTTTCTTGCTTGATTTCTTCCTGTCTTTTTTAGTCTTTCCTTGTGCTTAATTAGCTACCTAGGTCAGTGAGTATATGCCAATCAGCAACAGGTAATTGGGAGTAGTGGCAGCTATAGCAAGTGAATCAATCGGTGCTACTGTTTGCTCATGTCCTATACATGATGAGATAAAAGCAAGACTTGAGGTTAATTGCTTATATATTTTAAGATCTTTGCATTTCAGCCCGGGATCTCTCCATCTTTGACTACTGACTGTTTCTCTATAGTTCTATCGATGCTACTATGGTGAGATTTACACAACTACTCACACATACATCTTCACTTAATTTTGTGCTTCCCTTACACTGTGCAAATGCAGGAGGCAAATTAAAAGCTTGCATCAATGGAGCATGTACTCCTCCATTGCTTCAGCTGGTGCACAGACAGTCCTGAATCACAGTACCATTAATTCCCTTGCAAAGCTCTAACCCTCCATTTTAGCCTGCATGCATTTCTTAGCTTCAGTTTAAGATATCTTCAGTTGACAAACTAGTAGTATATGGTGATTCAATTGCCATGAGCCCATGACCAGAAGTACGGAGCTAGCCATGCACACAGGCCTAGGCTTACGATGGCCGGCTTTGTCCCGAGTCTTAAATAAATAAGAGCTAACTCGGGATGGAGGAACTGAAGGAGATCTTCGCTGGTCCCCGGCCGGATGGTACTGTAGGCTACCGAGTAAGGCCCATGGCGCTGACCACACGTGCGCGCGCGTACACCACTGTTTCTCTCTCCAAAGATCTCGCTCCCACTGATCACCAAATCATGCTCACGCACACAGCACACTCTAGTCTCTGCTGCATGTTTCTCTATATCTTCCAGCTCCGACGTGCGCGCACTCGTCTGCATGCATGGCCAGTACGCAACCTCCCTAGTTTGTTTCCTCCACGCATGCCTTCTCTTCCTTCTAATGTCGTCCCTCTCTCACCTTCTTTCTTTCTTTTCTTTTGTACCTTCATTCAGAATGGATCAACATCAGTATGCCAGATTGAAATGGCGAACAAAATTAATTTACAGATCCATTCACCCAGCTGCATGCTGTGTTCTTGGTTTCTGTCTCTCACCCTTTTCTCACATTCCCTGATTTGATCTCGATCGATCTCGCATTTCTCCGCGCCTTTTCTTTTGCCATGCTCGTCTGTTCCCTCTCCCATTTGGGTGCAGCGATGTTTCTTTTCCGAGGAGAGAGAGGGAGGGAGGGAGAGAGAGGAAGAAGAACAGTAGCTAGCCTTTTCTCCCTCACTTTCTCGCGAAGGGATGCACGGTGGGCCAGTGCAGAGCTAGGCATGATGCGAGAAAAGGGAAGCTAATGAATCGCTCGCCTTGTCTTTTGCATGGCCCCTCCCCTTATACAGACTCACTCACCTCCTCTGCATCCATCGATCTCTGATCAGCTCGTCACTCTGACTAAGCACTGTGCATGCACTTTGCCCATTTTTACATGAAACCTCTCCTTAACTTGCTTCTCGTCGTGACCCCACCATGCAGCATGTAGCTAAAAACCAGCTTCCCTTGTGCTTGCTTTTAATACTCGCATGCCGGGCCTTGTCCCAAAATCAATGTGGTAGACCATAGCAGCTAGATCGATCGGCAGCTCGGCTAATTAATTAAGTTTTTGACAAGCAATGAGTATTTTTTTTTCTCAGTTTCTTTGATCCGTACGCTAGGTTCATCTAATAAAATCCAGATAGGAACGTAGCCAAGAGTGCAGCAAGCCTAGCTAGGTTGCTTGTGCTTTATTCGATCGATCGGGGCCGTGGTTGCAACGTTCGACTGATTATCTTTTTGTTGCTAGTAAGGGCATCTCTAATCGTGTATTTATTGTTATCTCTTAGTTATATCACGTTAACAAAATTCTATGTGGATGAGAGCGGGGGAGAAGAGAGAGCACAGGTCGTCTCTTCTTGAAGAGACTGTCGTGCACGCGAAATAAGACATGATACATTAATATACTCTAGTTGATATGTAGGCTCATTTCAAAGGAAAATTATAAAATATAAATGTTGGAGAGTGTACTGGAGACTATCTATTAGAGATATTGTCTTTAAATATGATATAGCATATGTTAGAGACAATATTATATCTAACTATTGAAGATGCTCTAAGACATAGTGGGGCATACGGACGGGAGGCGTAGAGGGAATTATTTTGGGAGCTATAAGCATCATGGGATTCTTGATCTGTGATGATTGGGGCCGTGAGCCCGTGACATTAAAATTTGCGCCGTACATTCGCTGCGTAGGGTAACGTACCAGCCACCCCCCACCCCCTCGTCGCTTTGTTCGTTGCCGTCGTCCTTGATCGCCGAAGATGCAGTACCCAGAAGACTAATCTCACAATGCTGTACTCATCGATTGATAGATCGGTTGATTGTCTGATTAAGCAGCAGTTGGGACGTCTTGTACGTAGAATAGCATATATATACATACTTGTTGGTTATTTTTGTCATGTTTGTGATGTTGCTAATGTTGCATGTATCTTCTCAATGATCTTCAATGACTAGCTTGTCGTGATTGAATATATCATGTAGACATGTAGGTACATGACTGGATGCTGCTTGTACGACGGCACTTCTATTATCCGGTATGTCACTGTGGCTGCCAACAAATAGGGAACTGCACAAAGTTCACCAATGCTTTTTTTCAGACTGTGGTATGTCACTATGTAGACATGTTGGTCATTTTTTCAGAACTTGCAGTTTGTGCAGGGTGTGGTGCACATACAGTACACGAGGTACTATGTGTGTAAGAGAGAGCATAGGATATATAATACAAGACGCTGGTGCAGGCAGAAAGCATGCAGCTTTTGCCCGGGAATAATATATAACATTAATGGGACCCAATTGAGTACTCCCTGTTCACAATAGAGTGGCGCAATATAAATCTTACCTAAGATATTGCTTAAAATATTTGGTTTGGATATATGAATTTGAGACAAGTGAATTTGTTATGAAAAATATTTTGATAATATTGCACTTTCCCAACTATTTTTAAATATATGATAAGAGAATTTAGTGGTCAAAAGAGTATTTTGTTGACTTTGAAAAGTATAGGGCTACCTCCAAACTGCTATGGATATAAGGGTATTAGTAGTATTCCCTATTGTATTAGGGTTTAATCTTGTGTCCCCTTTGTACTTTATATATATTGCCTATTGGGCCTCTTTAATATACACACAATATTCATAACATGGTATCAGAGCCAGGTTATGATTAGGGTTTGTTGTTACCGTCGCAACCTCCGGCCACCGTTGTCGCCGCTGCCCTCGGGAGGTGCTTTCTCTACTCCCGGGGTCGGCCTTCTCCCTCCTCGGCAACGCATCCTTGTCCAGGCCTGCCTCGGATCTAGCTTTGGGGGCGTCGTCCTCAGGCCGGGGAGAAGTGGAGCTCCTCTGCTCTGTGCTCCCACCGCCGTCGTCTCTGGCTTTGAAGGGATCTCCAGTGGCGAGTTGTCTCCGCTAGATTTGGGCTCCCCACCGCGTGGACCAGCGTCCTCTAGGATCACCGTGCATGGGCGCCCCACCGCGCGAACCAACGTGTGTGGCCTCCGCGCTACCGCTCTAGATTGGGCCGCTTCCGACCCGAGCACACGCGTCACCTCCACTTCATATCCACCCTCGTCGAGACCTTGGGTTGCCGCTGCCGTTGTCCTCTTCTTGGACCGCCGCTGCTGCTTGTCTCATCTCGGCTGATACCACCGGATCCACGTCTTCGTCGCTTTGCTTTCGGTCCCTAACTGCTTCTTGATGCTCTACTTTGACTCTGTCGCATGGGTTTTCTTGCCGTCGCTTGAGCTCTTCTTCGTCCCTGTCGCCGGTTCTTTCTTTGGCTGATGGTTGGAGTTTTGGACATGGGCAAGAGACGATGGGAGGAAGGAGAGTACGTCTGCATCTATTGGCTCCATCGGGGTGGCTATTGGGATGACAATTATTTATTGGTGATGATAGGAACATGTTTTTTATAAAAAAATCTGGGCAAGTGGTGCTCTTGATCCAGAAAGAAGCTTCTCTGCTGGTGGATTGAAAAGTGGGATTACTATTCATTGTTGAGCTCAATCCAGTTGAAAACAGCCTGGTTGGATGAGATGGGTCTTCTGGCTGCTAGCTATTCTCGCTTTGCTGATAGTTGTCCTTAGGTTTTTCTTGCTTTGTGTCATTTCTTCCACTACGTCCATCTAAGTCCGTACAACTCTATCTTTGAGTTCATCTAAGCCATGCAAGTCCACAAATTTATTGTCAAACATATAAGCATAGGAATTTCTTTGCATGATAGCAGCCACTGCTATTTTCTTCGAGCCGCTGCAGATCCGCGCTTCTTTCGCACTGTGTCTTCGTTGTGCTTCTTGTGCATTGCGTTGCGCTTCTTCCTCACTACGCCTCCGTTGCGCTTCTTGTGCATTGCGTTGCGCTTCTTTTGCACTGTGCCTTCGCTGCGCTTCTTGTGCACTGCGCCGTCGCAGTCTTGGGCTACGATCTGTGCCGTTATGCTTCTATTTATTCCTATTCGGCTTAATTTGACTACTTCTCTATTCATGTTGGTTTTATCATGTTCTTTGTCGTGTTGCCGTGGTCAACTTTGCTCCCGCACCTTGTGCTTTATGGGCTGTCGCACGACACCAGATGGGAGGAGATCTTTTATTGACATATTTTTCAAGAGCAGCATGCTACAACGATATTATGAAGAATCGGATTTTGGATATTTCCTATTTTAGTGTCAACCCTTTTCAAATGCAAGACTATTGCATATGCCTTGCTTTTGAGAGGGGGGGGGGTTATTAAGGATATAAGGGTATTAGTGGTATTTCCTATTGTATTAGGGTTTAGGCTTGTATATATAATGTACAAAGGGGACACAAGACTAAACCCTAATACAATAGAAAATACCACTAATACCCTTGTATCCTTAACACAAACCACTTTTTTTCTGAGCTAATTGGGCGTTGTTGTTAGATTACTTTTGTTAGTTTTATCTGCTGCAGCTTGGAAATGCAAGTAAGTGACTGTACAACTATCTTACACATAGAGGAGATCATATCTGCTTATTTTATTTGTAGGATGATACCACCAATCATAGTACGTACCTAACAAGATATAAATATCTAGCTAGTTATTTCATTTATGTTTTAAGGTAGGGACAATTGAGAATATGTCACTCCATATGATGCAGTTCTACTATTTGCTATTATATACAATGTAATTCAAAATTTGCCACTCTATACAAGAACCAATTTATCCTTTGCCACTTTGGACATTTTGCCTCTGTTTGGGATAATTGTATCCCCTTCTTCTTCCTCCACTTTTCTTCTAGCACCTTTCTTTCTTCCTCCAAATCCTCTTCCCTCCGGTAATCCTTGCCTCGGTGCTGCTCCAACTGCCACCACCGACTGGGCCACTGCCCCCAGCAGGTTCTCTCCACGTTGCCACCTCAGCCGACGCCTCGCCTCAGATGCCTCTCCCCTGGCCACCGCTTCGCGCTGTTGCGCTGCCTCGTCGCGCTTTCGGTCTAACCTCGGCCACCGCCTCTCCAACACGACAGTGACGCCTTGCAACGCATGGCTAGGGTTGTGCTGGGAGCTTCTCCTGCCTTGCGCGACGCCCACATCAAAAGAGGTCGGTGGCACTTCTTTGACCTCTTCCCCTTCCTCAGCCTCGCCGGCACCGCCGCCAACCATTCGATCCTGGAGGCCACCTCCAATTCATCCACCATAGCCGGGGCAAGAGGGCAAGATGAAGAAAAGAGGAGGAGAGAGATGAAGGGGAGGAAGAAGCTAGGGTAAGGGCAAAATTGTAAAAAAAAAAAAAGTGGAAAATTTTACAGTGCCGCTCTATAATGGCCAATCCTAAATTGCATTCTCTATAGTGGTAAATCGTAGAAGTGCAATCTATGGAGTGACATATTCTCAATTGTCCCTTTATCATATATAGCAAAAAGTATGCACACAGTAGTATGGCAAATTAATGTAGGTGTATAATTAAGGTGATTAATAACTTAATATAGATCAATACTCTAGCTAGCTAGTATTTTCATTAGATTGGTTTATTGGTTTCTTCCAAAAATAATACTGCTTGCACAAACACTACTCAGCTGGTTATACATTTCACAACTACAGTTCCATTATTATCCTTTCAAAACAAACATTTCATTAGTTGAATATATGTACACAAATCCAACAGGCAACGTTCATGCATTCCATTGTATATTGTGCTTTCGATTATAACAGTTCATATTTCTACTACAAGCTAGTGGCGCGTTTGCCCTTTTGTTTTCCTCTAAGATTTGATAGAGATGTGCAATCCAATAAATTATATTAGCGGATAGAAACTTATTGGTGGTACTACTCCATATGTAAAAAATTAAACGTCATTTTATAGTGTTACTGTATGCGCGCGTACTAAATGCCTTAATTGGGAAACAGTATAGTTAGGTGCCCGATCGATCTACCTGAAATACATGTTCTTTTGTACTATTTTTTTGTTATTTTATTTATAGAGGATCGTACTAGATGCATATATAGAATAACTATAGGCTCAAAGTTAAGCAAGGTAAGGTAGAATGATTCTTTCTCCGGTGCCGGGAGCACTCAATATTTCAGGAATTAATTAGTGGGGTCTGATCGAGATCACTTCTACTTATATTTCCCCACAAATTATGCGCTATGATAACATGTACGGACACTATATGAGAGCACATGAGCTAGAAGAATATATCTACGTTAGCACAGTAGTGTACCCCAATGGCGCTAGCTCACAGCGAAAACAGGAAAAAGAAAAGGAAAGGGAGAACGAAAGAAAAAGAAAACGATGTATTCATCACGCAAAGGACGTAAGCTAGCATGCATGCATTGCATGAACATTAGTAGTCCTTTTTAGGGGGAAATAAACAGCGCTACTAGGCGTACGCACGAATGCATCCATGGCTTGATTAGTAGTAATTGTCGAGACATGCATGCGCGCGTGTTCATGGCTACCTAGTTTAATCTTTGATTTGATGCAACCACTGGAGGGCGAGCTTCCCAACCTGAATCCATGGCTAGCTAGTTTCTAGCATTGGGTACATATGTGCATGCAGTATCGGTTTAGTCTTGGTCAGGTTTGCATAATTTGCCAACTAAACCTCCACATCTGCGAGCGAGAAACATGTGTGGTGGCTACAGTTTTGAGCTTAACTGTTGATGATGGTAACTAGTGACTACTCTTTACTAAGGGAAAAGGAAGATGTTAAATTTCGAGCAAGGAGCATAGTTTGGTTTACCGGCCGAAAATCGGCTATATCAGTTTTACCAAACCCCGTAAGACTTCAAACCGGCCAAAATCGATCCGTAAAATTCGAATTTACTTGAATTTTACTCGAATTTGATCTTTTCTTAATTTAAAATCCAAAAAAATCACATTTTTATTTGAAAATTTTGACCGAAATTTTCTGATTTTCGGCCAAACCGGTTCAACCCCCTACCCCTGAAAAATTGTTACCGGTTTTTAAAACCCTGGGCAAGGAGTCGGCTTCTGGCGTGTAAGAAGATTTGCACCGGGCGTCCTATGCCGCCAGAGAGAGGCGCGGCGGCACAGCAAACATGGCCGTGCTATTTTGCGACCTCTGAAGGGAGTAAGGCTAATCTCACAGCATCCGTTGGCCCACCCATTAACACCCAGATATAGTACTCATGTACTAATTAAGAAGTTTCTCAGGAGTCTCAGGACAGTTTGATCGCTCCCTTAATTTTACTAAGAAGAGCTCCATTTCCACCAGCTTCTTCGAGAAAATTGACTTTCTGCACTTTCCGTCCACAAAATGTAGGTCGCCTGCGATCCGTGCGGTGAAGATTTTAAAATTTTACGTTGGATATATGTAAGTATATAAATTAACTGCATAAAAGCAATACTATTGGATTTATTTTGCGAAATACTTTCATAACATATGAATTTTATTATCTTTGCTAGTATATTGTGATACAAAATCATAGTAAAAGTCTTGCGTTGCAGACTAAAAAAAATCAAAACGATTTGCAATGGTGAAAGGAGGGATAATCGTGCTGAAAAAAAAAACTGTGGGACGGGGCCTAAAACCCTAGCCTTTTAGGCCCCATCTCAGATTCTGCTACCTAGCCAACACCAATCTCAAAGCAATCCACTCCCATCTCTTCTCCATCAAAATCATCCCTCCCAAGCTGCCATGGTTGCCCGTGAAGTTGCAGGTAAGGCTGACGAAGGGGAATGGCCCCAGGTGCATCTAGAGGACGCAGGAAACGGCATCACGAGTCACGACACAGGAGGCGCCAGCCCTCGGAGCTCCCCGCAGTGATGATGCCATGGATGCAAGTATAAATCATCACACCAGAGCACAATACAACAACATTTTATTCCCAAACAATTTGAATAGTCCAGTGTGTTCCAATGTAGAACAACGCAGAGCAGCAGTCACAGCACACCGAGAAAGAGGAAGAGGCAGAAGCAAAGCAAGACGCGAAAGCTTCCATGGCGTCCGGCGGCAGCACCACACCGGCCCACGCGAAGGCAGCAGTGCCGGCACGAACGCCGATAGGTGCGCCCCAGGTGCCGCCGCCCTCGCTGCCTTGTCTGTTAGGAATAATCAAGATTGAGTTAGTTAATAGAGTAATTAGTTAGTGTATGTAGTGGAGCTAATGTATGTAGTACAGCTAGTGGCCTACTTGAATGTGTTATCGGAGATATTATATGTCATATTGTAGCTATAAAAAGCATTATAACCAGTTTGTTTCATCGGGAGAGAATAACAAAAAGAAAAAAAGTAGTACCAGGCAGTTGCAGTGCTATGCAAAAACTTTTGTCTGTTCTTCCTCCCTGTGAGTTCGTCCCCCTCGCTCGTGTGTGTACGTTTTGCGAGTGTTACCTTCTCTGATTTCGCCAATAATTGGTATCAGAGCCTGACTTCTTGATCCGTGTATGCCTAAAATCATGCCGCGCTCTCCGGGAAGTGGTGTTACCGGTGACGAGACGACATCAAGCCACACCATCGTTACTGGTGATAGTCCGTCAAGAGTATCAAGAAGAGAAAGTAGCGTCTCTCTTCAATACCCTATGCTGAACAAGAGCAACTATGACGTGTGGGCAATCAAGATGAAGGTGTTCATGAAGGCTCAAGGTGTTTGGAAAGCTGTGGTGGCTGACGACGTTGATGAGCGCCAAGATCAGATGGCCCTTACGGCCATCTACCAAGGAGTTCCAGAGGAGACCCTCCTCCTACTCGCCGAAAAGGTGATGGCGAAGGCTGTGTGAGACACGCTCAAGACAATGTATGTCGGCACCGACCACGTCAAGGAGGCACGTGTGCAGACCCTCAAGAGCGAGTTCGAGGGTTTGCGCATGAAGGAAACGGAGTCGGTGGACGACTTTGCCGTGAGATTGACGACTCTCGAGTGCTACCTTCTCTGATTTCACCAACATTGTCCATGATTCGGTCGATTTGATCGTGAGAGTCATGTTGTGCAGGTCGTTGTCCCTAGAGACTAGTCGAGCACCGGCGGCAGGCGTGGATTGGGGAGCCAGGCCGCGAGGCGGCACATGGCCGTCCACATCCGCACGAAGTGTGTGGCAGAGGACGACCTCCTATATTGCGTCGTCTCCTACCTCCCTACCAAGGAAGGCGCGCACACCACCACACTCTCCTCCCACTGGCGCCGCCTATGGCGCTTCGCCCCGCTCATCCTTGTTGACAACCACATCCTCCCTAGTGGGTGGCGCCGTCACGCCGAGGACCGGCCCCCACACGGCCACTCACCGACGCTGCCTCCCGTGCTGTCACGCCGTTTCCCATGCCCTCGAGGAGTACTTGGGGCCGTTCCCCTGCATCGGCCTCACTTGCAGCTTCATGGGCAGTCATGGTAGCTTGGGAGGGAGGGGTTAGGTTGTGGAGAATAAGAGGGGATGGGTTGCTTTGAGATTGGTGTTGGGTAGGTGGCATAATCTGGGATAGTGGGATGGGCCATAAAAGGTTGGGATTTAGGTTGTGTTTGGTTGGGGTGAACAAGAGTGAATGGGATGGGATAATACAGGATGGATAGGATGGTACAACTTGTGTGTTTGGTTAGTAGATGAGATAATTCAAGATTTTGTTTGGTTGTATGAATAGGATGATACCAGATGGTTTAAGATGGTGTTTGGTTTGAGGGATGAAGTTGAATGAGTTATATGCACATAGGAGTATTAGCATGATTAATTATTGAAATATTAGCATGATTATTAAATTTACCTTAATTACAAAAGGAGTATTTAACTAAATTAATTATTTTAACTATCCACTAATTAGCATGGCCCACTGGTCAGTGACGTATATACAGAAGGAGAGAGAGTAACACAGAGGATGCACTCGTCCCTGTACTGCATGGTTCGCCCGTTTTTATGGAACCGTTCAGTACA
The DNA here is from genome assembly GCA_036346405.1 of Phyllostachys edulis. Lineage (NCBI taxonomy): Eukaryota > Viridiplantae > Streptophyta > Magnoliopsida > Poales > Poaceae > Phyllostachys > Phyllostachys edulis. Next base: position 16,954,515 of record CM070554.1, on the reverse strand, counting down.
ACATATTTGGGGAATATTCTCATAATCTATATGATCTCATCCAGGATGAGTTGGTTCAGTTCACTCAACCAAACACATGAACAAAGGTATATTCAGGACCATCTCGTACATGTATGTCCTGATTCACCGAACCAAACATACCCTTAGAGGCCCTGTAGAATTTTTTTCGTACGTGCCACACATTGGAATTAGCTACCTTGCGTTGATATCGACACGGTCTCCTATACTTTAACCATTACGTTTTCTATTACCAAAAATTATAAAAAAAAATAAAATATAATGATGTCAAAATATTTTCGATGGCAAATCTACTCATATAATTTTCTTGTGACAAATCTAAATATTTTTTTAGAAATTAATTATCAAAGTTTTAAAATATTAACTACGTGATATCTATTTGAGAACGGTGCTAGGGAGTAATATGTGACATTTTAGCTCTTTGCGCGGGAATTAAGGATTGGCTAAATTGACTCATCTGCCCCTGTTTAATTAACTTGTCTCCTGGCTTTGTTGTGCTTGCACCCATTAAATCATGTCTCAAACAACGAAGTGACATTAAACAAAAGCATGGGCAGTTTAGGAAGAATATGTGAAAAATATCAACTAGAAGTCCTAAAACGAAGAACACTTTTGAAGACCTAAAACGTCAGACGTATATATTAGAACGGACTACCGAGGGAGTAATTAATTAGGCTCTACGTACGTACAGTTTCTGCATTTCCAAACATTCATGGTGTTCGCCTGACTTTAGCACGCGGCAGGTCGCGGGCAGCATGCGCAGCCAGAGACCTACGGACGGGAAAAAATTCGCTGGGACAGGTCCTAAAGCTCTACTGTTGAAGACCCTGTCCCGAATCTTGCCATTTAAATATCACCAATCTCAGAGTGATGACTCAGAGTTCTTCTTCTTCCCTACTTCTCCTCTCCTTCGACCTCCTCCAGGGCTTTATTGCTGCCACAATCAAGCCGCCCCGCCTCCGCCTCCGCCTCTTCCTCTTCGCCACCTCACCAAACCACTCCTCCGTGGGCGCCTTTGGCCAAGAAGGCTCCACCCAAGGTGGAGCAACTGACACACGACATAAGGACGGTGTTCGTCGTCAAGGCTGCCACGGCCGCAGCGGCGAGTGATGAGGAGGAGGAGGAGCGGGTGAAGGGCGCCGCTGGAAGATGAGGCGAAGCTCATCATTGTGAGCAGGGTGCCGGTGCGGACCTCAAGCTACACCAAGGAAGAGGTGGACGCGATCATGATCCAGTGCGGCCGGCTCAGCCGAAGCTCCTCGTCGTCGGGCAAGAATGGCGGTGGGCACCACCGCAGGTACTCCGAATTCAAGAGGAGCTACGACTTCGACTAGGAGAGGAGGGGCGGAGGCGTGGACGACGATTGCGATTGGGAGGCGGGCGGTGTCGAGGCCCTCGCTTGTTGGAGGGCCTTGAGCGAGAGCGGTCGAGGAGCCACGAGAGGAGCACTGGTGATGGAAGTGGGGGTAGGAGAGTGAAGCCTGGTGCGGTGGGGAGAGCAGTGCAGGAGGCGAGAGAGGAGATGAAGGAGGCACCTAGGCAATTTGGGAGAGGGCTGCTTTAGGATCTATACGTACACATGGCAGAAATCAGGGAAGGGACCTTGGGAGGAGGGGTTCAAGGCCCTGTCCTAGAGAATTTTTTCCGGACGAAAGTAGAGGGGATGAGCATTAGATATGGTCCGGTCCGTACATGCGGAGGCACGTAGAAAAAGTTCGTCTCGTGAATCGTGATGAGGTCGCGTCCATAGTAGGGAGTTTTTTTTGTATTTGGCATTGTTGGTGTGTGAATTATCAAAAAAAAGTAATTTCTCTGAATCAATTGCAAAAATGGCACCACGAACAAGCGGGGATGCGACAAGTGGCTTGTCTGTGCCCTTGGAGGCCGGACTTGCCTCTACCGTGCCCCTAGGGACCGGACATGCCTCCACCGTGCCCCTTGGACATGGAAATACCCTCGCCCAGCTCCTAGGGGCGCGGACAAGCCCTTGTCCGCACACCAGGTGAGCGGATTCTCTCTCCTCTAGAAAAGTATTATTTGTAGTAATTTTTAAATATAGCAAATGAGCACTAGAAATTATGATTTTTTTTGTGGAGGCTCATGATACATTGTACTTGCATGTATAATTTTTCCATTATTTTATATGTTCTGCATTTTTCTCAAAAATTCATTTAAGGCTACTATTTGTAGGAATTTCTAAATATAGAAAATGAGCTCCAAAAAATATGATTTTTTTACAGGCTCCTTACACAGTATGCTTACTTGTGTAATATTTCCAGAATTTTATATGTTCTTAAATTGTCTCGAAAATTAGGGTTTTAGGTTTCGGAAATTAGGGTTTTATGATTTCATGTGAACAGTTATTAGGTGTTTTAGGGTTTTGTGAATTAGGGTCCAAGTGAAACAAGGGCTACGCGTTTGTCAACATGACGATGACAATGATATGCCTAGCTACTTTGGAATTTTGAGCAACTCAGGTACGCTTTAGAAATTGGACATCTAGTGATTAAAGAAAAGAGTGGTAGCATGCATGCAGTGCAATGACGATTGCATTGCATATATATATGACTGTGCATGCAGTACAATGACGATTTGCATTGCATATATATGACTGTGCATGCAGTACAATGACGATTGCATTGCATATATATGACAGTTTTGATATTCTTTATGGAGGTAAAAAAGAAGTAAATATTATCATATGTACTAGAAATTTCATTCCACAATTTTTTTCACGTGGTCAGCCATCTGGCCTGTCCTTGTTGATCAGATCAAACTTTCGTTGTCCAGTGTGGGGGTATTATCACATGTGATAAAATCATATCAAACAATATTTTTCAGATTTTAGTGAGAATATAGGGACGTCGAAAGCAAGATTTTAGTTTTTTTTTAAAAAAAAATAAAGGGTGGGACCCCAGGGGTTAGGACGAGGCAAATCCGGCCCCCAGGGGTTAGAAAATTTCAAAAAATATGTAAACTTGGGATAATTATACTGAGAATAAATGTGAAAAGTATTTTGAGCATGTTTGCAATTTTCCTCAAATCGATTATTTCATTTGCATACAAACAGTATGCAAGTACATGAAACTCTAATTTCATTTGAATAAATGTGGAAATCATGAAACCCTAATTTCCGAAACCTAAAACCCTAATTTTATAGACAATTTCAAAACATATAAAATGTGTTAGCTACAGAGGTAGAGAACGACACAGCAATGTCGCCCCACATATTAGCTACAGAGACAGAGAACAACACAGCAAAGCGAAAGGGCCTTTGGCTTTAGCAACAACCACCAGCTCGTTAAAATTGAAATATGGTGTTCTCGTTTTTCTATTTTGAAACTTGCAACAACATAAACGAACGGAATAAATACAAGAAAACGTTAGTTGAAGTAAAACAAAAGGGAGCGATTCATCATTATCCTAATTTGAGGGTGTTTTGACTGTTGAAATCTTATGCAAAATTAGTAGAAGGCATAGCAAATCCTCTAAAATCTCGTGTATCTGTCCAATCAGACCTCCTTTATGAAGGGCTACGGGTAGGCTACACTAGCGCAAATTAATAAAAATTCTACCCGTAAACCAATATCACTGCAGTTATAGATCACGGTCTTACCACTAGACCTTGAGTCGCGGAATTGATCAAAGACGTCGAGGCGAGTAGTCGTACTAAGTTGATGCAAAGACGTCGGGGTAGAGTAGTCGTACTACTTCCTCGTCCTCGTCGCGGCGTCCCACGTCTGACTCTTCTCTTGCGGTTCGTCCAAGCGCCACAGATCTGGCGCCTCAAAGGTATATCCACGTCACGGGAGGAAGCGGCGCCGCCGGACTACTAGATCCGCGCGGCGACTAGAGGCGTGGGAGGGTGGCGGCGAGGTTTGAGGATGTCACGAAAAACTCATCATTAATCACGTGCGCCCTTGCCCTCCTTTTATAGGCGTCCTTACAATGGGCTTCTACTAATAGAGGCCCATTAGGACCCAATGCCCGATCTAATTCGGATCCAATCCGAATTAGGCTTCACCACTAAGTGTGTGACCCTATAGGTTCACGTATGTTTAGACATGACGCAGTATACATACTTGGTCAATAGTTGGTAGCGGCCTCTAGCAAGGCGTGCCAACTCCTAAATACACAAAGATGATATCGGACGAACCATCACAGCGTTATGTACATGCCAATCCCTTTGCCTCACGATATTGATTCGAGCTCCAAGTCGACCACTCTATCTCGATCCTATGATCCGGAATCCCTTACTAGGTTAACTATTAACCTTAAGTAGCATGGCCATGCATTTCTGGATCCGATCACTCGAGGGGCCCAGAGATATCTCTCTCAGGTAGAGAGGGGCAAATCCCATCTCGTGACCATGCCTCGCAAACATGCTTCATGACAAACCCGAAAGCTACCTTTATAACTACCCGATTCACAGAGTAGCGTTTGATAGCCCCTAAGTAGGTCGATTCACATCTCAAGTACATGCGACAATCTCGGGTCTAAGGACAAAGGCGTACACATTGTGTAGAGAGAACCATAAGTATAATTGTTATGTCTCATGTTGGGTCGGTCCAACCCCATGTTCTAAACATGTGTCCACATTATTGGTTTGACATCTCCATGTCTATGACTGTGAAACATGGTCATCAACCGATACATGTGCTAATCCATCATTCACGTGTGTCCTCACATGAACTCCGACTAGGGACAACTTTAGAATAACCATATAAGTAAAGAGTTTCACAAACAAGTCACATACTTGTTAATCAACACAAAGGTAATATTCAAGGAACATTTATTAAATCATGGATACAATGAAATATCATCATCTCTATGATTGCCTCTAGGGCATATCTCCAACACTTTAGAACATAGAAAATGAAAAAAAACATAGGAATTGCATAGGAATGACAGTGCAATCCTATAGGAATGCAAAATAGAGAAATTGGTTTCGAAAGATCTTTGGATGCTCTACTTGAAATTTGCAGGAACTTAAAAGAGAGAGGGGGGGCCATGAAAGACAGGATTTTTTCAGTATAAACTCATATAAAAATCCTCCAAAAATTCATGTGATTTATCAATTGAGTCATTCCATAATAATTTCATAGGAATATTGAAAGTTTATTCATTTGTTCCTTTGGGCCATAGGAAACTATCCTATAAGATTCTATTCCTTCAAAATTACTCTAAAAATTCTACATTCAAAAAGACCCTCAGGGTCTAAAAGCTACATGGAACCGAGTAGATCCTGCTCTTGCATTGCAAATATCATAGAAGTCTGGAATGTGTACAGTCCAAGAACTTGATTATTTAGGTCCATAAATTCGGAATACGAGAAACTCTTTCCTATATAATTCTTGCAAGACTCATATCCAGGGAAGAAAAAACCGACCGGTTACCGCTGGTAACCAAACCGACCGGTAACCAGGAACGGAAAAACCGGCCGATTTTTCCCGGTTTAGCAAATTCTAATTCTAATTTTCGAATTTCGGCTGGTTTTTAAGCAAATTTTATCCGGTTTTTTTGTGGAAAATCTGGTAACCGGTTTTTTTCCCAATTGGCGACCGGGATTTCCCCTGGGAACAAGTTTTGGATCCTTGCTCATATCTATAAAATTCTTGTAACACTCTTGTGAACAACCATACTTGCAAGACTCCTTATATAGGATGAAATTTCATAAGAGTTTCATTCTAGCATAGAACTGACTAGTATGTTTACTAAAAAAATCTTTCACATTAATAATTATCAGGGAATCCCCAAATCTTGTACTGAAATTCCAACCTGAGACTAAGTAAGGACAAAAAAACCACTGACTAGTATGTTTACGGATGAGAATCTAAATATACTAATTTGGAAGTACAATACAATGTGACTCCATTATGTGGCAACTGTGAATAATTTAACGCAAAGAATAATTAAAGTAAGCTTAATACCAAGTGGCACAACCGCGAGACAAAGTTTATTAGTAACTTAAGTAGGCTTACTACCACGCGGCACAAAAATTACAAGCCGAAGTTTACAACACGTACAAAGCACAACAAAGATTCATACTAGATCACTCAACAACTTAGCTAATACAGCCCCGCATATATTATACAACATAAAGGGCAAATCAAGCTTCAACGATGCATGCTTGAACAAGGAAAACACAAATGACCGGGAATTAAGCCAACCTAAATCTATCTCCCATTCAATCCATCCAAAGCAAGAACGGATATAATGCAAGAAAGATAGACATTTGGTTGGTATACGACAACAAAAGTTTAATCTAATCAACAGGAGTCATCTAGACAACTGACCACATGCTCCTCCGTCTGCCGGACGCCGCCCCGTGGCTGCTCAAAGCGCACCGATAGGAACTCCTTGGTGTCATAGGGTAATTGCGACCTAGAGAAGTGCTCCGCGAAGGCGTCAAGCTCCTACGAATTCCAAGCAGTGAACGATAATTAAAAGGTCCACGACCCCAAGCTTCGGGGGAGTTGCAAATATGGCGGTGGCATACGTACCCTCATGCGCTCATGCATGACATCGCACATCTTCTTGGATCCCGCAGCTTACCAGCGGTGGCCCTAGAGGAAGACGTGGAGCCGACACGCCACCGTCGCCGTTGTCGTGTTGACAAACACGTAGCTCTTGTTGCACTTGTACCTTAATTCACAAAACCCTAAAACACCTGATAACCATTCACATGAAATCATGAAACCCTAATTTCTGAAACCTAAAACCTTAATTTCCCTAAAGCCCTAACTTTTGAGGCCTAAAACTCTAATTTTTTAGACGATTTCAGAACATATAAAATTCTAGAAAATTACACAAGCAAGTACACTATGTAAAGATCCTTCAAAACAAATTTTAGAATTTTTGGAGCGCATGTTTTATATTTAGAAATTCCTACAAATAGTAGCCTAAAATGAATTTTCGAGAAAAATACAGAACATATAAAACTATGGAAAGATTACACAAGTACACTTTGTTAGGAGCCTCCACAAAAAATTGCATAAGTTTTGGAGATCATTTTCTATATTTAAAAATTCCTACAAATAATACTTTTCTAGAGGAGAGAGAATCCGCGCACCTGGTGTGCGAACGAGGGCTTGTCCATGCCCCTAGGGCCAGACGAGTGTATTTCTGTGCCCTAGTGGGCACGGTGGAGGCATGTCCGGCCCCCAGGGGCATGGTGGAGGCATGTCCGACCCCTAGGGGCACGGTAGAGGCAAGTCCGGCACCCAGGGCACGGACAAGACACGTGTCATGTCCCCGCTTGTCCAGAGTACTATTTTTCCAATTGATTTGAAGGAGGAGCTATTTTTATTAATTCACGAGTACAGTACCCTGTGTGTGGTCTCTGCGGGGTGGATGTGCCACCGCATACAGTATGTGCGTGCTGAAGCTGGACACTATAATTTGTACAGGCGGGCGGGCAGGCGTGGTGGTACATCGATGACATTGTGTTTCTTGTGCTCTTCCCATTGAAGCAACCGAAGATGAACTTTGTGCTGGGGCTTGTACCTTGCTCTTGCTTGTTTCGGTGCGCGTGACGGTGTATTGGAAGTAGATGGACATCGGCTGTTGGAGGAGTTTGTAGGTGCAGGTGTTCGACTGGAGGGAGTAAATGGTGCTCTTGATTGCCCTTGAGTTGTGCGACCGGCAAAAGAACCTACAAATTTTCCTTTGTTCTTGGATTGACATCTTATACCTCTCTTTCAGCTTTACAAGCAAGATGAAACAAGCGAGTGACAGAATTGTATTCTTTATAATCAAGTATGTCCTGAATTTCACGGTTTAAACCCCCTAAAAATCTAGCCATCTTAGCATCTTCAGTTTCTTCTAAACCACAAGACAACAAACCAGTTTGCAATTCTTGATAATAATCCTCTACAAAACTACTACCTTGTCTTAAGTGTTGCAATTTATTAAGCACAACATGATAATAATATGAATGTACAAATATATGTCTCACTGCTCTCTTCAAAGCATTCCATGTTCTAGGTATGTTTTGATTAGTACGACAGTATTCACTCCACCAAATAGAGGCAAAATCAGAAAACTCACTAGTAGCAGCCCTAACTTTCTTATCTTCAGGGAATTCATGACAAGCAATTTTTTGTTCTACAGTTAACTCACATGTGAGATAAACATCAGGATCATATTTTTCAGCAAAAGAAGACATAGTGAATTTAATTTTACCAAATGCATCATTATGGTCACGTACCTCATGTTGGTTTCTTCCCATACCTTGAACTTTGTGACGAAGTTGACGATGGTTACGATCATTATGAACATTGAATCCATTTGTTTCCGTATCAGCAGTGTAGTTGTTCACATCTTCTTATTTCGCCTCATCTGCCCAAGAGCAAGCAGCAGGTGATGTGCGGCAAGCAGGAGAAGGGTCCTCTACCCTTGGCTCATCATGGGTCGTGGTTTCAGCAAGTGGCCGACGTTCGAGGTGCTCAACACGTGTGCGGAGTGCCACGAGGTTGTCTTTGATCTGATCCAAAGGCATTGTGAACACGCTCACCGAGCAAGTGCTCAAAGCGCCGCACGATCCCTCTTGTGCGAGGTGTCAGAGGACCTTCACTCTCATGCTCCAAAGAGTGGTCGTTGTTGTTCCCACCATGTGTAGATTCGCGTGACCCTGCCATTGTTAGTAGAAAACAAAGAACAAATCGCACTGTATATGTCCCTATCAACTACTCTGTGCTGGAGGTTCAAAAGTCGCTCACACTCAAGCTTATACCAAGTTCTTACCAAGCAAAATAGGTGGTGACCGGCAACTAGTGTAGGTGTCCAACGCTCTCTGAAGATTGATAAAGCGATTGCAAGCAAATAGTACCTATGCAATAGTAGAAATTGGAGCTAGGATATGCTTCAATATGGTAGTAAGGATTAGCAACGATCAAATCAGCTAATGCAAGCTGAAAAATTGTTTAAAGTACTAGTCAATGTTGCTGATCCTTGCCTAGAAAAAGCTAATTAACTAATCAAAGCCTACTAAGAGAAGTATATGAATGCACACGCAAAGATCAATGTGACTTGATTTAAGCAAAGAAAATTCTCACACCAAGTGCTAGGAGAGATGCTAGCCAACTACTCAAACTTCTATCTAGGGCACAAGATTGTTCACAAGACGTAGAGCAAAAAAAAGGTATAACTTGCAATGTAAACAACACTCTAGTTTAAGTAGTAAACAATAGCTAGTCTCAAAAGATGAAATATCAAAGTTTTATATGGCTTATATATACTCAATTGAAATGTTTTAGTGAGATCTACAACTTTGTAGTTGAGGTGAACCCCAAATTCTGAAGGAAAGACTGAAAGAAACGGCAAAAACAGTGACCAAAAACTTGCGATGCGAATTCAAGGCTAAAGATGGCCGGTTTTGGGGCCTCTGGAGGGTGAATGGCGCAAGTGGGTTAGTTTTTTTTTGGATGTTCCTCGTCGTTAGCTTTCCAATGAGCATAAGAACGTCGAAAACGGACACCATATGCAAAAGTTATGCACGTTTTACTGAAGGTGTCTCGGAATCAGAATCCTACTCGGACTCGAAACCATCTTGAGTTCAAATTGAAACTGATATATCTTTCAAACCCGTGGGCCAAACATGTGGAAATTTTTTGTGGAAGCTTGTGGCTATATGTAGAAGGTCTCCATCAATTTTCACTAGTTTTGGTGAAAGTTTGGCGTTCTTTTCAATTTTCGGGAAGGTGGACACTCTTTTTTTTTCCTTCTGTTTTTTCTTCTCTTTCTTCTTTTTTTCCTTTTGTTTTTCTTCTCTTTTTTTCCGTCTATTTTTCTTCTCTTGAACAACCGAAACCAATCTAGCTTGGTGGCCGCGGTAGTGAAACAGAGCGACGGCAGGGCAAATTGGGTTTGCCGCGGCACCGAGAAGGCAACGCCAGCAGGGCGTGTTGGGTCTTGCATGGCGTGAAGAAACAATGGCAGCGAGTCGTGTTGGTGCCGCAGCGATGAAGGTTAGCGGCGGCAAGGAGATGTAGTTGCCACGACAGCGATCTGTGAAAGGGTGATGACTTGCGGCAGTGATCAAGATGCAAACTAGACAAAGATCAACTAGACTCCAACTAGAACTAGAAATCAGTAACTAGACACGACCATGCAACCAAGAATTCAACAATGCAAATTACTGAATAGAAAATTGCAAGGTACAGATTGGTTTGGACAAGATGACTAAACCTATTTTTGTGGCTTTTGTGGACTGTAGGTAAAGAAAATTCTCACCGATCAACTTGAGCTCTGATACCACCTAATGCGAAAAATGTGTGTCCCGATCTTTCGATGAGAAGGATAACTCAATTTGGGTGGAGACGACTCTCACGATTCGGCTACCAATCGTACACGACCAATATGTCTAGCAATCGCTGAACCAACTCCAAGATTGTTATTGACCTTGCTAGAAGTACGATCGACCTGACTACGAAGGTCTATTACTGTATGCAATCGAAGAAAGTAAGAACACGATAGATAAGCAATCTAAAATTATGAATAGGAATTAAGATTTGTATTGAAAAGTTGGGGTTCTGAAGCACGATGACGTTGTTGCCGTAGCCGAACAAGAGGACATCGTATAGTTTCACAAGTGGAAAACTAAACAAAAAAAACCCGAGTTTGAGCAAAGGGATGGCGGCTCCTATAAGAGGAGTTGTGGCCAAGGAGGTGGCTAGGGTCGTCCTAGGGTTGGGGTGGCCAGGGAGGAGGACGCACCAACCTGGGCTTGGCCCGGTACGGTTACAATAACCAAATTAGCCCAAACAGGTGATGCAGCACCTTCTTTAGATGATTGCGACATGTAGACAGTAAATCTAAAAGTGGGGCTGGATCCATTGGAAAGGCCTCATTGTAAGCTTTCCATCAAGTACTCGTGCACCTCCAACGGACTCCGTATGTGAGATTTATGCATGTTTTAAGTCAGTGTTGTCAGGCTAACTCCGAATTGATCTGGAATTGAAACTAGGTCGGCCTGGACTTGTTGTGGTAGTAGTGACGCTCCCCTTGCCTTGGTTCCTGAGTAGAATAACATCAGAAGACTTAGGTAGCAATGCATCCTCAATAGGATAATTATGAACTCTTAGAAACAAAGTTACTTGATAATTTAGTTAACGAGCACGTGCTCTGGTAATTGATCCTTGCACATCAAGTTGAGGAGTAGAAGCAGTAGATATGGTTGTATCGATGGAAGGGATGTCCTCATCAACAGAGAACGACACAACAAAGCGAAAGGGCCTTTGGCTTTACCACCAACCATCAACTCGTTAAAATTGAAATTTGGGCGTTCTCGTTTTTCTATTTTGAAATTTGCAACAACATAAATGAATGGAATAAACACAAGAAAACATCAGTTGAAGTAAAACAAATGGGGGCAATTCATACTTATTCCAATTTGAGGGTGTTTTGACTGTTGAAAAAATCTCGTGTATCCGTCCAATCAAGCCTCTTTTGGAACATAGAAAATGAAAAAGAAACATACGAATTGCATAGGAATGACAGTGCAATCCTATAGGAATGCAAAATAGAGAAATTGGTTTCGAAAGATCTTTGGATGCTCCACCTGAAATTTCATAGGAATATTGAAAGTTTATTCCTTTGTTCCTTCGGGCCATATAAAAGCTACACGGAACTAAGCAGATCCTGCTCTTGCATTGCAAATATCATAGAAGTCTGGAATGTGTACAATTATCTTCCAAGCAATTGATTATTTAGGTCCATAAATTCGGAATGCGAGAAACTATTTCCTATATAATTCTTGCAAGACCCATATCTATAAAATTCTTGTAAGACTCTTGTGAACAACCCTACTTGCAAGACTCTTGTATTAGAAACCTTGTATAGGATGAAATTTCACAGGAGTTTTATTCTAGCATAGAACCTGAAAAAAATCTTTCACTAAAAAGTACTGACTACTAATGTTTACTAAAAAAATCTTTCACTTTAATAATTATTAGGGAATCCCTTAATCTTGTACTGAAATTCCAACCTGAGACTAAGTAAGGACAAAACAATATATATATAGAGAAGAGTCATCACAGACGATTTTATCTACAAACTGTCTGTGATACATTAGCCATCACAGACGGTTTTATCTACAAACCGTCTATGATAGTCAACTATCACAGACGGTTCTAAGTTAATAATCGTCTGTGATAGTCTGCATCACAGACGGTTCGAAAACCGTTACTGACCTATAAACTCAGACGGCTCACGAAACCGTCTGTGATGACATTTTTGAACCGTTTGTGAAGACCTTTTCTGTAGTAGTGTCAAGCCCTTACGAATTCCAAGCAGTGAACGCTAATTAAAATATCTACGACCCCAAGTTGCGTGGGAGTTATGGCGGTGGCATACGTAACCCAATGCGTGTGTGCACAACATCGCACATCTTCCTAGATCCCGCAGCTTCCTAGCGGTGGCCTTGGAGGAAGGTGTGGAGCTGATGCACCACCGTCGTCGTCGTCATGTTGACAAACGCGTAGCCCTTGTTGCACTTGTACCCTAATTCACAAAACCCTAAAACACCGTATAACCGTTCACATGAAATCATGAAACCTTAATTTCCCTAAAGCCCTAATTTTTGAGACAATTTTAGAACATATAAAATTCTGAAAAATTACACAAGCAAGTGCACTGTGTAAGGAGCCTTCAAAACAAATTTTAGAATTTTTGGAGCTTATTTTCTATATTTAGAAATTTCTACAAGCAGTAGCCTAAAATGAATTTTCGAGAAAAATAAGAACATATAAAATTATGGAAAAATGACACAAGTGCACTTTGTCAGGAGCCTCCACAAAAAATTGCATAAGTTTTGGAGATCATTTTCTATGTTTAAAAATTCCTACAAATAATACTTTTCTAGATGAGAGAGAATCCGTGCACCTGATGTGCGGACAAGGGCTTGTCTGTGCCCCTGAGACCGGATGAGGTTATTTCCACACCCCAGTGGGCACGGTGGAGATATGTCTGGCCTCAGGGGCACGGTAGAGACAAGTCTGACCCCTAATGGCACGGCAAGCCACATATCACGTCCCCGCATGTCTATAGTACTATTTTTCCAATTGATTTGAAAGATAAGCTATTTTTGTTAATTCACTATACAGTACCCCCGTGTGCGGTCTCCGTTGGGTGGATGTGCCACCACTTACAGTACGTGCGTACTGAAGCTGGACGCTATAATTTGTACGGGCAGGCGGGTGGTGTCTTGCAAACGGGTAAATTCTGGAGTATCTGAGAGCAACACTGCGCATGAACTTGTTATTTAATTTAACAACTGAACTAAGCTATTACGTGAGGTGATGAGCTCCTACGATCGATCACAGCATGCATTTTTGGTTTTGCGAAATATTATATACGCTGTTACTCTTCCAGCTTTTTGCTTGTGAGACATTGCTGTTAGCTAGTCTTAACCATCAACTCGTGCTGGATTAGCTGGAGCAGAAACAGAAACTCAGGAAGACAGAAAGCACCACATGGGGTGGTTTGTATAATATTTTGTGTAGATCTACCTGCATGCAGGGCTGTATAGAGGCTACTTTCAACTTGCAACTACAGAAAACGCGGGGGCATATGACCCATGCTCTTTTAGGTTCAGCTCAACAAACCATAAGTACGTATTTTGTAACAGTAACAAACCTAAAAAGTCTTTAAGGTTGTGTGGATCTGACCAAACTATATATCTGCTGTATAAAAGAATCAATTCAGTCAGAATTTAAAGAATCAATAGAATCTTTGTTTGTTGATGCCTCACTTTCGAAGTATGACCTATGTCATCCTGATCTGGAAGCTGACTTGTCAGGACGCCAGAAACTCTTTGTAGCAACAAGAAATTGCTGTTTCACAATGAAAGTTTCGTAGTGCAGGGACTTAAGAACTGGGCGCATCTTTTTTATCATTTCCATGGTGTCTTTCAACACAAACCACCGGCCAGGTCTCAATATCCTGTCGATTTCAGCTGCTACTTCAATGATGTCACACCTGAAGGAAAGACACGGATCACCCTAGATTTTGACAAAAAGAGAGCACAGCTGCACAAGGAGTAAAATTCTTTCAAGGAGTGACTGTTTACCTATTTGTAAGACTTCCAAGGAGATGACTCACGTGAAGAAGATCATAGGTCCTTGGGTATGTGTTGAAAGATTCACACCAATCATGATATACCCCAATCAAGCCTCTGCTGAAAATAACTGGCAAGGTATCTAGCTCACCAGTAGGTACAACATTCATAACCCATAAAGGTTGATCAATAAGTGCTGCCGCAAATCTGGTTGAACAAAACAAACCTGATTAACATCCAAATCATGAAATGGAATATTTAATTAGTTCGATAACAACTGTACGCTATGCAGATAAACATCTAATTCAAAATTAATATCTTTAGTATCAATAAGGAGGTTTCTGATTTGCCTGATCCCCACAAGAAAAGGGATATATGAATTAGTCCAAATCAGTAAGTATTAGCATCCCAAAGCAACCTTTACTCCATTGCTGAATGAATGGATGAGTCGGTTCAAGCTATCATCCATCGCTGAATGAATGGATGAGTCGGTTCAAGCTATCGTTAATGATAAGTTCCTCTATTGTACTGACAAAAAACTACACATTCAGAATGAATTCAAAAACTCAGGTCCAACCAGCATCTATTTAATCTCTAATTATCCATGTATCAAAAAGCATCCTTGAAGTAGAAGCAGTAAAACTATGAGGATTGATATTGCAATGTCACACAGAATGAATTTCACAAAATAATCAGCGGAAAATTGTCTTCTCTTACCCTCCAGAACCAGCATTCATGTCCATTACATTACGGATACTTGACCAATTAACTGGAAATTCATTAAAATATACTTCTGAAATGACTTGTTTCCAATACTTTGTATCAGCATCAAACTTCTGTTTAGTAGTAGCAGAATCATCAGGTACACTTGTGTATCCAATATTAAGTCTTTCAGGCCATGGAACAGGCCAGTTGTTTCTTTCATCTGAACTGGAAACAGCAGTTGACAGAAGGCAACTATCAAGAGGAGCATACCTGCAAAAGCAAAGATAAGACCAATGGTATACATGATACCAAATAGAAACTACAGTATATTTATGGTGTCTACAACATCTGTAACCAGGACAAGTTGCAGATGGTAAATATCATGTCACTAATGTCCTCTAGTGATGTAGTAAGCACAGTTCAAAATTTCAGCTGCAGTCTGAACTGTGTGAAGCAACCACCAAAAAAAAGGGAATGAAGGATATAACGTACCAAGGAAAACGCGATCCATCGTTTTGGGAGCACAGAGGGGGTTCATTATTATTGGTCTTCCTCTCAAGGTAGCAAGAATTTGAGGTCGGTTTTTGGTATATAACAACACCAATTCCATTAATGTCTTGAGATTTTACCACTGTTCTCCAACAGATTGATTTCGTCAGAGTAACCATTGCTGTCACATGTGGAATGGATATCCCAATCAGCACGAAAAAATTCACCACAAAAATGACAATATTAACTTACAAAATAAACAATATTGTGGGAAGAAGCAAAACTACACATAAAATTAACGAGGCAATGCTGTACACATCTTTTGAAGCTTAAGTGAAAAATGTTGTCCTCCTTTGCTTAGAACTTAGAAGTGACAAGTTGTGCACTATAGCATATACACGTTCTACCACCCAATCATATTTTCTATATAATTTAAACTAAAAGCAGCTACTACACTTATATATCAACTTTGTTTCAGCCAGTCTTAGTTAGAACTGTGTTTTCAGCAATCCTTAATATGAGTACTTGCTCTTTTTCCCTCTAAACCCAGTCACTGTGTTCTTCATTTTAGGGGGGCTCTAGATAATATTACTAGGCTGATAAGTTACAACAGATAATAAAATATGACATGCTACCATTCCAGTCATCTTGGTCTCTTTTTTCTTGACGATAGACAGGTGTTGCAGACCAAATGTAAAATCCTCCAGGCCTTAGCACTCTGTTAAGCTCCAATAATGGTTTTCCACCTGCACATCCCCAGTAGCAAATAAAAATCAAACAAGAAATTTGCAAAAAGAAAGCACTTTTCTAAAAGAATAATAAAGATACTACAGTAGTTCCTCATAAATGCTGCGAAGAAATAGAATACTTGCCATTCGCATACCAATGGACCCTGCACCGTGCACAGTGGACGACATCAAATGCATTATCAGGGAAAGGAAGCTTTTGTGTTCCGATCACTGCTAGAAATGCTGGAATTCCACGCTCTAACGCAAACTGTATCTGAGCTTCATGCTCATCTTTTGGGGCAAGTGACATAGTAATGACATTCCTGTCAAGCAGGTATCCACCAAAGCTGGCGACACCACATCCAACATCTAGGACAGTTCTTGTATGTGTTCCCCATTGAATGCCCGGCATTATCTATAAACAAAATTTATCACAGGCAAATTATGATATGACCTCAGTAAAAAGACAAGAAGCTATGACAAAGAAACTGATGGCAGCATTTCTGGGAATTGTTTAAATGACTAAACCCCAACAGGAGTAATCATTTTAGCAATGCGAGCACACTGCACACCCTTTGTGTTCACCTCTCAAATCTCAAAATTACAAAATGAAAATACTGAACATTGGCACTGAAATTGACCAACAGAAATACATATTAGTACGCACAACACAGTTGGCCATCAAACTAATTAAGGAACTTTCCTGCAAACTTAACCTGTTCAAAGATAGATAAAGGTGATACAGTAATATCTACCTGTTCAATAAACTGAATGTATCTCGTAACACCAGTTTTGAATTGAGTTCCACCTCCGGGGAAAACAAGATAATCACCAGACTTTGTCACCCAGTTCTGGTCCTTCTTATACTTCACCAGTTTTGGGTGAGGAGCATTGTCGTACCAAATCTGGAATTTGGAAAGGAAACCAACTATCATCAGTAGTCATCTAATGAAATCTTCAACCACAGAAGGCATTCATTTAATCAAGGTGAATATACAAGATTCGCTAGCTGGCTTGAAAGTTGAAACCTCATTAAAATATTGGTGGAAGAGTGAAGTGTCCGTGTACAAAAAGCAAAATTTCGGCATGCTAAGGTTGCTAATGCTATTAGACATCCAAGATTTTTATAGATGCGTCTATACAACATTTGACTGAAATCAATCACTTTTTGAGCCATCGGATAGAGATCCAATGCCCCAGATATCACCCCCCTCTATATCCCCAATCCAATCTCACTTCCCACCCTCTCTCCCTCTCTCTCACCAATCACAGAGTGCATCGGACGGCCTCTCCCTCTCTCTCACCAATCACAAAGCGCATCCAATGGCCTAGAAATTGACTGATTTTCAAGAAAATTTCAGTCGACAGATTTCTAGCAATTCCCATTTTTATATAGCTACTGAATCCTATTCCAGTCTTGCTTCACTATAGTAGCTTCCAAAAACAGAGTGTTCTTAGTTTGCAGTGTTTATGGATAATATTCTAACCTCGGAATATTAAAATGGGAATTGGCCCCAAGGCATAGCCAAACAATCATCCTAATGAGCACCCAATCACATAAACAAAAACATAAACGAAGAAAGCAGAGAGCATCAACAACCAGAGCCACTTCCCTCCCTTACCGACGAAGGCAAGCGCGCAAGGTCCTCACCATGTCACGGCTTCGCGGCCACGGCACGGGCAGTCGGTACCCCGCGGGCATCGGCACCAGGCACCTGGGTCGCGGCGCCACGGGGCAGTGGCGCTCCCGGTGCTCCATGTGCCGCCTCGAGCGCAGCGCCTTGATCGCCCTCACGTTGTCGAGGCACGGGATGTAGTCCACCGCCGAGACCCCTCTACCCACCCTGCACGTCTCCCACCTCACCTCCGCTACCGCAACCTCGTCCCCGCCGCCATCATCTTCCGCCGCCTTCCCCTCCGCCCCATCCGCCACGCCGACGCTGTTGTCGTCTGGCCATGGCGAGTCGCTGTTCCCACTGCCTTCTACACCCGTGGTGGCGTTTGGCCGCGACGCGTCGGTGTTCTCATCGGCTTTTGCGGCCGCGGTGATGGCGTCCGGTTGCGATGTGTCGGCGTTCACTTCGGCTTTCGCGGCGGGGGCGTTTGGTTGCGAGTGAGGCGGGTTTTCGGGGGTGGGCTTTTGCCGTTGGGGAGGAGGAGGAGGGAGGGTGGGGGCGGAGAGGCGGGAGGGGAGGAAGGGGAGGGACTGGGGGTAGGGGTCGAGGAAGAGGAAGGCGAGGACGAGGAGGGCAGAGAGGAGCAGGAAGAGGGAGAGCGAGAGGACCAAGGGGCGCCGCTTGCGGTCGGAGGAGGGGACGGCCATTGCTGCTGCTGCTGCCGCCTTCCGCCGCTGCGTTGTGTTTCGGTTGGGGGAAGAGGGTGGTGGTGGGGTTGGCTTAATTGGGTGGGTGGGAGCAAAGAGGGAAGTGGAGCGTCGCGGGCACGACTGCGTTGGCCGCGGCGTGGACGATGGCGGGCGGATGGTGCAGGTCGTTTTCAATGGTGGAACTGGAAAGAAGCTTTCGGTTTGATTTTGTTTTGATTTTTTCAGTTCTTTTTGCACCCGTGGTGATCTCGAAGGGTCCTAGCGACTAGCGTACGTCAGACGTGAAGGCCAGAGTCGATACGGCATGTTATCTTGTAACACGGCTGTTCAGTTCTGATGCTCTGTTAAGAGTTCTGATGCTCGGTTAAGAGTTCTCATAATACTCACCCCCATCTAGCCAATACATCATGTGTCAAGCAGGGATGGCAACGGCCATATTCCTCATTCCTCGACGAGGAATTCATCCATTAGAGATTGAGATTGGGGTTGAGGTTATTTCTTTCCTCACGGAATGCTAATATACAAATACAATTCTTTATCGGGTGAAGCGGGGCTAGAGCTATTCCCCTACTCCCCATCCCTGCTACCCGCATGAGCCCCCAATAACCCTTTGATATGTGGACTACTAGCCCACTACCGTACTGTTTAAATCTTTAAAGGTTTGTTTGCTTATTTACTTAGGAGTTGAGACACCATCTTTAAAAATATTGTTGGAATTCTTCATTTGGAATACTGATAAGCACTCTTTAAATCATTTGGAATGTTGATTCTGTCGTCTCTGCGTGTCTGTATAGGAGAGGTTGGAGATCCAATTCTCGGGTCCGGGTCCCCATGGGGCTCCGATAACCCGACGAGGACGGGGAACGGGGGAGAATAGCACCCTAGGATGGGGACGGGGAACAGGGATTTTTCTTTCTCTCGGGGGATGGAGATGTTCCACCACTCCCCGCCGGGGAATAGCCTCGTTGCCATCCCTAGTGTCAAGGCCAATCACAAAAAAATCGCGACCACAGTTAAAAGTAACTCCCACAGAGATATATTACATTTTAATAAATTGCAGTCAAACTTTTTTAACTTTGGTATGAGCGCTACTTTTTTTTCATCTCGACGATATTCAACCCTATTCTCACTCCAGTAGCTATGAAAGCTCGAAGATACAAGCATAGCGAAAGTCTTGCGTTGAATCTGACACAAACCCCGAGACACAAAGACCAAAATCACATAGTGATCGCACACGACCTGTCAAACTGATGGAGATGGGTGGTCTGACCGAAGATCGACCGGTCTGACCTCTCCTACAAGCGGTCTGGCCTCTCACGGGGATGAACAGTGAAATCAGTATGATTTCAAAATCATAAATTGACTCAACTTTTGATCCGGTGATGCAAATACCCTCAAATTTCAACCATGGTTCATTAAGAAGGCTAGTAACCTATTCCAAACGACAATCGGGAAGATCGAGGCCAAGGTTCTACCAATTTCTTAGATGAGGGCAAAAGGGCACAAGAACCGAGGAGATTCAAACTTTGATCCAAAAACTTTCTCGTGGGTAGATGAAGATGAAGATGATTCTAGATATATTTTCACATGTCCTAACAAGTAAGATCACAACAAGAAACCATAAGAAAACTAAAGGAACATTAAAATCCCAAAAGTCATCAAAGAGGGAGCAAGAACAAGAAAAGACCCATCTCGAAAAAACTTTGATTGAATTGATTTGAGAATGATGTTGGTTTACAACTACTCCATCATGGAGGACAAAAGCTCAACACTTGAGCACTCAATCAATCTATCTCTCACAAACCCTAGCCTCAACTACTCCAAAATTCTCAAATCACAAATTAGGGTTTTTTTTCTCTTGAAAGGACTTGAAGACTCCACATCTGGACATCTCCTTTTTATAGTGGAAGCTAGATTTAGAGAAAAAACCATAACGGACACCCGTTAAGCTCACAGAAAACGAGTCTACATTAACGCACTTTTCTCAAAGTGGCTGATGAAACCGGGCTTCCCGAATTCTTCTCTTCATGAACTTTATCTTCACTTGACCTAAACCGTCTCTCCTTGCGCCATCTTGCACTGCGGTTTTGCCAAAGGTCACCAAGGTGGTATTTTGGTGAAGTTACTAAAATACCAATTCACGATCCTTCTCTAAAGACCGAGTCCAATCATCATGAAGTAATCCCATGCTTCACCATATGTAAGTTGATCGATGGCTCTCTTCATGTCGGCAAGTCATCGATGGCTCTCTTCATGTTGGCAAGTCTCTCCCATCCGGCTCCCACCAAGACCACAATGACACTTGCATCGACCCCCGCGTCGTTTGATGAAACCCATTACACCGAACTTTCCGTTCGGACATCCTTATCCATTTTGTGACCTGCTTGAGTCCAATGACTTCACCAGGCATCCTCGATCGTTCTGAACCTCAGCTCTCCAAACCTAGTCCCGATCATCATCGTTGTCGATCGTCGTTGACCTCTAACTCTCCTGCAAAACAATAGACCAAGAAATCAATTTCGGACACAAGTTCTTTGCAACTTAACCCACATTAATCAAAACATGCATCATACAACACATGTGCACCGAAACCCATGAAATTGACCTAACCCATGATCATCACACCTTGCTAGCCAATGATCAGTGCTTGGCCGATCATATCGCCACCCATGGCTGGTCTGACCGCCAGCAAAGGAACTTGGCCAAATTTTCCCTCGGAAAATCTACACCCTCTTTGGAAATTTAAAATGAATAGAACTTTTGACTCGAAGCTCCAAAAATTATGAAACCAAGTGCAAAAGAATTCTATCACTTGCCTACACCCTCTATTTTGCCTAGCCCCAAACTCGAAAGTTGAACTTTTGGCCGGTCTAACTGCTAGCCCTTTGACCTACCCATGGGTCGGTCTGACAGCCAGGGTTGACCGGTCAGACCGCCTCCCAGGTCGGTCCGACCGCCTGAGCCTGACAACAATTTGAAACTTTGCCGAAAACAAGTGTTTCGACAAACCCTCTCACCATTGCCAATTATATCATTATCCTAAGATTAAGAGCATATCCCCATGATATCCCCAATCTCCTCTTTGATGAACACATTGGCAATTTCAAAAAAAAAATGCAAATTGGAGGTTTGTTTTAAAAAATAATCGACATTTTCGTGCAAAGGCACAACTTGATCCAAATGCAAGAGAAAACCATAAAAATGACCAAGTTGGCTTCAGATATGCAGAAGCGAGTGAGGTAAGGCAATAGAGAGCATAAAAACTTTATTTCCAGGGAAGAGTAAACAATCTCACTCAAGGTCCATATGAAAGAACATTTGTTCAATATGATCTTCGATCATTGTGAGGTTGCAAGAATTGCAATTCAAATTCAGAAATAGCAATAAGAATACAAGAATGCATCTGAGTTGCCACCCTCACTGTGATCACCTAAAATTTTCATTTTCTCTCTTTTTCTCCAAATAGCTCCCCCTTTTTAATATTTTTGCTATATCTTCTCTCCCTTTGAAAATGGAGTCATCAAGGATCACGCCTTCCTCTCATCCAAGGATAACATGCAAGAGATGAGGAAGAAGAATAAAAGGAGCATGCATAAAATGCAATGGAGTGACTTCTTTTTTTGAATTTTTCAAGTTTTGGTTACAAGAAGCTTTGGAGATTACCCAAATGAACAAGCTAGCATTCTAAATATTGCTCCAAACATATCAAGCAAGACAAACTATCAAGATCATATCTGGACATATAGAGCAAGTCTAAGGTAGAAGGGTCAAGATGAAGCAATAAAGAGATTACATGTTAAGCAAGGCTTTACATTTAGCAAGTTCATCAAAAGAGATATTAAAATGATAATAGCCATGTCAGAATGTCAATATGAGATCAAGAGTCTAACAAATATCATTCTAGAGACTAAAAATTCGAAAGTGAATCATTTTACTCGAAATAGCTCAATCACCTAATCTTCTACAACAATTTTCATTTGCAATGAATAACAATGTTGAAATTGATTTAGGGTCTATCTTAGTGAAGAAGATTCTAGACTACGAGTCATCCACAATCTTTTTCTAAGCTTCAACCAAGGCAACAAATCTTAAGGTTCATGTCAGATTTGACAAGTAGTCCCCATAAGATCATCTGGATCATCAAACTATCTCCAAGTTCATGTCATTTGACATGCAGTCTCGTGAGAGTAGTTTGGCACAAATTTAACCACATAAGGATCATAAAGCATGAATTTCCATTTTGCGCAAGATTAAGAGCAATTTTAATATTCACAAAAAAACTAGAAGCTTAACTAATGTTCAATCTTATATTCAATAGCTAATAAAGCAATTTTGACATGGCAAGTGTCATAAAAGGATCACTAATATTGCAACTAACTAAAAGATCCACAAATTATATTTTTTTAGTTCAAGTTGTCTTATAGTTCTTACTCATCTAGCAGAGACTAAGCTACACATGAGAAAACATGATAATTCTAGCAAGTTAATGAACTAGACATGGCATTGAGCAAGAATTGAGATACTAAAGCTCAAGAGGGTAATAAGCAAAGCTTTATTAAATAAAGACAGAACCATGAAGCTTATAATACAATGGATCTTTTTTATGATTTTCATATGAATGCAATATGATACAATGAGATGCAAGAAAAACTCAAAAGCCTAAAAAGATTAAGAAGATCAAAAAGCTCAGAGGAAGATCAAAGAAAAGATCATATGAACCAGGAAAGCTCAAAAGAGAACCAACTCCCTCTCAAACCATCCCATAGGGATAAATTACCCCTAACTCACTTCTTAAGGTGGCAAACCTAGTTAGCTCTAATGGCTTGGTGAGAATGTCTGCTAACTGAGCCTCAAACTCCACAAACTCTAGCACAATATCACACTTCTCTACATAGTCACTAAGGAAGTGATAGTGAATGTCAATATGTTTGGTCCTCGAATGCTGCACTGGGTTGAAGGAATGGCACACTATTAAAGGATAACCCGTAGTCCCTAAAAGTGGACATCATCCACAGAATCTGACTATAGCAGCTAGTGACAGCTACATACTCAGCCTTGGCCGTAGACTGTGCAACAAAAGTATGCTTCCTAGAAGACTAAGAGACAAGAGAAGTGCCCAAGAAGTGACAAGTGCTTGAGGTTCTCTTCCTATCTAGCCTACAGCCTGCAAAATCAGAATACAAAAACCCCCGAATAGACAAGGAAGATGAGCAGGAATACCAAATACCAAACTAGAGGGTAGACTGGAGGTACCTGAAGATACGCTTAATGGCTTGACGATGAGAAGTCTTCAGAGACGCCTGAAACCTCGCACAGATGTAGACGGTGAAGTGGATGTCTAGTCTTGAGGCTGTTAGGTAGAAAAGAGAGCCGATCATGTTGTGGTACTCACGTTGATCCATGACTTCTCCTTCCCTTTTGGATCCAAAGAAGTCGATGTCACCATGGGAGGTTCGATCGGCTTGCAGTCAACCATCTCGAAGCGCTTGAGCAAGTCTTTGGTGTACTTCATTTGATGGATGAAGATCTCTTCCTTGCATTGCTTGGTTTGAAGACCCAGAAAATAGTTGAGTTCCCCCATCATACTCATCTCAAATTTCCTGAACATGGTCTTAGAAAAACTAAAAACAAGAGTATGAGAAGAATCACTGAAGATAATATCATCTACATACATCGAAGCAATCAAGAAGTCATTGTCATGCCTAGGAATTAAAGGAGTCAAGTCTACCTTACCCATCTCAATGTCATTCTTAAGCAAGAAAGTCTTAACCCTATCATACCAAGCTATAGAGGCTTACTTAAGATTATACAAGATTTTGGATAGCTTGAAGACATGATGTGAAAATTTGGGATCCTCAAAGCCCAGGGGTTGTCTATGATACACTTCATCCTCTATGTAGCCATTTAGAAATGCAATCTTAACATCCATTTGGTACAACCTAAAATGTTTGCATGCAACAAATGCAAGCAAGATGAGAATTACATCTAACCTAGCTACAAGAGTGAAGTTCTCATCGAAATCTAACATCTCTACTTGGCTAAAACCCTGAGTTACCAATCTAGTCTTGTTCCTAACCATGGAGCCATCCTCACTTTGTTTATTTTTTAACACTCAACGAGTTCCTATCACATTATAACCACTAAGAGGCTCTACTAGACTCCAGACCTTGTTTCTCTCAAAGTTCTCTAACTTCTCATGCATGGCATTGACCCAGTTAGAATCAGATAAAACATGTGATATATTGTGGGGTTCGAAGGAAGCAACAAATACAGAATGGGAGTAGAGATTCAGATCGTGATACTTGGAGCGAGTAACTCGCTCATGAAGATGACCAATCATCTGATCCGGAGGATGACGTCTCTAAATGTGAAGTGGGGCTCCAGGAGGAGATAGCACACCTTCAACCTCCGTAGGTACTGCTGATGATGAAGATACAGCAAGAGCCTCAACTGAAGGTAAAGTAGTGGAAACAGGTTCCTCAACTGGAATAGGAGCAGTAGAAGTAGCAGGCGGGAGACCATCATCATCTCCATCTTCATCTTCCTCCACAAAGATGATCTCCGTCGCCTGTGAGCCACCTAAAATGTTTGATCTAGCTCCAGGGCTAGTCTCATCAAAGGTAACACTGCATGTCTACATGATCATGTTAGTTTCAAGATTAAGAACCCGAAAGCCATTCGAATGTGCAGGATAACCCAGAAATAACCCATCAGAAGTTCTAGACTCAAATTTATCCAAATTTCCTGTCTTGGTAATAAAACACTTGGCTCAAAAAACTCGAAAATGAGAGACTGATGACTTTCTCCCATACCAAAGCTCATATGATGT
Organism: Phyllostachys edulis; assembly: GCA_036346405.1. Taxonomy (NCBI): domain Eukaryota; kingdom Viridiplantae; phylum Streptophyta; class Magnoliopsida; order Poales; family Poaceae; genus Phyllostachys; species Phyllostachys edulis. Next base: position 16,929,364 of record CM070554.1, on the reverse strand, counting down.
CTTGCCCAAAAAAGGTCTCAAGAAGACACAGTTGACAATATGACAAGCTATAGCAATAGCTTCGGTCCAGAACCTCCTTGAAGTTTCGTACTCATCTAGCATCGTCCTGGCCATCTCGACCAAGGTCATGTTCTTCCTTTTCACCACACCATTTTGTTGAGGGACGTGTGGAGAGGAGAACTAATGCTCAATACCACGCTTAGCACAGAAAGAGGCAAATGAGGCATTCTTGAGCTCCGTGACATTGTCACTACGAATCGCTATCAAGGCACCGGGGGATTCAGAAGACAAACGAAGAACAAGATCATGAAAATGATCAAAAGTTTCATCCTTCGTAGTAAGAAAGAACACCCAAGAATATCTTGAGAAATCTTCGACTATGACAAGAATATACCATTTGCTATTGACTGACTGAACCCTAGCAAGACCAATAGTATCCATGTGCAATAACTATCTTGGTCCATAAGTCACGACCATAGTCAATAACGGGTGTGAGACGACAACTTGCTTGCCATGCCTACAGGGTGCACATACAACATCCTTGATGGCTTTGTGTTTAGACAAACCTCTCATGAGATTAAGGCTGCTGACTCACGCCAGATGATCAAAACCAATATGCCCCAAACGTTAGTGCCAAAGTCAAAACTCAGAAGAAGAAGTAATCAAACACTTGAGAGACCCGACAAAAGATTCAAAAAAGTCAGCTCTAAAGATCTTACCCACTCTAGAAATCCCAAAGACAAGCTCACTACTTGAATCAAGAACACACAATGTATTTTTCTTAAATCTAGTCTCATAGCCATCATCAAGAAGCTGTGAGATAGAAAGCAAGTTGTACCTAGCTTGTCCACAAAGGTGACATTCTTCATAATGAACTTGTCGTTCACTCAGATCGATCCCATTCCTTCGATCCGCCCTTGTGTATCATCTCCAAATATGATGAAGTCATCACCTGTCGCCCGCGTGAAGGAGCTGAACACAGGATATTGACGTGTCTCAATACTAGGGTTAGTTAAACAAGACTTAGGAACCCAGTACCGAGACACATGTCTACAAGAAGCATATGAAGTATACTTGCTAGCTTTGAATCTACTTGAAGTTCTATCATGAGCAATGGTCACAAGAACATGAGATGCATCTTGTCTAGGAATATGACGATGAGCATGTGAAGTAAATCCTAGTTCTGGCTTCTTCTTCTCTAAATAATCATGTCACATGAAGGTTCTAGGTTGATGAGATGTAAGTCTAGCGAGATTCTTCATAGCATTTTTTAACCTACGCCAACAGAACTCAAGTAAATACCCATCATTCTTGCAATAGTTGCAATGGTACTTGGTACCACCAGGAGATACACATTTTGACTTAGAAGATGTTTGGGCAAAACCTACGGATTTGAAAAGAATTTTTGCAGGTTGGGTTTTGAATTCAATTAAGCAACCTTTCAAGACTTGAGTGACATTTGACTTGGACTTGTCTTTAGCGAAGTTATATCATAACCGTTGCTTCCCATAAGGAGTTTTTAACTTGTCAAGAATCATGTTCAACTATTTCTTACCCTTAGAAAAAATTTATAATGTGTCCTTAAGGTAAACATTTTCAGTTGCAAGTTTAGGACATGATTCACATGTGTTGGCCTTAATGACTCTAGCATATTTCTCCTTATAAATAATAACTTGAATCTTAAGGGCCTCACATGAGGTGCAAGATGCATAATTGATATTGTCCTTAATTTTTTCAAATTTGACTCTAAATGCTTCTAGGATATCCTTCATTTCACTATCACGTTCTAAGCAGAAAGAAAAAAGCACTAGAATCAACCTTCTCGGGAACTACCAACTTGCTAGACTCTAAGTAGTTTTCACTTAGAGTTGATTTAACATTAATTAGCTCAGTTCTAGCATTTTCTAGTTGGCGCAAGGCAATGTCATGAGCATTTTGCAGTTTAGCGTGTTCAGCAAGTAAAGCATGGCAAGAAGCACATTCATCAATGTGAGGATCCCCAGGTTATCTCCGTAAGACCGAGACTAAGCATGGTCTTAAGGACATAACTCCAGGGCCTTAAGTAAATGGATTCCAACTTAACTCAATCCCAGTGAAAGGCTTAACTACAAACTAGAGCCCCAACGATCATGCGCGCTGCTCCTCTGCGAGCACTACATGATTGTCGGTTCTCCAACAAGTCAAGCACTACACTTAGTGAGTTAAATAGGAAGCCACGAACAGCGAGTATGCAATCATATTGGCTCCCAAGATCAGCGACCAATATGCTCATACTCTCATACAACGTTGATCACATCCATACAACAGCATACATAGATAGTTCAAAAGACATACAACATAATAGTTAAAGTTTACATCTATTACAAACGGCCGACCGGCCAAATTCAAATAAGAGTATTAAGTAGTAGCAGAAGCAAGTAAATAAACTAAAATATCCAGTATGGTATGCCCCATAACCCATCAGCAACCGACTGGGAGTTAAATGATAGCATTACTCATTAGCGTCACCAAAATCGGCGCTAACGAACTCAACGGGCTCATACACTTCCTCACCTGAAATTGTAGCAACCGGGTTGAGTACAAAGGTACTCGCAAGTCTTACACAAATAAAAATTAATTATGCTAGAGGTTGTTCCAAAGGATGGCTCATATTGGCTTAGTTTTGCAAAAGAGACGCAACAATTTACAACCTACACATACTAGTTTTTCAAGTGCCATTTCAAAATCAGATTTGAAGTAGAAGTAAAGCATGTGAATAAGTAGTAAATTGAATAGTAAATGAACCATACAAATGACAAAGTGGCTATCCACTTTGATACAACAACAAACATGAACATCCCATTCATGACGATACCAAGTTATAACTACAATTTTAATTCCAAGTCTAACAATAGCAACCATGTAACTCAAGTGGTCGTCCATAACCGTGGACACGGCTATTCGAATAGATTTATACCCTGCAGGGGTATACTACTTTACCCACACGACTTGATTAGCCCGTAAGCCTCCAAATGCCTCCGAATATAGCATACTTCCTATGGTATGCCGGCCAGGTAAAACAAGACTTAGTATTTTTCAGCAAGTTGATATCATTGAGTTGACTCACCCATACGCGACGTAATCCCATTTAAGTGTAGGCTACCCACCTACAACTAAACGGACGCGTAAGTTGTGCCGGAAATACCGACCCAATTAATAAAGCTTAAATAGGGCTCACCCTCACTAAAAAGAATTGCAATCGGTACCCTTATGGAACGTACATGCGATGGAACACATATCGCCCTCACACCACCAGTCATCAACTCAACAATACCAACCCCTTACTTAACCAAGCGGTGCCCATACACGCGTGTGATAGCACGAGTTTTACTTGAATCAAAGATGTTACCAAAGTTCGGTCCTTAATTGTGGGACAAGTCAACCACTTACCCAAATCTCGTGCACAAAGGCACCATCACTAACCATCACTTGTCCAGACCAAAAGCTCATTTAAAATGACAAAATTTAACTCATAAAACGAATACGAAGATCTGAAACAACAGTATATAAAGAAAGTTGTGTGTGTCCCAAAATTGTCGGGTTATTCCCAACAATCAACTATCGGTTCTAGACTCGCATGGCTAAGCAAACCCGAACAATATATTTCAACCATTATAACTTAAGCATGGTACTGGAATAATTCAAGTATAATCTCAATGAATTGGGAGATAGCTAAACTACACATCACAAAAATAGCGACATTATCAAAAAATAGCATGCAAGCAATTATCATTGCACTAACTTAACAAAACTGGGATCAAATATGATGCAAAAGAAAGTTCAAATGATGTTTGCCTTGCTGGTAGCTCAGCTTCTCTCCCTCAGTAGCGTATAAGTCAATATCGATAGGCTCGGGATCTATATAAATATCATACCGAATAAACATCGAGAAATACTCAAAAATTCAAAATGCTCAAAAATGCATAATTTTTCTACAGTAGATAAATCATGATTTTATATGAATTTAGGTGAAAGAATTATTCTATTTGGATTTAGTATGCAAAAGTTATTAAGATTTGAATTTCAGATTTCAATATATCCTTATTGAGCAATTTAATTATTTGGTCAAAATTTGTAGAGCAGTGGAGGGTAAAAGGATTATATGGATTAATAGGGAATATTATTACAAGACCAGAACAGTTGAGTTTACCTCATTTGGAAGTTTCATGATTTAGTTATGAATCTCTAAAGTTATCAGCCTTTTTCTATTGTAAAAATAATAAGTTTATGGATCATTTTCCATAATAATACTCTCTGCTACAGAGACATGTTTGAAACCAATTTTAATATAAATTTCATTAAAAATGAAAATTACCAGAAGTGGTTTCATCCATTTTGGAGTTAAGGTGAATTAGTTATGTATTTTTGAAGTTATACATATTTTACAGTGTGCAAATAATTCGTTTTCAGATTTTTCTAATTCATCCATTACTTTTCTTACCGAGCGTGCCTCTAGCCGCGGTCACTGACCAGTGGGACCCCCGGTCAACAGTTGACTCGGTCAAAAATGACCAAACCAGCTGCGCATGAAAGCGTATTCTATAAAATGCGCTTTCCTATTACTCAAAACGTACTTCCGATTCAAACATATAAGAAATATGTTTTCCAAAAAGGAAAACACATTCCTCAAACCTACCCTGCTACTAAACCAGCCACAGGCCCACATGTCATACACTCATAGCTAAAACCCGGTGCATTTAACTCCTCCTTTTCTATGTAAGGACCCACTTGTAAGGGACTCAAGACTAATTAAAGCTCAATCATTAGCGCCGTTAAACTCTGATTACACCTAAACGACCGCGATTTGGTTTTAATCCCAGACTCTGATGCGGTCGGAAGTTCCGACACGAGGAGCTCCTTACGACATTGCGAGCATCACGGAGCTAGGGTCCACGATGGCGCAATCCAAGGGCAGAAATGGGTTCTCGGATCCTTCTTGTGACATAAGGTGCCGCGGTGAGTTCCACGGTGGCTCAGGCGGCGATTTTACTGAGTTAGGCGGCGGTGTTTCTACGGTGTGCGTGCATGTGCAAAACGAGCTCCGTTGTGTGCAATCAAGCATGCGCAAAAGCTTAAGCGAGGTTCACCGAAGCTTACCAAGGTGGCAGAGGGGCCGGAGAAGCTTAGGGGTGAGTTGGCCATGGCAATGGCGACGGCGGCGGCAAGCTTCATGAGGGTAGGACACTGGGCACAAAACGAAAGGCAATGAGTGTGCCGGAAAGGTTAAGGAGGCTAAGTAGATAGCGTAAACACAAGGAATCGGTAAAAGAACTACCTGAATGGCGATGGAGAACGAAATAGGGTTCTTGCCCGATAAGAGGAAAAATCCCAAATTCCCTGGCTTCTGCCAACAATCCGACAAATAAGTTGAGGGGAAAACAACATTATACAAGGAGGCACAAAGTGACGCGAACGAATTGGAGAGGAGCTCACCGGAGACGAAAATGGCAACAAGGGTTAGTCCCGGGCGCGCTCTGAGGTCGCCGAGAGCACGATGGTGTTCCACGAGCTACAAGCGAAGACAAAAGCTCAGATTAGCTCAAATGGACCCGGCGTGGGGAGAAGAAAACGAAGGGCACCGTAGACCGGAGCTTACCCGAGAGGTGCACCCGAGTGAGCGTCCTTCTCCTCTGCCAGCAGGAGGAGAAGTGAGGAATTGCAAAGGCTTGGAGACGACTTATGCTCAGGCAAGAGACGAAACGGAGGTGGCGTCAAGTGGAGAAGCTCTAGGAGTGGCCAACGGCAGCGGCGGATTGACGGCGTCACGGTGCTCAGACCGTTCCGAAAGGGTACGAAATCTAGGCCGTCGGTTTTTGATCGGACGGTCCAGGGGTGGCGCAATTAAGAGGTTGAAATGAGTCGTTTACGAGTCGGACTCGAGCAGATGAATAGTCTTTGGTCGGTTGGGTTTAGGGTTTGACTAAGATTTAAATGGTTTTCTCCACTTTGACTATGGTGTTAAAAATAGAAATAAATTTCCTAAAATCCTGAAATAAATCATGGGGGTTCCTGGGAAGGTCTAGTGCCCATAAAAATTATTGAACACTACTGTTCGTGATATAATTTGTATATAATAAATTCAAACTTAGTGTAGTTTGTTAACTTGTGTTTGAATTTTCTTAGTGTTTAAATCAGTCCCAAAAATTTGGAAAAAAATTATATTAATTCATTATAATTACTATAGTATTTGAATAAATTATTTCCAGAAGATGTTCACAAGGTTTTGTTCCTGTTTTCTTTTGGGGTTGAAATACAAGGTGTAGGTTTAACACTTGTTTAAGATTTTTCTAGTGCAATAAATTATGCAAAAGTTTGAAAACAATGATGCATGCTCATCAGATGCATAATAATTCTCTTTATTAATTTGAGGATGTGACAATCAATCTTAAGGTCCTTACCATTTGCAAGATCTAGAGTAAGGTCTTATTTGGTACAACTTCTACTCCCGGCTTCTCAATCAATTCTCGTGGAGCCGTACCAAACAATTATCAAAATCACCATATTCTACTTCTCGCGAGGAGTTGTCTCAAAAATGAACAAGCAATCAGAAGCAGCCTTCCCCCAAATTCTCGTGGGAATCCAACCTTCAGAAATGAAAATACCCCTAGAAATTTGATGTATTTGTTATGAATATTGTGTATATGTATTCAGAGGCCCAATGGGCAATATATATAGATTGTACAAGGGGTGTATGCCATATACAGATAAGGAATACAAAAGGATTCCTATGTCTATCTTTAACATATCTCTAACACCCCCCCCTCAAATGCAAAGCGTATGCAATAGCATTGCATTTAAAGATGGTTGGCACTAAAAAATGAAAAATCCAAAGTCCGAGTCTTGATAATATCGTCGTAGCATGCAGCTCTTGGAAAATATGTCGAGTATCAAAAGATCTCCTCCATCCGGGGTCGTGCAACAGCTCATAAAGCACAAGGTGCAGGGGCTGAGAAAGTCGACTGTGGCAACACGACGAAGAAGGTGATAAAACCGACATGAATAGAGAGAGTGGTCAAATCAAGTCGAATAGAAATAGGTGGAAGCATGGTAGTGCAGATCGAATCCCAAGACGGCGGCAACGCAAAAGAAGCGTGGCGGCCTTAGAAGCTCGGGGTGGCGGCTAAGAAAGCGACGACATCAAAAATGACTTCTACGAGCTGCACGCGGCTCAGAAAGAAGGCGGGAGTGGTGGCTGCTGCCATGCATAAGGCAATTCCTATGCTTCTATGATTGACAATAAATTTGTGGACTCGCATGGCTTAGACAAACTCAAAGATTGAGTGATACGGACTTGGATGGACGGAGCGGAAGAAACGACACAAAAGAGAAAAGACTCAAAAGGATAATTAGCATAAAATACTAGCAGCAATGGAATAGCAGACCATCTCCTCATCAAAACATCAAGCAGACCATCTCCTCATCAAAACATCCAGCACTAGTGCAGCCCACTCGTGATGGCCCATAAATGCACACGACTGGTAGCACAAATCCCCTCCTCTCTTCTCAATCGACACCGACCCCCTTTCTCTCCCCTCCTCCGCTGCTCTTCTCAACCACCTCCAAATCCCAATCTCCAGGCCATCATCTCGTCGAAGAAACCCATGTGGCGAGGCATCGTCGTCGCCTACCTGGTCAGGATCGAGCCTGGGGTGACCAGATCCGAGGCAGATCAGCATCGACTCGAGCACACTGGCGAGCGTCGCAGGAAGCCAAGGCGGCGACAGGCCGATCCAAGGTGGATCTGAATAGCGACGGCGGTGGTCTAAGAAGACAACGTCGGTGGATCCGGCTCGGGCGGCGCGGGGATGCAGGAGAGGAGGCACCTCCTTCCGGCGCGTGAAGGCCATGGTGCACTCGAAGGCGGGGAAGGCGCCAAACCAGCGCCCAAGCTGGCGGCGCTGGGACAAAGCGGCGGCGAAGTACCCTAAATGCAGGCTGGCGTGGCGCGATGGCCTCGGAGGCACGGCGTGGTGGGGTTGTCGCGGAGGTGCAGAGCAGAGGAGCTTCGTCGAGCAGAGGGAGCTGAGCAAGGAGGACTCGGGCTTGGCCGCACGCTCGCTACGTCCAGGTGATGAAGACGAGGCTTCGTCTCCCTCCAGGCGAGAGGATCGGATCCAGATCACGGAGGGAGGATCGGATCCAGATTGGTTCGCCGTCAACGCCGGGAGCCAGGAAGCCTCCTTCGGAATCGGGCGATGAAGATGTTGCTGCTGCTGCTACTAGGAAAGCCTACGACTAATGTGGCCGCCCCCGGGAGCGGAGATTGCTCCTTTTGGGGGCAGTGGCAGCAGAAGAGGATAGAGCTAGGCTAAAGGTTAGGGTTTAGAACCTTTGCTCTGATACCATGTTATGAATATTGTGTGTATGTATTCAGAGGCCTAATGGACTATATATATATATATATATATATATATATATATATATATATATATATATATATATATATATATATATATATATATATATATATATATATATATAGGGTGTACAAGGGGTGTATGTCATATACTGAGATAAGGAATACAAAAGGATTCCTATCTCTATCTCTAACATATCTCTAACAGATTTACCCACAAATGCCATTGAACTACCCACAGAAATCCTGACCGACGACCCGGCCCGTACCCTCGCCTTTCCTTCGTGCCATCCTCTCCTCTCGTTGCTCTCGCGTCTTGGCGAAAATCTCGGCTCCGGCCCCCGTGTGCGCTTCCAGTGGTCCTCGACTGTGTCGCCTCCGGTCCCTGTGTGTGCCCCAGCTGGTCGTTGACTACGCTGCCATAGGCCCCGAGTGCGCCGCCACGAGCACACGAGAGCCGCCCACCCCAAAAACCCTAGAGGCCGTCGGTCCCACCTCCTTCGCCACCACCGTTTCCCGAGCACCACCGACTGGCTTCTATGAAGGTAAGGTAGTTGTCTGGCCGTCCCCTTGTCCTCCCTACTATCTTTGTCTCCTTCCTCTTCGGGTGCTTGATCTAGTGGGATGAGGTGAATTTTTTTCGGGTGCTTGATCTAGTGGGATGAGGTGAATTTTTTTCTGGTGCTTGATCTAGGAGTTGTTTCTATCGTCATTGGAGCTTGATCTTTAGGTGCTTGATCTAGGTTTTGTTTCTATAGTCATCTGGGAGTAGGATCTGCTTGATATTTGGGTGCTTAATATGGGTGTTGTCACCTTCCTCTTCAGGTGCTTGATCTGTGAATGAAGTTGTGAATGTAAAATATCATCTTTGAATCTATGAATGAATATGTGAATAAACTTGATTGCAAATTATCATCTTTGAATCGTGTGTGTATCGTTAATCTGTGAAGAATGTCAATGTTCTTGACCTGATAGTATCTCTCTAATGTATTACTGACAATTCATTTGTATCGTTGATGAACCATTAGCTTTCAGTTAGAATTTTATGAGTGATTTCCTATATATTTGAGTTTTATCTATTGCACTAATCATCAAACAATGTGTGAGCATAAAACAATGCATCAAGTTTGAGCATATATGATTGCTCTCTATTATGTGTGAGCATAAAATAGTGCATCAAGTTTCATCAAACAAAAAAAAACGAGTGCATAAAACAATGTGTGAGCATAAAACAATGCATCAAGTTTGAGCATGTATGATTGCTTACATGATTGATCTCTGTTATGTGTGAGCATAAAACAATGCATCAAGTTTCATCAAACAAAAACAAAATGAGTGCATTTAACCGCGTATATGATTGCTTTCTGTTATGAGTGGAAGCAAATAGTAGTACAATATTAAGCATTTTCTTTGGAAAACTGAACTATGGATGCCTTTGACTTCAGTGTTATATACTTCGTGATCTACTCGTTGTTGCAAGATATAACAAAGCATTCTGAGTTTAAGAGTTCTTGATTTGATAATAATATCTTAAGGTCCAAAATGCCAAAAATAAAGAACTTGTGCAACACCTGTAATTGACAATGCATCTGCATGTATATTTTCCAAATTGATTAATTTGATTAAGCAATATGCAGTACTAATGGTATTTTCCAACCTAATGAATTTTATCGTTTCAATTATCTTGAGAGATTACAGTTCATATGAATCCCTCTTGGCTATAATTCAGAGTTTGTGCAATGCGTTGATTATGTGAGTCCTACCTGGCTATAATCCTCATTTGGCGGTATGTAGGCCAAAGGATCAAGGTAGACTTGGGTTCCTTTAGCAGCTACTACTGAGGAAAAAGTACTTGAGGGGGGGGGTGGTACTTTGTCTCAAGCTGAGAGCAAGCCCGGGGACTCTAGAGTAGGAAATTATTTATGTTCTGTCTGTATGCTTCTATGCCCATATCCATATCTCTGTCTTTTCCTATACATATGTGGTCAGAATGTCTCAAGCTGAGAGCAAGCCTGTGAACTATGTATTTCTGATGTATATGAGTCATTTATTGAGTTTGTTATGCTGATATCTGTATTGCTACAATATGCCATATCCATATCCCTGTATGCCCATAATTACATGCATGCATTACGTCTCTATGCTTGTATGCCCATATCAGAATTCTTGTATGCCCATAATTCTTTCTGTCTGTTCTGTCTCTATGCTTGTATGCCCATAGTTCTGTTTTGTTTCAGAATTTATAAAAGTTATGAGCAGTAGCTAGTTTTTGAACACTTGATAGTTAAAAAGTCTAGGTGTCCATATCTTGTTGTTGATGTCACTTTGATTTTTAAAAAAATTATGGGCAAAAAATGCAAATGGCTGATAACGCTGAGTGGAACGATGAGAACACTAGGATAGTGTGTAAATTATTCATTGAACAAGTAGAGGCAGGCAATCGCCCGAATACCAATTTGAACAACCCAGGGTATACTCTAGTAATTGCAAAATTTGCAGAGAAGACTGGGCTGCAATACAAAAAGATGCAAATGAAGAATAAATGGGATAAACTAAAGAACGATTACAACATTTGGAGGAAATTGAGGACAAAGGAGACATGTTTAGGTTGGGATCATGAAAAGAAGACAATAAAGTCCACCCCCGAACGGTGGAAGAAATTAAAAAAAGTAAGTCATTACTCATAAAAGGATTGATGTACATTCCTAGCTCTATTATTAGTGAAGGTTTAACGTGTAACATTTGGCATTGACAGGAATATAAAGGATGTTCTAAGTTTGAGAAGGCTGAACTTCAAAATGAGGAGTTGTTGTCCAAGATGTTTGATGACATTCGCAACACCAGTGAAGACCATTGGTCTCCTACAATGGGAACATTGTCTGAAAGTCATGTGCGTGCTTCAACAGCTATTGATATTGAAGAGCTTGAAGATGAAAATGATGACAAATATAATAGTGATCATGAAGATGAATCACCAATTGGTAAAAAAGGGAAGAGACCTTGCGGCTCTAGCAATGATAAAGGAAAGAAACCAAAGAGTGGGTATGTGGTCATGAAAGATCAATTGAGAAGAATTCTTGAGTTGAATGAGAAGTCGCATGCATCTTTTGAAGCATTTGCACAGAAAAGAGAGAAATACTCGATGTGTAGCATCAAGAATGTCATGGAATCGGTTGAAGAGTGTGGTGCTCTTAATGGGAGTAATGAGCACTTCATTGCATCTGAAATTTTCTTAAGGAAGGAGCAAAAGGAAATGTTTATGTCCTTGCGCAATAGTGGAGCACGATTTGAATAGCTCAAAAGAAAGTATGATGCCAAGTATGGCAAATAGAAAATTGATTGTAACGTTAGGATGTTTATGGCCTTTATTATTCTTTATTTCTCTATTGGCATGTAAGACTTTTTTTGGATTATAAGATATTTTCACTAGTTATATACTGTCATTTGGACCTAAAGCTTACTCATTTATTTTTAAATTGCCATTTATGTTGTTGTGTTTTTCTATGTTCATGTACAGATGTCATCTTGTGAAAGCGATAGTGAAGGGAGCAATATATGAAATGAGGAACATGAGTGTGACGTACAGATGATGTGTCTATGGCAAGACATGTCAAGTCACATCGCTGCTACTGCAATTATAGTGGAGAATTATCATTCAACCTACTTGGACAAGAATGAGCCTAGGACTTCACGGCTTAGTGAAATGGGTTGGGCGAGAGAAACATTGACCACTCCAGGAGAAAGCTACCACATGTTTCATATGGATGCTACGATCTTTCACAGTCTATATGATCTTTTGGTGAGTACATACGACTTGAAATCAACTACGCGTACAAGTTCAATTGAAGCACTGGCTCTTTTCCTATAAATATGTGGTGGATGTGAATCTAACCGAAGAGCGCAGAATCGGTTCAAGCATTCTGGTAAGACAATTAGCAAAAAGTTTGATGAGGTTTTTGCAGTGTGTGGCCAGAATGTCTAAAGATTTTGTGAGGCCAAAGGATCCAAACCTCTCTACAGTTCACAATAGAATCGGAAATGATCGAAGAATGTGGTCACATTTCAAAGACTGTATTAGAGCTATTGATGGTACACACATTTTTACAACTGTTGCTCCAGAAGATCTAATTAGATATATTGATAGATCAGGAAGTGCAACACAGAATGTCATGGCGGTATGTAATTTTGACATGGCTTCACATACGCATCTTATAGGATCGGAAAGGCGCCTAGAGGGGGGGGGTGAATAGGAACATGCCTCTTTTTCCATTTGTATTGGGTTCAACACATATTTCACTCCAGTAGCTATGGAAGCTGTGAAGATCAATAAATAAGCATAGCGGAAGGCTTATGTTGAATCCACTCCAAACCCCCAAGCAAAGCAATCAACAAACACAAAGATGTGCTGAAGACAAGAAAATCGGTAAAACCTCTGTATATGGGCAGTATTACCAGAAATCGGTAATACCTCTGTTCATGGGCGGTATTACCGATTCTACTGGAGCTCAACCCGAACGAAACCAAAATCGACACAACTTCTGATCTACTCAGCCAAAGTCTATAAAACTTGAAACATAACTTCTCTAGGAGGTTGAGAACTCATTCCAATCAAGGATTGAGAAGATCCACGTCAAAGTTTCAACTTTTTTTCCATTTGAACGAAGTTTGGTTCAAAACCGAGTCAAAAAGCAAAACAAGATCTAAATCTTGCTCGTGGGAAAAGAATGATCAAGATGGACTTAGATGCACTCCCACATGTCACAGCAAGCTAGAACACTACAAAGATTCAAGAGAAAAGCGATGGATCATCAAAACTCCAAATCATCAAAATAGAAGGCAAGAACAAAAGAGACTCATCTTTGGGAACTTGCTTGGATTGATTTGAGATTTGAGATTGATGCTTACAGCCACTCCATCTTGGAGGACACAGCTCAATACATGAGCACACAATCAATCAATCCCTAGAACCCTAACTCTCCTCTTCCTCTCTAAAACCCTAAAACCAACTAGGGTTTCTCTTGATTAAGTGCTTGGCGCTGCTAGATAGCACCCCCTTCTATTTATACTAGAGGCTAGCATCTAGAGAATATTCCTAACCGGGCACCCGTTAAGCCCACACACAAACGGGTTTATCACACGCACGCATCTCAAAGCGCTGTCTTCACTTTCCTTGACCTAAACCGCTTCTCCTTCCGTCGTCTTGCGCCGCGGTTTAGCCCAAGGTCACCAAGACGGTATTTGGTGAAATTACCAAAATACCCCTTCTTGATCCTTCTCCATAGACCGAGTCCAATCCTAGTGAAGCAATCGCTTGCTTCGCCACGTGTAGGTTGATTGACGGCTCTCATCATGTCGGCAAGTCTCTTCCGTCCGGCTCCCGCCGAAACCACCAAGGCATTTGCACCGACCCCCGTGCCGCTTGATCCAACCAGTCGCATCGAACTGCCCGTTCGATCACTCTTGTTCATTCTGCGCCACGCTTGAGTCTCCTGACCTCACCCGGCATCCTTGATCGTTCTGGACCTCAGCTCTCCAAGCTTAGTCCCGATCATCCTCGCCGTTGACCGTTGTTGACTTCCAAGCAACCTGCACAGCAATAGACCAAGAAATCGTTTCCGAAAACAAGTTCTTCACAACTTGACCCACGTTAGCCAAAACATGCAATAAGCAACATCTATGCAAAGAAAAATATGAACTTGACCTAACCCAAATCAAAATATCCAAGAGAATCAACAGACAGCTCAGAAACGGTATTACCGCCGTGTAAACCCCAGTATTACCGCATTGCGGTCATACCGCTCAAACAACTACGGTCATACCACACTTCAGAGAAACCCAAAACTCCTCAAAAACATCCTCTCTGGAAAAACCATACCGCAAACCTTCGGCATTACCTCCATGCGGTATTACTGCCATTCGACTTGAGGTCATATCGCTCAACGGTAATACCGCTGTACACAAGCGGTCATACCGCACTGCGGTAATACCGCAATACAAAGCCGATACTACCAAAAAACCTGACACTTTGCTGAACTTTGCTGAAAAAATAGGAGATTCAACAAACCATTAAACAAATTGCCAATTGTATCATCACCTAAGATCATGAGCATATCCCTATGATATCCACAATCTCCCCCCTTGATGAACACATTGATAATTTCCCAAAAAATGTAAGTTTTGAGGTTTGAAAGTAAAAGAAATCAGTTTTTCGCACAAAGGCACTACTTGGTCCCAAGACAAGAGAAAGCAATGGAAATGACCAAGTTGGCTTCAGAATGGTTTCAGCAAGTGAGATAAGGCAGAAGAAGTTGAGAACGCTTCAAATTCCAGAAACGAGTTGAAAATCTCACTTAAGGTCCATATGAAAGAACAATTGTTCAATTTGACCTTGATCATGGCAAAGCATATACAGTAAAGCTAGAGCCAAATGAGCACTAATCTGAGATTAAATGAAATTTTAGCATGACAAGCTTCTCAAGATCATAGTTTAGCTAAAGGTATCCAAAAATGAGTCAAGCCATGTCTAAAAACAAAATGGAGCCCAGAAGCTAGTACTGAGTCAATTTAGAGGCTAAGAGTTCAAAAATGAATCAATTTGTTCAAGCACTTAGAATTCAGCACATTGAGCATTTGCAAAGATTTATTTTTGGTTTTATCTTAGCAAAGCAAATCCTGGACTAGGAGCCATCCACAACTGCCTCCTAAGCTTCAACCAATTTTGACAATTTGTTTTCTTAGCGTTGTGCTAGATCTCAAGCCTTGCCGCGACCATCCCAAGCAATAAGCTTAAGAGAGTGGTCTAGGTCATCCAAAACTCCCCCTGAGTTCATGCCTAGTGCAATGGCAAGCCGTCTCATGAGAAAGAATTGGTGAGATCAGTTTTTTCGCACAGAAAAGCTCATTTTTTATTTACTTGACTTAGGAACTAGCATAGCTCAATTCAGATCTCAAATTAGGTTCAAGACTCAATTTATCCTATTTGACATGGCAAGGATCATAAGAAGACTACTATGGCAAAACTAATCACAAGATCCAACAAGTCATGTTTCAATTCAATTTCTCACAGATAATAGAGCTAGCATGGCAAAAGCTAAGCTACACATGAAAAGCCATAAAAGAAATATAACAAACTAGCACAAGATATAGCAAGGTATAAAGTATGAAATCAAGTCATACAAGGATAATAATCAAAGCTCCATAAATTTATATCACAATGCAAGTTGCTGATTATAAAATGCAATATGATACAATGAATGCAAAAGAGAAAACTCTCCCTCAAAACAGGCCAAGAGGACTAATAACCCCCAACTCTCCCCGCGAAGAAGCAAAGCGAGAAGAATCAAGAGCCTTAGTGAAAATATCGCAACTTTGATGCTCGAGACTCTACAAAGTGAAGCACAACATCACCCTTCTCTACATGGTCTCTAAGGAAATGATACCGAATGTCAATGTGGTTGGTCCTAGAGTGTTGCACTGGGTTTTTGGCAATGTTGATAGCACTAGTGTTGTCACAGAAAAGAGGAACACTATCCAAGAACAACCTATAGTCCCGCAGAGTAGATAAGATCCAGAGAACCTGAGAGCAACTACTAGCCTCGGTGGTGGACTGTGCAACAGAGGACTACTTCCTAAATGACCAAGAGATAAGAGATGTGCCTAAGAAATGACAAGTGTTAGAAGTACTCTTCCTATCCACTCTACACCCCGCAAAATCAGCATCAGAAAAAGCCCAAATGGAGAGAGCAGAATCAGAAGAAAACCAGAGTCCAAAGTCAAGAGTGTCCTGGAGGTACCTGAAGATGTGGCGCACTGCTTGACGATGTGAGGCACGAGGGGAAGCCTAAAATCGAGCGCACAGACACACAGCAAACTGTATGTCCGGCCTCGACACCGTGAGGTAGAGGAGGGAGCCAATCATGCTGCGGTATTCCTTCTGGTCCACGGGCTCTCCATTCTCATCAGGATCCAGCACGGTAGAAGTGGCAATGGGAGTAGACATTGGCTTGCTACTTCCCGTGTCGAAACGCCGTAGAAGGTCCTTTGTGTATTTGCTTTGATGAATGAAGGTACTTTCTTTCAGTTGCTTGACTTGAAGACTAAGGAAGAAAGTCAGTTCGCCCATCATGCTCATCTCGAATTCCCTGCTCATATAATCTAAAAATCTGAACACCAAAACATGAGAAGAACCACCGAATATGATATCATCCACATAAATCTGAACCAATAAAAAGTCACTGCCATGCCTGAGAGTGAACAAGGTTTTATCTACCATTCCCATTTTGAAGTCATTTTTAAGCAAGAAACTTTTAAGCCTATCGTACCAAGCTCTAGAGGCTTGCTTCAATCCATACAAGGCTTTGGAGAGCTTAAACACATGGTTTGGGAATTTGAGATTTTTAAAACCAAGGGGTTGCTTGACATAGACACCTTCTTTTATGAAACCGTTAAGGAAAGCACTCTTAACATCCATTTGAAAAAGCTTAAAGCCCTTAGATGTCGCAAAAGCTAGCAATATGTGAATGGCTTCTAATCTAGCTACAGGAGCAAAGGTCTCTTCAAAGTCTAAGCCTTCTACCTGGGAATATCCTTGAGCTACAAGCCTAGCCTTGTTGCGAACTACCAACCCATCCTCACTTTGTTTATTTTTTAAAAATCCATTTTGTTCCAATTACATTGTGATTAGGTGGAGGTTCAACTAAGGTCTAGACTTGGTTTCTTTCAAAATTTTCAAGCTCTTCATGCATGGCATTGACCCAAGAGGAATCAGATAAAGCATGGGTGACATCTCGGGGTTCAAAAGATGCAACAAAAGCGAATCGCATGAGAATCTGGAGAGATAAACACGGGCGAGTAACTTCGCTCATGGAGATCCCGATCATCGCTGCTCGGTGGGTGTCATCGCTGAATATGAAGAGGAGGTTCTGGTGCAGATGTGGCCTCGACCTCATGAGCTGTGGAGGTAGGAGTAGAGCCACTCGAATCACCGGTGAAAATAGGAGGAGGCTGCTCAGCTGAAGCTGGAGAAGTAGAAGCAGGCTCTCCAACCATCTCAGAGATGACTAGGGGATGGATTGGACCTTCATCCTCTATTTCAGAGTCATCGTCGACGAAGATGCTTTCTCGAATATCAGGAACCTGTATACCTACAGCATCGGGTCTAGTACCAGGATTAGCCTCATCAAAAGTGACTTCACAAGTCTCAAAAATTTTGTTAGTATCCAAATTAAATACACGATAGCCATGAGAATGAGCAGGATATCCAAGAAAAATACCATCATAACATCTTGATTCAAATTTATCCAAGTTGCCATGTTTAAGAATGAAGCACTTGCAACCAAAAATCTTGAAATGGGAGACTTTAGGCCTATGACCGAATCTAAGCTCAAAAGAAGTCTTTCCTATGATAGATCTCAAGAACACCCTGTTGGACACATAACAAGTAGTAGAAATCGCCTCAGCCCAAAACCTCCTAGGTGTGCTATGCTCATCTAGCATGGTCCTAGCCATCTCTACAAGGGTCTTGTTCTTCCTTTCTACAACCCCATTCTGCTGGGAACTCTAGGTGAAGCGAACTGGTGCTCAAGACCTCTCTTAGAGCAGAAAGTGGCAAAGAAAGAGTTCTTGAATTCTATGCCATTGTCACTTCTAATGATCCTCAAAGCTCCAGGAAGGTCAACAGCTAGTCTAAGGGCCAACTCTCTAAAACAGCCAAAAGTCTCATCCTTAGAAACCATAAAATATACCCATGAATATCTAGAGAAGTCATCTACAATCACAAGCACATACCACTTCCCTCCTGCAGACTAAACTCTAAAGGGGCCAATCGTGTCTAAGTGCAAAAGCTGACCAGGTCCATCAGTCATCTCTAAAGAAAGAGATGGATGAGAAGCAGAAACCATCTTACTATGTCTACAAGGAGTGCACACAAGGTCTCTAACGTTCTTAAGCTTAGGCAAATCTCTAATCAAGTCCTTGCTACTGATTCTGGTCAAATGGTCGAAGCCTAATGTCCAAGTCTACGGTGCCACAACACTAGATCATGAGAGTCTGAAGCCACAAGACACCTAGGGCTGGAAGAAGAAGAGATACTGAAATTAGCACAAAAGATCCTCTCAAACCTAGAGATCCCAAAGACACGCTCACCCGAGGAGTCTAGTACTCTACACTCACCACTCTTGAACCTCACTTCCAGACCCTCATCAAGAAGCTGAGAAACAGACAGTAAATTATACCTCAACTTACTTACCAAAGCGACGTCCTTAAGCATAAAGTTGTTGTTGACACACACTATGCCCTTGGTTGTCATGGTCCCGGTAGAAGCATCCCCAAACGTGATCAACTCGTTGCTGGATGCACGTGTGAGGGAGGAGAACCATCTAGAATCTCCAGTCATGTGTCGAGAACACCCAGAGTCAACAAGCCATATGTCCTCCTTCCTCGCACGACGGACCTACAGGGCATAAGCAAGGAACATATGTGCCTTAGTACTGGGGTTAGTGATAAATGACTTGGGAATTCAGTACTGAGTCACACGATGCTTGGGAACAGCAGTAGAAATAGCAGTAAAATGGTTAGAGGGATAATCATAAGAATGCACACGTGAAACACTTAGACCTCTTCGAATCGACCTACCAAAAGGTCGGTACTCCCCCTGTATAGATGCTACCCGTGGTCTCTCCTCACGATATCCTAACCCAAAATGCTGCCTAGAGCCACCAAAGAGTCAAAGAAGTTATCTACAAACCTAGGCCTATGTCTAGCAGGAAGGACAGGTTGCCTGGCTCTAGAGACACTCGCAGGTGAAGGAACTCCTCTAATGGATCTCAATGCACGCACTCTCTCCTTTCTCTCACTCTTAGCTCTACGGAAGCAGAACTCAACTATGTGGCCATCCTTCTTGTAGAAGATGCAATGATACTTGACCTTTTGAGGAGTCTAATTTGCTGAATTAGAACCATCTGTTTTGCTAGAAGGGGTTTGGGCAAAACCTGCAGATCTAAAGACTATCTTAGATGGCTCAGGGGGTTCTACCTCAAGCCACTCTTAACAGCTCTCACAACCCTAGGTGGGTGATTCTTAGAATTCACTAAAGAATTAAATCCTAGGCCACTATTCCTCACACTCACCTTAGATTGATCAAGGATCATGTTAAGGTTCTTGTTCCCACTAGAAAATATCTCAAGAGTCTTTTTGAGGTAATTATTTTCTTTGACTAGGTCCTTACAGGTGACACACCTATTCGACTTGATTGTCCTAGCAAGCTTTTCTTTAACAAGAGCTACCTCAACCTTTAAGGCCTCACAAGAAGCATTCTTAATCCTACTCACTTGCTCTTTGAATTTGACTCTAAACGCCTCTTGTATCTCATCTAAATTTGTCCCAATTTCGGTACAAAAAGCACAAGAAGCAGAATCAACAACATTCTTGGAAGCAGTCATGGACATGGATTGTTCAATTTTAGATTTCTCCTCTAGAGTCTTATTCAAAGCATCATTCTCAACTGTGAGTTTATAACAGTTTTCACATGAGGCAGTCTTAGAATGAAGAACCATTTCAGTCATTTCTTTCATTTTAATCTTACTATCCTCACAATGAGAGCAAGTGTGACTGGAATCAAATTTCAGCAATTCCTTCAAAGCACAATCCAATTTCAATTCAAGCAAAGTACAATTTGAGCAAGATGAAGGAATAGCATCTAGAGCAATAGCATCTATGCAAACTTGACTAGGACTGGATTTGAGATATTCTAGTTCATCTAGAGTATCTTTTAGTTGGTTTGCAATAGAGGAATGAGTAGATTTCAGATTGGTCAATTCATCATGCAAACTAGAGCAAGAATCATAATCATCAACAGGATTAATGGATTTGAGCCTAACCACTTCTAGGTTCAAGTTGTCAATCATGATATCCTGTTTCTTAATCATTTTAGTTTGCCTTTTCAGATTTCGTTTAGCAACAACCAAAGCACGTTTCATTTCATTTGGTGAGGGGCATACCTCGTCAGGATCGCTGAAGAGCTCGTCGTCGTTGGAGGAGTCGATGTCGTGGCTGTCCTTGGCCATGAAGCATATGTCGGTGAAGTCCTGGGCCTTCTTCTTGCCATGAGAATCATCGTCATCGTCCTCCGTCTCCGAGTCCATATCGCTCATATCAACATTCTCAAGAGCGGCAAGGACCCGGTTAACGAACTTCCTGTAGTTAGGCTTCTTGGCTTTCGCATCCCGAGCTTGAGGACGCCTCCGGAAGTCCTTCTCCTCCTTATAGGACCGGACAGTAAGCAAAATCTAGTCCATCAAACACAGGTGGTTTGGTGGAATATTTGTCAGACGCCATGGCTCCTAAGACCGGTTAAGATCTATGAGAAGAGCTAACCGAGCTCTGATACCACTTGTAGGATCGGAAAAGCGCCAAGAGGGGGGTGAATAGGAACACGCTTATTTTTCCGTTTGGGTTGGGTTCAACACATATTTCACTTCAGTAGCTATGGAAGCTATGAAGATCAATAAATAAGCATAGCGGAAGGCTTATGTTGAATCCACTCCAAACCCCCGAGCAGAGTAATCAACAAACACAAAGATGTGCTGAAGATAGGGAAATCAGTAATACCTCTGTATATGGGCAGTATTACCAGAAATCGGTAATACCTCTGTTCATGGGCGGTATTACCTATTCTACTAGAGCTCAGCCAGAACGAAACCAAAATCGACACAACTTTTGATCTACTCAGCCAAAGTCTATCAAACTTGAAACATAACTTCTCTAGGAGGTTGAGAACCTATTCCAATCAAGGATTGAGAAGATCCACGTAAAAGTTTCAACCTTTTTCCATTTGAACGAAGTTTGGTTCAAAACCGAGTCAAAAAGCAAAACAAGATCTAAATCTTGCTCATGAGAAAAGAATGATCAAGATGGACTTAGATGCACTCCCACATGTCACAGCAAGCTAGAACACTACAAAGATTCAAGAGAAAAGCGATGGATCATCAAAAACTCCAAATCATCAAAATAGAAGGCAAGAACAAAAGAGACTCATCTTTGGGAACTTGCTTGTATTGATTTGAGATTTGAGATTGATGTTTACAGCCACTTCATCTTGGAGGACACAACTCAATACATGAGCACACAATCAATCAATCCCTAGAACCCTAACTCTCCTCTTCCCCTCTAAAACCCTAAAACCAATTAGGGTTTCTCTCAATGAAGTGCTTGGGGGTTGCTGGACAGCACCCCTTCTATTTATACTAGAGGCTAGCATCTAAGGAATATTCCTAACCGAGCACGAATTAAGCCCACACACAAAGCGGGTTTATCACACATACGTATCTCAAAGCGCCGTCTTCATCTTTCCTTGACCTAAACCGCTTCTCCTTGCGTCGTCTTCTTGCGCCATGGTTTATTAAGGTCACCAAAGCGGTATTTGGTGAAATTACCAAAATACCCTTCTTGATCCTTCTCCATAGACCGAGTCCAATCTGGTGAAGCAATCGCTTTTTCGCCACGTGTAGGTTGATCGACGGCTCTCATCATGTAGGCAAGTCTCTCCTGTCCGGCTCCCACCGAAACCACCAAGGCACTTGCACCGACCCCCGCGCCGCTTGATCCAACCGGTCGCATTGAACTGCCCGTTCGATCACCCTTGTCCATTCTGCGCCACGCTTGAGTCTCCTGACCTCACCCAACATCCTTGATCGTTCTGGACCTCAGCTCTCCAAGCTTAGTCCCGATCATCCTCGCCGTTGACCGTTGTTGACTTCCAAGCAACCTGCACAGCAATAGACCAACAAATGGTTTCCGGGAACAAGTTCTTCACAACTTGACCCACGTTAGCCAAAACATGTAATAAGCAACATCTATGCAAAGATAAACATGAACTTGACCTAACTCAAATCAAAATATCCAAGAGAATCGACAGACAGCTCAGAAACGGTATTACCGCCGTGTAAACCTCGGTATTACCGCATTGCGGTCATACCGCTCAAACAACTGCGGTCATACTGCACTTCGGAGAAACCCAAAACTCCTCAAAAACATCCTCTCTGGAAAAACCATACCACAAACCTTCGGTATTACCTCCATGTGGTATTAACGCCATTCAACTTGCGGTCATACCGCTCAACGATAATACCGCTGTACACAAACGGTCATACCGCACTGCGATAATACTGCAATACAAAGCCGGTACTACCGAAAAACCTGGCACTTTGCTGAACTTTGCTGAAAAATAGGAGATTCAACAAACCATTAAACAAATTGCCAAGTGTATTATCACCTAAGATCATGAGCATATCCCCATGATATCCAAACATCTATTGGACAACCAGGAGCTATGCACGATACTAGTGTTCTTTATCATGCATTGGATGTAGACAGGGAAGTCTTTTCACATCCTCCACAGGGTAATTTTCTTTGTTTTGTACCATTTACGAATTTATTTACTAGTAATGTTCATGCATTGGATGTTGATATACATGATTTTTTCGTCTTATGTTGCAAGAAAATATTATCTTATCGATGTCGGTTATCTAAACAGGCCTGAGTACTTAGTGCCATACAAGGGGCAAAGGTATTATGTTCCAGAATTTCGGAGAGGTGTTGCTCCTAGTGGTGAGAAAGAGAAATTCAACCATTTGTACTCGAGTGTTCGCAACATAATTGAGAGGTCCTTGGTGTATGGAAGATGAAATGGAGAATTCTTCTTAAGATGCCGAGCTTTGACATGTCCAAGCAAAAAATAATTGTTGCAACAACCATCGGAATCCACAACTTCATACGTGAACATGCTTCACCAAACATGCATTTTCGTAGGTTCGATCGAGATCCTAATTATGTTCCCACAATACTATCAAGATATGCTAAATATGTCATTTCTCAGGATGCATCGAATGCGTCAACGTTGCAAACGAGTGCTACATCCATGGATAGTTTTCGTGATGATCTTGCAAGTGCAATTGCTCAATCAGGATGATGGACACACTACTTATGATATTTTGTGGTCTTTTGTTATCACTCATTTAACATTCAAATACTTGTACGTAATAGCATTTAATTATCATTTGAATACTTATACGATATGAATGCAATATTTGTCCAACTTCATCTATCGCAGCGTGAACAATACAAAATTTGCTTATACACAATCAATGGTTGTACGTCAATTCGTTATTTATCAATAGTTGTACTCCATCATGAAGTGTAAATGTAATGTAACCTGACATTGTGTACAAATACAACGTATATACATTCATATGGTCTAAACAAATTTGAGGGAAAATTTTATAATTTGTGTACAAATACATAAGAGAAAGACATAAATACAATTGAAGTATTACAACTAGGGGTAACATAGTCTATTTGCCTCTAATCCTCCCTCATATGGTTTTTGGAGCCAACCTACTAGCCAAACGCTTTGAACAGGCAGCTCCAAATTCCAAGAGAAGTGGATTATTAGAAAATCAAGAGAAGAATCTGGAAAATGAGAATTTGGAGCTGTACCAAACAGGGCCTAAGACTATCAACTTGAGACTCTAAATCCTTAGCTCTAGCCATGATCAATTCTAACGCCTCATCCTGACTAAGAATTTGCTCATACATCCCTTCACAACGCATAGAGAGGACTTCGTAGGAAGGAGGTACCTCATTGGTGTTGTCATCGTGGTTAGAGTCGGCCACGAAGCACATGCTAGTGAAGTCCTTGGCCTTGCCTTTGCCCTTGTCCTTCTCTCGAGGGGTCTCCTCCTCCTTGTCCTCTTCACTACCGGAGTCCACATCGCTCAAGGAGTGATCTCCAAAAATGGTAAGGACCCGGTGAGCGGCCTTCAAAAGCTTGGCGGTATTGAACTTCGCCTTGCTCCCTTGAGGCTTCCTCCAAGCGGGCTTCTCTTCCTCCTGGTTGCCCTTGCCCTTGAGCTTGGGGTAGTTTGTCCGAATGTGGTAAAGTTCACCACATTCATAGCACGTCATCGGACCTCCTCTCTTCTTGTTCATTACATTGTTGTAGGCTCGTGTGAACTTTCTGGCTAAGAGGGCTAACTCAGGCATAGGGATGGACTCAAGTTCCTCTTCATTGATTGCAGAAAGACATGCAATAGAGAAACTCAATGACTCAGAAAAGCCATCAAGAGACTTCTTGAGAAGGTCGGCTACTAAGGTCATGTTCTCCTTCTTAGGACGATCAACCCTCTTGATCTCATGAGTCTTGAGCTTGCTATAGAGCTGCTCCAAGGTGAGATCAGATATGTTGGCGTTCTCCTCAATGGCGGTAGCCTTCATCTCCCACTCCTTGGTGTTGATTGCAGCCAAGAGGTGGGTTGCATTCTCGGACTGAGAATACTCGATGTTGACCGCTCTCAACTGATTGAGCACCTTATTGAAGCGAGTGAATACATCATCAATGCTCTCTCCATGATGCATCTCGAACTTGTTGTATTCTCGCTTGAAGACCGTTTGACGTACTTTCTTGATTTGGGACGAACCCTCAAGGTAAGTCTCGAGGATGTGCCAAATATCGTAAGCGGTCTCAAGGTGATAGATCCTGTCGTACTCCTATCTACCAAGCCTGGCATATAGATTTTTTTTCCTTATGGTTGTTAGTCAAGAGGGCTGTTGAAGCCAATGTAACAACCTCAGGCAAGACGAGCGGAGCTCGAATAACCTCTCATATGGCTTGACCTTCACTCTGAAGGTAGACACGCATATGGTTCTTCCGATAGGCATAGTCGAGCCTATCGAAGACATGCAACTTGGTGGAGTACTTCTCCATCGCCATATTCAGTGACCGGTTAAGATCAAGAGTGAATTAACCGGGCTCTGATACCACTTGTTGGACCAAAACTACAACTAGAGGGGGTGAATAGGAGCACTACTTCTTTTCCACCTCAAAGGTATTCAACTTCATTCTCACTCCAGTAGCTATGAAAGCTATGAAGATTGAAGATACAAGCACATCAGAAATCTTGTGTTGAACTCGACACAAACCCCGAGACACAAAAAACAAAATCACCAAAATCACATAGTAATGACACACGGCCGGTCAGACCGGCGGAGATGGGCGGTCTGACCTCTCCTACGAGCGGTTTGACCTCTCACGGGGATGAATACAGTTAAATCAGCATGATTTCAAAATCACAAATTGACTCAACTTTTTATCTGTGATCCAAATTCCCTCAAATTTAAACCATAACTCATCAAGAAGGTCAGGAACCTATTCCCATCGATAATCAGGAAGATCGAGGCCAATGTTCCACCAATTTCTTAAATGAAGTCAAAAGGGCACAAGAACAAGGAGATTCAAGCTTTGATTCAAAACCTTGCTCATGGGTAGATGAAGATCAAGATGATCCAAAATGTATGTCCACATGTCCCAGCAAGCAAAATCACAGCAAAAAAACCACAAGAAAACCAAAGGAACATCAAAATCCCAAAAGTCATCAAAGAGAGTAAGAACAAGAAGAGACTCATCTTGAGGAAACTTTTCTTGGATTGATTTGATAAGGATGCTGGTTTATAGCCACTCCATCATAGAGGACAGAAGCTCAACACTTCAGCACTCAATCAATCCATCTCTCACAAACCTAACCTTTTTACTCCAAAACCACCAAATCACAAATTAGGGTTTTTTTTTCCTCTTGGAAGTACTTGAAGACTCCACATTTGGATATCTCCCTTTTATAGTGGAGGCTAGGTTTAGAGAGAAGATCCTAACGGGCACCCGTTAAGCCCATAGACAAACGAGTCTACACTCACACGCTCTTCTTAAAGCGGTTGACGAACCGGACTTCCCGTATCCATCTCTTCATGAACTTCATCTTCACTTGACCTAAACTGTCTCTCCTTGCGCCGTGATTTTGCCAAAGGTCACCAAGGCAGTATTTTGGTGAAGTTACCAAAATACCCATCCTCGATCCTTCTATAAAGAACGAGTCAGATCATAATGAAGCAATCTCATGCTTTACCACGTGTAAGTTGATCAACGACTCTCTTCATGTTAGCAAGTCTCTCCCATTCGGCTCCCACCGAAACCACCATGGCACTTGCACCGACCCCGCGTCGTTTGATGCAATCATCGCACCGAACTTCCCATTCGATCATCCTTGTTCATTTCATGCTATGCTTGAGTCCAATGACTTCACTCGGCATCATCGATCGTTCTGGGCCTCAGTTCTCCAAGCCTTGTCCCAACCATCCTCGTCGTTGACCTCCAAGCCTCCTGCACAACAATAGACCAAGAAATTGATTTCGGGCACATGTTCTTTGCAACTTGATCCACGTATCAAAACATGCATCATGCAACACACATGCACTGAAACTCATGAAATTGATTTAACCCACGATTACCGCTGCCTTTCTGGCCAATGATCAGTGTCTGCCCGATCTGACCGCTAGCTTGTGATGTCTGACCGCCAATAAGGGGACTTAGCCAAATTTTCCCTCGGAAAATCTATACCATCTCTGGAAATTTTAAACGAATTGAGTTTTTGGCTCAAAGCTCTAAAAATTATGAGACCAAGTGCAGAAGAATCCTCTCACTTGCCCACAACCTTTATTTCTAGCCCGGACCCAAACTCAAAAGTTGAACTTTTGGTCGGTCAGACCGCCGCTCATGGCCGGTCTGACCATCGGCCCTTTGACCTACCCATAGGCCGATCTGACCGCCAGGGTTGACCGGTCAGACCTCCGACCAAGGTGGCCATACCGCCTCCCTGGTCGGTCCGACCACCTGAGCCTAACTACAATATGAAACTTTGTCGAAAACAAGTGTTTCGATAAACCCTCACCACCATTGCCAATTGTATTATTATCCTAAGATTAGGAGTATATCCCCATAACATCCATAGAATTTTGTTCTCCTGGTCGGAGTCAGTGGCCTCCCGGGTCCGGCTCTCCACCTCACCCCTCTCGCGCCACACTGCGTGGCCTCCTGCTCCGCCAGTCCTTGCGTGGGCTCCGTATCCACCGACTCTCGCACCGGTCGCTTCCGGCTCCCCCCTGCGCGGACTCTGCCTCCAGCTTGGCCCCCCCCCCTCGCGCCACACTGCATGGCCTCCCCTGCTCCCGCCTCCTAGGCTTCAGAGCATAGTGGTTCTCGCCTTGAAGAGGAAGGGGTTCGTTATTTTTTTGGGTTCATGCAATTTCTTAAATCTGAAATTATCTTTAGGGAAATTTCTTGGTTCGTGTAATCCGGTTCATGCAATTTCTTGAAGCCCGAAGAATCTTGAGGGAAACTTATTGGTTCCTTGCAAATTGTTGAAGATGATACCCAAAACGTGAAATTTCTTGAATCTTGGTTTTGTTGAATCCAAATTGTGTAAAACGAGATTAATCTCGGTTCCGAAATCCGATACAATCTTGGTTTGTCTAATTTGGTGAAAAGATAAATTTCTTCACCATCTCCTTGAGCGTCGTTCGATTCAGGTGTGGCTGACGGAGAAGGACGCTAGCACGGCGTCGCCCGGCGTGGACCGCGATAGAGCGTGCGGCAGCGGGAGAGCATCCATGCTGGACCACCAGGGAGGAGCCACACTAGAGAGCGAGAGAGACATGCCACCTCACCTTGCCTACTCAGCAGCCCATGTGACAAAATCGAGCTAACTGAGTGCCACATAAGCAAAACCACCGAGCAAAACAGCTATGAGGGTAAAGTGCATTGGTTTTGTAACATAATGAGGTTAAAGGTCCGATTTTTAGGTCAGAGGATTAAGTGGTCGGACAACAATATTTCATAGGATCATATGAACTTCTTCCAAAGTAATGGACAAAGTTGCATGTTAGAGACCATGACGATGTCCAAAACGTTATATATTCTTGAACAGATGGAGTTATAAAACTCCACCTAATCCGTCAGACATGTTTCGCAAAAAAAAAAGTTGCAGCCACATGGTCATTCACCAGAATTCAAACGTTAGTCCGAGTAGTAAAGAACCTCCCAGTTAGGGGTGAAAATAGGTAGGGTATTTCCCGCTCGATCTGGAGCCGGATCCGGTCGGGCCCGGACTCGGGAAGGGATTAGACTATCTGGCCGGATTCAGGACGGATCCGGATAGTTGAATCCGGATTCGGGATCAGAATCGGAGCAAGCAATATTCGGGAAATCCGGGATGGGACCCGGATATTGAGAGATTTCTTATCTGGATATCCAGAAAACAAGTGAGGTCTGAATTTCGGCCACTTGGCCCAACCCAGCCAATGTGATTCCCGTAAGTCCTAACCCCAACCGGCGTTTCACTAACTCAACTGCCACAAACCCCACACGCCCTCAAGCCCACACACATCCTCCATTCCTCCTCCAGTCCTCCGCCCTCTTGTCCCTCCTCCGCCCCCACCGCCGCTCCCTCGTCTGCCCCCGCT
Source organism: Phyllostachys edulis (assembly GCA_036346405.1). NCBI lineage: Eukaryota > Viridiplantae > Streptophyta > Magnoliopsida > Poales > Poaceae > Phyllostachys > Phyllostachys edulis. The sequence continues at coordinate 16,900,626 of CM070554.1, read as the reverse complement.
GTCGCTCCCTCGTCCACCCCCGCCGCTGTATCCCCCTTTGCCGCATCCTCCTCTACCTCCACAGTCCCTACATGACCACACCACACCGTCGCCGCCTCTGCCGCCGCTCCCTCCTCTGCACCGCCGTCGTATTCTCCTCTGCCTGACTGCCCCACCACCGCATCCTCCTCCCCCATCGCCGCATCCTCTGCCACCGCATCCTTCGCCCCCATCGCCGCATCCTCTGCCACCGCATTCTCCTCTATCAGATAGTATTTCTGGATTTACAAGGATTTGCCACTCTATTAGAAAGTCTTTCTGGATTTACTACAAGGTGAGGTAACAGATTCTCAAATTTTCCTTATTCATATGTAATTGTCGAATTTTAGTTGAGATGGTTAGATTTTAGGCCTTTAATCTAATGTCATAGGGCTTCTTCTTGATTCTTTGTAAATAGTAAAGTCTAACTACTTAGCAACTATACGTGCCATCAGTTGGATTGACACTCTAGCAACTATACGTGCCATCAGTTGGATTGAAGCAAGCGAATCAGTCGGCATTTGTAGCGACTATACACATTTACATAAATAAATAACTTACAACAACCTTGATAGCCATACTGTTACTGGATTGGTAGTCTGGGCAACCATGTTGTTTGGGTTTGTTGCCTTTTAGATAAGATTGAGCTTCCTTTTGTAAGTATCTTCGTTCGCTGCAACGATAACTGGGTGTATTGGAGTAGTTCTTTTATTCCTGAGGATTGATTATTTTGGGATTGAAGCGTACATGATGTGTTTCGAGCGTCTGAACCAGAGGGCTAGCATGCTGGTGGGCACATTGGCATGCATGTCCATAAACATCTCTTGTAGTAGCTGTTTGCCCTTAAACATGGAGGGAGATAGATCGCCATTAAGCCTCAGCGACAGGAGCTACTAAACAATTAAAGAACTGTACATATTCCCGGGGGGCAAAATTTTCTAGAACAGTAACAGAATATTGGACGGAACTCTATCTGATCAGTGACTGCGCACGCTGCTGACGCTGGTTCTCCTTCAGCTTCTCCTTGGGTGAGAGCTTGTCGCCGATCAGTGTGACCTTCCAACAGTCAGCTTGGAGGATGAAAACCGACCCAGCTTTTGGTACAACTGCAGGTTTCAAGGTAAGCTACTTAGACAGCGATCCATCGAGTAGGAAGTCATTGATAGAAATCCCATGTATTCATGCAAGAGATATCGATAAGAGCCAGGCTCTGAAGCTACCAGATGGATTGAATGACAATGAAATTTGAGGTGTTCTGAGTAAGGAGCTAAACAATCCTGCCTGCTTGAACTTCTTATCATGAAAATTTCAAGTGTGTGGCCCTCAGGACAATACAAAAGTACTGTTCCATCTACACCATTCTATTGTAAATTCTATGTTATTTCATGTTGTTTCTGTGACAACTCAATGACCATATTATGGAGGAAGAAGAGCTACAGAATAATGATTTAGCAGTGTTTACAGGTAATGTAAGTATTGAATTAGCAGTAGAAAACAAAAGCTGATCTAAGATTGTAACAGCCACTTTCTTAAGCTGAATAAAATTCACCTTATACAAGCCTGTTCGCAATATTTCATCAGGAAGTGGGATAGTAAGTACCTCGGAAGTGATTGTCCTCTGATATAATTCCAAAAGTCTCTGCAGTCTCTCGAACCACGATGCCACTTACACCTTGATATGAGGCTGCTTTGCATTCTGCCACTGTGAAGGACACAAAACCATACAAAACATTATGAAATTCTCAGAAACAGCAAAACAATATAATATGCAACTACATCAATTATTTGAATCACCTATTAGAAGGGCCCCATGAAGATCTGCTGCAAGGAGGTTTTCCGACAATTGCTTTTTCCTATGGAGAAGATGGCACATAAATAGCTCATACATGGTATGTAAAAGGCATAATAACAGGGTTAGGACCCAAGTCTTGGAAAAAGTTGAATTGATCCCTTACCTCTAATTTTGCTTATTTTGGTCCTTGAGCTTATTACTGCATTTCTTGATTTTAATTGTTCAGCTCATCAAATTTGTTAATCTTTTAGAATTAACATATTTGTTAATCTCCCGGAACTGTGTTTAGTATGTTCTCAAAAAAAAGGAAGGAAAGAACTGTGTTTAGTAGAATAAAATGACAGCTCATTTGAGCAATTATTTGAGACGAGTACCAAATGATTTAGTCCCTACAGTCAAAGTTTCTGTACAATGAGAAGTATGGGTGGGCTCAATTTTGTTAACAGCATAAAGTTCATATTAGTATGATCCTAACTATTTGGTACAAAACAAATTGTACAATCAGAATCCATATAATCAAAGTTGTACAATTCAACCTATCAGCTATAGGATTATATAAAAGAAACTACGAATTACCATAGGTCTAGATCCAATGAAGTCAGAAAGTTAAGAGATCAATAGCAGCAGAACATTCAGACTAGGTGCCTTTCTTTTGCTTCAGGATATAATCACAGACTTTTATTTTCCCATAAGAAGTAAAGAACACGAAGATAGAAAGGAAGTCTGAAATAACAGACAGAAAATGATAGTGTTGAATCCATACGGGGTGCTTTTAGTAAGCTCTCTGATATACTCTTTCCACATTTCATGCATTGGCTTATAGAGGTCAAACCTGCAAGAACAAGAATCACATGTAAAAACGAATAAACTACGAAGGTTATATCATATTCTTATGTGGAGATTCGAGGAAGCATATAAATAATGGTTCAATCATTACTCTCAAGAAATTCAGTTTTATTTTCATTCATGTCATCAAAAATTCAACCACGATAGGGGGTGGGGGGGGGGGATACATTACTCCAGAACAAGACTTACTTGCGGAATGTGTCATGTAAATCAAATGAACCGCATTTCTTTTGTTGCTTCAGCGACATGTGCTTTTTTGATCTCTTTGAGTGAATCAACAATGATCTTGCTTGCGCATCAACTAATCTAGGACCCCTCTGAACGTAGTTATCCAAAAGAATTCCTTTTTCCAGCTTTAACTTTTTGGCTCCCTTTGTAATTTTACCAGCTTCTCCACCTTTCTGAATTATGTCATAAACAACATTGTGAACCACATCCATGCTGTCCAAATCCTACACCAAAGTTACAGCAAATATTAAAGGCTCATCACACCTAAGTTAGAAAAAAAAACATGGGAATATTTACCAATATGTCATCTTGGAACAAATTGCCATGAAGAGTAAATGAAAGTTCAGAGTATACAGGGTTGATTTCTCCACCTACAAAGTCAAACAGGTATTTGTTACACAGCCAGGCGCACACGCGCGCACCACACGCACAGAGAGAGGGGGGGGTTTACCTGAGGAAGAGAGAGGTTTCTTTTGACAACTGGAACTGGAAATTGGTAGACCTGAGAAGCACCAGTAGTATGAGAAAAACTGGCTAGATAAAAAATAATCGCATCCAAATAATGATGGGCAAAATTAAACCTTTATTGGAAGGGAGCTGAGCAGAAGTTCGATAAGGAGAGGATCCAGGAGCTTTGCCTTCCCTTGGTGCATCAAACTTGGGCTTGGGGGTACTATCTTTGTTCTTCTTATGACACTTAAGCTGTTCATCTTGCAGTTTCTTAGCTTTTGCAGCAGCATACCGTTGCTGAAGGGATTCTAAGGTCCGTTTCTTCTGATCAGAGATAGTCGACATTGAGCGTTTAAGTCAGATCTGAGATTCAAACAAACTAGTCATTATGAGTGAGGGGCAACTGCATTTTGTTTCTATATATGTCCCAGAGTCTGAAAGCAGAAGTAAAAAAAAGGAAAATGAAATTTGCAAGGCAAAAGATTGATCAAATAAGAAACCATCCATGTGACATATTTGACAATTTTGCAATCCAATACAGAAATCAAATAACCGGTAGCGGTAACTATAGATGATAGAGCACCTCCAATGCACCAAGTTGGCAGCTGCTTAGAGGTAGTTTTCTTGCCACATCAGAGAGAGAATGTGCTTAGCGGTAACTTCAGCATTGTATTATTTAGAAAGCAACTCCTGCCATGGTGGCTCTACTGGCGTTTCCTTCCTACTAGAAGAGCAACACACAATTCTTATCTGGGTCATGTGAAATGTCTGTACAAGGTGAGCAACAGCAACCGAAAACAATTTTGAATTAGATGAAGCAATAAGCACATCTCCACAAAATGCTGGCCCTATCTGGGATTCCAGGTACAAAACTAAACTAGTTTGTGCAAGCAAGAACGTGACAAGCAATTAAGCATCCCTACTATATAGGTACAGTAGAACTGCAAAATCAAGATTCAAGAATCACCATGGTCTTTATTGCAGCAGCTACCTTAAAATTAAGTCGAGTTACCATCCCTACTATACACCGAACTAAAAACGAAAATTCCTAGAATTTCAACTCGAGTTGTAAACTTTCAAGTCGAAATCCCAAATTTCAACTCGACATCGGAACAACTTTCAACTGGGGTGGTGGAGATAGAAGTCGGCAGTTGAGGCGGCCGACACAGCGACGGCGGCGATGGGGAAGTGGAGGCGGGTTAGGGTTTGGGGTTGCACAAGAGGAGAAGGTTCGCGCAACGAGGTACGCGGTGGAGTTGGTGGCACCGACGACGACCTTCGGCGGCAGCCGGCGGGGCAAGTGGTGGCAATCAGGGGCGGACGGGCGGGGGGCGCGTCCGCTCGTGTGCGCTGTGCTCTGCTCGACGTGATGAGTCGAGGAGTTGAGGGGAAACGGAGGAAGCAGCGGACAGCGCGCGGATATGGATTCCCAGCTCGATCCGACGGTTGCGCATCCGTGAATTAGCAATTACCGGCGAGCAATGCATTGTACAACACTCACCATACAGCCAAGTACTACTGCTACCTCCTAAATACTAGCCTCCTATGGAACATTTGGAGAAACAGTTCCAAGAGCGAAGGAGATGCGTTACCAGATCGCTCGAGGACGCCGATTCCACGGGAGTACGGTCTAAGTAGACGTCGGAGGCGTGAGAAAAAAAAAGGATTTTATGATACAGGTAGCCAGTTGAGATAGCAATCCACGGCTTAGCCAGCTCCGACGCTCGGAGTCGGCAGCCGCGGCGGCTAGCTGGTATGACCGCTGGCTGAGGACGTTCTCGGTGCCGAGCAAGGAGGCGAGGTGCGACCTAGGGGATGGGCCCGATCAACAGAACAAGAGGTGGGAAGAGGCGATCACTTGCTTGGAAGGCCTGCTTGGGCTTTAAACAGGGTAAGGCCTGCGGTTTTCCAACAAAATATGGTCCAACCCGAACCGCTCGTTCGAACTGGCGGCATGACGGCTGGGCGTGGTTCGGGCAAAACGGCAAGCAAAAGGGCCCAAGTGCAGGGACGGCTCGCGGCGCAGAGCCACGGTTTCGCCATTGAGTTTTTGACTTTTTTTACTCTTTGTGCACTTCAAATGAAGCAACGGCCCGTTTGCCAAGGGGTAAACAGCAATCACCTAGTGCTGGAGCCAAGTGAGCTTGCAGTGCCTTTGATCGACGGTGATGAAATGGTAGTGCTGGTGACCAGATTTCATTGCTTGTTGGCTTTGATGAAGTAGCTAGGAGTATATATATTCACTTATTCAGTTAGCACATAGTAGCAGAAAGTCAGACATTACACCCTTTTTTTGTAAACTCAAGTCAGACGTCACTATTTTTATTTTGTAAACTCAAGTTAGACATTTATTTAAGCGGTTTTGCTAAAAACACATTCGCTTGCTTTAAAAAAAATGCAATCGATTTTGTAGCCGATATGCACCAGGTTGTGTTGGTTTTGTTTTGGTTGTCGGCAGTTGCGGAGCCAGGATTCCGTGAAGCCTCAGGCCAAAAACTAAGTGACTATAACTAACGCCAAATACTATTCGCATGGAGACACAACAAAAGTAGACAAATGCATAATTGAAATGAAATTTGAATTCCATATTTAACGATACGACAAAATAGAACTCTTCATCAACAATAGAACTCTTCATCATGTATTTCTATTACATTAAATAGAATCAAATCAATTAATAGAACGCATGTTGTTCAATCAGGAAACACATGCTTAAACCTCAGTATTAAACTTAGCTCATATAGAACTTCTAATTCAGATCGGAAGACCTCAGTATTAATTTTTTTAGTTAAGGTCGAAAGATCTCTCAGGTTCACTTAAGCTTGACACCCTCCCTTTTCTCTCTTCTAAGGAGCATTTGTACAAAAGGATGACTCGATCTCAGATTGCTTGTTATTTTTTCATCTAGTTAACTAACCACAAAAGCATCGATCTTGCCACAAAGATCTCATATCACCTTCTGCTTTATGCCTCTTATCATTAGCATTTTGCATTCATTGCTTGTTATTTTTTTTTATCTAGTTAACTGACCACAAAAGCATCTTGTCACAAGATCCCATAGCACCTTGTCCTTTAGGCCTCTTATAAATAGCATTTTGCATTCATCAGTAGTAAAAAAAAAATACTGATTGCTTCAGAAGACAAATCGTAATGAAGCAACTTGCAAGGAGATCGACTGGATAAAAATTACCTCTAGACAGAGGGAGCTGCAGGGGCGCAGTGGAGTGGGGGCGGCGCTGACGGGTCGAGCGAAGGCCGAGGGCAGTGGCCGAGTGGGGGCGGAGCGGCGTCGGCGCAGTTGAGGACTCGAGGGAGTGGGGAGCCGGAGGGGCGCTGTTGGGGCGGAACGGTGCCGGCGGGTCGAGCGAGGACCGAGGGGAGTGGGGGCGGAGCGGCACCGGCGTGGTCGAGGCCCTCGAGGGACCGGAGTAGTGCTGGCGGGTCGAGCGAGGAGAGGGGGCTCTGGCCTCTGGGGGCAGCGGAGAAGGCGGCGCCAGAGGAGGCGCTGGGGCGGGGAGGGGGGGGCGCGCTAGGCAGTGGAGACTGGAGAGGAGGCGGGGGGCGGCGCTGGCCTCCAGGTGAGGAGAGGAGGCGCTGGGGTCGGCGCCGCGGCGGAGAGGAGGTAGGGGGCGGGGGGCGGCGGAAAGGAGCGCTAGGCGAGCGAAGGCGGCTAGGGCAGCTGGGCGCAGCTGCGCTGGTGCTTGCTGCTGCCTTGATGGCGTGCTGCGTGCGGGGCTGCGCTGGGCAGAGCTCGGCCGGCTAGGGAGCTGGGCTTGGCCTCGGTGATGTTTGCACTTTGCCTCCGGCCGGGCCAGAAACCTCGTGCCTGGCAACGGTTAACTTAGAAATTGCACAGCTGCATAGTACATGGTCCTCTTTTTATTCTTTTCGGGCCTCGGGCCGGTTGGGAAAAATTGCACAGATGCATAGTAGATAGTCCTCTTGCTATTTTTTTCGGGTCTCGTGCCGTTGCCCAACCGGTCCGAGACCCATCTCCGCTCCTGGTTGTCGGGCGTGTCTGTGTATTTCCGAGTCGGATATGCGCCAAGATTTGTGCGCCTGGTTGTGTTGGTTTTGTTTTAGTTGTCGGGCGCGTCTGTGTATTTTCCGATCCGATAGCGTTTCCAACTCGTTAAGACATAGAATATGTTTCAAATTCCTTTTTGTATTCCTTGTAACGCGCGCCCATCTGTTCAGTTGCTTCGAGAGAGGGCGATGCGAGGGGGGGAGAAAGAGCGGAGAAATCGGTGGCTCTCCAACACGAGCGAAGCGTGGCAACCAGTGGTGGCTGTGGGCTCATGGAGAGCGGCAACCGGTCGAGTGTCTTGTGTGGCGTCTGGTTTAGTGGAAGGAGGCGAGCGAAGATGAAGCAGTGAGGGCATTTATTTTGGCCGGTGAAAGCCGTGACGGAAAAGTGAAATGACTATTCTCAATCTTTGTTCTATTTTTTTGCTCGGCGTGTGTAACATCCCAAAGTTCTGTTACCAAAAATAAAATTAATAAAATTATTATTTTATTAGATTTTCTGAGTTTTAAAAGAGTTTCCTTGCTTTTCTTGAATTTCCTAGTTTTTAAAAGTAAAAATAAAATTTATTGAGTTTTCTAGGATTTTCTTGGATTTAAAGTTAAAAAGGAATTTTTAATTAATTTTTAAATTTTCTATATTTTAAAAATATTTTTTCCTATTTTCGAGAAAATAAAAATAATTTATGTGCAAAAATAAAAGGCAACTTTAAGTTAGAAATAATTTTATTAAGTTAAAAATAATTCAAGGTTTTTTAAATTTTTTATAGATTTTTTGAACTCTATTTGCTATTTTCTAAAAACCTATTTGATTTGTTACATTTTCTGAAATTCGAAAATCAAATAAAACTCTCTAAATCCTCTTGGGTCGAAAGCCTTTTCTTCAAATCGCTCACTTGACCCAACTCCTCGGCCCTTTGGTACTGCTTGACCGCCTCACTCAACCTCTCTTCTTCTCACTGCTCGTGGGCCCCACGCGCCAGTCCCTTCCTCCTCTTGCCTTTCTTCCCCAGCACCCGAGCGAGGCCACCATTTCCGTCGGCCCGAGCTCGCCAAATCCGTTGTGATTCCCTACCCTTATCTCCACGAAATCTTGCGCATTGAAACGCTCGATTCTCGCTCCCTCATTTCTGACCGTTGTCCTCCGCGAATCTCGCGCGGTTTCTCCGAAACGGGCGTAAGCCGCCGCACTTCTCGCCGACGATCCACACGTGATCTCTTCCCTCCGTCCACCTCTGCCCCTATAAATAGGAGCCTTGTGCTCCCCTTCTCTTCCTCCTCCTATCCCCCGAATCTCTCCCTCTCTCTCGCATTCTCCTCTCCGCATTTCGCGTTTGAACACCGCCGACCAAAGCTCCCTCCGCCGATGTTTTCTTTGCCGTCGATAATGCTCCGGTGAAACTTTCCACACCCCTGGCACCGCCTCATCGTATTCTACACGGTGCCCCCTCCACTTTTGCCGAAACCCCGCCAGAGAGCCATCACCGCCTTCATCCGAGCGCCACCGCCGCTCTCTCCCTCGTCGCTGGCCACCTCCTCGAGCCTCGTCGTTGACAAGGTGAGCATCAAGCTCCCTAGAGGCCCAAACTCTCCTCTCTCTCCATTCCACTCCTCGTTGGTTCTTGGGAGCCTTGAAACATGTCTGTGTGTTGCCACCTCTATCTTGGCGTGGTCGCCACATGGCAAACCACGTCGAGAACACATCTCCTCCTCAGTGTGTCACAACCATGTGGCAAGCCCACGTGGCTTTTTCCTCCTTTTTCTTTAAGAAAATATTTTGGCTAGAAAATAAATTCTTGTGCTAACGTCATGTTGATGCCATAAAGCTTTTTCCTTTAGAAAAATAATTCCTTAAATTCTAAAATTCTTAATTTCATCATTTTATGTGAATTTCAAATTTCTGAGAGCCCGTTTTCCTTCATTTGAGCTTCGATTCAAGTGATTCAAATTTTTAAATTTATATAAGTTCAATATCTATCTCTCAGAACCTAAATTATTTAAGTTGGAGTTTATTAGAATTTGGCTTGCTTTCACGTATAGATTTCGACGACTTCAGAGAGTCAAATTGTGACGCCGTTGGAGAACAACAATAAACAGTGCAAGGCAAGTTACATCCTTTAATCATATTTGATTCCAATATTAAATTATTTAAATTATGTTTTAAATTATTCTTGTGTACTTACTTTTATTCAAGTAATTTAAAATTCATATGCTTAAATTGTAGTTAAATTACAAACACTTGTATAGTCAATTATTGTCAAGGTAGGAAGTATGGATAATCATTCCAAGTGTGATATATTTTGGAGTTAGAAATTGAAAAGATTGGATAATACTTTTGTGAATTGAAGGAAACAAAGGTATATTTGTGGATACCCATTTATTGTGAAGGATTATAGGAATACATGATTGTTGGATATTGTATTATAGGAATATACATGATTGTTGGATATTGAATTATAGGAATACATTGTTATTGGATATCGGAGTATAGGAATACCTTGTTATTGGATATTGGATCATAGGAATACCTTGTTATTGGATATTGGCATATAGGCATACATTATGGTTATATATTGGATTATGGGATTACATTACTTCTAGATTAAATAACGAAGGACATCTTGGCAGATTTAAATAGATTTTAGTAATTGTTGGAGAATTAGTATTGAGAAATTGATCCAGTAAAGGTGGTGACTGAATACGAAAAGGATGGATTTCATAACAATTCATGATGTTGATTTTGCTGGATTGGTTGAATCAAGAAGCATGTGTAAACATTGTGGAATCAATTGGGTATTTTGGTTATATTGGAGTTAGTGGATATGATTGAATAGAGAAATTAGATTTAGAAGAAATCTTAGTGGAAATAAATGTATTATTAGTGATTGTTGAAAATTTAGTTTTGACAAGTTGATCAGGTATAGGTGATGAATAAAGAATGAAGTTGGATTATTATAGTAAGTTATGAATGGATTTTAGGTGCATTGGTTGAATTATAGAGAATTAATGAAATTAGTGGAGTTATTTGAGTAGTAGTGTTTCGTTAATCGGCAGTAGTTGGTGGAAGTGTTTGGTTGATCGGTAGTAGTTGGTTGACTAATGTAAACAGTGAATTGGTGGATCAATGGGCATAATAGATTGATTTGAAAATTATGATTCTTGGACATCAATCCCTCACACCTTGTTGTCCTAGTTAAAACTCTAGTTAATACAATAGTATTTGACAAGATGCTTTTGTTGAAAAACTTTATGCTTAGACAAAGTTTAGAACAAAAATATTGAATTTTGGGGGTTTAGCCAAATGTTCAATTATGACTTAAAATGAGGCTATGGTATTACTTTTACCATAGAAATTTTGAAAAATGATTTAACATGGAAAATAAATAAAGGTTGGTTTAGACTTGGGCGAAATAGATGTTTGGATAGTGCAAGTTGATGCACGGGATCGATTCATTTCTATGATCGAGACCAGGGTTTTATTGAAAGTCGCCTAAGTCAGTTAAGGACCGATCTTCGAGCCGCATTTGGCTAAGCCCCACCATACAACCACCTATCCTATGTGGGTAGGACCTGGCCAACTAATTTATCATGTTCTAGCATTATGCCCGCAGATTGTAGATGATAGGTGTTCCTTTTTGGGTTTGTGTAGACGATGGTAATTGACATCCATGTCTGTCGGGGCTTGCTTCAGACGATGGTAACAGATATCCATGTCCGGACAAGATATCCCCCACAACGGTGGACTCCGGGTCGATGGTAAATATCATCCATGACTTGGGGTTAAGCTCGTTGGGCGGGCTGGTGTTAGAGCGTGGTATTGTAAAGGCCTTGTGATAAACACTTAGTCGCACGTCCAAGGAAGCGTTTCATGGCCGACAGTATAAGCTGATTATCTCTTGCGGGTCAAGCTGTACAACATCTGCAGAATGTAAAACTATTCAAATAGCCATGTCCACAGTCAGGGACATGCTAAGCAAAGCCACTCAAAGTTAGACTTTGGTTTTGATTTCAAATTATTTTTGATAGTTTATCCAATTGGGAAATTAGGTGGATTGCCATGTGATAGGAGGGTATCCTTCACCTCTATTGTATGAAGGTTATCTTACTATAAAAACTTGACAATTTAAAATTAAAAATGGATTTTAGTTATAGAATAACTGTTTTGAAACTTAGTTTAGTTATTTAAAAAGAAAACATTGCTTTATGCAAATTCAACCACATAAGCCTTCTTTTGATATATCCCTGCATGCATTACAATTCTGTTATTGGGTGTAACTTACGGAGTACATTTTTGTGGTCACCCCTGCTTAATAAAATGTTATTTAGAAGAGAAAGACTTCACCACCGGTGTGGATCTCGATGACTAGACCGCTACCACAATCGATTGTCTGTGGCAGATTTGCTAGGCTCTACTACTTCTTCATCATCTTCCGCTATGTTCTTTATTGTTAGCTCGTAAGCCTTTCTTGTAAGAAACTCTGATATTTATTAATAAAGTTGTACGAATTATGGATGTTATCATACCTGTTTAGTGTGTGAACCAACTACTGATCATGTGACTAGTTCAGAATACACAAAGGACTTGGGGGTGTTACTCCTAGGTCTGACAGCGTGATTCGGTTTTAGGTTTTTAGGGATTTGGTTTTGAACTCAATAGTTCCATTTAGCTTGTGGATAGGTCTAGATCTATTCAATTCTCATGAGGATTTGGTTAGTTCGTTCTCGATTTGGTTTAGGGGAGTACTTATTTAGCTTGAAATGCATATGTTAGTTAGGTGGATACATGCTTGTATTAGTTTGGTCGATTTGGTCTTGGGGAGTACTCTGCTAGCTTGAAATCACCCGTGATCTTAGATCTAGAATTAGTGGTGTATATTTTTGGAGGAGATGTAGGGTTTTCTGGTATTATAGGGTTTTGGTAGTTTGGATGGGAGATTTGGGTGTAGTTATGATTTTGTACAGGTAATAGTTGCTTTTGTGTCATCTAGTTTTTCCATTTTTTATTGTTGTGTATGAGTGATTTCTAGTTGTTCATTTGTTGGATTATATATTTTTTTGGGGGGGGTTTCTTAGTGTTGATCTTTATTAGTGGTGTGTTTTAATGTGTAGTCAGCTAATTATGGGTTAAATGCTTGTTAGTGCATTGGACTGTTTGTGTTTTGTATCGGCTGTGCAGTGAGTGGTTGGTAGGTACTGCTGATGTGTTTTTAATTGTGAGTTACTGTGTTTTGATGTGTAGTGGGGGTTAGTAGTGAGCAAGTTACAGATTTGCAGGTGTTTAGATCATGTGCTTTTATATCTATATATTTTGGTCATTTCTTTGAGTTGTACATGTTCACAAGCCTAGCTGTAAGATCGAGGAGGCCGACTAGAGGGGGGGTGAATAGGAGGTTTTAAAATTCTTTTGGCTAAAACCGATTTCTAATGCGGAAGCTAATACAAATACGGTTTTGCACAATTAAAGCCTAAAACAACTAGGTTCAACTAAGTGTGCCAACAGTACAAGTCTATTGATGAATATAGCAATTAAACATATGACTTGAGCAATTCAATTTTAGCAATAGTGGATAGCACAATGAACTAATGCAATCATACACAATGAATAAGCAATTTACTACAAGGTATATAAATTGCACAATGTAAAGCAAGCATTCATACACAATGAATGTTAATGCAAAAGTAAGGCACAAGAATGCAAACCACAATTGACACGGCGATGTTTTACTGTGGTGATCGGAGACTTGCTTGGTCTCCCTAATCCACGTTGAGGTAAGCCCAAACCAATTGGACCGGCTCCACGAATTAAGCCAAACACCTCAATTCCACTAGTGGTAGCTCTTTCCCGCTCGGGTAGGTGAGCTCCAACCTTCACAACACGCCGGGCCTTCTCACAAGCTTCTTGAGAAGATCACCGGTCCACGACGCCTCCAAGCCGTCTAGGTGTCGGCAAACACCAAGAGTAACAAGCCAAGCCCCTTGCTTGACTCTCACCACGTGCAACGAATGCACAAGCTCAAGTGGATACAAAATCCACCTCTAGATGCAACACATGCAACTAGAGACCTCTCTCCTTGCTCACAAGGTGCAACACATGCACAATTGAGAGGAGAGGCTCACACTAGCTCAAGAGAGTGAAATGGGATGCCAAGGTTGCCTCTCAACCGGCCAAGGGGTATTTATAGCCCTACACCAAAACTAGCCGTTGGGAGGCAAACAGCCAAAAACTAGCCGTTCTGACCTCGGGCGGTCGTATCCGCACTCACAAGGGGCAGTACAACCGTTCAGGCGGTCGTGCAGCTCTTTACACAATGGTCGTACCGCAGCTCAAAATCAACCTGAGGCGACACTCGGTAAAAGGTCATAACTTTTGACTCTCGATATCGGAATTGAGTGATCTTGGACTCTATGGAAAGCTTATTAAGAGGGCTACACAACCCACCTATTTGATTGGATCTCAAACACATTTTATCAAATCAAAAAGCACAACTCCAAAAGCCACTACCATGGTCTAAGTCCAAAGAATTAGCAACAAGCAATCTTAGACCATGCCAAGGGAAATACATGAATCCCAACAGTTTGCAAACCACATTTGCAAACTTAGATCATGCCACAAGGAGTAGGTACATGGACTTCAACCATTTGCAAAACACATTTGCACAGTATAGTCACATGCTACAAAGATTAAATGCATGAGCATCGACTATTTGCAAAACACATTTGCAAATAATAGCATCATGCCATGGTGAGCTAGAGCAAGTGAGATTGAGCTATCAACACATGATGAGACTCAAGCTACTAGACAAGACCCTCTTAATAGTACGGCAACCTATACTAGCAATCCGGTCTTCCAACCAAACACCAAGACCGGTAAAAGACTAGGAACACATCCTTAGCCCTAGCTAGTCATACATTTGCCTTGAGCATCTTCTTGAAGGTTGATGATGCACATCTTCACTTCAAGTCCGGGTCATTGTCTTGACATGCATCAACTCATGATGCATCCTTTACTTGACCTCAATCAACACATGATGAGTCTTCTCTTGACTTGATGATCAACTCATGATCATCTCTTCTTCGAGATCTTGATATGCATCAACACATGATACATCCTCTTCTTGAACCTTGACTTGATGACGATCAACTCATGATGCCATCTGAAGTCTCCATTACCCTGGAACATAACCTATTCATCCAACTCATGGAAAATGTTAGTCCCATAATGATTAACATCAATTACCAAGATATATCGCAATAATGCTTCTAATCAAGCCGTTGAAAATCACGGACGGTACTACCGCCAACCAAGTTCGCGGTACTACGCTTGGTCGATCGCATCGCATACGAAGGAGCGGTACTACCGAATCTGAGGTTTCAATTTTTTGAAGATTACAAGCATTCGGAATTTTTGTACCGCCATATAAAAACGGAATGACCGAAGCGGTATGACCGTTCCCAAGCGCGAACGTCCGATTTCAGATTGAGATTCGAGCGATTTACACTTGTTCTGCTTTTTATTGAACCGCCTCACAAATTTGAACGATCGCGCTCTGATGCGGTAGTAGGTCTGGCGATACGACCGATTTCCATGAGAGGAACCGAGGCAATTTGCAACGCTTCTGGTTTTATTGAACCGCCAACTAAAATACGGAATGACCGCACTGCGGTACGACCGTTTAAGGACTCGGTCGTTCCGCTTCAACACTTAATTGGCTGTTCCCTTCAAAATGCGGTACTACCGCCAAGTAAAGTCCGGTCATACCGCACCAAACGGTACGACCGCAATTATAACTGCGGTACTACCGATTTTGGACATAAGCACTTAAAGCTTTCAAATTCAATTTCAAGTTTAAATACAAATGCATGCATGATCCTAAATTGATTCATATGGCACAAGAACATGCTATCAAGCTACTAGCCATGATCCCTCTATTATCATGCATTTCCATTACCATGTCGCCATCCATAAACTGGGACTAAGCTATTAAACATCTTAGCACACACGTTAGTCCCACAGTACAATTGCAAATAATTGAATGTAGATGGGTATGAGTATATAAGCACTACACAAGTTGTATATACTCATATGAATATATATAACTACACAAGTTATACATAATCAAAGGATATATGAGCACACATGTCTCATATACACACATGAATATATTAACTTCACAAGTTATATATATTCAAGGATATGTGAGTACACATGAACTACACAAGTTATGTTATACTCACATATAAGTATATTTAGACTACACAAGTCTTATATACTCACATGAATATATTAACCATGCCGTTAAATATATTCAAAGGATATGTTTCAAAGTAAAGATCCCAAATATGTGTGGAAATAGGAATATGGATCAATACTAATGAAACCTCAAAATATAGAATGAACTCCCCTATATGTGTGTATACATGAATATGTAATGGAAGCGTATGCACATATTTAGGTTAATCTTTTGGTGGAGTTCAACCTATATTTTGGATCCAAGAATGCAACAAAATATAAGAACTATAAAGTCGAATGCATACCTCTTTTGTTCTTTATCCAAACGAGACTAATCATGAGATAAGGCAAATAGAAGAGTTAGTCTCATAAATAGATTTGTCATTATAAATGCATACTGTTTGGATTTTCCTTACATTTATCCAATGAATTTGATTTGTCATTAATCACATGCATGCCTTTATGGTTTTCACCTTTATATCCAAATAAGACTACACAATATGTATATCAATGAAAGTGTTAGTCGCACAATTAGATTTGTCATTAATCACCAAAACTCCATTAACACATAATGGCAGGTCTAGATCCTTCACTAGCACATTCTCCTTGTCGGTTCAGTGTATGCCTTGCAATATTTTTTATTGCCAAGAATCTTAATTATGTTTTTTAACGGCAATAGTAATTTGAGGGTTTTCTTCATGATTTTTTTGTAATGTGATTTTGTTTTTAGGAAGATGAGTTCTAACAATGGGGATTCTTGGGAGAATGGTAAGGTTGAGGAGTTAGTGGACTCTTCCATTCCTATTCACAAGTAGAGCTGTTCAAATGTCGAAATTTGGTAGAACAAGCCCGACCTCAAAGGTCGAACTGAGCACGGCAGACCCAAAATTTTGAATTTTGATTTAAATATATTATTTTAATCATTTTTTGGAATAAAAAACCAATATTTAATTCATTTCTAGAATTAAAAATAGGTTTTTATATTTTTAAATGCTTTTTTCGGGCTGGCGGGCTTTCGGGCTGAAAACTCAGTCCCAAGCCCGACCCAGACTGCATCGAGCTCGGGCTGGGTCGTCCGTGAACAAGTCTATTCGCGAGTATTTTGTGGGGTGTGAGAATAGGAATAAGAAGTTGTTGTTTGTATGTGTTCCCGGCATTAAGGATGTTGATCAAGTTTATCATGTTACCGATGTTACCCAGTTTCTTCTCCGGAGCAACAAGCTCAAAGGAGCAACAAGTTCAAAGTTTCATATTCTGCTGATGGACATGTTTATGTATGTGTTGAGGATGTGCGTGATGTTGAGATCCTTGATGGTCAGCATGTCAATGCTTTTTTGTGGAGAACTTCCTTATGGGTGTGATGGAGATGTATTTAAGGATCCTAGGTCGTGCACCCGTGATGATGAGAAGTCTTTCACGCTGTATTGCAAGAAGTAGCATTCTAGTGGCTGCCTTGAGGCTATTGGCCTTTGGTTCTGTTTATGTAACAAATTGCTGGTTATATGTATGTTTGTTGTAGTTTTTAAGTCGGTGCAATTCTGAATATATTGTTCTGTAATTTTTTCAAGGTTATGAAAGTCGGTCCTGGGCGTTTATTAGGTGCCGACTAAGCTCCTCGCCCTCCCCGCCGCAACCAAAGACCGGAAGCGAGCTAGGTGGGCCGGGCGCCTAGACGACGAAAGGCGGTCCTCCGCGGCTCTTGGCGGCGCTCGGCGAGGCGGGCGCCGAGGCGGAAGATAAAAGGACTACAGCGCCCGACGCCTCGACCGTGTTGCGACGCGCTAGGGTTCGGCCTCCCCCACCGATGGGTCGAGCTCGCTCCAGTTCCAGCCATCGTGTGCCGCCGATTGGAGCTCGCCGCCGCCGAATCGAGCTCGTCCCGCCATCTCCGCCACCGAATCGAGCTCGCCGCCTCCAAAACGCGGTCGTCCTGCCATCGAATCGAGGTACGCCGTACGCTTCTTCCCTCTGCTCCCCCGCCGCCGACCTCCCCTCTCTACTCTCACTCCTCTCTGGTCCCCCATCCTGCCTCGCCGCCCTCCACTCTCTGCTCCACCCTCGTGCCGCCGCCTTCCTCTCTCCCCTCTCTTCTCAGTTCCCCCGCGCCGCCGCCTTCCCCTCCTCCGATGCATCCTTCCCTTCTCTGCTCCACCCTCGCGCCGCCGCCCTCCCCTCTCTTCCTGCTCCCCCTAGCACTGCAGCTCCCCTAGTCTTGCTCTGATGCTGCCTGCTCTGCCCCCTTCCCTGCTGATTGCTGATTACTGAGTAAAGGATGTGTGCCAGTGAGGCAGTGACCATGTTCTTCATGCTTAGTAAAGCTGTAAAGGATATATGCCAGTGAGTCAGTGACCATGTTTTTCATGCTCTTCGCAAGAAATGTGTCTGACCACCATGTTCTTCATGCTTTTGTTGACAGGTTCAGATGTTCTTCTCTCAAAGGTGAAAGGATTGATGATTGGCTGCTGAATATCTGAAGTTTACAATGAGCTTTATCTTTAACATCTTTTATATCCTTGCTTCTGAATGTCTGAATGTATGAAGTTAGAAGTTTACAAATTTACAATCAGTATGGTGCAACTTTTGTGAAAGGGTCGTGAGCACATATATGATATAACATACATAACATTAATGAATGATGATTGATGACTTCATTTGGTTGAGATTCTTCTCTGTGTACAACAATTCTACTGTGAATCCGGCAATCTGCTCCAATACAACTGCTTTTGTGAATCTGTGATATTACTTGCATGGTTAGTGTATGATTGACTGATTGTGAGCAGCGTATTGAGGTATTGTATTTGTAAGCACACATTAATTGAGGTATTGTAAGTTTGTAACACATTATGAGGTCCTAGCCTGTTGTTGCATTTGATATCCTTTGCAAGTTATACTTGTCCATTCATTTGTCCTGTTAGCAACTTATATTTGATATCCTTTGCAAGTTATTAGTATTGAGGTTAATGAGACATTGTTGTGTTCTAGTTGATTTCAGTTTTTTTTACTTGATAGGGCATAGGTTCTTGTTGGAAGCACTTTGATCTCTAGGCAGCCATGTTCACGAGATATTTGTAGGTTTTTGTATGGTTTGTAGAAGCACTTGGTTGGCTACTTGCTTACTTGACTTTGTTAGGATGGAATTGTTCTTAGTGTTTAGTGAAGTGTGTTAAAGTGAGTGGTGAAATGGATTTGGTTGGGCACTTATTAGTTCATCTGCAGTCTTTCATCAAAATTGCTCAATATCAGGCACTATGTATGAGAGAAATAGTTCTGTTAGACTGTCACTGCATGAGCCATGAATGTCTTCACAGAAACTTTATTGATCAGCGAAAATGATCTCGTACTTCATATTGATGTCGCTTTATATGCTAAGTTAGTCAAACACAATTTGATGGTATCCGATGTCTTCTCAAACTCACTAGCATGTTACATATTTTGATCCTTTTGTTGCTTGCATTCTCTATATTCGGATTTTAAGTTCATTCTGTTACATCATACATTTTATTTGGAGGC
Source organism: Phyllostachys edulis (assembly GCA_036346405.1). Lineage (NCBI taxonomy): Eukaryota > Viridiplantae > Streptophyta > Magnoliopsida > Poales > Poaceae > Phyllostachys > Phyllostachys edulis. Next base: position 16,881,529 of record CM070554.1, on the reverse strand, counting down.
CACTGCTGGCTTGCAGTTTCGAAGTAATTATGTAACCTTCCTCACAATGAAATTTATTACATTGATATGTATGATTGATGATTTGCAAATTTATATATGTTATGACTTATTGTTAATTTGTCATTTTGTCAAGATGTCATCCGTTGCTTCCAGAGGTGCGACAACGCCAACAAGTTCAAGTGTCCTTAAGAGGAATTCTCAATATGTCAACTATGTAACTACTACACTCCACTTTGCAATTTGTAGATACATTCAAAGAGAAGAAATAGGCTAGATGTGAAACGTCTCAACAATCTAGTCTATGTTCAATTCAATGCAAGATTGTTGAGCAAAAAAGAGAAAAGCAATGTGAAGAACATCGATGTCATTCTAGCTTCGGATGCTACACAAGCTCAAGGGTGGATAATTGAGATGATCAAGAGGTTGAGGCCATTGATGAAGCATCTAGAGCTAGTGAAGCCATGCAATCTCGTAGGAGCACAAGAGTGAAAGACCTCTATGAAGATGATTTCTCCTCCGATTCCGAAGAGGATGTCAACGAGGGGGAGGACGACATTGAGTTCGAGTCCGACCAAGAGGAAGTGGTTGTTACCAGGAATTATGAGGAGGAGGACGAAGACACTAACTCATGATTGACAGATTGAGTCATCTTAGCAATTCATCAAAAACTATATTATTTTGTATGCTATGTGGAGTTGGCGCTGTCATGTTATGAACTTATGATATATTGATTATTTTCAATGTCAAGTCTTTGAGATGTGTGGCTGCATATGTTTCATACTATCATTCATTCGTGATTCATCAATCATTCATTCATTCTTTCACACAAATACACAACAAAATAACAAAATAACTCATCATTGATTAAATATGCAGGTTTACAACAATATTTGATTACAATACATACATTTTTACATCAAGCTCTTGGAGCCTTGGAGGGGAAATAATATATATGACTATATCAAATTGCACATATCTTGCTTTTTCAGGTAATTTTTCTTCTATCTTGCTCAATTTGATACCTGATGCTTGCTCAATTCATCAAATTATTCCTGTTGTGGGCTTATCTGCACTGTAGCCAAGCCGACCACCTGGGCACTGCCTAGTCACCACCTAGGCACCACCTAGTCTACCTAGGCGATAGGCCCCGGGCCACCGCCCGCCTAGCGCCTAGCGTTTTCTTGAACCTTGAATTTTTTTCAATGATATTCTTGCATTGATTTATACCTGGTTGTAAGTCTCCAATTAGGAAACTAGATGATCTGAACAGTCCAACACACCTGCATAACTATTGACCTGAGAATTTATTTCAATATTGATTAGGCTTCATAATGTTCAATGGAAATTGTGTAGATTTGTAGTGCAATTTCCTTTTGTCATGCTTGACTTGTGAGTATTTCAAAGTTTAAGATAGAGGGTTTACCAACACATACTTTTTTCTATCTAACTTAGCATGTTTTTTTTAGGTTATGATTTTTTTTCTGTAAGGGTTTACCAACATGTATGCTTTTTATCTAGCTTAGTGGATTTTTTGTTTTTCAGGTTTTGATTAAGCATTTGCTAGAAACCTTAATTGCAGTAAGTACATCATCTACTCTTATGATGGCCTCTTGTTGTTTGCTATATGGGAGGGAGAACCAAAGGAAAACAAGACAATGCATTGGAATCAAAAAGCATTGCATCTGCTGGATTTGGTGGAGAAGATGTAGGAAGAACTAATGGAGAAGCAACCTATCTTGAACTTTCTTGACGTTGACATGCAGTCATAGATCACATGGGCTTTCCTCACGTAGGTTGGTATCTCCCCTTCCCTTAACTTGTTTCTAGTGTTTCTTCGTCTCTCCCCTTTCTTTTTGTGCTTTATGTTTTTGTTTGTTTCTTGCGTGATGGTGCAAGATCTCTGTGACATCTATCTCTCTATTAGAGATGGTAATTGAGCACGACTCTCTATTAGAGATGGCAATCAAACATGATAGGTACGATAGTGTGTGCCTATACCTATGCTTGCGAGACTATTTCGTCCCTGCGGGCAAGCCCGCTAAGGGTAAGAACCTCGCTCATGCCTGTCGCCCGCAGCATACCCGTTTGCCCTTTCTCTTCGTGCCTTATGTTTTTCTTTATTTCTTTTTGTTTCTTGTATGATTGTGCAAGATCTCATTACCTCGGCCTCTATCTGTTAGGGATGGCAATTAGGTGCCACTTTCTATTAGGGATGACAATCGGATGCGGCATATATGGTAGTACGTACCTATACCTATGCTCGCGAGACTATTTCGCCCCTGTAGGCATGGCCCGAGAGCCTTGCCTGTGTCCATCCCCCGCGGGTACCTGATGCCTGCCAGCACACGTATGAAACAACAACTAGAAAGGCAAAATTGCAACAAATAGCATCAAATGTCTTGTTCGAGTTTTACAATGAGATTGCAAAGAAAACACAGATCTGAGATAAAATATCAAGAGTTCGTCAATCTTTGTACATCGATTTGCACAGAAACAACAAATGATGCAAGAAATCAAAGACACCTGGAGTCTGGAGATGGACCCAAGCAGTGATGGGTGAGCGGTGGTCGGTGGGGGGAAGGGGAGGCGGTGGCCAGTGGGTGAGGAAGCCGGTAGCTCGTCTACTGAAGGGCGGAGGCGAGTGGCGCGACGGAGGAGCGACCGAGCGAGGGAGCCGGTTGGGGCGTGCGCTGGTCGACGACGGTGGCAAGAGAGCGGCGAGGAGGAAGGGCACACGGTTGGCTCTGTTCTGTCCGTTGCTTTGTTGGGCTCGTGGGCAAACGTGCAGGGCATGTGGACATGTGGTAGGCATATAGATATGGATCTGTCTATTAAACATTCGACAGTTTTTTCCTTACAAAACATTCAGTTTTTTCACCCATCGGATAGAGATCCAACGTCCTAGATTCATCCTATACATGTGAAAAGATGTATACACCATCCTCAACCCTAACGCCCAAGCTCATTCCCTATCCCATCCCCTCCGCGTGCCGCCGCCGCCGCCGCCCCCATGCCCTCTGCGCCCCTCCTCTTGTAGCCTCGTCGGCGCCGGCGAGGCCCGTTAGCCCCACCGCACTCCTTCGACCCAGTACTACCACCTCCATCGGCACCGCCCGCCTCCTGCGCTGCCTTCCTCCGCTGGCGCCTCTCGCTACTGCTTCATATTCCTCCGCCAGCGCCGCCTACCTCCCCCGTAGTCGCCTTCTTCCATGTCTCCGGCGGCTACCGCCGCTGGATCCGCCATTGCCACCCCCGCCTCCTAATTTCTAGTCGATTCCCACCGCCTGCTCTTCCGTGCTCCAAGACGCGCTTCTTCCCGTCTCCGGTATAACGGGATCCGCCATCGCCACCCCGTCTCCTAATTTCTCATTGATTCTGTGCTCCCCGACCTCCACCACCGCCCTCCTCCAGGCCATGGCCGCTCGCCACGCCGCCTCGCCGCCCTTCGCCACCGCCGCCATCGCCCGTGCCGCCACCGCCCCTCCTCCCTATATAGTGGGCCGGTGAACCCTAGCCTAATCTCTGGCCCACCTAACTTCGCCGCCGCCACCAGAGAAGACGACGTTGCCAGCCTAGCACGAATCTCCACGCAAGGCATCAAAGGTCAGGAATTCGACTGTTTTACCTCAAAAAAAACATTCGACTGTTTTCTAGCAATTTCGTATAGATATTGGGCTGGGCTAAAGGCCAAGTGCCTAGACCTTACTTAATTTTATTATTCAATTGGGTGTACAATAGTATGTATATATGTGTGTGTGTGGATATATATATATATATATATATATATATGGAAATTACATAAGGCACCTGGTGCGTAGGCACCCACATCATAAACCATCTCATACATGCTTATGGGCCACTTCTAAGTAGGGCTGCATATCAGGTGCACAAAGCCCATTTGGTGCACATATGGAAAAACTTTTTGTTTGGGTATCAAATTAGCATAAAAAATTCTGAAAAAAATTCTAGATGTAATTTATGGTGTTTTGTTCCACCCTTTTAAAATTTGAAGTTCAAACTCAAAGTATGTTAGAAGATACAAAAAGAGAAATTTACGACGGATGATAGATCAAATGGTGCTTGAAAAAAAGGCAAATGTTACTATTCACGATAAACTTCTCTTTTTGTATTTTCTAACATACTTTGAGTTTGAACTTCAAATTTTAAAGGGTGGAACAAAACACCATAAATTACATCTAGAATTTTTTTCAGAATTTTTTATGCTAATTTGATACCCAAACAAAAAGTTTTTCCATATGTGCACCAAATGGTGCTTGTGCACCTGATATGCTGCCTCTAAGTAGTTATTGGGCGGGTAATCGGACGAAGTTGGCATGAGTAGGGCTAACCCATGCCCATGCCCATTTACCTATCGGGCAGAACTTTATGCCCATAAAACTGTGGGTACAAAAATAGGAATATATCCACTTCTATTAGGGTTTTTACCACAAGTAATCGGGTTATTGAGCGAGATTGTCATGCCTACTCTCTATTTTGATTCGTAGATAGCATTTTTTTTTCTTTTATATTTGGGCGCCGACAAACATGGGCATTTCGTCTAGTTTTTCATGTTTGGTTGTTTTTTTACCCTGGGCTCAATGTCGGGTCTTACAAATTAGGCTGAAAGTTCACCATAAAATAGCCGTCCAATAAGTTAATGGGTCCTAACATTTGGCCCATGCGAATTTCAGACCCGTTAACAAAATAAATCGCAGGCCAATGACTGTAATATAGTCGGCCCTTATTTAAGTGCCACAGCGTTCATAATTGAATGGAACACCGTAGGAAACAAGTGCTCTTATCCTAGCGGTGAGTCGGTGATCATTCTAACATTGTGCTGCCGTCATATGTTTGTTTTATGTCTGCTTGCACAAATGACGACATTGTTGCTCATGTGAAGACATAGTGTCGTTGAAGAGATGACTTCCCAAATATACAATTTCGTCACCGTCACCTACAGTGCAGCTCTTGTCTTCATGGCACGGTGAGACCGGAGACTTGTAGAGCCTGATCGTCTCTCAGCTATCTGATCCTGACCCACGGAGGAGTAAGGAAGGAGAGCTGAAGAGCTATCCTTTTCTTTTTTGGAGATGTGATCATGTGAAGAGCTGTCCTTGGTCTCTAGCGACTAGCATGCATGCATGCCTGGATGGACAGGTTACGTGTGAGACTGCGAAAAAACGAGATAGGATTAACTGGTGAAGCAGTCTATCATGTCATGCAATGCCTCACGGTGTCGACATCCTAACATGTCGACAGCATTTTTTCTTTCTTTTCGGTACTGTGCTTGACCTGAAATTAAATATCAGGAAGGCATATTGAACGAGCATTAATCTGACACCAGGGCGTTGACCTGATGGAGCAGCATGCATATAATGCGGCGGGTAGAGAGGGCTCAACTTGAGAGATGCTTTTGTTGAAGTGATAGTACTAGAAGGATTATTATTCCAGTTAACTGCATTTTTCTATTGGAGAAAAGAGTCTGATGTGTGTACGGTGACTAGCGACTCAGGGTGAAGTGGCCAAAGAGACCGGTGGTGCATTTGTGATTGGGGCATTTAAGGGGATCTTGGAGACAAAAATGAGAGATCTATCATAGAAGTGCATTGATAAGGATAAAGTGAAGTATGAATTGGTGGAGTGGTAACTGCAATTTTATGCACCATGCATGCAGCTCCATGCTGTGAGTGGCCAATGTATTTATGTTTACTTTGGAGTAAACCACCACCAAATTTTTGCTGAAATTTGCTCTTTTCACTAGAATTGGTAAATTAAATATTGATCTGTTGCCAGTTCTTACGAAATTTTCTACAAGATTATGTTTTCATTGTCAGCTCACTTTTTTTTTATCCATATCCTTGATCAAATCCAGAGGGTTAGTGTTTCCTTTTGGTATGTAGCACTGTATACTATATATACATGATCTGTTGCCAGTTCTTACGAAATTTTTTACAAGATTATGTTTTCATTGTCAGCTCACTTTTTTTTATCCATATCCTTGATCAAATCCAGAGGGTTAGTGTTTCCTTTTGGTATGTAGCACTGTATACTATATATACATGATCTGTTGCCAGTTCTTATGAAATTTTCTACAAGATTATGTTTTCATTGTCAGCTCACTTTTTTTTTATCCATATCCTTGATCAAATCCAGAGGGTTAGTGTTTCCTTTTGGTATGTAGCACTGTATACTATATATACATGCGTGTGTCGTCTACTGTTGATCACCATTCTTTTGCCTCCGACTTAAAGATGGCTGCCAATCTCAAGCTCGCTACCTTCTTCCTCCTTGCCATCTCTTCCCGCCCTTTGCTCGCCCTCGCCGACTGCGACTGCGAGGCCACCGAGCAAGGCCATGACAAGGCGAAGGCCCTAACGCTTAAGATCATCGCCATCTTCTGCATCCTCGTGGCTAGCACCGCGGGCAGTTTTATCCCCTCGCTCGGCCGGAAGTTCCCGGCGCTCCGCCCCGACACGGACCTCTTCTTCGCCGTCAAGGCGTTCGCCTCCGGCGTCATCCTCGCCACGGCCTTCGTGCACATCCTCCCGGACGCCTTCGACAAGCTTGGCTCGCCATGCCTCGTCGACGGGCCATGGCAGAAATTCCCGTTCGCCGGCCTCGTCGCCATGCTCGCCGCCATCGCCACCCTAGTCGTCGACACCATTGCCACTGGCTACTTCCAGCGCGCGCACACCAAGAGCGCCGCGACCGTCGGAGACGAAGAGGCCGCGGATCATACACACGGCGGGCATGGCCATGGCCATGGCCACGCGCACGGTGTGCCGTCCGTGATCGCGTCGTCGGCGACATGCAACGCCGACGACGGCGCGCAGCTTATCCGCCACCGCGTCATCTCGCAGGTTTTGATCGGTGCATGCATGTATACGTGCTCATGCATCAAGCTTCGCTACCAACATAAAATTTATGCTTATACTTGGTCATCATGCATGCACTAATACTGGTACGTTGCTCATACGTTCTTGCCTTGTTTGCATGCATGTCTGAATCGAAGGTGCTGGAGCTTGGGATCATAGTGCACTCGGTGATCATCGGGATGTCTTTAGGTGCATCTGAGAGTCCCAGCACGATCAGACCGCTCGTCGCCGCGCTAACTTTTCATCAGTTCTTCGAGGGGATAGGGCTCGGAGGATGCATTGTTCAGGTATGTACTGTTCAGGGACAAGAGTACGGTTACCTGTTATATAGGCTTGTTTCTTGTTTGGTTCTAAGCCCGGAAGAAAATTGCATGACCGCCCTTGTTTGGTTCGCTATCTGTAGTCATCTCTGGTCCAGACAGCACTACTAGGCACATACAGTAAAAACGAACGCTTGAGAAGAAAATTGATAAGCCTGGTCTCTTTCACTCTCAAAAAAAAGAATATCTTTTCTTTAGTTTTTTATTTCTCCTTTTTAATTAGACATGCTAAAAAAACTAAAACTTATATAAAAAGCATTTAGATAATCTATCTCCAGGCACGTATCATCAACAAAACACTACATCTCTAGGTTTGCCTGACCAGGCAAAAATCATCTACTTCTCAGGCTACTCTCAGGCACGACTTTTTCTCAGGCACGAGTCTCAGGTCCTAAACCAAACAAGCCCTATATGAGTATGCATACGAGTGTGCAGCATGAAAAACTCTATCGGAGAATTTTCTCCGGTAGCCGGCGTTACCGGTGGGGTTCGATAAAATTTCATACTGAGCAAAAAAATGGATTTATCTAATTTTCATCTAAATTCAAATTTTAGATAAATTCCGTCTTTACATCTAAAAAATTCGTCTAAAATTTTGCCAAAATATTTGGTAACTGACGATTACCGGTTTTATCAGCAGGATTTGATAAAATTTTCGAAAGGATTAGTTTTTCCTGGTGTGTGGTGAGAGTCCAGAAACTGAGAAACGTAACAGATCACTGATCAGATTCAGTGGTACACGCTTATCACTTTATGTAGCTTCTGGATTTTCTCTCTCCGACTCTACATAACCTTTTGGTCTTTGGAAATCTTAAAAAGATTATCCAGAGAAACTCACTTCACTGAGACGAAGAATCTGACAAAAACTATCTACCTAAGTACAGTGGTTAAAGCATAAGGAATTGAAACTTAAGATGAACGCCCCAAAGGCCCAAACCTTACCTCTAAACCCTGTTGAAATAGGTTCCCAGTGCAACAACAGAAATTTGGATTGGGCTTTTAAATTTCGATATTGTTGGATTAAACCCCTGGTATCTCTCTGGCAATAGTGTTTGTTCAAATTCCCGATCGATCAAGTAAACATACGAGCAAGTTGTTTAGCAGAGGAATTGTGAACTATATAACCAATACTAATTGTAAAACGTTACATATAAATAACTTGATTTCTATCCTTATGCCTGATATATCATAAATCTAAACTAAAATGCAATTCAATCCTAAAGATATGATTTTTTAAAAGAAAAGGGCATGATGTACATTGCAATGCCCGCAAGGTCTCTCCAATCGAAAATCCAATCAAGTCATGTCATGGTCACATTGTACCACCATTTCGTGTTGGATTTCCATCAACTTTAACAAAAGCAATAACAGGGGAAGTAGCATTCATAAACCAGAAAATGTACACTGTCTGGGTAATTAATGAAAATTTTCGGCTCGTACAGGCTAAGTTCCGTCTCAGGTCAGTCGTGACAATGGCGCTCTTCTTCTCACTCACCACACCAGTTGGTATCATGATCGGCATTGGGATCTCCTCTGCTTACAACGAAAATAGCCCCAAGGCGCTGATCGTCGAAGGGATCCTCAACTCCGCGGCTGCCGGAATTCTGAACTACATGGCCCTCGTCGACCTTCTAGCTGAAGATTTCATGAACCCTAGGGTGCAGAAGAATGGAAGGTTGCAGCTCATCATAAACATCTCCTTGCTGGTTGGGACGGCTCTGATGTCCATGCTTGCTATATGGGCATGAAAAAAACCCTCAACTAAAGAATTTCTTTTCAACTTTTCTATCTTGTTATTGTGGGGCATTACATGAGGATTTCTCATTTGTTTATTGCTTTCCTTGTTTAAAAGGTATACATATATAGTATTACTGGGAGTACGTATACTCACACTTCTCATATATCACTTAAATCGTAAGATAATATCTTTTTATCTATTTGACTATACTCCAATAATGATTATAAGATACTTCAAAGTTAGTTCCATGAAAAATTTCATTAAAATCTACTTTTTATAGCAAAATTTGTGTATATACTTTATATATATATATATATATATATATATATATATATATATATATATATATATATATATATATATATATATATATGTGTGTGTGTGTGTGTGTGTGTGTGTGTGAAAAAGGGTATATAGCAAAAATAAATGTCTTAAATGAAATGTTTTCAATAAAGTCGCATTAGAGTATCTTATAATTGATATTTAAGTATCGAAGTGATAAAGAAGTATAATAATTTTGTTTAAGTGGTATATTATAAGTGAGAGTACAGGAGTACAAAAATAACTTATGTATACACATAGAGAGAGTAGCCCTATTCTACACCTCTCGTTAGAATAACTATCGTACGCCAATCCAGCTTTCCTTCGTACCGTCTCGTCCACGCCCCGAGCCCACGACTCGCTTGGCGCTCGGCTCGGCTCCCGCGCATGCGTCTGGCTCGGTGTGTACCCTAGCTCCTCCCGTAGGCGCGCACATATGGCTCATCTCCCGCGTCTCACCCAGCTCCCACGTGCACCATCCAACCACTGCTCCCATATAGAAAACCAAGGGAAAAAACAAAAAAAGGGAAACTAAAAAAAGGCTAGTAGTGGAACTGGAACCCAAGACATGAGTTTTTGGCTGATTTGACGCTATTGCAACGTAAAAAAGCAAAACTAGCATCACCTTCGAAAGAAGTGCGAAAATATCACCATGGAGCCGCACGAACGCGCTACGTAGCAAATTCGGTCCCCAGGGTGACAGATGTGGCTCGTCCGGTCCCTAAGGGCGCGACAATGCCTAGTCTATGCCTTTGGGGCACGGTTTTGCCCTCGGACGGCTCTCAGGGGCACGGTAGACCCCTCCTAATTTTTTTAAACCAAAATGCTGCTTTCGGCGGTAGCCAACCCAATTTATTGTACACCAAATAACCACACTACCCTAACCTAAGCAAAATAACGACTTCGGTGTATTAAGTGCAAGAAAACCATGCAAAGAAACTATACAAAATTGTGTACGATTTACTAGTTCTAGCGAGTTCATTGCGAGTATTTAATTATGCCTAATTAATTATGACTAATTAATTACAACTAACTAATTACGGTTAATTATTGATAACTAATTATTTTGTACTATTTACCTAAGCCTAATTAATAACGACTAATTATTGATGACTAATTAATTAGTACTATTTACTTAAGCCTAACTAATTAGGACTAATCGAGTTAATTATTTATTACTAATTTAAAATACTATTTACTTAACTAATTATTTACGATTAATTATTGATGACTAATTAATTATGAGTATTTAATTACGATGAACTAACCACGAATAATTTAATGAAGCCTAATTAATTATGACTAAATTATTGCGTTAATTAAACACGACTATTGTACCACACAAATTTTAGTTACGACTAACAAACTACGAGTAATTAATTACGACAAACTAACTGTGATTGAACAATTACGGCTAACTAACCACGACTAATTAATTACGACTTCATTAAATACAACTAACTAACTATGGCTAATTAATTACGATTAAATACTTTAACGCTAACTACATAGTTCATAAACATAGTGCATACGAGAGAAATTACCTCCTCTAGAAGATCTTCAATTGATGTCGAACTAACTCTACTAAAACGACCGCTAAAAACTTCTCTAAACACCCTCAAGTTGGCAACGAAATCGGAACTAATTTCAGCTAATCGCGTAGCCTCTCGGTCAATCGATCCTCTCTCTCTCTCTCTCTACGTAGAGCGGAATGGTTCTGGTGTGGGGGAATGAGAGCGTGTTGCTTGGTTTTATAGCCACACGAAGGCCGACTGCGAAGCAACGGGATGAAATCGCCGGGTTTATCGTGCATGCGACCCGCCTGGTTTTTCACACATGGGGGGCAGCGAGAATCCGAGGATCGCCGAAAGCAACATTTTGGTTTAAAAAAATCAGGGGGTCTACCGTGCCCTTGGGGGCTAGCTGAGGGAAAAACCGTGCCCCAGGGGCACGACCTAGGCATTGCCTCGCCCCTAGGGGTCGGACAAGGCACTGCTGCGCCTCTAGGGGTCGGACGAGCTAGGCTCCGTGGTGACATTTTTACACATCTTTCGGTGGGGGCTATTTTTGTTTTTCTACGGTGCAATAGTGTCAAATCAGCAAAAAAAACTCCCCAAGACAAACTTCATAGTCCCAACTCCCATGGTTTATATAGCTAGTTTCGTTAGTGCAGAAGGTAGTAGTAAAAAGGTGTGGTAACACATAACTAAACTAAAATATACAGAGACCAAAATTGTATTAGACGTGTAAAAAATTACAATAGACACATAGCCAAACTATCACTACTATAGAAAAAGTCTTCACAGACGGTTTAAAAACGTCATCACAGATGGTTTCGTGAGCCATCTGAGTTTATGGGCCAGTAATGACATGAGGTCATCACAGACAGTTTTCGAACCGCCTGTGAAGCAGACTATCACAGACGGTTATGAACAATAACCGTATGTGATAGTCAATTATCATAGACGGTTCTTATTCAGAACTGTCTGTGAAAATAAACTATCATAGACAGTTTTTTTTAGTAAAAACCGTCTATGATAGTTTTTTCTATTGCAAAAAAAATCAAATTTTGAGCCAAACCAATCAATTACTAGACAGTAGTTTGTATATGCTCTTTCGATAGTTCGCAAGAAGGTAATTAAAAGACACACACACACACACACACACACACTCTCTCTCTCTCTCAATCAATGGCTCACTCTCTAACGAGGATGAGGTCGAGTAGAGGTGTCCATCTCGAACCGAATCGGCCTCCCTTGTCGACCACAGATGGGGGTCCTCACTGAGACCGAAATATGATAGGATGGAGGGAACGAAATTAAAGTGAGAAGGAAACCTGGATGGGATTTGGGGGCAAAACGCCGTGCTCACCTGAGGTCAAGATGGGGGCCGGGCAGCCAGATCTGGCGGTACTGGTCGAGCCGCAGTACCCTGCTCAACAGAGGCACCGTGAAACAGCAGGTTGCGGATGCGTGTCGACCTCCTGCGGCACACATGGAGCTCCCGCGCGTTCCTCCTCCTCCTCCTCGTTGGTTGCGTCTCCTCGCCGAACCATTCTTGTTAAGAACCGTTTGTGATACTTCACAGACGGTTTTCAACATGAACCGTCTGTGATATTACCTCTTCACAAACGGTTCTTAGCGCAGCCAGGAACTCAGACGGTCACTAAACAAAAATCGTCTATGATTGTATATAATACTGATAGTTTTGGTCAACTGTCTGTGATGAGGCGTCCAGTATTAGCCTTTTTATAGTAGTGTGTAGTATAGAGAGACCAAAAACTACAATATACATAGGACTATTGTAATAGACATATACCAAATATTGCAGTAGGCACATAACCACACTACAGTACACAGAGACCAAAACTACAGTAGACACATGACCAAATGGTAGTACACAAAGACCGAAACTATAGTAGACACAGGACTAACGACTGCAGTAGATATATACCAAAAAGTTGTAGTAAACACAAGACCAAACTGTAGTAGAGATGGGACCAAAACTACAGTAGACAACGCGACGGAAGGTAGGCACGGCGACCGGATGGTGGTGCATGGAAATCAGAAGAAGGGAGGCGCAATGGCTGGAGATAGGTGCACGATAGAAGGGCAGCGCGACGGAAGGGCAAACATATATCATATTCCTCTTGTCAACAAGCTACCATTAAAATTTTCTCGGAACTAATAATACTCACTCTATTCAAGAATGTATGACATTTTAGACATTAACATGGTCTCTAATGTCCAACTGTGACCATTACTTTCCATATGATTAAGTTATTAAAAAATTAAAAAAACTATATTATGAAAATATTTATCATGATAAATCTAATGATAATATTATCTCGTGACAAATCTAAATAGTTTTTCATATATTACTAGTCAAAGGTAGAAAAATTTAACTGCACGCTTTCTAGGATGCCATACATTTCCGTTCCTGAATAGAGGGAGTAATAAGTTATGGCTACAGGGGAAAAATAGACACTAGTGGTAAATTGTTGTTGTACTAGCGAGCAAAGCATTAAAATGTTTGATGGCACACATGCAATCAATGGCTACACTGCTCGGTTGGTTATGTGAGCACACATGCATGCATCCTTTGGGGATCTGGATCCTACGCACTAGCACACTGTGTGAATAGTGTTTTGTAAGGAAGTCAATATCGCTTTGCAGTGAACTGTAGCAACAGTGTGATTGTACCGCAACAATTTTATTGTAGCAATTTTACCGGACCTTTCCTTTTCGATCGAACGGTGGAGATTGCTCCTAATGCCACTGCCCTGTAGATCCTCTGCATGTAGGCTACACTAGCTGGCAATTCAAAAATTCTACCACGTAAACCAGGACGCCATGCAAGCAAGTGATCATAGATCGTTACCATCAGACGCGCAGTGCAGTGGAAGTAGAGTTGGAGTAGCCTGATCCAATGTAGAGAGTGTCGAAGTAGTGGTTGTAGTCGATCGTCCAGCGTCCTCGATGTCGATTATCTCCTCCAGCAACCAATCACCTTCCTTGCGAAGTCGTGGATCGTCCTCAAGCGCAACAGAAACTACAGTAGCGCCTCCACGGTATCCACACGTCCTAGGATAGAACACCGCACATTGGTGTGCTAGCACCAACTCGCATGGCAGGGCTCTCTCAAGCAGATGGCAGCTAGGGTTTCGATGAAGCAACTCACGTTGTCTCTCATATATCATCTGTCACCCAATAGCATCAAGCATCTTTTTATATAGTGCCCATGACGGATCCTATCCGAAAACGTGAACATATTACCAACAGTCTCCCACTTGCACTAGAGTCAATCATATAGGTATCTTATACCCATTACTCTTGTGTGTGCCTCATCCTTAGGTTGCGGGAGAGGCTTTGTCAACGGATCAGAAATATTCAAATCCGTGTGCACTTTACTTATCTTCACATCACCTCTCTCAACGATCTCACGAATAATGTGATATCGTCGAAGTATGTGCTTGGACATTTAATGTGATCTAAGCTCCTTAGCTTGTGCAATGGCTTCACTATTATCACAATAGAGATCTATTGGACTAGAAGTACTAGAAACCACACCCTTTGACCACTTCATCAAAATGAATGTTCCATTTCCGAGATGTTTGCTTTAATTCATAGATGGATTTCTTAAGCTTGCATACCTTTCTAGCTTCCTTTGGATCGACAAAAGCCTCGGACTGTGTTATGTACACATCCTCACTTAGGTTTCCATTTAGGAAAGCCATTTTGACATTCATTTGCCATATCTCATAATTGAAATATGCAGTAATAGTTAGAATGATCCGAATAGACTTAAGCATAGCGATAGGTGAGAAGGTTTCATCATAATCAACACCTTGAATTTATTTGAAACCCTTCGCGACCAGCCGTGCATTATGAATATGAACATTTCCATCCATATCTATCTTTTTCTTAAAAATCCATTTACACTCAATGGTCGTAACACCATTAGGTGCATCAACCAAGTTCCAAACTTGATTGTCATGCATGGATTTTATCTCAGATCCCATAGCTTCAAGCCATGACTCAGAGTTTGGGTCCATTATCGCTTTTGTATAAGTTTTAGGCTCATCATTATTCAATAATAAAACGTCATGTACATACCTTATAGGCAATTGATGAGGCCTTTTAGATCTTCATGGGGCTGATGCTTTATCTACAGGTTCAATAATAATTTGTTCATCTTGTAGAGGTTCAATAAGAGTTGAAATATTTTTAGATGCTTCCCGAATTTTTTTGAGTTGCACCTTGCTCCAGCTGACTCTTTTGAAAAGAAGACATCATTTCGGGCAACAAACACTTTGTTATCAACCCGATTATAAAAATAATATCCTTTAGTTTCCTTAGGATATCCCACAAAGATACACTTCTCCGACTTGGGTGTGAGTTTATCAGACATCAAACATTTTACATAAACCTCACAACCCCATATCCTAAGAAAAGACAATCCAGGATACTTTCCGGTCTATATCTCATATGGTGTCTTCTCTGTAGTCTTTGATGGAACCCTATTTAAAGTGAAAGCTGTTGTTTCTATAACGTATCTCCAGAATTACAATGGAAGATTAGATTGGCTCATCATTGACTGAAACATGTCTAACAATGTTCGGTTCCATCATTCAGACACCCCATTCCATTAAGGTGTTCCCGGCGGAGTGGTTGTGGAACACTTCCACATTTCTTTAGATGATCACCAAACTCATGGCTTAAATATTCACCTCCACGATTAGATCGTAGACATTTGATTGTCTTGCCAAGTTGATTCTGCACTTCATTTTTTAAAGGATTTCAACTTATGCATCATCAAATACACATAGCCATATCTACTGACATCATCAGTAAAAGTTATGAAGTACTGAAAACCACCTTTGGTCGGAGTGCTCATTGGTCTGCATATATCCGAATGTATTAAGACCAGTAGATCACTCACCATCTCACCTCTGGTCGTGAAGGGTGCCCTTGTCATCTTGTCAAGTAAACAAGATTCAAATGTTTCAAATGATTCGAAATCAAATGAATTTAGAAGACCATCTTTATGGAGCTTCATCATGTGCTTCTTATTTATATGACCTAGATGACAATGCCAAAAAAAGTGGAATTCAAATCATTAGGTCGAAGTCTCTTAGCATTTATGTTATAGACAGACATATCATCAAGATTTAAAACATACAATCCAGTCACCAATGTAGCATGGCCATAAATCATATCTTCAAAATAAATTGAATAACACTTGTTCTTTATTCTGAACTCATAACCTTCTGCTCCTAAATAAGAAGCAGAAATAATGTTTTTGCTTAAGGCAGGAACATAATAGCAATTGTTTAGTTCTATAACTAATCCTAAGGGTAAAGCTAATGGTAAAGTGCCAAAAGCTAATGCAGCAACTCTTGCTCCATTGCCCACACGAAGATCGATATCTCCTATTGTCAAACTTCTACTCCTTTTCAATCTCTACATCGAATTGCAAATATGAGCAACTGATCTGGCATCAAATACCCATGAACTGGTCAGAGAAGTGGCGAGATTAATTTCTATAACATTTATACCTCAACTGGAAGTCATACTTCCTTTGTTCTTTTTTGTTTCCACCAAGTACTTCTTGCAGTTTCTCTTCCAATTCCTAGTCTCATGACAATGGTAACATTCTGTGTCAGGCTTAGGATCCAGTTTAAGCTTCTTAAGTTTAGCCTTGAGACTCTTGATCTCATCTTGAGTCTTTCCTTTGCCCTTTCCCTTTCCCGACTTACCCTTCTTCTTGAAGCTGGTAGTCTTTTGAACCATCATTACATGATTGGAACTTTTCTTGATGCTATCCTCAGCACCTTTAAGCATGCCATGCAACTCGGTCATTGACTTCTCTATGCCATTCATATGAAAATTCAATATGACAGGCTCGAAGCTTGCAGGGAGTGATTGGAGAATAACATCAGTAGCCAACTCTTGGCTAAGGGGAAAACCAAGTTTTTTCAAGCTCTCAATGTGACCAATCTTCTTGATCACATGAGGACTGACTGGGTTGCCTTTCGACAGCCTACAAGAAAATAATGCCTTAGAGGTATTGAACCTCTCAACCATTGCTTGATCTTGAAACATACCTTTCAGACTACAATCATAGTGCAAGCGTCTGTAGTCTCATATTGCTTCTGAAGCTCAGAGTTCATGGTTGCAAGCATAAGGCAGTGCACATTGACTACGTCATTGCAATGCTTCTTATAAGCATTCTTTTTAGCTCGAGTAGCATCGACATTCAGTTTCTTGGGATAGGGACCCTCTAGAACATATTTTTTTTCCTTGTTTGAGAACAATTCTTAGATTACGAAACTAGCTAATAAAGTTAGTTCCATTCAGCTTTTCTTTCTCAAGAATAGATCGCAAATTAAAGATAGGTGCAGAAGAAGTAGTAGGTGCCATGATCTGCAACATAAATATATGCAAAAATTCAGCACTATGTTTATGAAAGATCTTCTGTTAGACACCCATGTTGGTGGTCATGTTCGACCAGTCCACGACTAGCTCGTATCACCATACGACCAGTCAGTGCCTGGTCAAATTTAATCATGAACAGTTTCTAAACCGTGTTCCCTCAAACATCATATAGTGAGTTCAAGACCCAAAAAATCATTAAGTCCTAGTGAGCTTTGGCATTACTGCTAGAAACATAGTGATTTTGGGTAGGCAACTTCTTTCCAATCATATCACATATGACCTTTGTTTGTTGGGTGACATCTCTATGCCCTGGCTACCAACATTATACCCCAAGGCCCAAATTGTTTTGATAGCCTTGTCAAGTTAAACTAACACTATACATGTGGGTGTCCGACACCCACCCCATCTTATTAAGATAGTTAATGGCACCCTACTTTGGTAGACCTACCAATTAACGACCAAAATCGTGATAGGCACAACAAGTGGAAAGGCATCAAATTAACTTAATTTTTTTCGAGAGATACTATTTTACCATGTTAAAACATCTAATGATAAAACAAGATCAGTAGCCTGACAAAAACAAAATAAACATTCACAGATAATTATATTAAACTGTGAAATAGTATGGCTCTTAACACGATAATCTCCATCACCATGCTTCATGTCCTTTGACCATCATGCTTGAAATCTCCGACCGCATTCATCTACTAAGCAATTACTCCTAAAAGCTAATAATGAATTACATAGGATAATATCAAGCATCACATATCGGCACACAAACCGTTATACAATAATATGTAGCTCGATGGATATCACACAGCACGACACATAGGCCATGTGAAATCCATACATGCATCACATACACAATAGGCCATACTATTCACGTCAATTCCCTCAAAAACAAGTTATGCATTGAATCTAATTCTATCGGGTGACATGAACACACAATACTATATAACGCGACTATGATCACGGCGGTCCCGATGACGGACTCCCGATGACGGACTACGGCATACTCCGATGATGGAATTCCGACCGGTAGTAGTATTATACAATGTGGTCGTAAACAAGCGTAGTAAACCATCAAGTGCTTTTAGCTCATACCTCCTCGCAAGACCCATCTACTATCGCTGAACATCGACCGATCTTATCGACCAGTGCCTATATCGTTCCATCCACATGAACTGATCTAGGTTACCAGACCCAACCAGTAATAGATCCAATCTACTACTGCCACATATCAAGTATATGTGATCGATCTAGATTAAAAACTACGCAAGATGGCTCTGATACCACTTAAGGGATATAGGTAGGCTACACTACTGGCAATTCAAAAAATCTACCAGTAAACCAGGACACCATGCAAGCAAGGGATCATAGATCATTACC
The DNA here is from genome assembly GCA_036346405.1 of Phyllostachys edulis. Lineage (NCBI taxonomy): Eukaryota > Viridiplantae > Streptophyta > Magnoliopsida > Poales > Poaceae > Phyllostachys > Phyllostachys edulis. Next base: position 16,862,949 of record CM070554.1, on the reverse strand, counting down.
ACTAGACGCGCAATGCAGTGGAAGTAGAGTTGGAGTAGCCTGATCTAACGTAGAGCGTGTCGAAGTAGTGGTCGTAGTCGATCGTCCAGCGTCCTCGATGTCGTGGATCGTCCTCAAGCGCAACAGCAACCGTAGAAACGCCTCCACGGTATCCACACGTTCTGGGATGGAACACTGCACGTCGATGTGCTAGCACCAACTCGCACGACAGGGTTCTCTCAAGAAGATGGCGGCTAGGGTTTCGATGAGCAACTCACGTTGTCTCTCATATGTCGTCTGTCATCCAATAGCCTCAAACATCTCCTTATATAGTGCCCATGATGGATCTTATCCGAACACGTTTGTTCCAACCCATTAAGTGTGTGACCCATTAGGTTCATGCGTAATCAGTTGTGACTCAGAAACTCCTTTTCGATCACGAGTCATTAACGGCACCTAGTAGGACATAACGATTCCCAAATACACACGAATTATATCAGACGAACCTTAATGCAATATGATCTATAAGTAGGTCCTTATCAATAACGACCAGCTCGTATCCCTATACAACCAGTTCATATATAGTCATGACTAGTTCGTAACTCCTTACGACCAGTACTGACCTATTAGTGATCATGTTCGATGAGCCTACGACCAGCTCGTATCTCCATACGACTAGTCTATATTTGATCAAACTGAAAGACCTGCTCATGTATTCTCCCTTTGCCTCATGATATCTAGCTGAACTCCATATGAGATAACATGTCATCCATGGACTGCTCAATACTTTCTCGATCAAGTGTCGGATAACCTTATGTGGTCAACTCTTCGACCACTAGTGGCATGGCCATGCACTTTCTTTATCCGACCACATCGAGGGGCCAGAGATATCTCTCCTGTTATGTTAGGAGGGGCAAATCTCATATCCGACCAGTCACATTCCTCCGCATATTTTATAGCATACCCGAAAGCTACCTTTATAACTACCCAGTTATGGAGTAGCGTTTGGCAACCGCTAAGTGTACTATTACTCATGTAGGAAACCATGCTAATCTCAGGTCTAAGGATTATACGTCATCATTGCTTGAGACCAACTGACAACACATAAAATCATAACAATCTCAGCAATGTCAATCCAACCCCATGTTCTCTAACATTTGTTCACATTATCGATTCAATATCCCCATATCCATGACCGGTGAAACATGGTTCAATCAATACATGTGATGATCGATAAGTCACTAGTGTTACGACCAGTGACTTTCGACCAGGGATACTTTTAGAATGACATCATATAAGTTAGAAGAGCTTCATCATGACATTGCCGGCCGGCCTCAAGTCAGGCGCCATGTCAGAGGATTAAGGATAACCAACTAGAGGGGGTGAATAGGAGGTTCTAAAAATATTCTTACTTTCCAAAATTAATTCCTACAATTTTAGAGCTAAGCAAGATTTATATCGCAATTTAAGACCTACTCAATTTTACTAAAGCTAAGGCACCACAAAATAAGACTCTACAAATATATCTCTAGCACAACTAAATAAGACAATCTCAATTTGCTAGAAATATAAATGCGGAAAGTAGAGGCAAAGATATAACCAAAAGATGACTCACTATGTTTTGTCGTGGTATCGAAGACTTGTCGGACTTCACTAGTCCACGTTGAGGAAAGCACAAGCAACTTAGACTGGCTCCACGAATTAAGCCTTACTCATCGATTTCACTAGTGGTTGTTTTTCCTCCGCTCCAGAGATGGTGAATACTGAACCACTCACAATTTGTCGCCGGGCCTCTTCACAATCTCCTTGAAGAGATCACTGCGAACTCCTGCTAAATCGTCTAGGTGTTGGCAAACACCAAGAGTAAAGAACCACAATCTTCGCTTGACGGAAATCAAGTGCTAAGAATCAATCTAGAAATGAATGCACTTGAATTTTGCTCAACAACCTCACAATGAATACAACAAGTGTATATTAGGTGTAGAGAGAATGCTCTTAGCTCAAGGATGTTAAATGAGGTCTCTCTTCTGTTCTTGAGCTGGTGGAGGTGTATTTATACCCCTACAAACAAATTCGACTGTTGTAGGCAAAACCCTAAAGTTTTCAACATGAGTGGTAGTACCACCGTTCATCGGCCGGTACTACCACACTTCCTCCAACAGCACAATAACGACTAGTGCAGACGCAATTAATGCATCTGATCTTGCCGTTGAAAATACGGCACGATACTACCACCGTTGATCATGCGGTAGTTCCGCTCTCCGGTCATTCCGTTCATATAGGGTGGTACGACCGGTTTCCTTTAAGGTCCATAACAGGCCCTGTCTGAAAATAACGTAGCATGCACTATTTTGGACAGACAGGGTTATGTAGTTCCGCCAGATATGCGGTCATCTGCTGATGCGTAGTTCCGCCAAGTGAACTCCGGTACTACCGCCTTCCAAGAGAGCAAACATGCTCAAAAGGTTTCACTCGGTAAAAAAATGAACTGCCAACTAGTTTTAGGTCTGACCGGGTTGTGGTAGTACCGCACCACTATCCCGTGCCGATATCATGGCTTGATATACCGCCAAGTAAATATCGGCACTACCGACTTTTCTGAGAAAAGCTTAGTTGGCTTTCAAAACAAACTCTAAGTGCATGCATGATCCTAGATTGATCCAAATGACACAAGAACATGTTACCAGGCTTCTATTCATGATCCCTCTTAATAGTACAATATTTAACCTAAAATCCGGTCTTCCATCATTATCACCTAAGACCGGTAAATACAAAAAGGATCCTAGACTACTTGTACCTTGTATTTGAACCATATTGATCTTCATGTTGACCTTTAGCATGCATCTCCAAGTTGTTATATTTGTCATCGGGACTAAACTTTTTAAACACTCAATAAACATGTTAGTCCCATATTCACATGTTGTCATTAAATACCAAAACAATTTTTAGGGGCCTAGATGCTTTCAATCTCGCGTGGCTTGTATGGCTTGTGGACAGATCCCAAGTCTCCACGATATCCAGCCTTCCGGATAATCAAAGCCATGATGTAAGGAGCATAATTGATTCTTTTGACTCGATCATTCTTGGAAGAAGCAATCACTCGAAAGATAACATCTATCACATCAAATTTCCTACCGTGCATGATATTATCTATCAAGTTCCAAGCATGTACTCTAATGGCATCAAAATTCCCGCTCTTAGGGAGAATGATATGATTAATTATCCTGTTGACCAAGCTGGGAATTGGCAGGAGACCGCCTATATTTCCTGGAGTATATATGACATTCTCATCATAGTACTCCATCCAGGCTGAAACCAAAAGGGCAGGTCTGTCATAAACTTTCTCAAATCCGCTTGACTCTGTCCTTAAGGCTAGCTCAAACTCATGCCTTTGGCAATCCAAGTAAGTGGTCCCTGTCATCCGTGTCATCTGATTGTAATTAGGAGATATGTACAATATAGCATAGAATTGCCTAATTATCGGCTGCATATCAGGTGCACAAAGCCCATTTGGTGCACATATGGAAAAACTTTTTGTTTGGGTATCAAATTAGCATAAAAAATTCTAAAAAAAAAATTCTAAATGTAATTTATGGTGTTTTGTTCCACCCTTTAAAATTTGAAGTTCAAACTCAAAGTATGTTAGAAGATACAAAAAGAGAAATTTTCGACATATGATAGATCAAATGGTGCTAGAAAAAACAGCAAATGTTACTATTCACAAGAAACTTCTCTTTTTGTATCTTCTAACATACTTTGAGTTTGAACTTCAAATTTTAAAGGGTGGAACAAAACACCATAAATTACATCTAGAATTTTTTTTCAGAATTTTTTATGCTAATTTGATACCCAAACAAAAGTTTTTTCATATGTGCACCAAATGGTGCTTGTGCACCTGATATGCTCCCCTAATTATCTCCTCATCGTAGTCGCACTTTAGCGCTACTAGGTCATGGATACCGGCCCTTTGAAATAGTCGATATGTTCCATCATACTTGTCCAGGGAGTTTAGATGTACCCAATCCATAAATTTATGATCAGTAAACTACCTGTGGGGACCATACATCTGTTCATAAACTAACTCCTGAAAACTAGTGTGGAACTTTTGATTTGTAGATGACTTGGGGAGCACAAACTGATTTCTATGAAGCAGTATAGCGTACTCATCTCCTGTGATCGTCCTCAGATTGATTTGTTGCTCCTCAGGCTCTCCCATTTTCTCATCAGATTCAGTTGCTGCTTCAGACTCAGTTTTTGCCTGGGTTGAACTCTCCTCATTTTCCGAATCAGTAGTAGGAGCTTTGCCTCTATCTTCTCTTTCTTTCTGAATTTCCTCGGGATTTTCTTGATCAGGAGCAGGAGCTGCAGGCGGTTGAGAAGAAGAAGAGGTTTGACCACTTGATCTTGGAGCTCTTGAAGTGCCATAGGACTTGCGAGTGGCGATCCTGGTCCTAGGCATCTTCAAATTGAGAGGACAGATTACAGATCAACCAAGGTCAGTTGAAAATTGAATGGAATGAACTTGATGTTGTGTCAGAGAAATCGGTTGTACCGACGTGCAAATAGCGGTAGTACCAGAATACGGAAGTACCGCTGTTGACTGGTTGGTACGACCGGACCACGGTAGTTCCGCGCATGACGAGCGGTAATACCGCTTTCTCTGAACACGTTCTAGGGCACAAAATTGCTTGGATTTTTCTTGTGCTCTAATGGATTGAATCTATGGAATATATGCATAGATATCACATGACACTTATGTTGCAATTTGCCCAAGAAAAACTCATTCAAACATCCACATTTTCAATTAACCCTAATTGTGACCTAGGGTTTTAAAACAAGGCAAAGAGAGGATTAAAAGTGTTTTTACCTTGAGATCCGAGGGAGAGGGACCCTTAGGTCGCAAGAGATCAACACAAATTGAAGAAAACTCGAAGAGAATTGAGGGTTTCTCGAGAGGGTTTGAGTGTTCTTTGGTGAGAGAGAGAGAGAGAGAGAGAGAGAGAGAGAGAGAGAGAGAGAGGCTGCGGAACGACCGCTCGGGAAGAGACGAAAGGGTAAAGACCCGAGCGAAGGCAATTACTTCCTTTTACAACCAACGCGGTAGTACCGCAACTCACACTCTAATAGTACCGCAAAGTGGTAGTACCTTTGTTAAGCCGCCGGTAGTTCCGATTTTTCTGGAACTTCAAGGAAAGATCTTGGAATTGATAAATATGCAAATGATCCTTAGTTTTTCACTCAAATAAATATCATCTAGGATCATTATGCATTGAAGAGAGTAATGAATATCTAAGAACATAATTTTTATGAACATAGAGGTTTTTAGGAAAATATTTGAAAATATCTTTCTTAAAAGCTTCAAATAACACCAAATAGGAGCAAAGTGCATGAGGCATGAGTTCAAGCAATATTTGAATAGTCTATGTGTAACACCCTGGCTATTTGGAAGCCAAGATGTCACTTAAATACTCTAACGTACAGCCACATTGCGGAAGAATCTGAATGATATAACATCTAAAGGCATAAATAAAACAACCCAACATGGAGAAGGTATCCTTCCTTCACCATTTAAATATATTTATTACAGTTCATCGTTAAACAGGGTTCACAAGCAATAATAAATCAACCGCATCAAGGAGAAGGTATCCTTCCTTCTCCATCTAAACTTATTTATTGCAGTTCGTCCATAATAAGTGAAAAATAGAACTAATTTATAATCTTGAACTTGAATAGGATGCTGTGAATGAGTAGTGCGTGTCTACTCCCTCCCAAATGAGCCAACATAAGTGATTACCTAAAATAAATAAATAAACAAATAAGTGTGAGTCCAAGACTCAGCAAGTACAGTGAATAAATGGAACATACCACAAACATTAACAAGTCAACATCATTGAACCATATGAAGAAGTCACAGAACGAGTATGTGAATGAATGGAATGAATGAAGTGAATGGAATGGAGGGACTACACACATGCATATACCGGTATTGCTAGTGACACACCCGTCGGTGTTCACTTAAGCCCGTATCTTAACAAAAATACGGGATCCAAGTCACGATGAAGAACATTTCATACGGTGTCCCAAAACGCCCACATTGAATAGTGGGGCCCACATTGGAATGGTGGGTCTTACGTGCCCATCCTGAAATTGATGGGTCTTTTTAATCCACTCCCGTGGATGGAACATGAATAATGAATGCATGGAATGAAATATGTATATTGAAAAGACACACTCTCTAATCATGGAGATAGCACACATATGGAAGGAACATGAACTTAAATATTATCATCTCCAATCATGGATTCAACAAATATGAAAGACCATAGACAATCCAACTTCTCTTGAATCATAAGAACTCACAATATAATCATAAAAGCATTCATCAATCACAATCATTAAGATAAGCAATGTACTTGCCTTCCGCGATGCGACGCGTTGGCAGGCAAAGGTGGTGCTCCTAAACCCGAAACTTTACCTCCTAAACAATTAAATAACTGAAATAAGAACACGATGAACACGGCACTACTTAACAACGTTCTACAACGCTTCCCCGGCGATTCAATATTTAACTAGAAACTCTAAACTGAAAACCAACGCATTCCGCCCCTAAACAGCCTCTGGACAGCAGCACGGTAAACAACATAACTCTTGATCTGGAACTCCGAATGAGGTGAACCTAGTTTCTGTGGATTCTTAACTGACAAATCTACAATACTCTAGTTGACAAGATAATTTAATTCAGCCAATTTAGTATGCTAACAGACAGATGAACTTTCAGCACAAAAACTGTCTAACAGAATAAACATCAGCACTAAAACGATCATAACTTTTAATCTATAACTCTGAATTGATCATTCTTTATCAATATGGAAAGGTTATCAAATTACCTACAATAACCTAGTTGGGAGAAAACCCAGATTCTTCCAATTACGATTTCATAAATTACGAATTAACACAACAGTTTAATCTCATTAGAAATCTGGACAGCAGATACTAAAATGGTCATATCTTTTGACTCGAACGTCAAAATCAAGTGAACTCGGTGGCCACAGAAAGTTAAGAACAACCTATAGATATCTCTAGGAGATCAAAACTACCGGTTCGGCCTTTAAGATCGCGAAAACGCCCACGCAACATTCTGGACAGATTGATGTTTACAGCAGGCCGACATTGATCCAATCAAAACTAATCGGTTTCCCTTCTACTACTAATCGAACAACAACAATCAACATTCATTACCCTAGGAGCACCCAGGAAGATGAAGGTTGATCCACGAAGAGGTTCACTTCCTTCTTGGTCAGAATTCTCTTGGAGATCCAATCAATCCTTCGCGAGATGCCGGCAAAGGGGAGATCGGCACCACGGGGCAACTCCAGGGGATGGGGGCGCAGCACCAGTGTAACAGCCCAATTTTTCAAATTTCAGAGAAAATTTAAAATTTAATTATTTTTGTGGAAATTCTAAAATTTTAAAACTTTTCCCTAATTAGTTAAAGCTAAAATAAATTTAACTACAAAATCTATTATCAAGTTTAAGTTGGAAATAATTTTATTAAGTCTAAAATATCTCTAAGAATTTATGAGAATTTTTCTAGAATTTTTGGAATTATTTTGCTATATTCTAAAGTGAAATGAATTAAACCTAATATTTAAAATAGAAAATGAAAAGAAAATCGAAAAGCAGTGTTTGGGCGAAACTTGGTCGGCCCATTTACTCACGCTGTGCACTGCCCAAGCCGCCCACTCTCCACTTGCGCCTTCCTCTTCTCGGCACCGTTGGATTTCAATCCAACGGTCCACACACACACACGCCACAGTTTGCTCGAGCCCTTGGATCATGATCCTATGGCTCTGTCACTTTCTTCTCCTCGCCTCGTCTTCCTCAAGGTCGTACAAGACCGCCATGGCCGCCCTTCACTCAAGCATTAACACCGCTTTACTTCCCTTTTTCGCGCGTTTGCAAGAATCAAACCAGCGTCTCTCGCCGCGACTCACTCGCCGTTTTCCCTCTCTTTAACCCTTTTAAACTCCACTTCGCCCACCGCCATTGATGCCACCCACGATCTCCGTCTCTCGCCGCCTGCCCCTATAAAGGAGCCTCAGTGCGCCTTTGAGCTCCCCAACTCACCACCGCCACCCACTTCCTTTCTCCTCCCCATACTCGCGGAATTTGAGAAATAGCTCGCTGCCACCAAGCTTCCGCTGCCGAATTGCAGCGCCACCGGCGACTCTCCCGCCACCTGAACCCACCTTCGAGTCGCCATGTCTGCTGCCCCTCGGCGCACCTTCCCGGCCCGAGAGTCACCGTAGCTCGTCGTCGCCGTTGAATGTAACCGCCGCCGCTTTCCTCTCGCCGCCGCCTCCGTCCTCATCTCGACGATTGGGTGAGAGCACCGAACCGCTTTGTCACCCTCTTCCTCCTCATACCCTCACCGGCCGCTGCTGTAGCCGCCCGCCGAGACCATCGGGTTCACGCAAGCACTGCCTCGCCGACATGGCCTCGCCACGAAGCACCACGGTGGCGCCACTCACGCCACGTGGGTGCCACATCACCTCACCGCCAAATCGGCGCCACCGAGCCTTTCACCAGGACTTGGTCCATGTGAGCCGAGTCTATGACACTTAGGCCCCACATGTCGAAAGTTAATTCAAATTATTTTAATTCCGAAAATCATTGCTGACGTCACCATGCGCAATAATTAGAATTTCCTTTAGGAGAATAATTCGAGAAAATTGTTTAAATAATGATTTAGTTTAAAATTTGTAAAATTCATAACTTTTGCATTATAACTCCAAATTAGATGATTCAAGTTGCTAAAATTTTAGAAAATTATTGTCTAACTAAATAAAATATAATAATTCAATTTAGAGTTCATTTTAGTTCTGTTTTAGAATTTAGAATTCTTTTAAATATCAAAATTTAGGTTAAAATTTGTAAAATTCATAATAATTGAATCCTAACTCCAAATTTAGTGAAACAAATTTCTAAAATTTTATAATTTGATTATCTAGCTCAATAAAATAAAATTATTATATTTAGACTTGGTTTATTTTGTATTTCTGAGTTTTATTTGAATTTTATTTGATTTGCCTTATTTTCACGTTTAGACTTTGACGATTCCTGGAATTTGATACTTCTCAAGACTTAGATTTTCCAGATCGCAACGAAGGCAAGTTATACTTTGACCATTTTGCCCCTATTATTTTAAAGTTAATTAAATTCAGTTTTTAAATTATTAAATGCATGCATAATTTTATTCAAGTATTTCAAATTCTGCTTAAATAATTAGTTATTCCTATTATCCTTGTATGCCAAATTTTGGATGTTGCCATGTCATTCCTTTGTCACTTTAGATAAATTATTATGTTTAATAATCAAATGCTTCGCAAATACTTAGACCATGATTTATGTTTTTGGGAGAATTTTAGCCAACTCAATAAAATTTGTTGAAAATTAAAACTATGGTATTGTTTTACCATAGCTTAATTTGTAAAGATGGTTTTATAGAAATAAAATAAAAAGGGTTTGGACTTGGGCTAAAAGGATGAATGGTGGGTGCGAGTTTATGCAGGCTTAGTCTGGTTAAGATTAAGACCTGTGGTTTAAATTGAATGACGCCCAAGTCAATTGAGGACCGGTCTTTGAGCGCATTTTGTTATGCCTTATCAGACAACCACATGTCCTGTATGGGCGGGACTCGCTTAATAATTTGTAATACCTCTTAGTTATTGGTGCTATGTTGTATGTATGGGTGTCTGCAGACAGCTTTTCCCATCTGGCGCAAGAGGGGTTTTTGAGGACAGCCACCCAATGGAAGCGAAACCTTAGCGGGCACAAGTACTTTGAGGTAGAACATTGTAACGGCCTTGTGATGTTTGTTCACACACGCCTTAGAAGCGTGGATTGGCCGACACAAAGAGTATAATATCTCGTGTGGGTAAGTTGTACAAACTCGCAGAGTAGAAATTATTCAATAGCGCGTCATGATCATGGACATGCTAGCAAAGCCACTCGAGTTAGTTTTGTTTTTGGTTTTAAAAGTGATTTCAACAGATAATTTCAGGATGGATAGTCCTGTGGGAAAATTAGGCGGGTAGCCATTGTGATTGGAGGATATCCATCATCTTTTATGGAGGTTATCCACAATAAACTATTGTTACTTAAAATGGTTATTGTATGAAATGGCTTTGAAATCTAATATGATTATTTAAATTAAAACCGCCGCTTTACATTTAAAATAACCTTGCCAAGATCCTTTGTCTACCTTATGCATGCATATCAATTCCATATTGGTGTAACTTGCGAGCACGGTAGTAGTGCTCACTCTTCTTTGAATAATCTTTATTCAGAGAAGATTTCTACCAGGCGGTGAGGATCTTGACGCTTAGGTCGCTTCTGCATTTATTACGTGGCTAATCGTTGGGTCTACTACTATTATTTCGCTCATTGTGTTTTACTTTATTTGGCCTCGTGCCCTTTGTAATAAACTCAATAAATATTAATAAAATGCGTGATATGTTTTGATTATCACTTTTGTTTGATCTGTACATTAGCCGTCTGGACTAATGTATGAACACAGAGAATTCGGGATCCTTCGCTCCGGGTTCGACAACTGAGGCCTTGGGGCGGCAAGGGAGGTGGAGGAGGGCGGCACCTGCCGGAGGCGGCGCAAGGAGGAGGGAGGGAGAGGAATGGGCGGCCACTAGAGGAGGAGGTGGGAGATGTGGGGGCTAGGGTTTGCCCCGCTTTGTTGGTCGGCCACTACATGGGCCATGGGCCCCACACTGCCCCTCCTTTGGGCTTCATGGTTGCCCTCGTGGCCCACAGGGCCCCTCTTGGCCCTATTTGCCAAAGGCCCAGAGCCCAAACTCGAAGAATGATAAAACGCGAAATTTTTCTTTTAAAATTCAATTGAACCGAAATCTTTCTAAGCGAAAACGAGGTATTACACTATGACATCTAATTCATTTCTCAACTTTCAAAAGCTGCCTTCATCTAATGGTTTGGTGAAAATATCCACTAATTGGTCTTCAGTCCGAATGTGGCTAATTACAATATCTCGCTTGCTCACATGATCTCTCAAGAAATGGTGGCGTATATCTATATGCTTGGTTCTTGAGTGTTGGACTGGGTTATTGGCTATTTTCACGGCACTATCATTATCACACAATAGAGGTATTTTATCAAATTTGATTCCATAATCCATCAAAGTTTGCCTCATCCATAACAATTGAGCACAATAACTACCCGCATAAACATATTTAGCTTTGGCAGTGGATGGAGCTATGGAATTTTGTTACTTGGATGACCATGATACTAAGGATCTTCCTAAGAATAGACAACTACCTGAGGTGCTTTTTCTACCCACTTTACAACCCACATAATCAGAATCCGAATATCCAATTAAATCAAATTTTGCACCATTGGCATACCATAAGCCAATGGTAGAGGAATGCTTTAAATATCTTAGAATTCTTTTTACGACCGCCAAATGGCACTCTTTTGGTGTTGCTTGAAAACGTGCACACATGCAAACACTAAACATGATATCGGGTCTAGATGCGGTAAGATAAAGTAAACTACCAATCATACATCTATAAAGATTTAAATCTACTGGTTTACCTCCCTCATTAAGGTCAAGATGACCGTTGGTTGCTATGGGAGTCTTGATGGGTTTTGCATCTTTCATACCAAACCTTTTGATCAAATCTTTTGCGTATCTTGTTTGACTCACAAAGGTTCCATTTTTGAGTTGCTTGATTTGAAGTCCAAGGAAATAGCTATGTTCTCCGATCATGGACATTTCAAATTCTCTAAACATCATATCACCAAACTCTTTGCAAAAGTTTTCATTAGTAGACCCAAAAATGATATCATCAACATAAATTTGGCATACAAAGAAATCATCATCTAAAACTTTGATAAACAAGGTTGTATCAATTTTCTCAATTTTGAATCCTTTTGAAACTAGAAAATATCTAAGGCATTTATATCATGCTCTAGCGCCTTAGAGAGTTTATAGACATGATTAGGATTCTTAGGATCTTCAAAACTGGGTGATTGCTTAACAAATACAAGTTCGAATATTTTTCCATTTAGAAAAGTACTTTTAACATCCATTTGAAATAATTTAGTATCAAAGCATGATGCAAAAGCAAGTAATATCCGAATTGATTCAAGTCTAGCTACGGGAGCAAGAGTTTCACCAAAATCCAAACCTTCGACTTGAGAGAATCCTTAAGTGACCAATCTCAATCCATCACGAGAGAATAATATTCAGTGATAATATCATAGATAAAGTTCTATACAAATAAACCATGGCAATAGTCAAGAATTTAGCATCACAATTTACTCTACATTGCTTGCACTTGCCTCAACCGCGAGATGGATGACGACGCAGGAGGACTCTATCCCTAGTTCTTACCACCACCTGCATTCGTAAAGTATACTAAGAACACCATTCAAATGCGCACATCGTAGCAATAAAACAAAATGAAATCGTTCGCTCCTATTCGCAACCCGAAACTTTACCGATACATTCCCAAATTCCAGTCTGTCCTAAACCGACATCCACTGAAGGAAAAACCATTATTTTTTATTCAAAGCTCCAAAAATCATGAACCCAAGTTATCTGGAATCTATACTCGCATACCTGCAAGTTCGCAGGTGACCGGAAGTTCAAATTATTTCATTTAAGCCTTTGTTTTTATCTCTGAAGACAGTTCTGTCATCTTCAGAACTATTAACTTAGGAATTTTGTATATTTTAATTGGTACAACCAAACCCACTAATCTAAGTCATTCTGGAAACTAAAAAGAACTAGCTTCCACAATAAATTTATTATAATTTTTTTTATTGTGTAACTAAGGTTGCTAACAGAGCAATCTTTCCCTACTGTCCCCAACAGAAGGACAGAATTTCAACACAACTTCAGAATTTCATAACTTGTGTTCTAACCATCCAAAAAAATATGAACTTGGTCTCCCTGGAATCATCATAAAGTTATCTACATAATTCATGCAGATCAACCGACCAGATTCGTTCATCTCTAGACCCTAATTCATAGAACTATGCTCGCTGCTCGAATCCAGAGACTGAACAGGCACTCGGACTTGCAAAAATCATAACTAAATCATTATCCAACCAAAAATTATGAATTAATACTTTCCAAAAAATCCATCGCAATTACCCACATAACTCTAGGAGACCCTAAATGCTTAATTCACTTGGAACTAACTCAAACTTACGAATTAACAGAACTACAGAAATACTGATCTACAACAACAGGGTACAATATGACTATTGGTGAAAAATCGCATATGAAAGATTTACAATATCTAATGGAGAACATGAAATTACCCATGAATTCTCCACTGGACCTCGCTGAAGCCCTCGCGAAGATTTCCCTTCCTCTACCTCTTCCTCTTCCCCTCTTCCTCTCCCTCCTTCTTCTTCCCAATGGCCGGCCACAACAGCAGGAAGGTGGTAGCCCTAGGAGACGGCAGTGGGGGAGGTGAGGCAGCAGGGGGAGGTGAGGCAGTAGGGCGGGGGGTTTGGCTCTGAGAGAAAGGGGTGGAGGCACAAGGGAGAAAGGGGGAGGAGGGTGGCGGCCAAGGGGTTGAGAGGGACGACTAGGGTTAGGGGAAAGGGCGCCTCTGATCCCACTAGTGGGCTAGCCCACTTGGGCTAGGCTGCCTTGGGCCGAAAGACCAAGGTCCAATCCCCCATAAAATTCTAAAATTTTATTTTAATTCCTTCTCTAAATATTAGTGCATTCACTAATGAATATTCGGGATATTACATGAGTTTGACAAACGTCTAGCGTACCTTAAAAAATCGTTCGACCTACTCTAGTTCACTCTGGTAGCAAGAGTTAGAAACAAGATGATGGTAGGAAGTTCCTTCTAGTAGGCAGGACCACATGTAGAAAGGAACTGTTTCGACTAGGTGTTGTGTCTTTCTCCGACTAGTTTGAACGAAGAAAGTTTACCGAAAGTAGTCAAACTAATTTCAAAAGTGTATTTTGCTTAGAGTATTTTTCAAAAATGGATGAAGAAATAAACTAAGGTAGTAAGAGTTGGCTTGAAAATATTTCAACCATGTGTATTGAACCCAAGCTCTTTGTGTTGGTAGCAAAAGAGAGGAATGAGTCGACACTAGGAAGTTCCTTTTAGTGGGCAGGACCACGTGCAGAAAGAAAAGGCTTCGACTAGGTGATGTTACCATCCTTTCGACTAGTGTAAAGAAAGACTGAGTACTGGTCATAGAAGGACTTACGACCAGGGTATTGTCGTAGAAAAACTTACGACTAGGCATTGGTCGTAGGAGGACCTACGACCAGGGAATGGTCGAAAAATTATCAAAGCGGTACTCAAAGTAAGACAATAAAGATAGAAAGAACCTGATACTTTATTATATGGTTGGTCGGCTACACATAAAGTTTGCGTAACTAGTTGATGTTTCAAGAATTGGAGAGAATTCGGCCATCTTCCATTGCTAGTCATACCAAACTTGGTCGCATAACTTCGACCACTATCTGCTCGAAGTTGTTCTAGGATTGAGTCGTTGAAAGTTTCGACCCTTATTGACCTGATCTTTAGTTCTGGTGGAAGCATGTCTTCGGTACCAAAAACTAGAAAAAAGGTGTTTACCAGAGCTCGACTAGCGATCATCTGAATCGCCTATAATACTGAGGGTAATTCTTATACCCAAGCCCCCCGAGCACTTGACAAGTTGGTCGAAGACCCGAGTTTTGATTCCCTACATTAGTTGGCCATTCGCTCTTTCGACTGCCCCGTTGCTTTGAGGATGGGCAACATAAGCGTAACACAATTTGGTACCCAACTCATCGTAAAATTCTTGGAATTTTGCGCTCGAAAATTACTTATCATTATCTGTGATTATTCGAGTTAGGACTCCAAACTGAGTAATCACGCTTCTCATCATGAACCGTTTTGCTGTTTCCGTTGTTATCCCATTCACAGGTTCAACTTCGATCCACTTTGTGAACATATCAATAGCCACAAAAAGGAACTCGAAGCCACCTGGAGCTTTTGGGAACGGTCCTAGGATATCGAGACCCCAGGTCGCAAATGGCCAAGATAGATGAATTGTTTGTAATGCCTGAGCCAGTTGGTGTATTTGCCTGCTATTAAACTGGCATTGTACACACTTTTTAACTAGCTCTTTGGCATCATAGAGAGCTGTTGGCCAGTCGAAACCTTATCGAAAGGCTTTTACGACTAGCGTTCTACAGGAAGTATGAGTTCCACAGATGCCCCCCGTGTATGTCGTGAAGAAGGTTTAATCCTTCTCTCTGCGATATGCATCGCATGAGTACCCCTTGAGTGCCTCGCTTATAGAGGACTCCTTCGACCAAAGTATACATTTTGACCTTTCAGGATAAGCGATCTGCCTCGAGATCATCATTGGGTATTGTACCCGTCTGAAGATACTCGTAGATGGGTTTCATCCAGGTATCCTCATATTCTAGAGAGGCTATCTCAATAGGAGTTGTCTCTAGTGTTTCGACCAGAGACGGCTTTTGGAGCTGCTCCAAGGAGACTCCTTTTGATACTTGTGATTGGGAAGAAGCCATACGAGCAAGCTGATCGGTGAGGAAGTTATCCTTTCGAGGGATAAATTGTACCTCAAAACCGAAAAAATTCTTTTCAAGCTTTCAAACTTTCGATAAGTACCGTGACATGGTTGGGTTAGAGCACTGGTACTCTTTTTCGACCTGATTCGTGAGTAGTTGAGAGTATCCTCTCACGAGTAGTCGTCGAATCGCGAGCGCTTTCGTAGCTCATATGCCAGCTAGTAAACCTTCGTATTCTGCCACGTTGTTAGTGGCCTAAAAGTTTAATTGAATGGCATACTTTATGGT
Source organism: Phyllostachys edulis (assembly GCA_036346405.1). Lineage (NCBI taxonomy): Eukaryota > Viridiplantae > Streptophyta > Magnoliopsida > Poales > Poaceae > Phyllostachys > Phyllostachys edulis. The sequence goes on along the minus strand of CM070554.1, from coordinate 16,847,084 downwards.
CTCTCCGGTAGGAGATTCCAGGACCACCCTAGCCCCCGAGCCACTTAAAGTAAATGACTCGTTATAGTACATCATCCACTGGTCGTGGGTATCGTACTGGGGATCTTGAATAGGTTCAGGATTTGTCCATTCGGCGACAAAGTATGCCAAGATCTGGAATTTGATGGCCGTTCGGGACATGAAATGGAGGTCGAACTCCCCAAGTTCTACTGACCATTTTGCCATGTGTCCCGCTCTTTCCCTATTCTGGAGGATCACTTCTAAAGGAAACTCAGACGGCACAATTATATTGTGCACCTAAAAATAATGCCATAGTTTTCTCGAAGACATGATAGGGCATATAGAAGTTTTTGGACCTGAGGATAACGCTCCTTAAGCCCGTGCAAAACTTCGTTTACGTAGTAAACTAGACGTTTTCCCGTTCTACAACCAGTACTGCGCTCACTGCCTATGGCGTGGTAGCTAGATAAATTAAGAGCGTCTCTTCTGGTTTCAGAGAAACCAAAACAGGAGCACTCGTAAAATACCTCTTGATATCCTCAAAGGCAACATTTGACTTTCTGACCACTCGAAACCCTTGTACTTTTTTAGAAGTTTGAAGAGAGGTAGTCCTTTTTCTCCCAGTTGTGCGATGAAATGACTTAAAACCGCCATGCACCCTGTGAGTTTCTAGACATCTTTCTTCGTGGTCGGAGGGCGCATTTGCATGACGGCCTTTGCCTTTTCGGGATTTGCTTCTATTCCTCGTGCAGAGACAAGGAATCCAAGCAATTTTCCTGAAGAGACTCCAAACACACACTTATCAGGATTGAGTTTTAGGCGGTGTTTTCTAAGGTTGTCGAATGTTTCTTGCAAGTCGGAAACATGATAAAGTCGTTTGATACTTTTTACGACTAGATCGTCAACACAGGCCTCCAAATTTTGGCCTAGTTGAGGTGAAAAAGTCGATTGCATCAAGCGTTGAAAAGAAGCGCCAATATTTTTTAGTCCAAATGGCATTTTAACATAACAAAATGTTCCAAATGGAGTAATGAATGTAGTCTTTTTCTTCATCTTCTAGACACATATTAATCTGATGGTAGCCAGAATATGCATCTAGAAAACTTAATATTTCATAATCGGCAGTAGAATCAACCAACTGATCGATACGAGGTAAAGAGAAATCATATTTTGGACAAGCTTTATGGAGATCAGTGAAGTCTACACACATACGCCACTTCCATTAGACTTGCTAACCACTACAGGGTTGGCCAACCACTCTGGGTGGTCGACTTCCCTTATAAAATTTGCTTTAAGTAGCTTGTCCAATTCTGATCTTATAGCATCTCGTCAATCAAGTGCAAATCTCCGGAATTTTTATTTTACAGGTACTTTGTCAAGCCGTAAAGTTAGCATGTGCTCGATCACCTCCCTGGGGACTCCGGGCATGTCAGATGCTTGCCACACGAATACATCTGCCTTTGCCCGGAGGAAAGTATCCCCAATGCGAACAGTCTTTGAGAGATCCTCTGGATCCAGAGGAACCTCCTTGACCTGGTCGTTTGCTTTGGTGCAGCTTTAGGCTTCGACTGCTTGGTTGAAGGCTGTCTCTTGTTTTCTTCTCGAGTTGGTATCTGGCCAACCATCTCGAGGGATCGATGGTCACACGTATACGCCATCTTTTTATCATAGTAAATTGTGATTACTCCTTTGGGACCTAGCATCTTAAGACATTGATATCCATAATGAGTATCTATTTAGAATTTTGCCAAAGTTGGTCATCTGATTATGGCGTTATATGCCATATCGAAATCGGCCACATCAAAGGAGATCTTCTCTCTCCTAAAATTACTTGGAGAACCAAATGTTAAAGGAAGAAAAACTTAGCCAATAGGTTTGGCCGAAGACCCCAGTACAATACCATGAAAAGAGTATCATACCGGTCTCGATCAATAGTATTGTTCCATTCGACTACTTCAGCAGCAGTCGCATATCGATCGGCCATCTCAAAGAGCTCGGCGACAGTAGCAGGAGGATTTATAGCGATATTCTCTGTGATCCTTCTACTACGGACTCCCTGCTTAAAAGCTCTTATGACAGAAGAATCAGAAACTTCAGGTATATAATTTTGAACCTGACTAAAACGTCGAATGAATTGGCGTAGAGTCTCGTGGTCGCTTTGTCTCATCCTCGCGAAGTCGTCCTCCTTCCTGTATGCGGCGGAGGTGCCCCGAAATTGGCCAGTAGGAGGTCGCAGAGGTGCTGCCATGAATAGATTGACTCGAGTGGCTGATTTAACAACCACGATCGAGCAGATCCCTCGTGCACAGTAGGAAGATAATTCGTGTGGATATCATGGGGATATGCCCATGATCTTAGGATGATGAAACAATTGGCAATGTGGCTTTTGGTTTGAAGTTTCATGTGTTTTCGACAAAGTTTCAGATCTGTCAGGTCAGCGGAGGTCTGACCGGCTTTTGTGCTGAATGTCGATATTAGTGGTGAATTGATTTTGGGATAGGTCATATCCTTGTTGATAATGCATATGTGTTGCATATTGCATGTTTTGGCTAACGTGGGTCAAGTTGTGAAGAACTTGCTCCCGGATTCGTGTTTGCTTGTCTATTGCTGTGCAGGTGGCTTGCAGGTCAATGACGGTCAACGGCGAGGAGGATCGGGACTAAGCTTGGAGAGCTGAGGTCCAGAACGATCAGGGATGCCGGGTGAGGTCAAGTGACTCAAGCGTGGCGTAGAATGGACAAGGATGACCGAACGGACGGTTCGGTGCGACTGGTTGGATCAAGCGGCGCAGGAGTCGTTGCAAGTGCTCAGTGGTGCCGGTGGGATCCGGACGGGAGAGACTTGACGACATGGAGGCGAGTGCTTCACACAGATGGACTCGGTCTTTTGGAAATGGATCAAGAAGGGGTATTTTGGTAATTTTACCAAATACCATCTTGGTGACCTTTTGACTAAGCCGCGGCGCGGGTCGGCGCATGGTGAAGCGGTTTAGATCATTCGACGATGAAGACGGCGCTTTGAGATGTGTGCGTGTGTGTTCCGTTGATGTTGGGCCCTAACGGAAGCCCATTTGGTTATTAGGGTTAGAGGCTGCCCTATATAAGGATTGAGATGAGACATTAGGGTTTTTGGGGCTGTTAAGAAAAAAGTGGGGGCGTTTTTTAGGTCAAGGATGGCGGCGCCCCTCCAGAAAAACAGTGAGTGCCCCTGTATCGGCCGAGTGTGGCGGCGCCTGTGTTGAGCGTCCGCAAAAATAGGAGTTGGCCGGCCTTCCTTGCGTGCGTGAGAAAACAGAGATTGGCGGCGGCCGCTCCCCTAAGAAATATCTGCATCGGTTTGCTTTGTTTTCTATCTTGGTTCGATGCTAGTGCGTGCCATCATTGATGTGACTGGTGGATCGTTTGCTTTGTGATCTTTTTGTTTATTTCAATGATGTGCATTTTCGCCTTGTTTTGCCGCTGACAAAAAAGGGACAGCCGGCGGCGGTGCCCTGTTGTGTGCCCAAAAACCGGATCTGGGCATTCAAGAGAAAATTGCAGAGCCTGTTGCGGCTGTGTTGAGGCTGCTCTCTACTGAAAATATGAGTCCTTGGCTTACTGGTTCTTTGGCGGCGGCAGCACTAATCTTTTACTTTTGCTGTTTTCAATATTGTTCGATTGGCATATTGTAGCTTCGATTTGTCCCATCGCCAAGCTTTGTCGCGTGTGCGTCTTTGTTTGATTGCGATTTTTCTCTTGCTTGGCCGAAAAGTTGAATGGGTGGCGGCGCCTGTTTTGAGCCCCGCAAAAATCTTGCGTCCATAGAAACTGGATCACCAGTGTTTTGCCTCTAGCTTTGGGAGCTGTTGCTTTTGCTTGTCCACTAGTTTGTGAAACTCAATTCCTTTGTTGTGGTTTAGTTGATCGGCTTGTAGTCTATTAAAAAAAACCGAAAGTTCAAGTCGGCAGCAGATTATTTGGTTCCTTTGGGTCTTGCATGTGAGAGATCTTTTGCTTTAGTCTTTCCTTTGTGCGGTTGAGCGCCTGCTCGCTTTCGGTGTCACAGAGTCCTTGGCGGCGCCACACTGTTGAGCCGCCAGAGAAGCCGAGAAAACGGAGCCTCGGTGGCTTTTAGCCTTGGTGAAAAATCTTGTTCTTTGTTGAAGTTTATTTCTTGGCTGTTTGTTGATCAGCAGTCACAAAAAGAAATACCTTGGCTGGTCTTCATTGTTTCAACTCACCGTGCGCATCCCACAGAAGAGCAGAGCTTGCGGTGGTTGTTGATGTCTAGTTGGTAGACTCAAAAATCTAAGTAAGGAGTCGGTTCTATTTGCCTTGAGTTCAGATTTTTTTTATTCACTTGGAGATGTTCCCTACCAAGTATTGTATGAAATGACTTGATGTTGCTTTGACCATTTTGATTGGTTGTCGGCTCTGCACTTGTGGTCGACCTGTGACGGCTGCTGCTCATATTATGTTCTGTAGTCAAAAGAAAAAGAATAGGGCCGAAGTCTTTCTTCATTTCCTGTCTCTGCTTGTGAGTGGTTTATTGCTGTGCATGTCCCTGGCAGCAGCTGTAGGCTCGATTTGTGGATACACCAAGTTTTATAATTGTTTATTACTTAAGGTTGCAGCTTTGAGTTGATTAGGCTTTTGCTTCGGGGTTTGATCGAATTCAACATAGGATCCGCTGTGCCTGTATACAGATCTTCATAGCTTTTATAGCTATTGAAGTGAAAGTAGTGTTGAGTTCGATCAAGGTGAAAATTAGAGAAAGCGTCTATTCACCCCCCCTCTAGTCGCCTTTCCGGTCCTACAATTCGCCATTACATGCTCTCCTCCTCCTGCTGCTCAGACAACGGTTGTGTAGATTTGGAGGAATTTAATGGGGTTTTGAGATCCATCAAACTTCTCCATGTTCACTTGTCGAAATCGAGGCGGCCAGCGAACTGCTCGGAGGTTTGGCGAGAAAGCCCGATATCCGGTAATGACTTCTTAATGCCTTCTTTACAAAAAAGAAGGGTTGACGTCAATAGGTGATCGTACATGACGATACCTGGTCGTAGGTGGACCCGACCTGTGGTAGGTCTCAACCTTACGAGGGAAATACTCCTCGTATTCTATTTGCTGTTGCAGATTTTTGGGTTGGAGTGGTGAACGATCACCTCTCCTAAGAGCTTGTTGATCATCAGGCATTCGAGGAACTCTCCTTCGACTGGAGTGAAGATCAGGAGAGCAACGTGACCTGTTGTTATGCCGATCTCCATGTGGTGAGTTATTCGAGCGACTGGTAGCTGATGGAGTCATACCGCTACGACTTCTGGGTCGATGCCGGCGAGGGCGCTCGAGTCTGGCCATCGTGCTTCTAAGCCTTTGTGCGATCACTTTAGCGAAGAGGTCGTAGCCGAGCGTTCGAGCAAGTTCTCGAGTTGGGTTCTCCAGAAGATCATTGATGCGCTGGAGTTCTTAAGCTTCCTCTGACTGATACTGAATGCCCCCAAGCAGATTTCTCTGAGCCACAATTCTTCTCTGTCGGGTTTTCTCAGGAACGTCCATATCTGGTCCTCGAGTTTGCCTCAATGGAGTGCGAGGATTTCGAGAATCTCCTTCACGCTCATCAGAGTGTTGACCCTGTTCATCACCGAAGGTGTCCTCGTCTTCACCACGAGGGGTCGCAGTGTGTGATCGTCGGTGAGCATCCTCAGTCTTATCTCTAGGAGAGTGATTATTATCTGAGGGAAGGACGAAGACCTCCTGTTGATGATCTCCACTTGCGCTTGAGGTCTCCTTGCTTGAGGAGTAGTCAAAAGACACCGTTTGGCGACTTGGAGCAAACCCCTCCAGGAAGGGGAATTCTGGGTTATAACCGTCTTTGTCCGTAGGTGAGCCCTGCGATGGGATGGTCAAATTCGCATGAAAAGCATGGTCGAATTCGCATGAAAAGCTTGCTCGACCCCATCCTCTATGAGGCTAACCGGAGAGAGATGACCACCAGATGCTGATGAAGTTCTGTGATTTTGGCTTCCAGAACTTGCCATGACAGGTCGAACTGTCTTAAATGGACTTGAACATTTGGAGGGGGAACTCTCGTCATGTTGTGAGTCTGTCTTGGTACAGTCCTGATTGTGGACGGATTGACCCTTGCCCTTTGAGGAAACTGGTCCCTCGGTTGGACGTAATGTTGTGGGGGATAAGGATCCCTCCTCAACTCCATCAGTGCTACGGCTTCCTGGAGAATGATCTCTGGAGGCGACATTACCATCGGATTATACAATACTCGGCTCGTAGTCGAAATTGGCATCCATGTCGATATCTGCATAATCGGCCAAGTCAAACCAGTTCTCCTCGTACCACTCTCCTGCCATGGAAGCATTAGAGTTGGGAAAAATGAAGGAAAACCTATTGACCAGAAGATCCCCATGGTTGGCGCCAATTGTCGGTGTTTTAGAACCGATTTTACGTAATGAGGGGGGGTCTCCAAGACTCAAATCACGTAGAGAGAATAGCACAATGATTTTTTATACAGGTTCAGGCCTTCTCCGGAGAGAATAACAACCCTACTCCTGTGTGGATATATTGAGTATGCTGGTTACAGATCAAGAGTCAAGTCTAAAGTCTTGCGCTCTTGATTGCCCTCCCTTCTGCCGTTTGATGATTCCACCCTTTATATAGCGCTTGAAGTAGGTGGCGGTTTCTCTAGTTCAAAGGGCGCCTCAACGCTTCAGATGATGGAGTAGTTAGTAGAGATTATTGCCGGAGTGGTAACGTTCTCACGTCACCATACGGTTATCATCAGGATAGAGAGATTAATCATGCAGTTATTTCAGGAATAACAGCGTAGTTAACCACCCCATATCATTAAATATGGTGTAGATGACTCCCTAGTCAATTAGGCCTACATATCCGTAGGCTCTATCGACTAGAGACTGGTCGTAGAGGAACTTACGACCAGGTGGTGGTCGCAGTAAAGCTTACGACCACAAACTGATCGTAGGAGGACTTACGATTAAGGGATAGTCGTAGAAAGCTTATGACTAGGAACTGGTCGTAGAAGAACTTATGACCACATGGTGGTTGTAGAAGAGCTTACGACCATGAGGTATTCATAGAAGGACTTACGATTATGGGGATAGTCGTAGAAGAACTTATGACCATGAGGTAATCGTAGTAGGACTTACGGTTCCAGCTTCTCCCTTATGAACATTAAGGGGTATACTCAAGAACTATATGATGGTATTATTATCCATAATAAGAACTACAGTTAAATAATTAAATGAGGATTATTAGATCCTCGTCACCTAGATTGATCCAAATGACACAAGAACATGCTATCAAGCTACTAGTTATGATCCCTCTTAATAGACCGGTAAATATAAAAAGGATCCTAGACTACTTGTACCTTGTCTTTGAACCATATTGATCTTCATGTTCACCTTTAGCATGCACTTCCAGGTTGTTATATTCGTCATCGAGACTAAACCTTTGAAACAATCAATAAACATGTTAGTCTCATATTCACAACCATTAGTTGCACTCTTAGATGTGGACAACCCAATAGCAACCCCTAGCACCCCTCCTTTGGACATCACAGCAGTCGCAGCCGTAGTTACCTAAGAGGAGAAGATCGCCATGGAGCAGATTGAAGCAGAACATTGAATTAGTTTATTCTTTGAATAATGGTTGTAAGCTCTAGGAGAGCAAAGCATTAAATTCTTGTGACAAGTCCTGCAAGGCTTATATTCCCGTATTTATAATAGCAAGTTATGTTCTAATATTTGAAGTATTAGAACGCGTGTGGCACCCTACGGAGGAAGTGTGCTTAGCGGATAATAGCACAATGAATACTATCTTGAGAGAGACGAAATTATTTCAGTCGATCAGCAAGAATGCTGGTAGTCTTATGACAATCGTGGACAATGATACTTGTATAATAGGCTCAGGAAGGGCCACAATTATACTCCTGATGGGCGCAACTTTGATCGTTAAAGAAGCATTGTTGTACCCAGAATCGACTAGAACTCTCAAGGATATTTGCGCTAACGGTTTCCACGTAGAGACTGAAGAGGAGTATGATAAGGAATACCTGCTCATTACAAAGCATGAAGAAAGTGAAAAATGATATTAGAACAACTTCCTTCATATGAAACTGAGCTATACTACACTAATATTAAGGCACCCGCAGCCTACACTACCTTAAAAACCGTATTTAGAAGCTCTAAACTTTTCTGTCTCTAGCATGATAGATTAGGCCACCTAGGATGATGAGAAATATAATTAAAAATTCACATGGACATAATATCGATGTAAAGAATTTTCTGAATCAGGAAGATTTTCTGTGGCCCGTATGTGCCATCGGGAAATTAATTACTAAACTTCTGCTCTGAAAACGAATGATAAAGTCCCTGCATTCCTGGACCATATCTAGAGAGACATTTGCGGTCCTATATAGGTCCTGCCAGAGCTATTTAGGTATTTTATGGTGCTTATCGATGCTTCCTCGAAATGGTCGCACGTATATTTATTGTCCACAAGAAACCACACTTTTGCAAAGCTAATCTCGCGGATAATTAAAATTAAGAATAATTTCTCTGATCATTATGTGAAGTCCATCAGAATGGACAACATTGGAGAATTTATTTCGAAAGCATTTATGATTATTGCATGGTAATGGGAATTAATGTTGAGTATTTCGTACCGCGTGTCCACACCCACTTTGCAGAATTGTAATTTACCAATTACATGTTGGGGACACGCAGTGCTGCACGTAGCAACTCTCATCATTTTTAGACCACTGGCATATAATATCTATTCACCTATGCAACTTGCGCAAGGGTCAGCACCGAAAATTTATCATCTTTGCAGATTTGGTTGCAAGGTTTATGTACCTATACCCCCACCGCAGCGAACTGCAATGGGCCCTCTCCGAAAGTCTAGGATATATGTTGATTATGAGACAACATCCATAATTAGGTATTTGGATCCCTATGACTGGAGATTTTCATACCGCTCGCTTCGCTGATATCATATTTGATGAGGATAGTTTCTCGTCATTAGGGGGAGAAAATCAACCCTTTGATGAAAAATATCGGGAAATAATGTGGCAAGCCATGGGAATCTATGCACATGACCTGCGCACTAGTGAAGCAAATATTGAAGTCCAGAAGATAATTGAAGTCCAAAAGATAATTGATTTGCAAGTATTAGTGAATCAACTACCTGACCACTTTAGTGATTTAAAGAGCGTGACCAAGTCGCATGTGCCTGCATGCAATGCACCAGAGAGGGTTGAAATACCAAGAAAGAAAAAGGTATCCATAATCCCGTCCGAAGGCCTCAGAAAAGGATGAGAACTCTGGCCTCTTGAATCCGAAGTAACTGGGGACGCCTGGTGAAAAAGGATAACAAGGACTTGACACAGCCGATCACTGAAGTTCTCAAACAGAAGGGGAGCCAGTTGAGACCTAGCACCAGTATAGAACCTTCAGAAAAGACATACTGGATTCGAACATTCCCACGGAGGGAGATACCAGCATGGATGTATGTGCACACATCGGAGCGAGAAAACTAAAGGGACTTGCCCCGTAATTGGAGGCAGCGGTGAGCAAGTAGAAGCATTAGAAGAATCGCCCCATGAAAAAATAGCTATAAACTATGTGACCATTGGAGAATCTTTGAATAAGACAACAGCCAATGTTGACATTTACTTTGCAAAGAAAATTGGCACAATCATCGATCTTGATCCAGTGTCTGCATCGCTCGCTGAATTTAAGAAAAGATCAGATTAAGAAGATTGGAAGAAGGCAATAGAAACTGAATTATTATATCTGAATAAAAGAAAGGTGTTTGGACCTGTAAGTCGCATGTCTCCCCATATGCACCCCGTAGGGCGTAAGTGGGTATTTGTTCGAAAAAGAAATGAAAATAATGAAGTTGTAAGAAAGCAAGGCTCGTTGCACAAAGTTTCACTCAATGTCTAGGAGTTGATTATAAAGAAACCTATTCCCCGGTCATGTGCGAAACTACTTTTAGATAATTAATCTCAATGGCAGTAAACTTGAATTTAGAAATGAATTTGATGAATGTGGTAACTGCATACCTTTATGGAAATTTGGATTCGGACATTTATACGAAGGTACTGAATGTATCCCTGTCCCGAACCAAGACAGAACAAATAGAAATCTGTACAGTGTGAAACTCAAAAAGTCATTGTACAGACTTAAGCAATCAGGCAGGATGTGGTATAATTGCTTGAAGCGACTTTCTATGCAATAAAGGCTACACGAACAATGAGAATAATCCCTGTGTCTTTATACGATGATCCCAGAATGGATTTTGTATAATCTCAGTGTATGAAGATGATCTGAATATCATCGAAACTTTGGAAGAAATTAAGGAAGCAAGCTCTTACGTGGAGTCGAAGTTCGAAATGAAAAATTTGGGTAAAACCAAATATTTCCTAGGCTTGCAGCTTGAGCATGCCCCTGAAGGGATATTAGTGTACTAGTCAGCCTACACTCAAAAGGTGTTAGAAAGGTTCGGCTTTGAAAAGACATACCCTTCGAAAGTGCTAATGGTCGGGAGATCCTTACAGCAAGACAAGGACCCGTACAGACCTAGAGAAGAAGGGGAGAAAGTCTTGGGACCGGAATTCCCATACTTAAGTGCAATAGGAGCACTCATATATTTAGCAAATTGTACTAGACCGGACATTATATTTGCCATTAACCTACTAGCAAGGTATTGTGTAGAACCTACCAAAAGACATTGACAGGGAATAAAGGACATCTTCCGATACCTCCAAGGAAGGAAAGACATTGGTCTGTTCTACAGAAAGAATCAAGACCTGTCTATGAATGGCTATGCAGATGCCGGGTGCCTGTCAGACCCGCATACAGCCAAGTCGCAAACAAACTATGTATTCCTATGTGGTGGAACTGCAATTTCATAAAAATCGTCTAAGCAAAGTCTTGTATCAACTTCGATGAACTACTCAAAAATCATAGCACTGTACGAGGCCTCACGAGAATGTGCTTGGCATCGACGGATGATTCACCACATACAGCAGTCGTGTAGATTGAGTACCGTACAAACCCCTACTATTATCTATGGATATAATGCAGCTTGTGTTGCATAAGTGCAGATGGGTTATTTGAAGAGTCATCTCATAAAGCATATCAACCCCAAGTTCTTCTATGCTCATGAATTTAAAAAGATGGACAAAATTAAAGTACTGCATACTAAGGGCCTGTTTGGTACAGCTCCAACTCCTAGCTTCGTAGTTGGAGTTTGTGGAGCTGTGCCAAACGGGGTTGCTCCATAATTTTTTTGAAGTTGGAGTAACCAGGAGCAGAGCAGCCTGTAGTGCAAATTTTGGGAGCGGGTAGAACCTTACTCCAATTGAGAAGCTGTAGACTAACAAAACAAAATACCCTTAGAAGTTTAAGGTAATTACCCGCAATTTGCCACTGATATACCCCACCCATTCCATGCCCTGCTCAGATTCTCATGCGGCCTGAGCCCCCTCCTCCCCGAGCCCCTAAGGCCCCTCCTCCCCGCCGACGTCGCCCCTCCCCTTCTCCTCCCCACGCCGAGCCTCCTCCTCCTCCTCCCCCGCCGCCCTTCCTCTTTCTCGGTAGCCGCCCACCTCCTCTGTGCCCCCCACCTCCTCCCGTCTTGGCGTCGCCGCCTCCTCCTCCCTACTCGCCACCACCCCTTCTCCTCCCCACACGGGCGCACGTGGTCGTCCCGAGCCCCACAACCCGTCGTAGAGAAACCCTAGAGAGGAGAGAAGAGGCGGCGGCGACCAGGGCGACGCCCCCTCCCCCGGTGAAGACCACCTCCCCAGCGGCGACACCCTCGTCCCTAATCCCCTCGTTGCCGGATCCCTCACCCCCAGATCCTCTCGCTGCCAGAACCCCTCACCGCCCCCAGATCCCCTCGTTGCCAACCTTCCTTGCACCTAGATCCCCTCATCGCCTCCCCCGCTGGCCGAGCTCCCTCCTTGCTTGCTCTCCTTCATCCCGACGCCGACCAACCGACTCAAGGCTCTGCCGTCCAAGCACCTGCTGGCCGAAGGTAAACTGCATCCTCCTGTTCCATGCTCTGATCTGATTTTTTAGCCCCCTAATTTCAATTGTGAAAATTTCATTAGCATGAGTACTCTTGTTCTGCATGGGATCCGGATCCTTCTATCCTAGTTATTGTTGTTTTTCTGGACTTGATGCAATTATTCAAGATGGAACTGGACTTCACCTTGAATAATTGCATCAATTTTGTTGATTAGATGTATATGCATCAAATGTGTTAGTAGAGAAACTGGACTTCTATCCTTGCTGTCCAAATCCTAAATGAACACATTGAAATTATCTTTCATTTTGATCAGTCTACACAGACACGGTGACCACCAATTTTGATTCAATTGTGCAATCTAGTCATCTATGATCTATCATCTATCTTTGAGGTTCAAGTGTCATGGCTTGCAAGCATCAGTGTTCATTCTGCACAATTGGCCTATTGTGGATTGGATGTGATTGAATTAATTAAAAACTGGCCTGTATAATTGAGCTTGTTGTAAGAGTTGTTAGGTATCTGTGTAACTCTTTGTATAATTATCAGATTTTTCAGCCTTGCAAGTGGCATTACATGATTCATGGAGTTTAATATCTTAGTTTTATACCTGTTAGGGTAGAATAATTCAGAGAGATAGAGTTGATTCTTTAGCTGCATGTTGGTTTGGAGCAATCCCATGCCATGAAATATACGCATATGTATCGAATCAGCTTTGTAGGTTAACCAGGTCCCAGGATGACCATTTCAAGGCCTTTTTGCTGTTGCTTGGAAACAATATTTGCATAGTTTTCTGTAGGTTGTGGCAGTTGTGTTATTCTGATCCATGGCTCAAATGTATACCCAGTCATATATGTTGTAGTTTAGAACATTTTATGTAATTGTGGCAACTTGTTGATGTTGCTACAGACATTGAACACTGAGAGTGTATTATTGTCATTATACAAATGTAATGTTTGGATTGGACATAATTTGCCATCAACAATCCACCCTTGTGTTGATGTGCAGAGCCTAACGATTAAAGTGTTGTGCTAAATTACAACTTTACAATTTCATGTTAATGGAAGCTTTAAGTTCCTTCAATGTGGTTGATCTCTTAAACGTTCCTTTTCTGTTCAGACTACATGTTAGCCAACAAGTTTCTGCATATACAGTAATATTGTTTGCAAATTGTGTTCAACCATGATACTACCTGCTAAATATTTCTCGTGGCATCTCATTTCTCACTTAATCCCACTGCATGTTCTTGTGCCAGTTTCTCGTGGTACGTCTCCTCAAGGGTTAATGCACCTGGTGTGCCAGTTTCGTTGCTCTATTCCTTTGCTGGGGCACCAATGTATCGATGATTAGTGCTCTGCATTTACCATGATGTGCCCTGAGCCGGTTATTCTGCTAGATGCAAGGGATGGCACATGGTGAAACTTGTATCTAAACTGTAATAAGTTAGGATGTTTGTCGCCATTCCGCCGCTGGGGTTTACATTAAGAAATATTTTGTGTCCCCATTAACCTGCTCACTGGACGAATGGCATTAGGTTCAAACCTTGTTCATCGAAGCTGTTGAATTGTGGTGCAGGTTATATCCATGAATGATGAATCTTATGTTCGTATTTTTCTTGTGTTGATGGCTTGATGACCTACATGTGTTATGGGCCTCATGGCCTTGTAGAAGGGCTACCAAGCTCAAGTAGGGAGAACCCTTTATCTGTCAGGTTTTTGCAGGGTTTCTGTCAAAACATGGTCTCCTGTTTTGGATTTGAAAATGTGAGAATTCCTCTTGATACTTGGATGATTATGTGGATGCAAATGATGAATTTATTTTGTGGTACCAGCCAGGCGTTTTGCCTTCTCACGCCATCTTGTATTCTGATGAGCATTGTCTGCGTGTCCTTGTGTGACGACGGTGAGTGCGCCTTGTTCATCAAAAGCTAAACCCGTTCATTTCAGTTTTCGTGCGATGGTAAGCGGTAACCATCTGTTCCACTACCTCCGTGTTAGGATCAAGGATCCAATGACTTTCTGAAACTCTCTTATGACGTCTGAGAACTTCCAAGCGCTGCTCTTTTGCGGAAGCTGCTTACATACGGGCTCATTAGGAATAGTCTGCTATTGTTTGCTAGTCGTTGCAATTGATACAAGTTACAGTGCAAAACAAAAGAAAAAACTGATTGAAGTTGTATGAATTGATTGGGACCAATGCTTCTCTCTCACAGCATACAGAAGTGCTGTTGGTCCGATATGTCATGGGCGCATAGGCCCAGTGACACGATGCTTTCCCGCGGATACTGTCTGGATGCGCAAGTACGGAGGCTACAGTAAAAAAACCCAATCAATCTTTAAAAAATACAAGTCACAAATCAAAGGATACTCTTGTCTTTTTACATAGATCATTCTCATTTATGGAGTGAGAGTTGCCTTTCTAACCAAACACCCCCTCAGACTACTCCAACTTCTCAGGGGAGTAAATCCAAGAGTGAAACTGGAGCTGGAGTTGCAAAAACTTGGAGCGGAGTCATACCAAACAGGGCCTAAGTCATGTGAAAATCTTGTAGATTTATTCACTAAGTCACTTCCAGCGTCTAGCTTTGAAAGATGTGTACATGGAATTAGAATGATGAGACTTAGAGAAGTGCAGAATTCAGGGGGGGAATCTTCACGAATTTATTATTGAAACTTGATCACGAAGATCAAGTATCCAAAGAGTAAATCATAGAGATTAAATGAAATTGGGTGGATTGTACTCTTTTTCCTTTGACAAGTTTTTCTGAAGCTTCTCGGCTAAGATTTTTAACGAGGCAATTCGTGTAACACAGCAGAACATATATCATGTACTTTTTCTCCAAATTTTTTTCATTGGATTTTTTATGGAGTTTTGACGAGGCATGAACATGTGAGGATAAGTGTCTAAGGGGAGTGTTGGGAAACTATAGGCTTAGTCTAGCAGTTGGCCCATGAGTGAGCGCCTCATCTAAACCCTAGCATGGTCTCTAAACTATAAATAGTGAATGCTAGTCATTGTAAAAGAATGATCATGAGAAAAGAAATAAAGAGAAGCAAGAAGTCCTCCTGTATGTCTGTGTTCAATCTACTATTTATTTTTGTATTGTTCTATACGATTCTATATTTGTCTACTTGTGATCGTTTAGATGAAACTCGTAGCAACGGTTCCTCAACAGTCCCAACTAGCGAAAGCGCAACTGGTACTTCCTTTTCGAAAGTTTGGTCAGCTGTGGTGGAATTTGAACTGAAACTCTGCTAAATCGCCGAGTTGACGTGCATGTGTCCGTCGTCTGGCTACACGTCGGAACTAGGGTCTACTCTAGGAGAAACCATGTATATTTCAGGGGGTCGACATTCTACCAACGTGACAACGTAGAGTTGTTATACTCAGCGACGATCTTACAAGAAAAACAAAATCTCTCTATATATATGAAAATGGTTTTTTCTCTCTCTATATATGAAAATGTATATATATACAGACACACACCACGACCCCAAGACTTCATCGTAGAGTTGTTGGCTGCATATCAGGTGCACAAAGTCCATTTAGTATATATATGGAAAAATTTTTTGTTTGGGTATCAAATTAGCATAAAAAATTCTGAAAAAAATTCTAGATGTAATTTATGGTGTTTTGTTCCACCCTTTAAAATTTAAAGTTCAAACTCAAAGTATGTTAGAAGATACAAAAAAGAGAAATTTCTGACATATGATAGATCAAATGGTGCTGAAAAAAAACAGGCAAATGTTACTATTTACAGTAAACTTCTCTTTTTTGTATCTTCTAACATACTTTGAGTTTGAACTTCAAATTTTAAATGGTAGAACAAAACACCATAAATTACATCTAGAATTTTTTTCAAAATTTTTTATGCTAATTTGGTACCCAAACAAAAAGTTTTTCCATATGTGCACCAAATGGTGCTTGTGCATCTGATATGCTGCCAGAGTTGTTATACTCAGCGACGGATCTTACAAGAAAAACAATCTCTCTCTATATGTATATATAATTATATAATTATAATAATGTGTGTATAGCGGTTTCGTCCCGTCTGTTTCCATCGCGAAATGTATGGTCACAGAATAGACTCAGGTTTACTAAGCTTATGTTACGGGATGTATATCTATATATACATAGACTTTGATAAAGTAAAATAAAATCAAAACTAGTGTCATGTGCACCTCTAAACCTCACTTGGATATGTCCATGGCTATACTAGTCTGATTTGTTGTACTTTTGCATCTACATGTGAAAATGGTATTATTAGATTAATAAAAAAAATCATAATATAATAATTTTATAAATATATTTATAAAAAAAATAATAATCAAAGTTTTATTTTAGAGACTCTGCGATATCCAAAAACATGGTATATTCTCGAATAACAAAGGGAGTACACACTAATTAATCATCCTTATAGTTCGCATACAGTAGCAGCCGCTGCATGTGGACCCGACCGCTCTGGTAGCATTTCAGGGTCCCACGTGCAGCGACACAAGTCACAGATTAGCCCGTACGCATAGCAACCGGGCGTTGGCCCAGGTGAGACATGGATCGTACTACTAATTTTAGTACTGGTAGCAAACCGAAATGTTCTTACATATCCGTCCATGGCTATACAGTTATGGTTGAAACGCTCTTAGTAAAACTATATTCATTTAGGGGGTGTTTGGAGAACTTTTTTTATTAAATAATCTTTTTTTAACTTTTATTTTAAAGTTAACCTCCGGCGCACTTTATTTTTAAAAATAACCCCTTTGGTCACGCCACTACCCATAGCGTGACCAAACAACACTATCACGCTAATGCAAACTCTTGTCACGCCATAGAACAAGTCTGCAAAAAAACCTCTTTGGTCACGCCACCACCCATGGCGTGACCAAACAACACTGTCACGCCACCACCCATGGCGTGACAAAGTCTGCCGAAGCAGTGGCGTGGCGTGTGTTGTTTGGTCACGCCATGGTGGTGGCATGACCAAAAGGGTTATTTTAAAAATAAAGTCGTCGGAGGTTAACTTTAAAATAAAAGTTAAAAAAAGATTATTTAATAAAAAAAATTCGTGTTTGGACGAGGTTTTTTTTTTGGGGGATTTGAACTAAATCCTGAGAACTCTCTATATATAAAAACAACCCCTCGGGGTTAGGTGAAGGAGAGCGAGAGTAAGAAGGGGATGAAGTGGAGAGGGCGAGGGGGGCAAGGAGGCGGCGTCGAAAGATGGGAGAGGGCGATCGGGAGGAGCGGCGGCCGCAGCGGCCACCTTGAGTACGAGCGGTGACGGCGCCTAGGTGAAGGAGAGCGAGAGGTCGAAGGGGAACAACAAGCGTCAGGCCTAAGATGGCGGCTCATCGATGGCTCCACGAAGGCTCACCATAGTTCCGCAGCGACCACTGTTGCAGAAGAAGAGACAGGGCAAGCAAAGAGGGCAGTCATAGAAACCACGTTGGAGTAGGAGGAGCGGGGAAAAAGAAGACAAAGAGCGAGCACGAACCAGCCGACCAGAGCGCGCGAACGAAGAAGGGCGATACAACTGAGGAGGATGGACCAGACCGCTACCACGTCGGTGCGGCGCACCCGAGGAGGATGACGCGCCGACGCAGTCGGGGAGGATGGGGCGCTGACACAGTCGGGGAGGAGGGGCCGGGATACGGCGGACTTGGAGCCGAAGAGAGCTAAGAAGGACAACCCGGCGCGGTGCAGCCATGGAGGACGTTACACCGACGCGCTCAGGGGTTTTGCCCGACCATCTTTGTCCTCCTCGTATGTCGCACCCTCGATTTAGAGCACCGCCACGTCGGTCGGTGCTCCCGGCTCTAAGCGCACCACTCTGCCTCTAGCCATCGCCGTCACGGGAACAACCTTCATCAATAAGATGACCTTCCTTGGTAGAATGTGTTTGACATAATAGGCTCAAGTGAGCGCTCTAACCGTGGTCGTAGAAGGCCTCATTCTCTTGATAATTATGATAAAGGTCATAATGTTCGATCACGATTGGGGCCATAAACAGGGATGCTTTCTCACTCGGGCTAACAGATGTTACTTGGCCTAGAAAATTCAAGCAAGGGCATTTGGAGAGGTTTGATGGGACACAGAATCCCTCAGAGTTTCTCAAGATTTACACTACCACCGTCCATGCTACGGGCGACGATGAAAAGATAATAGCAAATTACTTACCCATTGTATTAAAAGGATCTACTCAGACATGGCTATTTAACCAGCCAGTGAGTTCCCTTTTTAGTTGGGAAAATTTATGCTATGCTATCATAAACAACTTTAAAAGTTATTACAATAAACCCGAAAAAATGATGACTTACATCGTCTTCATCAGACTTCCAGAGAAAATTTTCGTCAGTTCATTAAAAGGTTTGTAGAAGTACGTAATACAATTCCTAATATCATTGACGATTCTGTTATTCGAGCATTTAAACAGACGGTATGATACAAAAGGTTCATAGAAGACCTCAACATTCACCCGCCAAGAACTGTGTCAAAGTTATTTGACATGACTGATCGTTACTCTGATGCTCATGAAGCAGTGGAGTGGAACCGTATGATCGAAAAGGGCCATACACTGCCACAACCAGGTTTGGAAGGTTCTGATAAGAAAGAGTTCAAGAAATTGATCAGATCTGATGACCACAAAAGCAAGGCCAAGAAAAAGAATAAAATAAGGTCTACACCAAGGGAGGTCGCTGCTGTAGAGCAGAGCCTGACCTATAATAAGGGCAAGGGTCCATGGAGGAAGCCGGTTGATCGTCCAATCGACCAGTCTGTACCTAAGGGCTCTAGCTCGACCAATGAGAATAGCTGTTGGTGCCTGCTTCACAACATGTCTGGTCATGATTTGCATAACTTCCGCACCTAGCATAAACGCATGGACAACTTCTACTCGAGTAAAGGACAAATGCCTATAATACCCAAAGTGGTGGTCCTATTAACACCAAAGATGCAGATAGAGATGAACAAATAGCGTATCAAAAGCCCGACAACCACGTCAACATCATCTTCGAAGGATTTGCAGCTTATCCATCAAAAAGGCAGATCAAGTCTACATGGAGGGAGGTCAACAACGTCAACACCCAACTAGGGAAGCTAAGATACCCAAAGTGGTCGGATGTGGTCTTGACCATCAAGAAAAGTGACTGTCCAAAAGGTATGTCTACACCTCGTCAGCTTCCACTGGTCGTTTCTCCTATAATAAATAATTGCAAAGTAGGAAGAGTACTGGTCGACGGGGGTAGCTCTTCGGATTTACTTTTTATAAATGCTTTGGATGAGATACAAATACCTCATTCCAAAATAAAAAAATTTACAAATCATTTCTTTGGGATAGTACCTGGTCCTTCGATAACACCTATTGGACAAATAGCTTTACCAGTAACTTTTGGAGATTCTTGTAATTTTCTAATAGAGTTAATTACGTTCGAAATTGTAGATTCTGGGTCAGCACATAATGTCATTCTAGTTAGACCTTCACTGACTAAGTTTATGGCAGCTACTCATCACGCCTACCAGAGTATCAAAATTCCTGGTCCAAAAGGCGTCATCTCCATGCAAGGTAATCATTCTACTGCACTCAATTGTGATCATAAATCTTTAGAGATTGTTGATCAGTTACCATTAAGAGATCTTAATGATGCAAACAAAAGCTAAGCAAGACTGAAGAACTTACCAAAGCAGAGCGACTGAAGGCAATTCCCCAGCCAAATGAGAAAGTGAAGCAATTCTCACTTACTCCTGACGACCAGTCCAAGACAGTACATATTGGATCATAAAATGAATGAGAAATAGAAACTCGAGCTCATTACCTTCCTCCAGGCAAATGTATATATGTTCGCATGGAAACCCTCCGACATGCCTAGAGTCCCAAGGGAGGTGATTGAGCACAGGCTAGCCATACAACCAGATAAACGACCAGTGAAGCAGAAGCTCTGGTGATTCGCTCCTGATCGGTAAGAAGTTATTCAGCAAGAGTTGGGAAAACTCTTAGTAGTTGGCTTCATTCGAGAAGTCAACCACTCAGATTGGCTCACGAATCCGGCCTTGGTTAAGAAATCAAATGGTAAGTGGTGCATGTGCCTTGACTTTACTAATTTGAATACTCCTTGTCCTAAAGATGATTTTCCTTTACCCCGCATCGACCAACTGGTCGACTCAACTGCGGGATGTGAATTGATAACTTTTCTGGATGCTTACTCAGGCTACCATCAAACAAACATGGTAAGAGAAGACTTCCTTTATCACCCCTTTTGGTATCTACTGCTACATCAAGATGTCATTTGAGCTGAAAAATGTTGAGGTCACGTACCAGTGAGTTATGCAGAAGACATTTGTTGACCAGATAGGGCGTAATCTGGAAGCGTATGTAGACAATCTCGTTGTAAAGAGAACAAAACGCTCTGATCATCTGTCTGATCTGATAGAAATCTTTATCAATTTGAATAATAAAGGAATCAAGTTGAATCCAAAAAAGTGTATTTTTAGTGTTTCTTTTGGCAAATCACTTGGTTTTCTTGTTAATTCTAGAGGTATTTAAGTCAATCCTGCAAAATAATATGTTTCATTGAATCTCTTCGACCACCTTCAACGATGAAGGAGGTTCAAGGTTTAACTAGTCAAATTGTGGCACTTAGTTGCTTTATTTCTCAATCAGATGAATGTGGGTTGCCTTTCTTTAAGGTGATCTGAAAACATGACATATTTTATTAGTCAGATGAGGCAAACAAAGCCTTTGAGGATATTAAGACTTATTTAGTAAGCCCTCCCATATTGGTATCACCCTACCCAGGAGAACCTTTGTTGGTATATTTGGCTACTATACCTAATGTCGTTAGTGTTGTACTAGTCACGGAATGAGATAAGGTCCAACGACTTGTTTACTATGTAAGTGAAGCACTAAACGGACCAAAGGAGCGCTACCCTCAAGTCCAAAAGCTACTTTATGCCCTATTAATGGCTTATTGTAAGCTACGACATTACTTTCAATCGCATAAAATTATAGTGCCATCGTCATTTGCCTTGAGAAGTGGTCTACACAATCAAGAGTCAACTGGTTGCATTGCGAAGTGGGCAATAGAACTTGGATCATTTGATATCCATTTGCCTGAACAATAATGAAGTCTCAGGCTTTCGTAGATTTTATCACTGAATGGACTAATTTTGAACCACATGAACATATTAAGTCTAGCCTAGACGACCACTGGATGTTGTACTTCGATGGTTCTTGAGAGCTCAAAGTATCAGGGGCTGATGTAGTACTGGTCACGCCACAAGGCGACATGTTACAGTGCATAATCCAAATGAAATTCCCTACTACAAATAACATGGTAGAGTACGAAAGTCTTCTAGCCGGGATCCGAACACCAGAATCCCTTGGTGTCCGTCAACTTTTAGCGAAAGGTGATTCACAATTAGTCATGAACCAAGTTAACAAGGAATATCAATGTTCTGATGAAACAATGGCTCACTACCTGGATGCAGTGAGGAAATTGGAAAAATACTTTAGTATTTTCTAAGTCCAATACATCCCGCGAAAAGATAATACTTTAGCGAACCAATTATCAGAATTGGGCTCCTCACGGTCACCTTTACCAACAGGTATTTTCCTTGAATATTTGTCTAAATCCTCTGTAGTCACATCTACAGAAGTACAACTGACAACTTCAGAGGTCGTCATTCTCGAGCATGACGCAAATTGGATTCTACCATTGAAAAATTATCTAGTGCATGGGACAACGCCCAAGGATGCGTGTGAAAAAGGTAGATTAATTCAAAGACAAGATTGTACAAACTAGTCGACAATGACTTATACAAAAAAGGAGCACATGGTGTTCTAACACGATGTATTTCACAGGAGAATGGTAAAACATTACTTCACGAAATATATGTGGGATTATGTAGAGCACATGCTTCATATAGAACATTGGTTGGGAAAGCTTTCCGACAAGGTTTTTATTGGCCCACTGCACTACAAGACGCCATGCATCTTGTAAATACTTGTGAGCAATGACAATTTCATGGTCGAAAGTACACCAACCCGCAAATCAATTGCAAATAATTCCATTGTTGTGGCCATTTTTTACATGGGGAATTGACATTATTGGACCTTTACCAAGGGCAACTAATGAGTATAAATTCTTATTTGTTGCCATTGATACATTCACTAAGTAGATTGAAGCCGAACCCATCACTACAATCACTGCATTAGCAGCCAAAAAATCTTTATGAAAAATGTAGTGACTCGTTTTGGTGTACACACTCGTCTTATTGCTGATAATTGATGACAATTTGTAAGTGGTCTATTTCAAGATTACTGTGATGAAACAGGCACAAAGATTTGTTTCTCTTATGTCACTCATCCATAGAGCAATGGAGTAGTTAAACATGCTAACGGTCAAATCATACAAGGCATGAAGAAAAGAGTCTTTGATATACTCAAAATACACACGGGGGCTTGGGTAGACGACCTCTACTAAGTTCTTTGGGTTTTACGTACTATGACTAGTAGAGCTATAGGTGAAACACCAGTCCAACTGGTCTACGGAGCAGAAGTGATGTTACCTAATGAAACTCATTTGGGTTCTACACGAGTCAATCTCCATTATAACGTCAATCAAGACGAGCAGCGTGAAGATGATATCAATCTTCTTGAAGAAAAACGTGACCGAGCACTTATCAGGTCGGCAGCCTATCTACAAGGGGTGTGTCAGTACTACAATAGAATAGTTCAACCATGAAAACTTAATGTGGGTGTCTTGGTTCTAAGATGAATACAGAATCAGACTAATTCGAACAAATTTTCTTCCAAATGGGAAAATCCTTTTACTGTAGTCTCTGTCACCCGACCTGGTTCTGTTCAACTTCCCATGGAGGACGGGAGAGTTCTATCTAACGCTTGGAACATAGAACATCTTCGCAAGTATTATGTGTAACATATTCTATCTCATTAATAAAGTTTATGATTTACATTCATTATTTGATATCTTTATCTTCCCATTTATATACTTTGATTATGTTTTGCTCTACCTTAAGGGATTATGGCTGGTCTACGTGACTACCGACCACTGTCTCCTAACATATACAACGTTGTTTGTCTAGTTTTGAGGAAACTTCTAGTAGAGACTTCTCCTATAAGTCACTTATCACTCTATTGAATTCATCCGCATTCAAGGTTCTATAAAGAGCATTCATTGCTTGAGCATTGAGGAGAGCATTCCGTTCATATAAATCTGTAAGATGATTGGGATTAATGGACATAACAAAACTCTCTCCAATAATTCTTCATATGCTTTAGCTCATGGCCTTAAGATAAACGGTCATATGGACCTTCCAACGAGCATAATTTGTGCCATCAAATTGTGGTGTCTTACTAATGGAAAATCTCTTACTAGCCATCATTTTCTCTCTAGGTGGTAAAGCCTAAAATGTAAGAAACCAAGCTCTAATACCACTTGTAGGATCAAGGATAGCCGGCTAGAGGGGGTGAATAGACGGTTTTTAGAACTTTTGGCTAAAAATAGATTTTTAGCAAGTAATGAAATGTAATTCGATTTCACAATTCAAGGCCTAAATAATTTAAGTCTTTCTAAGTGAACCAACCACTGTAGACTAAGCTAAACAACCTAATCAAGAGACAAATAATTTGTTTTATAAGTAAATGCACTAAGAGAAGAGCAAAAGGGATAAACCACAATACGAAGACAAACGATGTTTTCTCGTGGTCTCGTAGACATGCTAGTCTCCTCTAATCCATGTTGAGGAAGCTTGAATGAATGAAGCTGGCTCCACACGAGCACACCCCTCGATCACTAGTGGTAACTCTTCTCCATTCCGAAAAGGCAAGCTCCAACCTTCATAATCAACCAGGTCTTCTCACAAGCTTCTTGCAAAGATCACCGATTCACCTTCTTCAAGTCGTCTAGGAGGCAGCAACCTCCAAGAGTAATAAACCAACAAAGCTTCGCTTGAAGATACTCAAGTGCCACAAATGATCAAACTCAACTCAATGCCCTTGGAAAACCTCTACAATCTTTGCAAGATGAAAATATTGCTCTCAAGTAGTAGAAGAAGAAGCAAGGGCTCAAGAGTGTTCAATAGAGGTTCTAAAGTCACCCTTGCTGCAGGAGGAGTATTTATAGCCTCAATCCCCTCCACTAGCTGTTGGCACACGAGATTGTACAAAATCGGCACAGCCGGTCAGACCGCAGGCATAGGACCAGTCAGATAGGACTACAGTATAACGGTAAACTCTGCAGTAATCATTACTACAAAATATATCCGTTACGCTGGGTTCGGTCAAACCGCCCACTCAAGGTCCGGTCAGACTGGGTTCAAACGTTTCCCAAAATGAAAAATAATTACTACTGGAAAAAGCTGACTGCGACGGTCAATCCGGGGGTCCAGTCCGACCCACGGAAGAACTGCGGTTAGTCCAGTGAAGAATTCAGCAGCAATCACAAAACACCACTCTCTGGAAAAAGCTGACCGCATCAAAGAATCGGAGGTCCGGTCAGTCCGGTCGTCCAGCTATGGTCAGTCCGAGTTAACAAGTCGAGAAGGGATGAAGCAATAGAGAGACTCTCTGGAAAATCTTGATCGCTTGGATTCGGGCCAGGGTCTGGTCGATCGAGTTATACCTTGCGGTCGATCAAGGCGACAAAAGCGAAAAGAGCTCTCGGAAAAAAGTTGACCGCTTGACCAATTTGGGTGTCTGGTCAGTCTAGATGTCCCACTGCGGTCAGCCCGACCAAAGATTAGGGGACAGAAATTTATGGCCATGAGATCAACTAAGAAATCGAAGATGCATCCAAGTGACTTTGAGCATTGTGGCACACTTTGCTATCAAGCTACTAGTTGTTGATCTCTCTTCATAGTACGGCTACCTACACGAGCAATCCAATCTTTTAAACTTCAAACTCCTAGACTCATAAATCTATGAAAAGATCCTATTCAGCTAGATACCTTTGCTTTGAGCTAGATGATCTTGATATCCAATCTTTGAGTGCCTTTTGTGCCCTTTATCTTTATCCAGAACTAACCCTTTCAATCACTTGAACAAGCATCTTAGTCTACAAATGATGGTTGTCGTTGATTACTAAAACACTAAAATGGGGCCTAGATTCTGTATAGAGGTCTTCATGGATTGAACCATCTTCGGGAGGTGGTCGACAATGAACTTCACATTAGTTTTTATGCTGTCGACCAATTCTTCAACCAATGGCTCCTCCTTTGTGAGTGAAATCTCTGCACACTTTATTTTGATAGCAATTGCTTTTAGCTTTGCTAGAATGAAAGTCACAGAAGTAGAATTGGCTTCTTTGCTATTTTTTTTATCTTTTCTAGGAGAGCTTTCTTCTCCTTTTCAAGCTTATCACTTTTCCCTTGAAGATCAAATCAAAGCTTGTCTACTTGTCTTAGTTCAAATTATGCTTGTCGAGTAGACTCTCTTTGGTCTCTCAATTGCTTCTGCAAATCTAAATGTTTAAAGACATAAAATTTGGATAATCATGAGTAATGTGCACTTGATATAATATAAGAGTGAAGTTTTACCTTACGTTTCTTACTTATATTTCTGAAGAATTGTGTTGTGGTCCTGTGTGAGTTTTTCGCATACCACTTGATGCTCCTTTAGGTCATCCAAAAGCTTCAAGTTGAGTTCTTTAAGGTGCTTGTGCTCTGTAGCAGCTTCCTTGATAATCTCTTCCTTTTCTTTGAGGCTTCTTTATTTGAGAACAAGCTGAAATTTTAAATCCTTAGTAGCATTGTCGATGAAGACCAACTTGTTCTCATACTCTTGAATGAGCCGACTAGTAGATTACTTTTCCTGTATAAGTTGACTGAAATAGCAAACTCAGAAATACAAGTTTTACTTAAAGTAATAAGAGCCAAGGTTGGTTTAACTTACCCTTTCAATCTTGCAATCTCTACATATCTAGATGTATCTCTGTTGGTTGCATTTTTTCATAAAAGCGATAAAAATGCCAAGCATTTTGGTCATTTTTTTTTACAAATATGATAGTAAAAAGTCAGAATTTCGCTAATCAAGGATCAAAGGGCTTACGTAAAGGGATTATTACCTTGTCATTCAAGTCCTTAATCTAATTCTCCAATTCACCATATCAGGACTCATCTGGTATGGTAGGCTAGTCGACCCTTGCTTCTGATCGGAACACCTCTTGCTTCAATAGGTGGTCTCCATACCACCATAACATCAGTCTCAGGAGCAGAAGTAAGAGTTAGAGGAGGAATATTTTTTCTATTCAAAGACCAAGTTAAAAAAATTAAGAAAATAAGGCAACTTCTTAATCATAACACATTGAAAAAGTAAAGATTGCTTACTTGCTCAGTAGACTGAAGAGTTGAGTTCTGACCAACATCCTAGCCGGAAACAACTTCAACCTTTTTTCGACAGAAGGCGAAACTTCGGTGGTCGGAACCTGTTCGACGACCGCATCAGTTTGCCTTGTCTCCTCTTCTGCTGGTGGGATTTGCTCGACTATCACTTTCACAAGAATCAAGGCTTGCTCAATTGCTTTTGCAAGTATCTATCTTGAGGAGATCGGAGCATTCTCGGCCACTTCCTCAGTTGCCACCTTAGGCACTATTGTCTCCTCCAAACTAACTCAACAACAGAAGGAGTAGACAATGACTCCTCTCTAGCTTCTTCAACTTCAGCAATTAGAATAGGAGAGGTGGTCGGAGGGCTGACAATGGCCCTCTTCTTCTCCCTCATGACGCCAGTCGGCATCGCCATCCGAGGACTTCATGAACGCGAGGGTGCAGAGCAGAGGGCGCCTGCAGCTCGCCCTGAACGCCTCGCTGCTGCTCGGGGCTGGCCTCACGTCCATGCTTGCCATTTAGGCTTGACCGTACCGCGCGTGACGTACGTTCATGGTGGCGTAAAATGGCAGCGAAAGGATCAGTGATTAGCATCCTTTGTATGAGGCGTCAGATTATTTTAGGTGTCTGACTTGATGAGGAATTACCAGCCGTTTTGTCAGGCTTAGTTGCAAGGATGACCCAAAAGTAGAACAGGGGAAAGAAATTTCACAGCTTTCGTTGTTGCTTTCCTAATCGGCACTCGTTAGCAAGTGGGACGCTTTGCAAAATATGAAGCTCGCAAAGAATGTAATTTAGTACGTCGGATCCAATCTATTTGTATTTAGGGACTTTTTGTATAGGTAAAGCACCGTTTCTTTATTTACACGCGACAGCGACACCCTCCTGGTGAATAGTGACCTTAAGATGTTGCGGTATTTCTGCATTTCCCTTGATTTTTTTTTTCTCTTGAGGAGAGCAAATCCCTTGATCACAAACACCGTAATTCGAGCTCAGACAAGTCGAATCCTGGCTAAACTGAAGTGGGCCTCACGTAGCTGTGGATGTACAAATACACTACTACACTGTCCAGTAAGGATAGTCTTACCCAAAATACTTACCAAAACAAATTAGCACCCCACCGCCCAGCCCGCGCCGGACCGTCAAGTCATGGTGGCTACTAGCTTCCTGCCAATGGTCCGAGGCCCGGGTGGCGTGCGGCTGCCGGCGTCGATGCGGTAGAATTTTGCTGGTTTTTTTTCTCTACAGTTGTGATTTGTCTGCATTTTTGCTGATTTTTCTGAATTTCTTGGTTCAATGATCTAGTAAGCTTCTCTTCGTAGTGAGTGGTTCAACTTTTCAAGGATACTGTGATTTTGTGAATTCCTTGGTTCAACTTTTCAAGGATCTTGAGATCTATCCTGTTCTTCTGATCTTATCTTCGTAGGGTCCGACCCATGGAACCTTAGGTTATACCATGTGATAGTTAGTCCGGCCGACCCATAACCCTAATATTTCGTAATAGGCCATAGGGGGCCAAATGCTGGGCCGGAGAAGGATCCAGTATGGGCTGAAGGACCCAAACAACTTCCCAAAACAAATTAGATCCTAGCCTTAGCCCACCCAAACAATATCCCAAAACAAATTAGAACCTAGTGGTGGCGGATGGGCGGGCCGCCTGACGCGATCTTGATTAGCCTAGCTTTGGGCACGACACGGCCCTGCTTGTTCGTGGAGGGCCAACACAACACAAAGGCACGTGTCGTGCTTGGTCCGTCACCCAGGCATGATTGGCCGGCCCAACACGTCACAACCAGTGTCGGGCCATGCTAGGCATAGCACGAACAGTGTGCCCCGTGTGTGGAGAGGTTGAGGGAGGGAGCCGGGAGGAGAGGAGGAGGGCGGGGCAGCACCGGCGTGGAGGAAGAAGGGGTCGGGTCAGCGTAGAGGAAGAAGGAAGAGGAGGAGGAGGGCGGGGCGGCGCCGGTGTGGAGGGAGAAGGGGCCAGCGCGGAGGGAGAACGAGGAGGAAGCGGTGCGGCACGGGCCAGCACGGAGGAAGGAGGCCGGGAAGGGGTGTGGCGTGGTGGTGTGACACTACTGTGTGTGAGGCGTGACAGGTATCTGATGTGGCAGCGTGAAAGGCGGTATGGTCTGTGATGAGTGGCGGAGAAAAGGGGGAGGCCAAGCGGGCCGTGCCGACATGGCCTGGGGGAAATATAACCATTGGGCGATTTCTGACCGTTTTTTAACCGCTTGAGGCTTTAAAAATAGCAAAAAAAAAAAAAAATCCCAAAACATTTTTTTTATATAAATAGCCACTATACCCTCCCCCTATTCAGCACCCATCTATTCCTCAATCTCTCTTTGAAATTCTGTTGTGCAATTTCAAATTCATTGTGAGATCATTTGGCAAAATTCAAAAAAATTGTGCCAAAATTTGGAAAATTCATTTTTCGGCAACACGTCAGCAAAAGAGGTATAATACTATTTTTTCATAACTTTATTGTTATTATTTGTTATGCTAAGTTGAAAATAATAATAGTGTTAGTTTCAATTTTGCAGTTTTCATTATGAAAAATTACGATAGCTTTGCTCTTGGAGATTACGGACTTTCACCGAGGGAAGTTGCATCCAGGGAGGCTGTGACTACCTCAAACCAACCGCAGTTGTTAGCGGAAGGGCAAAACGGAGTTCCGTCATCAGGCTCCACGGAAGCATCGTCGTCGGCGACCACCGGAGCAAAGAGGTTGAGGCTGTCTACATCGGGAGTGTGGGAGAATTTCAATAGGATAACCAAGCCAGACGCACAAGGAAATAAGGTATCATATGCTGTTTGCAAAATTTGTCATCTGGAATTGTTTGCAAAGTCTACAGGAGGGATAGGGCAATTGCAAAGACGTGCTACAAGCTGTAAGGCCAAGCAAGGATTGGTGATGAGGCAGACATAGCTGCAGTACAACCCCAACGATACGGTACGTAGCTGGGACTACGATCCTGAGGTAGCCTGTCAATCTTTCTGTCGTTTAATTGCTTTCAAGGATTTACCGTTAGGCTTTGGATAGTCTAATGCTTTCCAAACTTACATTAGAACAACGCATAATCCTACATTCTCTTCCGTTTCTAGACAGAAAACACCTATGGATCTAGTAAAATATTATAATAAACGTCGTGATAAATTAAAGGATAAATTTGCTACGTGCACATTTTCGGTGGCCCTGACCTCGGACATATGGAGTGGCCACGCTAAGGAGGATTATCTTAGTGTAGTCGCTCATTATGTTAATGATGACTGGGTAATAGAGAAAAAAATTATAGGTTTCACATTAATTGATGTAGCACACACGACTCAGAATATTGCAAACTCTATTATCAAAGTCGTGGAAGACTTTAGTCTTACAAACAAAATATTCGCAATTACTCTAGACAATGCCGCTACGAACTCTAAGGCCACGGATATTCTTACTTTAGTCCTCAGTACATACGTCGATTTCTTCTTGCTACATCAGCGATGCGCTTATCATATTATTAACCTTATAGTCAAATCCGGTTAGAAGAGGTTGGATGTGTATCTTAAATCTTTTCGCAATGCGATATCTTTCTTGAATAATTCTAACGTAAGAATAGCAGCATATAAGAACTTCTACAGGTCAATGGGTGTACATCTAAGAAAGTTTAGTTTAGAC
Organism: Phyllostachys edulis; assembly: GCA_036346405.1. Lineage (NCBI taxonomy): Eukaryota > Viridiplantae > Streptophyta > Magnoliopsida > Poales > Poaceae > Phyllostachys > Phyllostachys edulis. The sequence continues at coordinate 16,817,039 of CM070554.1, read as the reverse complement.
ATGCCGGTAAGATAGAATTCTACTTACCTGATGCTTAAGAGTCTTTTACAATATAAGAGCATTTTTTCTGTTTTTATTCAAACGCACTATCAGAGCACTTACGGTAGTATACTATTGACTGAGCAACATTGGTTTGTTGCTGAGAAAATACTATAGTTTTTAGAAAAAAATTATTACGCCACTATTGCTTTATCCACTGTCTACTATCCAACATTTCCTATCATTGTGTATAGTATTTTACAGATTGCTACTTAATTGAAAATGTATGAAAATGACTTAGTTGTACCCAAGGCTATTGTTGCTATGAAAACTAAATGAAAAAAAATCTACAGAACGCTATAGCTTTGGCCACGTTTCCAACGGGATAGCCATCGGCCGTTCAATCAGATTTAATCTGACGCTTAGTATCGTTCACTCAGCTCCCCACGACAATGAAGAAAATTCTAGTCACTATGTTGCTTGACTCGATGCAGTTCACTTTCCCCACACCATCTCTCTCCTCACACCACGCAATGCGGTTTGATTAGCTAGCGGGAGCAATGGATTTCATCGACGGTGGCTGCAATATACACCTCAAGCTCACCCTGCTTCACTTTCCATCATTTTCCTCTCCCAATTTTAGCCTTGTGCGTTTGCAGAGAACGGTTATTGTGCCGATAGCAAGCGAGCAGTTGTGGCTTTGGATGAGCACGAGCGGCAACACAAATACGCGACTGTCGGACCTGGGAGTAACACCCCTAAATCCTCTGTGTATTTCTGAACTAGTCCCATAATCAGTGGCTAGTTCATACAGTAAACAAATATGGTAACATCCATAATTCGCATAACTTTATTAATAAATGTCAGAGTTGATTACAAAAAAGGCTTACAAGCCAACAATAAACAAACACAGTGGAAGACGAAGAAGAAGTAGTAGAGCCCAACTAATCTACCACAAGCAATCGACTGGGGTAGCGGCGTAGTCGTCAAGATCCACACCGGTAGCGAAGTCATTCTCTTCTGAAATTTATTTGCATTAAGCAAGGGTGATCACAAACAACCGTGCTCCGCAAGTTACACCCAATAACAGATTATAATGCATGCAGGGATATATCAAAGGAAGGCTTATTTGTTGAATTTGCTTACAACAATGTTTTCTTTAAATATTTGTACTAAGTTCCAAAGTAGTTATTCTATAACTAAAATTTATTTTATAAATTCTCTAGTTTTATAGTATGATAACCTCTATATGAAATATGGTGATGGATACCCTCCTATCACATGGCTAACCGCCCAATTTTTTAATTGGATAAACTATCCAAAACCATCTGTCAAAATCTTTTGAAATCAAAACCAAAGTCTAACTTTGGGTGGCTTTGTTAGCATGTCCATAACCGTGGACACAGCTATTCGAATAGTTTTATACTCTGCAGAGGTTGTGCAAGTTTATCTGCAAGAGATAATCAACTTTCACTGTCAGCCATGACACACTTCCAAAGGCGTGCGACGAAGTGATTATCACAAGGCCTTTACAATGCATCCCCCAGTGTAAGTTACACCCGCCAAGGTTTCACCTGAGGGTGGTTATGTTCACCACAGCCAGGCCCCCTCTTGCGCCACATGACGGCTTACCCAGCGACACGACCCGTGTCCACGATGGCTTAAAACCAGCGACATGACCCGTGTCCACGATGGCTTAAAACCAGCGACACGACTCGTGGGTCACTCCAATGGTGCAACTCGTATTGGTGGATACAAATTATTTTAGCCAGGTCCTCCCCACTCTGGACTTGTGGTAGTGCTATAGGTCTTAGCAAGATGTGGCTCAAAGACTGGTCCTTAACTAACTTGGGCAACATTCAATAAAACCCATGGGCCTCAACCATTCCCGAAATGAGCCCATGCATAAACCTGCACCCATCAACTATCTATTTCACCCAAGTCCAAACTAATTTTAATTTTTCTTTTCAAACCATTTGTAAATTTCTATGGCACACCAATGCCATAAACACATTTTAAACCATATTTGATTTTTGGCTGAAAACTCCTCAAATCAAATACTTTTGGGTCTAAGCATGACTAAGCATAATTTTCCCAAAATTTCTAGTTCATACTATTGCATAAACTAGATTTTCATCTAAGGTGGCAAGGTATGAATATTTCAATGTCAACATTTGGCCATACAAATGTATTGGGATTAACTATAATTTAAAAACAGAATTTAAATTATATTGAATAGATATAAGCATGTAGTAGTAATTTAAAATAGAATTTAAATAATTTAAAATCTGGAATTCAAATATGATCAAAGATGTAAATTTTCTTTCTCAAATTCTTCTCTTTCAACTAACTCAGGTTCCTCGGAATCGTAGAAATTTATACGTGAAAATAAGCCAAATTCAAATTAACTCCAAATTAAATAATTTTGTTTTAGTTGGCTAGATATTGAATTTATATGAATTTAGAAATTTGAATCGTCAAAATCGGAGTTCGTATGAAGGAGAACGAACCCTTGGAAGGAGGTTTCGACCACTTGGTCAGAAGTGGTTCGACTACCAAGTCGAAAGAGGTTCAACTACCTGGTCGGAAGGAGTTCGACTACCTGGTCGAAAGGAGTTTCGTTCGACTACCTGGTCGGAAGGAGGTTTCAACTTCCTGGTCGAAGGGGTTTCGACTACTCAGGGCGGCAACGGCGGTGCTCGGCTATAAGCTCGCCGGCGCTACGCGCCACGGTGAGCTATGCGAAGGTGCGCAAAATGAAGACGAGATGACGCTCAACCTTATGCGTTATCTTGCGGCTACGGAGCACAATGGAGTGGCTGGCGGTGAGGAGTTTAGCAACGGTGGTGCTAGGTCCACGACAGTGAGGGAGTTCCGATGGTCCTCCGGTCGAGAGAGTGTGCGCCTGGGGACGAGCAGGTAAAGGCAATACTAGGAACGTAGATGAAGGCGACAGAGCGAGCTTGTCGACTGCAAAATCGACAGTGGAAAAGCTTCGGGCGGCGAGGTTTCAACTTCAAATTCTGGCGAACTCGAGAGGATTAGGGCGAGGTGGGTGGCGGTGTTGGGATGAGATGGAGATGGCGCACCCGTGGCGTCCTTTTATAGGGCAAGGGCGAGACCAGAGTGGCGTGGAGCGCAAGAAGCTCCCGCTGGGTCAATGGCGGATTATGGGGGATTGATGGATGGGGAAGGAAAGCGGAGGTTGTAATGGTGTAGGATCAAGGATAACCGACTAGAGGGGGGTGAATAGGAGGTTCTAAAATATTTTTTCTTTCTAAAATTAATTCCTATTATTTTAGAGCTAAGCCGGATTTATATTGCAATTCAAGACCTACTCAATTCTAGAAGGCTAAGGCACGATAAGACAAGTCTCTACAAATATATTTCTAGCACAACTAAATAAGACAATCACAATTGCTAGAAATATTAATACGGAAAGTAGAGTCAAAGAAATAACCAAATTATGACTTGCTATATGCTTTTTCGTGGTATATAACACTTGCCTGTCTTCACTAGTCAACGTTGAGGAAAGCCCAAGCAGCTTGGACTGGCTCCACAAATTAAGCCTTACTCCTCGATTTCACTAGTGGTTGTTCTTCCTCCGCTCCGGAGATGGCGAACACCGAACTACTCACAATTTGGCGCCGGGCCTCTTTACAATCTCCTTGAAGAGATCACCATGCGAACTCCTGCCAAACCGTTTAGCTTAGTTGGCTTTCAAAATAAACTCTAAGTGCATGCATGATCCTAGATTGATCCAAAAGACACAAGAACATGTTATCAAGCTACTAGTCATGATCCCTCTTAATAGTACGACATTTAACCTAAAATCCAGTCTTCCATCCCTTTCTCCTAAGATCTGTAAATGCAAAAAGGATCCTAGACTACTTGTACCTTGTCTTTGAACCATATTGATCTTCATGTTGACCTTTAGCATGCATCTCCAAGTTGTTATATTCACTACTAGGACTAAACCTTGTAAACACTTAATAAACATGTTAGTCACATATTCACATGTTGTCATAAATTACCAAATCAATTTTTAGGGGCCTAGATGCTAAAAAAATCCAATAAAATAATATATTTATTAATTTTATTTTTGGTAACAGAACTTTAGGATATTCTGGCTGACCGGTGAGTGCGTATGAGCTCTGGTATGTAGCGGGAAGGGAGTGCACTTGTCAGCACGGTGGGTGGCTGTCGAGATCCAAATATGCAAATCTGGACCATCTGTGTATGCTACACCAGTCTAGGATCACGCTAGTGCACACAGTGGCAACATCAATAAAATATCATTCCATATGCTAAAATGACTAATAAATAGGCAAATAACAATATTATCAGAGTAACGACCTTAAAGTCAAAGCTTACAATTAATGCCTCAGAATACAAGTAACTCGATTAAGCTGCAATGGAAGAAAACATAATAACTTCAGTGAAGCACATCCATATACCCACAGGCAATCGACTGGGGTAGCGTGACCTAGTTCTCCACGATCATTGAAGTAGACCTTTTTGACCTAACATGCTCTGATGTAGCCTTCTTCAACTGAACAACATTGTTTACAGCAAGAATGAGTACATAGAGTACTCAACAAGTTGCACCACATAATGCAATTATAGATGATGGCTTATTGCAAAGAAAATGGCTTATATAGTTATTTTGCACTAAAGCAGCATTGTCATTTGAATACAAGTAATAGATTGAAAACGTAATTTAAAACAAATAAACAATAATAATTTCACAAGAATTTTCATAAAGGACACAAAACCTAATTAATTTCTTTCACACAACCATATGAATTAAATCACACAGCTGTCTCTTCTCAATTGTTTAATGAAGATCTACTGTAATACCCCGGCCCAACACAGAGCCCAGAATGTCAGTAACTATCAATTTTAACATCATTTTATAAAAAAATTACAGCAAACATCTCAACGGTAAAACCCATCCACTGGTCACATGAGAACAAGTATAATGAAATAACAATCATAGATAATTAATCTCTAGGAAGCATAGCAAGATATAATTCAAGAACAACACAAAACCAAACGAATAAAGTCTATTGAATGAATATTTGACTCCAACCTATCATCTAAAGTTATTCAACACCATCAGGTCCTAAATATAAATCACCATGCTATAATAAAAATTTCTCATATCTAATGAATCAAATAATTGAGTGTAGGTTGTGATTCCAAGTGTGCTAGCCCTTCCCAAGTGAAACGTCATCAACGATCACCTAAAAACAACAATAGAGCAAGAATGAGTACAAGACTCATCAAATGCATAAATAAGCTATAAACAACAGTTTATCAACCATAATCAAGGTTATCATCATCATCTATCTATTTAATGTCATTCTCATACTCAAACAACCAAGCCATATTCCATATAGGTAAAGTTGCACAATTTACCAATTTACTCATATATGCGAATGCACCATCATGCTCATGCTCATATGCATCTCATCAGCTGATACCGGTATAGTGGAGTGCCCATTCGTCAATGACACACTCTATCCTTCACTCCCATGAAGTCCCCACCGAAGTAGGATTTTATCTAGAGCACTCTGGACTAGTCATGTATCTTTCTCACTGCCCTCGCTGGAATAGTTACATGACTTTCTCACCGACCTGGCTCATGTAACTCCTATCATGATGAATGTAAATGATGCAACATCTTTCATTATTCATCAACATAATGCATCTCATTATCTCAATATCTCATTCTCATTAACTCAATATCATGCATAAGAATAAGCTTAACAAAAGAATAATAAATAGCATGATAAGTAATATTAATGACAACAGCGAACAACCCGTTGTTCACCACTCTACCATGTACTTGCCTCTTAGCCCTTCGAAACCGGATGACGAAATTATGGCACAGCGTATGAGCCGCAGGAGCAGGCGATTTGGCCGAGCGGCAGCCACATCGCTAGCCGACAGCAGCACCTGGGTGTCTACGCAGCAAGTGCAATCATGCGGCCAGGGCACTCTCACGGGCTGGCGCTAGGCAGGTGGAGGTGCACGGGTGGGCGATGGCCTCCACGCATGTGAGCAAGCACAGGAGACGAGGTGGCTGCCCTGGTGGCAGCGCACGGGAAAAATGCTGCTAGGGTTTGATTTCTAAGTTTTGGATCCTCCTCTCCTCCACGTTCCCTTTTACCCTAGCACGAACCAACTCCTCCAGCATGACCCGTTCTGGAAAAACAATTCCTCTCTAAAAATCCAAAACAACTCTTTTTCACGTATCCCCTTCTGGTTAATTATGTACATGCCCTCAAAAGGGTTATTTTCAGAAAACCCCATTAATCCTTTTCGTTTTTCTCTCTAACGCGTTTCGGGATATTACAACTACCCCTTGTGTGAAATCCCCGAGCATGTCTATGACCGCGGAAGCGACCATTCGAATAGATTATTTAATACTCTACAGAGGTAGTACACTTTACCCATAAGATGTAATAAACTAGATCAGAGCTAATCACAACAAAACCTTTCCGAAACTTCATTTTTAACGTCGTACCAACTCTGACACAATGCTTTGATATGATGCACACCGTTGGACCTGGAAGCGGCGAACCGTCCATCGATATGACTTTCAAAGTAGTGCACACCTCCACCCATCACTGAGCACCTAACCTACTACCCGAGTAGTCAATGTCAAGATTCTATAACTTATGAAGTTAGACCCGTCCCATCAGGCATGTGGTTGTACAATTGTGGCTCAGTTCAATGACGCAGAAAGTTAAGTCCTTAATTGACCGAGACGATACTGCCAAATTCTAACTAAATGACAATTTCTCCATTTCCCAATCACTAAGCTCCACCATATCACACAGTACCATCCACTTGCCTCAGTCCAAATCTTTTTCCACACTGTTGGTTAAGTGCAACACAAGCCATCAACGAGTAATAGTATACTGCACACAGATTTACACAAGTTTCACAATCACTTAGTCAAGTTTATAGTTGCAACTCAAATGTTATCAATGACTTGTTGCATGGTTAAGCAGACTATTTGTATCTAATCAACCCACGTTGGTGCTATGATAATACCAACTAATAATTAACCAAGCTAGGGGCGACAAAAGATTAGGTTGATACAATAGGCAAGGTCATCAAACGGGTGAATAGCTAATGCCAAAACATTTAAATAAATACTTAAAGTAAAATGTAATAATTTGAATCAAGGTAATTTTGGAAAACTAGGTTCAACATAGTCAAAGGTACAACTTGTCTTGCTATAGCAATGATGTTCTTATTTTATCTTCAATCTTCTACTTCCTTGACCTTCATCTCATTTGGACAATTCTGGAACTTCAACGTCTAACGAGAGACAGAGAAAGTACAAAAACAAATAAAACTCAAAAAGACAAATCAAATAAAATCCAAATTGAAATTCATTGGTACTGTAAGGTAGATATTAAATTTAGATAAATTTAGAAACTATGGGTTCAATCAGAGTTCGTATGAGAAAGAACGAGCTCTCGGAAGTTTGATCAAAAGGAAAATGCTGAAAAAGAAAAAGGAGAGAGAAACTGACAGGTGGGTCCCACTGAAATAAATGAATTTCTAGAATTAAAAGAATTCCAGAAAAGGTAGAGAGAGTGACATGTGGGCGATCAGTCCATAGACCAAGTCCACAAAGTAAGGTCAACAGCTCAAGGTGAATCGGGTTCATGGAATAGGAAACAGACTTGCAGGGTCCACGTGGCTTAGACACGGCTTATGGTGAACCATGTCAACACAATTTCGGGTTTAGGGTTTGGTACGGGTGGATGCCACATGGACATTGACATGGTTGACATGTCGCCCAAAGGGGGTGAGTTGGCGGCGAGGTGGCAGGTGACGTAGGCACGCTAAGGTGGTAGAGAGAGAGAATAGAGAAGAGGGGACTCCTTGGCTAGCGGTAATGGTGGCGGCATCGACAGCGATCAGCGATGATGGAAATCTGGCCAAGGGCAAAAAGAATCAGCACATGACGCTGAATAAGATGACAAGGTTGCGGTGGCGAAGAATGGCGTAGATCGCCAGCGGCGAGCGAAGAAGCAGCGGCGGGTTTCTCGTCGGTGACGCGCTACGATGAAGCTCCAGGGATAAGGAGAGGAGCACAGGATAGAATGTCGCATGGGAGTCACGATGGTGGTTTCGATGAGGGGGGGGGGAGCTCATCAGAGGTGGTGCAATTGGCCGGCGAAGGGTGGTGGTCGAAATAGAGAAAGAAGTGAGAGGTCTTGGGCTACGGTGAACGAAACCTGAAATCAAAGGTTGAGATGGATAGATCAAGATATTTGGCACACGGTGACAAGGGTAGAAACTCAAGATACTCATCGAGGACACGGGGAACACAACGATAGCGTTTCGAGCGGCCAGAGACGATGAGGATGAGGTGGGCACCGGAGATGTGGGGGCATGAGAGCTCTGGTGTGTGGTGGCAACATGGAGAGGAGGCCGAGGCAAAGCCGATGACGCGAACGTGATGAACTAAGAGGCTATGAAGGTGGAGATCAAGCGATGGAGGCCGATGCCAGCTCTGGGAAGAAGAACTCGGGCAGTGGCGATTGGAGGTGTCCGAGACGGTGGTTGCTAGGGTACCCGAGGCGACGGGACAAGGGGAACACGATGTGCACGAGTTGGCGGGCTATTTATGGTGTGGGAAGTCCACAGGCACCTGCACAAGACTAACAGCGGTGTGCTGCTATTGTGTGTGTGGGCATGGGGTGGGCCGAGGCGATGGCATGGCCCGTTAGGGTTTGTGGTGGGGTAGGCCGAAAGGGGAAGGTGGGCCGGGGTGGAAGCGGGAGAAGGAGGCTATGGTTGGGCCGGAGGAGTGAGGAGGCGAAGTAGGCTCAAGAAATTCGCCCCATGAAGGTTTACGAAATAGAAATTGATTTAGAAATTAAAGAAAAGCTGAAAATTCAAATGAGGCCAAATAAATAGCAAATAAATTTAGAAAAAACCAAGAAAATACATAAAAATTCCTTGGAGTACAAGGAACCCAACTACTCAAATTAAATATCTTAAATTTAGGAAATTCCCAATTAAGCTTTATTAATTCAAATAAAATTGGTGAAATTTCCAAGGGACCTAAACTACTCAAAATATTTTTGAAAACCAAATTTTTGGGATGTTATAGTGGCGGCAACATGAAGGTGCCACGAGCAACAGGGCTCATGCGCAGCGGTCATCGCAGGTGACCTCGGTGGCACTCGAGATCACAAGTGGCCATAGCGGGCTGGAGGTTGTGAGCTGTGGGCAAGCACGGCGAGCAACAACGAGTCTGGTGGCAAGTGGGTGGTAAGCGAGAGCACGCAGCATAAGTTGGTGGTGGACTAGCACAGGCGCGGAGAGCAACAGAGAGTCGCTATTGAGCCCAGGCGCATCCTAGAAATTGTGATATTTTTTGGCTTTTTGGTTGAAATTCAGTGTAATTTGTTGTAAATTGTGTTGAAACCTACTCAAAACAAGAAGTCGTGTTTGAAATTTGTTTGATTTTTTAAAATTTTGGTAAACTTTTTTCAATCTCAGCTCAAACTATTCTAAAACTCGTTGGTCAAAACTGTTGAAACACGCTGAAACCATCTGAAACTCTATGAAACTTGTTTTAAATTCCCTGAAAACATGGATGTAACTTGCTGGAGTTTGTATGAAACTCGAAGTTTCAATTTTTTGAAACATTAAATTCAAAGTTTCAGTTTTGGAACTCATGAGTTTTCTCTTTAGAAACTCAAAATTTTGAAAATTTCAAGTATGAGAAATTAAAACTGCCGAAAACTTCAATTTTCAAATTTTAAACTTCATGAAACTTGAAGTTTCAGATTTCAAAAGCCATTTTTAGCGGTTTGAAAATTCTCAATCTTGGAAATTTCAAATTTTTGGAGTTTCATCCAAAAACTTGCTTGAAAATATTTTCAAAACATTTGTGAAACCTTCTGAAACTTGGTTGAAACATTAACCTGAAACTTTTGATGAAACATGGACAAAAAATTGAAACCTGTTGAAACTTTGCTTCTGTCCATCAATATTGAAACTTCATAAAACTTGTTCGAAACTTGCTAAAATCAAGTTTTAGTTTCTTGAAACCTCATGAAACTTGATTTTGTCACATGAAACTTGCTGAAACCTGCTTTTGTTACTTTAAACTTGTCGAAATGTTTGCTCAAAGATTTCTTGAAACCTCATGAAACTTGTTGAAACTTCTTTTGTTACTTGAAACTTGCTGAAACTTGGATTTGTTACTTGAAACTTATCCAAATTTTTGCTCAAATTTTGAAATATTGCTTGAAACATCAAGTTTTCATGTGAAACTCACCTAAAACTTGATTTTTCGTGGACTCAGACAAAACCTAAGTATTTTGATATGAAATTTTTTGTGAAACTTCATTGTTTGCTACAAAAGTTGTCTGAAACTCTATCGAAACTCGAATCTTCGAGGCGTGAAACTCTGCGAAACTTGAAGCTTCGGGACGTGAAACTCGACTGAAACTTTATGAAATTTGAAGCTTCGGGAATGAAACTAGCGTAAAACTCTGTGGTACTTGATGACTAATTTTGAAACTTGCCTAAAACTCTCTAAAATTTGTAGCCTAATCTGTAACTTTTTGAAACTTCATGGAACTTCTTTCGAGTTTCAATTTTGAAACTTCATAAAACTTATCCGAAACTTGCTAAAATGAAGTTTTAGTTTCTTGAAACCTCATGAAACTTGCTTTTGTTACTTGAAACTTGCTAAAAGCTGCTTTTGTTACTTGAAACTTGTCTCAAATTTTGAAATCTTGCTTGAATTTTCAAAAGTTTCTTTAAATTGGCCTAAAGTTTTTAAAATTGCCGTCGTTGAGAGAGAGAGTGGATAGGTGAGGAGAGAGAGTGTGCAGATGAGAGAGAGAGTGTGTGGGCATAATCCGGACTATCCATCACAATAGATGGTTGGATGTTGTACCGTTGGGAAGCGCTCCCAATAGTATAGTGTGGGCTAGTTGCTTCCAAACTAAATACCTTAAATATTGGAGAGAAATCCCTTTCCTATATGCATTTGCATTTGTTTTAGATCCTAGAGGTAAATTGAAACATTTGCTAATGTTCTTGATCTTCTTAGTGATGCTACAGGGCTAGACTATACTAACTATTTTGCAGAAGCTCATTCTTGATTACATGAGGTTTACCAAAGGTGTGAAAGTAAGTTCCAAGGAGTCCGCTTGCAACGACCTCCAATAGCCACTGCCTCAAGTAGCAAGATAAATATGTGGGGCAAGATCTTCGGTGGCTCTTCCTCTAGGTCTAGGTCTTCTTCTTCTACAGCGCCGCCTGCTCAACCAAGAACAACCCCAAGGACTAGGGAACTATCCACCTATCTGGATAGCGATACGGTGGATTTCAACTCAGAAGGCTTCGAAATTTTGCAATGGTGGCATGCCCATAAGTTAACATATCCTATGCTATCCATACTTGCACGTGATGTGCTAACTATTCCTATCTCGATGGTTTCCTCCGTGTCTGCTTTCAATCTTTTTGGAAGAATATTGAAGGAGAGAAAAACACGTCTCACGAGTGAGATGATGGAGATACTTCTAACCGTGAAGGACTAGGAACAAGCTTATTCGCGAACACAACACTCTGTGGAAAATATAGAATTGTCGAACGTGTTCGAAAATCTATACCTCGATAATGACACTTAGAACAAAGATGTATGTAGAGCTGTAGGTTGTATTATTTTTCCTTTGCCAAAGTTCTCTCATGTTGAGTTTTTACTTGGCAAAGGTTTTAATGAGGCAGCCATTTCAATATTAATAAAGCTATTTATTACATTTTCAATATGCTTGTCTCATTTTTACAAATTTCATATGTATTTATGAATTCTACACATTTTTTCTTTTTTGGATTTTTTTTTTATTTTTTCCTATTTTTTTATTTTTTCTATTTTTTTATTTTTCCAGGCTAAGTGGGCCGTACACGACCTAGTGGGCCAAACGGACTTGTGCCGGCACGACACGACATGACCGCCCTTCAGGACGTGCTTGGGCCACCACCTAGGCACGTGGGCCAGCCCGACGTGACACAATTCTTACATGGGCCGGAATGGGCCGTGCCCGTGCTCATGTCGGGTCGTGTTGTGCCGCCCATTTGGCCATCACTATTAGAACCCAACCTAGCTCATGCCGGACCGTCCAATCAAGGTGGCTACTAGCTTACTGGCTCCTGTCAATGGTTGTGTAATTCAATTTAGTTGGTCTGGTATACTAACTTTAGGGTTAAATACCAAAGTTCGATCTCAATAACTTACAGGACAGGTGGATTATTTGTGGAATTGGGGGAGGTGAAGCCTGAATGTGTTCCAGTGGATGAACCATAGGGGTGCACCACTGCGGCACTACTGAGCTTCATTCAACTTCAATCCTGGGCGGCATAGGAGAACTCCTTGATCAAAAAGAGAGAGGAAAATGATATTTGTGGACCCTGAGATTTTGAGCCATAATGTTGTGAAAACCGCATTAGTTTAACCAAAATTGTCCCCGCTCTAGGGCTTGTTTGGGAGGGCCAATCCCGGCCGGGATCCCAGCCTAATCCCAGGGAAAATGTCTCTTGTGGTAGATTTTCCCGGTCCGGCCTGTAGGTCTGTTTGGGTGATGCAGGGATGGGGAAATTTCTGTCCAACCCGGCCTAATCCACGTGGGAGAAAAACCACGTCTCCTCAGGTTGGGAATTTCTCCTCATCGTATTGGCAAGAACAACGTCTCACTCCCGAGTCCAGACCTCCTCCCTCCCGACCGTCGCTTCCACAGCGTTCTTCCTCTTCCTACTCTGGCGACAGGAACTCACCAGTGAAGTCCTCTACTTCCTCTCCTGCTCCTCCCACTAGGTACCCTCTCCTCCTCCCACTAGGGTTCCGCACCTCATCTTCTTTTTCTCGTAGATATCTATGGGAGACAACGACTGGAGGGAAGGCATATAGCTCCATCAGCTGGAGGTGGGTTGTGACTTGTGGGGAGAACACACGAGGCATGGCTAGGGTTTGAGATCTCCTTTCTACTAGGTTTGAATCATACACCTCCTCTTCTCTGTTTGGTTTTGAGTTTTGAGTTTTGGCATGGATTAGTATTGAGATATGGTACCCAATCTGATGTTATGGTATGATCTGATGTTATGGTACCATTGCAACGCGAGGCATGGCCATTTGTAGTCACAACCTGATCTAATTTTTGGATTTGAGATCTGATGTTATGATATGCCAGAGCAAAGCTGGCCTAGTGGCGACTACAAATTCAAGATCAACGCTTTGGGTTGCTTAGGATGATAGTTCTCGGCTTCTTGTGCACAAGTTTGTGCTGCATGATGATAGTTCTCGGCTTCTTGTGCACAAGTTTTTGTCATGCGGAGTTTTGTGAGATGTGATCTTGTGAGCTGTGATTGGGGGGGAGGAGGGCTTGGCTATACGAATTGAGCACTGGTTGTGAGAAATGGATGTGCAAATTGATTGAACATTCAAAACCCTATAGGACTAGATTGCCCTAGTGTATCTACGGTTCAATTGGTGTTGTTCATGTTAGGATGTTTTCGTGAATATGCTTTTGGTCATTGTTGTTGTGATATTGGTTATGTGCTATATCAAATCAACAATAGAATTAAGATGACCAGCATGATGCAAAAATGTTATGCCCTATGTTGTGTTTCTTCTTACAACCGTTCTATTGATCATTTTATATTAGGTAGTGTTAGTTGATTTCAATTGCCCTTCTCTATACTATATCTATATAAATCAACAAATGATTAGATCGAAAAATTTGGTTCCCCTACGACCCTATCGATGGCCTTGCCATTTCTTACTACTAATATGTTGTTTTTAGCATGATAGATGGATTTAGTTTAGTGTTGGTGCTAGTTCTGCTCTCTTGCGATGATTAGTTTTAGAAAGTCCAATTAAAACAACGTGTTTTTTTCAATGATTTTGCGGATGGCTATGTTGTGCTAGTTCTTATGATTATGATGATCCTCAATTTGCTCAAGTACTTGTGTTACCCCCATGCTAGTCTGTTAGCTACTAGCTTACTTGAGCTAGATTTTTCATTGTCCTCAAGCGCCTGCATCTGTCTATAAGATATATTATTATTTTTGTATGCACATTATTCTGCTAGATACTGCTTTTGACATACATTCATAGTATCACAAGATCTGTATGAACTTGTGTTACATCCCAAAGTTCATTACTAAAATTAATATATATATATATATATATATATATATATATATATATATATAATTCTATTGAATTTTATTCTATTGAATTTTTCATCGAAGTTCTTTTTTATTTTACGTAATTTAAAAGAGTTTTCTTTGGTAAAAGAAAAAAAAATCAATTATTTAATTTCTTGGTTTTAGAGTCAAAAAGAAAATTTATGGACTTTTCTAGGATTTTATTGGATTTAAAGTGAAAAGTAAAATTTTAATTAATTTACGGAATTTTAAAAGCTTTTCCCTAATTATTTTAAAGCTAAAACAAATTTATGCGCAAAAATTATTACCAATTATAAGTTGGAAATATTTTATTTAAGTCCAAAATAACACTAGAAATTTCTGTGAATTTTTCTAGAATTTTTGGATTTTATTTGCTATTTTCTAAAGCCCTTTTGAATTACTAGAATTATTTTAATTGGAAATCAAAAGAAAATCCCTGAAACTGTTCTGGGCCGAATTCTTCCGGCTCAACCCTGTTCCTTCGCGCCTTCAGCCCGTATCGGCCCGCTTCTCCCAAGCACTCCCCGTTCCAGCTGTTGGATCACGATCGAACGATCGAAGCTCCAATCTGCATGGATCGTCCGATCCAAATCGGATGGCCTCATTTCTCCCGCTCCCATTCCTTTCTTGGCTGTCGCCGACAGTGGGCCCCGCCCGTCTTCTTCCTCTTTCCCCCTTTCTTCCTCGCGCACAACCACGCCCATTGCCGCCATTACCGCCCGTGATGAGCTCCATCCCCACCACGTTTTCCTCCCCCTCTTCACGCGGTTTCACGCGCAATAACTTCCCTGATCGCCGCCTCCTCCATTCCTGGCTTCATCTCCCTTTTTCCGCACGCATTCGCCGGAATCGTTCAATCGCCGCCGCGATCATCGCGCGCTTGATCTCCCTGCCTGGTGCTCCTCTGCCCCTATAAAAGGGAGCACAAGGTGCCCCTTGACACCCTCATCCCGAATCCCTCACTCACCCTCCTCCTCATCGACTCTATTCGCTAGATTTTGGGTTTTAGTCGCCGCCGGCCGCAAGCTCTTCCTCCGCCACTTCCGCTGCCGACAAGGGCCCTCCGCCACCATTCGCCGCACCAACGGCATCGTCGCCACCTCGCCGTCCCCGTGTGCACCTTTCCCCGGCCTGAAGACCACCGGAGCCCGTCGCCGCCGTCGAGCCCACACACGCTGCCGCTTTTGACCTCGCCGCCGGCGAAACCTTCACATCCCCACACGTCCACGGTGAGCACTAAGGTCCCCGCGCCCTCCTCTTCCTCTTGCGCACCTCATCGGAGCTCGCCATGGCGCGTAGCGCCAGCGAGCTCAACGGCAAGCCGGCGCCGGCTTCAACCGATGTGGCACTGCCACCTAATGGCCACATCACGGCCACGTCACCCTTTTTGCCTACGTGGCCACCCAGTCACCGCCCACGTGTCGCTGACGTGGCCGCATTGTCAACCAATCGGAAAACAAATTGATGACGTCATCGTGACGCATTAATCTGATTTTCCGTCTAAAAAATAATTCCAAATTCTAAAAATCCTTTATTCATCATTTCATGTGAATTGTAAACTTCCCGGGGTTCTTTCTCCTTCATACAAACTCCGATTTCATCTATTCAAATTTCTAAATTCATATAAATTTAAGATCTAGCTAACTAAACTAAAATTATTTAATTTGGAGTTCATTTGAACCTTCTTTTGAATTTTGTTTGAATTTGGCTTATTTTCGTGTATAGATTTCGGCGACTTCGGAGAGTCAGATTTTGACGTCGTTTCAGAGCAACTAATCAAGCAAGGCAAGTTATACCTTTGATCATATTTGAGCCCATTATTTAAAATTATTTAAATTTTATTTTAAATTATTATTGCATGCTTATTTATACTCAAGTTAATTTAAATTCTTGTTTTAAATTATAGTTATGTCTAATTCCTTTGTACTGCCAATCTTGACATTGAAATAAACCTACCTTAACACCTTAGATGAAAATCTAGTTTATACAATAGTATGAACTAGAACATTTTGAGAAAAATTATGTAGCCATGCTTAGACAAAAATATTTGATTTGGGAATTTCACCAAAAATCAAATGTTGTTTAAAGTCTATGGCATTGGTTTGTCATGGAAGATTTTGTAAATGATTTTGAAAAGCAAAAAGGAAAAGTTGGTTTGTACTTGGGTAAAATGGATGTTTGGATGGTGCATGTTGATGCACGGGATTGAGTCATTTTTATGATTGAGGCCCATGGGTTTTATGGAAAGTCGCCAAAGTCAGTTAAGCACCGACCTCTGAGCGTTCCTTTGCTAAGCCACATCGTACTACCATATGTCCTGAGAATGGGGAGGGGACCTAGCCAACTAATTTGCAATGTTTCACCGTGGTCGTTCCCTTCAGATGCGGTGGGTAGTCATGTTATGACCAACGTTAGTCCCACCTGGCGCAAGAGGGGGCTAGTAACTCCGCGGATTTCTATTCAAAGGGGGTGAAACCTTAGCGAGGGGGACTACGGTAGAATGGCACACAGTAAAAGCCTTGACACATGCTCTAGACTACTTACCTAAGGTAGTGAGCGGTGGTATCGACGGATGCCAAACAAACTAGAGAATTCATGTCATGTGGGTAAAGTTGTACCACCTCTGTAGAGTGTTAAGAACTATTCAAATAGCCGTGTCCACGTCATGGACATGCTTGGCAAAGCCACTCAAAGTTAGACCTTGGTTTTGATTTCAAAATGATTTGACACAAATGATTTTGGATTTCTATCCAAATGGGGATTGAGCAGGAAGCCATATGATAGAAGGGTATCCTTCACCATTCTTGTGTGAATATTATCTGACTATAAAATTGAGAATTTATAAAATGAATTTTAGTTATAGAATAACTGCTTTGGAACTTAGTACAAGTATTTAAAGAAAACATTGCTTTATGCAAACTCAACCAACAAGCCTTCCTTTGATATATCTTTGCATGCATTAACTTTGTTATTTGGGTGTAACTTGCGAGCACGGTAGTTGTGCTCATCCTTACTTTATGCAAATAAATTTCATAGGAGAAGGACTTTGCTACCGGTGTGGATCTCGACGACTAGGCCTTTCCCCAGTCGATTGCCTATGGCAAATCAGCTGGACTCCACTACTTCTTCGTCTTCCGCTGTGTTCTTTATTGTAAGCCTTTCTTGTAATAAACTCTATTGATTATTAATAAAATTATGCGATATATGGATGTTACCATATCTGTTTAACTGTGTGAACTAGCTACTAATCATGGGACTAGTTCAAAAATGCACAGAGGATTTGGGGTGTTACTCCCGGGTCCGACAACTTGTTAGTTAACTATATGCATGCACAACTAATTTGCTAATTTCGACATGTGATAGTCAGGTAGTTTCATTTTTTTTCTTATTTTCCAAAATACATAAGCACCCATGTATAACCTGTGTGTCACTTGACCTTATAGATTGTAGAGTGACAAATAAAGAACTACATCAATTGAGAAAAACATTACATAACATATTCTAGAAAGCCAAGCACATAGTAGCGCCTCTTCCTGACCGCCTTACCATTTCTTACTACTAATATGCTTATTTGCGGCATGGTATGATGGGTGTATTTAATTTTGTTTTGGTGCTAGATCTTTGCTAATGACTGCTAACCTAGTTCTTATGAACTACTTGTCGGCATCTTGCATGAGAAATGTTTTACTCAATACGCTAGTTCTTTTATTAAAAGGCCTAAAACCAGCTTTTATAGAAAGCTAACAACGAGGTTTACAAATATAGTCTGTTACAAAAGATCAAGCTGGGATTACCAGCAACAAGGTAGCACACCCTGGAAACCCTCCATCTAGCCACAGCAACATTCAAAAAACCTCATTCTAAAGTCCCTATACAAGCTAACTGATCGACAAAAGGAGCAACTCAAAGGCTGCAACTAGATTCTATCCAAAACACAAAACTTTTTCAACCAATCTTCCACCGAAATCAGCAATCCTTCTAACTTCATTTGATCATCCTTTCTGGTTAGAATTCGCCAACGCTGCAAACACGACACAAATTTGAATATAACTTCAGTTGGTTGCTTAGGAAAAGTCTTCTCAATCGCCCCTTTGTTCCTGATTTTCCAAAGCGTCCAAGGAAAAGCTGCAAAACTGAATAAACCAATATGATAATCGTTAGGAAAAAAAAGAACTAGAGGAAAACTCTATTGATATGGCACTCTCTAGTTGTGGAGCTCTAGTGATTGGAGGGTCTCCCTAATGGCGTCTCCATGGCTCCGGCTTCCCTGCCTCCTCGGCTAGATCTCTCCCTAGGTATTGCCTTCCAACAAGATGTTTGGAATCGTTGTCGCTCTACGGTGCATCCGGTTTCCCGCTCTTCGGCTTTTCTTTTGGTGGTTTCTTTCTCTCGGGCAGCTTTCTGTCTATTGGAAGAGTCCGTCAGTCTTGCCCTCCATGCTTGCTTAGGAGGTTCAGCCATAGATTTCAAGGTCTCTCTATTGCAGAATTCTTCTTTTTAGTTCTCGGTGTGTTCGAAATTGGTGGGTTTTTTGGTCTATGCTCTCCGCAAGGTTGAAAATGATTTGTTCTGTGCTTTCTTCCACCTGTGGGGTAATGGAGGTCCCGACTGGATTAGAGAATATAAACTTTGGGAGTCTAAATGCTTAGCTAAATGGACAGTGGTTTCACGTTCGAAAAACAAGCGTCAGGCTTCTTGTGCGAGTATTTTGGGACAGCATCCAGTGGCCAGTTCGTCCCGTAAGAGCTTCGCTGAGGTTGTTAAATATCGTTCTCCAAATCTGATTTATGCTCCCTTGGTGTTCAAGCAGAATAAGCAAGCCCTGGTTCCTCCTGTTAAGCCTTCTTTTCCTATGAATTCCACTAGAAATCGGCATCTTGTCCATGATCGTTCTTCTCAGCTTGAAAGATCTGGACTGCAATTTTCAAATCCGCGTAGCCGTAATTTTCGTTGTGAAATTTCCTGCTTTAAATGTCTTGCGGTGGGGCATATTGCCTGGGTTTGTGATGAGGACATCACTCCT
The DNA here is from genome assembly GCA_036346405.1 of Phyllostachys edulis. Lineage (NCBI taxonomy): Eukaryota > Viridiplantae > Streptophyta > Magnoliopsida > Poales > Poaceae > Phyllostachys > Phyllostachys edulis. The sequence goes on along the minus strand of CM070554.1, from coordinate 16,797,799 downwards.
TCGGATACACGCACTACACAAAATCCTCCAGATCCGGTTGCTGAACTACAAGGTCCTATGACAAGAGCTCGAGCACGTCACTTAAATTATGAGGTGAGCTCGTTTCTAGGTGCTAATAATTTATCTATGCAGAATGGAATACTACCTAATAATTGTGATCTTTTGTTACTTAAGAATAATGGGGAGGATCCATCAAGTCCTGGTCATCTGCGCTGATTGCGTCCAAGAAAAGGAAGTCCCTCTGATTGTGCCGAGAAATGGAAGTCCATCTACTCAAGATCTCCTCCCCGCGTTTTCAGCTCGGTCACAAGTTAAGGTGCTGCGTCACCGTTTTGGGCCTAATAGGGCCTTGTAAGCGTGTCGAGGTCGGAGCCAAGGTTGTGTACGCCTCTTTTCACAGCCGTACAACCCTAGGTCGACCTCCTCACGTCCCCCTATATATATACAGCAGCCGTCATAGTTTAGGGCTGGGTTTTTCTTAGATTATTCTGCCACTTTGCAGTTTCGCCGATTGTTCGGTTTGAGGAACCCCACTTTGTGAACTTCATCCATATTCGCAATACAATTCAGATTGCATCTTCCTTGTTCTTGTGAGTAGCTTCGATTGCTTACAGGAACAATAACCCTCGTGGTATGGTCGATCGCGTGCAAGCATGGTTGATAACGACAGTCGTGCGGGTGTAGCGAATTGCGAGGTGACGGTCTGCGGGTCGGAAGCCTCAAAGCACCAACGTCCTCACGACGAAATCAATCGAACCTATCGGAAGATCGGGCCGCCGTTCCTCATCAAGTGGTATCAGAGCAAAGGTTGCCCGTTAGGTAATCTCGTTTATCCCCTTTTGTTAGTTGTGTTCCATCACCTAGAGTCCAGAAAATTGCCCCACAAAAAGTTTTAGATCTTAGTTCTTCCGTTGTCCAAACCACTTTGTGCCTTTCGCAATTGTGTTTTCAGTTTCCGCGTTGTTGAGTTCAAGTCCATTGTCGGTGTCTTTGTTGCTGGTCTAGTCATCGTGATCTAGTTTTTAGCGTCGAGTCTTTGCTGTTTTGGTCATCGTGTATCTCGGCTTGCCCTTGGTTGCATCCGTTGCAATTAGGGTTTGTCTACTATAGCCGAGATCGTGACACCACCCCCATATGACCACATACTCAGAATCGGCTTCTCCACCCAACTCGGAATCGACCACCTATTCGAGCAACACCTATTCAACCACCCACTCGGGATCTACCACCTGGTCAGATTCGACCACCTACTCGGGTTCAATCACCTACTCGGATTCAACCATCCGCTCGTCTCCGCCCCGACAAACCTATCTGTTTCTGGTTGCTCTCGAACACCCCATGCACTCATCATATCGTGCCCTGCCAAACAAAGGCCGAGAAGATTTTCCATAGCCGAAACAGAGGTAGCCAAAGTTCAGAGAGAGAGAGAGAGATTTACCTTTATACCCCTGCTCTCTGGAAAAAGTTTGTGACCCACTCACCTCATTGGACCTAGAAAAGGTAGTAGAAGAGTTTTGAGCTCGGGTCATGTTCAAAAAAAAAAAGAGGGGCAAAGAGTGCCAAAAAAAAGAAAAAAATAAAGAAGCAAAGAGTGCAAAAAAAGAAGAAGAAGAAGAAGAAGAAGAAGAAGAAGGAGAAAACAGTTGCTTTGCGAATTTTGTTCCGTTGTGTTTGTATCCACCCTATTTTTCAGCTTGCTTGAGCTAGTTCTAGGAACGCGTTTGGACTAGTAACTGTGATGAGTACTGTGGACTTTGATTTAGCTTTGCTAATCTGATTTCATTATTGCTATTCCTTACTACTAAACATTGCCTGTCCGAGCTCCACATACTTTTGGCCCTCAGATTTGGATCCTCGCATTTGCCTCCGCCGTGGTCATATATCCCACCTTCTCTGATCATACCACCTGCTGCAATTTGGTAAGAAACTCATAAGAGCTTGGTAAGACGCTTGAGAGTGTGTGATTCCACCTTCCACCACCTAGTAGTTGATAGGGATAATACATTTGTGTTGTCTTTTGTCTCCTACTAACCATGGCAGGTGAAGAATTGGATGCATAAGAGTGTGTTTTGAGGGAAGAGCTCACGAGGGTGTTGGATGAGCACCGCCATGCTATTAATCATGACATTGATAGGAAGCTTGCGAAAACAAATGCTACACTACGACAACTCAATGATAGTATTGCAATGCTCAATGCACGTATTGATGGTTTAGCCAATCAATGACCGAACAATGGGCGTGTGGAACCTCATGGTGCAGCCCATGACCATGAGTTTGACAATGATAATGAGATGTGCAACCACGACGCCTTTGATGCACGACAGCGGAACTGGCTGAACTTCAACCGTCAAGGTATGAGAGAAAAGGAATTACAGGGACGACAGCAAAGGCCAAGGAATAATTTTGGAAGCACGTCTACACCAAGATCAATGCCGGGGCAAATTAAAACAGCCCCACCTTTAGCTATGCGGTCTGCTGCCCCCTCCTCGAGTAGGGCGCGTTCAACAGCACCTCTGACAACATCATATGCACCCGAGGTAAGCAAATCTACTAGTGTGCAGACCCCAGCCAAGAGTTCTTCTTCGGTTGCTTCCACGGGCCGTGCCACTGGGATTGTTTGCCACCGTTGCAAGGGAATGGGACACGTCATGAAATCTTGCCCAAGTCGTGAGCATACCTTGCCACCGAAGGCGGTGGTTATGTAAGTGCTAGTGATATTGAGGATGAATATGTACTTGCACTAACCTTGCGGTGGAGGAGGCGAGATGAGCGGTGATCTTGATGATGTAGAGGAACAAGTAGCTGCTTTGTTGACCGGAGTCATGTGAGCCTTGTTGCGCAATGAGTACTGAGCGCACAAGTGGAGAAAGCGGAGCAAAATCAGCGGCACAACTTATTTCAATCCAGATTTCTCGTGAAGGACAGAGCCTGTAGAGTCATCATTGATGGAGGGAGCTGCAATAACCTTGCAAGCTCCGAAATGGTCGAGAAGCTTGGCTTGGCCACACAACCACACCCACGTCCCTACTACATCTAATGGTTCAATTCGTGTGGTAAGTTAAAGGTAAACAAAGTTGTGAGAGTGCAATTTTCAGCTGGTAATTACAAAGATAGTACTGACTTTGATGTAGTGCCTATGCAAGCATGCTCTTTGTTGCTCGGTAGGCCCTGGATATATGATAAAGATGTTTTGCACCATGGTAGAGCTAATACCTACTCGTTCTCACTTAAGGGTAAGAAGATTAAGTTGTTGCCTTTGACACCTGCTGAAATTTTGAAAGATGAAGAAGAGCGCACTCAAAATGAAAGAAACACCAATAAGCATGATTCTGAAAATCATCAAGTAGCAAAACGTGTTTTCCCACCTAAAGGGGAGAAAGTGGCGTCTAGTTCTAAGTTCGAGGGAATTAAATTGAAGGGGGTGTGTTATTCTTGCCACTAAATCTGAACTTGCTGAAATTTGTGATAATGTGCTGCCATGCTATGCTTTGATATGCAAAAATGCTTTATATTCACTTGAGGATATATCTAGCTCTTTGCCTCCTGATGTTGCTAACCTTTTGCAGGAGTATGTGGATGTATTTCTAGCTGAGATACCCCGGGATTACCACCTATTCGAGGATTGAGCATCAAATTGATTTGATCTCGGGGCGACTTTGCCAAACCGTCTTTGCATATAGGACCAATCCGGAGGAGACTAAGAAATTCAGCGACAAGTCCAAGATCTTTTGGACCGTGGAGTGCGTAAGAGAAAACCTTAGTCCTTGTCTTTGTTCTGTTCTTTTGGTTCCTAAGAAAGACGGTAGTTGGCGTATATGTGTTGATTGCAGAGCCATTAATAATATTACCATAAGGTATCGTCATCCTATTCCTAGGCTAGACAACATGCTTGATGAGTTGAGTGGTTCTATTATTTTCACAAAGATTGACGTGCGGAGTGGTTACCACCAGATTAGAATGAAATTGGGAGATGAATGGAAAACTGCTTTTAAAACTAAGTTCGGACTATATGAGTGGTTAGTGATGCCTTTCGGTCTAACTAATGCACCTAGTACTTTTATGCGGTTGATGAACGAGGTTTTACGTCCTTTCATTGGAAAATTTGTGGTGGTTTAATTTGATGATATCTTGGTTTATAGCAAGTCACATGAGCTACACTTGAATCATATACGTGCAGTTTTTAATGCTTTGAGAGATGCACGTTTGTTTGGTAACCTCGAGAAGTGCACCTTTTGCACCGATCGAGTTGCGTTTCTTGGTTATATTGTGACACCATAGGGAATTGAGGTGGATGAGACAAAGATTGCAGCCATCCAAAGCTGGCCGACGCCTACCACTGTGTCACAGGTGCGGAGCTTCCACGGCCTTGCTGGATTCTATCGACGTTTTGTGCGGGATTTCAGCACCATTGCTGCACCATTGAATGAATTAACAAAGAAAGGAGTGCCTTTCCTATGGGGACTTGCGCAAGAGAAGGCATTCAACTTGTTGAAAGAGAAGCTCACCCAAGCACCCCTACTCCAACTCCCAGATTTTGGTAAGACTTTTGAGATTGAATGTGACGCTAGCGGGATTGGGATAGGTGGTGCATTGATTCAAGAAGGTAAACCGGTTGCATATTTCAGCGAGAAACTAAATGGGCCTAGTCTGAATTATTCCACCTATGACAAAGAATTGTATGCTTTAGTTCGTGTGCTTCAAACTTGGCAACATTATCTATGGCCCAAAGAATTTGTTATACATTCTGATCATGAATCGCTAGAACATATTAGAAGTCAAGCTAAACTGAATAAACGACATGCTAAATGGGTAGAATTTATTGAGTCGTTTCCATATGTCATAAAGCATAAGAAAGGTAAGGACAATGTGATTGTTGATCGCTCTCTAGATGTTATACCATGTTATCTCAACTTGATCATAAGATTTTTTGGTTTGGAGGCCATTAAGGATTTATATACTCTTGATTTGGACTTTAAGGAAGTACTTGAACATTGTAAAGGAGGAAAACATGGAATAAATATATCTTTGAATGATGGTTTGGTCTATCGTGCTAACAAGCTATGCGTTCGGCTAGCTCAGATTAGTCTTTTGTTGTTGCAGGAGGCGTGGAGGAGGTTTGATGGCGCATTTGAACAAAGAAGATGAAGATGTGCTGGCCACCCACTTCTTTTGGCCAAAGATGAGGCGCGATGTCGAGCGCTACATGGCTCGCTACACTACATGCAACAAAGCTAAGTCCCGTCTCAATCCACATGGACTTTATATGCCTCTTCCTATTCCTAGCGCCCCTTGGAAGGATATTTCTATGGATTTTGTTTTAGAATTGCCTAGGACAAAGAGGGGAAGAGACAGTATATTTGTAATAGTGGATCGATTTTCTAAAATGGCACATTTTATATCTTGTCACAAGAGCGATGATGCTACAAACATAGCTAATTTGTTTTTCAGGGAAATCATTCGCTTACATGGAGTGCCCAATACTATTGTCTCGGATTGCAATGCAAAGTTTTTGAGCCACTTTTGGAGATCACTTTGGAATAAATTGGGGACAAAGCTGTTGTTTTCTACTACGTGCCATCCCCAAACTGATGAACAAACGGAGGTTGTCAACCGCACGTTATCCACCATCTTGCGGGCTGTTTTAAAGAAGAATTTGAAGATATGGGAAGAGTGTTTACCGCATATTGAGTTTGCTTACAATAGGTCAGTACACTCCACCACCAAGGTAAGTCCGTTTTAGGTAGTGTATGGTTTTAACCCCTGTGCTCCTATTGATTTACTACCTTTGCCTACCTCTGAAAAAATTAATTTAGATGCTAAGAAGCGTGCTGAATTTATTCTTAAGTTGCATGAAACAACTAAAGAAAATATAGAGCGTATGACTGAAAAGTATAGGGTTGCTGGAAGTAAAGGTAGGAAAGCTGTAAAATTTGAACCGGGTGATTTAGTTTGGGTTCATTTGAGAAAGGATAGGTTTTCGGAATTAAGAAAATCAAAGTTGATGCCTAGAGTTGATGGACCATTTAAGATAATTAAGAAGATAAATGAGAATGCATATCAATTGGAGTTACCTGCAGATTTTAGGGTTAGCCCCACATTTAACATTTCAGATTTGAAACCATACGTGGGAGAAGAAGATGAGCTTGAGTCGAGGATGACTCCAATTCAAGAGGGGGAGGATGATGAGGACATCACTCCTTCGGATACACGCACTACACAAAATCCTCCAGATCCGGTTGCTGAACTACAAGGTCCTATGACAAGAGCTCGAGCACGTCACTTAAATTACGAGGTGAGCTCGTTTCTAGGTGCTAATAATTTATCTATGCATAATGGAATACTACCTAATAATTGTGATCTTTTGTTACTTAGGAATAATGGGGAGGATCCACAAGTCACGGTCATCTCATTGATTATTCGCCCAAGAAAAGGAAGTCCCTCTGATTGTGCCGAGAAAAGGAAGTCCATCTACACAAGATCTCCTCCCCGCGTTTTCAGCTCGGTCACAAGTTAAGGTGTTGCGTCACTGTTTTGGGCCTAATAGGGCCTTGTAAGCGTGTCGAGGTCGGAGCCCAGGTTGTGTATACCTCTTCCCACGGCCGCACAACCCTAGGTCGACCTCCTCACATCCCCCTATATATATACAGCAGTCGTCACAGTTTAGGGCTGGGTTTTTCTTAGATAATTCTGCCACTTTGCAGTTTCGCCGATTGTTCGGTTTGAGGAACCCCACTTTGTGAACTTCATCCATATTCGCAATACAATTCAGATTGCATCTTCCTTGTTCTTGTGAGTTGCTTCGATTGTTTGTAGGAACAATAACCCTCTTGGTAAGGTCAATCGCGTGCAAGCGTGGTCGATAACGACAGTCATGCGGGTGTAGCGAATTGCGAGGTGATGGTCTGCGGGTCAGAAGCCTCAAAGCACCAACGTCCTCACGACGAAATCAATCGAACCTATCGGAAGATCGGGCCGCCGTTCCTCATCAGTTTGTCGTAATGATATTCGTTGCCATTTCTATTCTGGTTATGGCCATATACAACGATCTTGTTTGGCGTGTAATCGCAGGAGGAAGATTTACCGACCAGTTTCCATTTCAGTTCAGTTGCCTTTGGGGCTTGGCCCACCTAAGCCCAAGTCGATTTTGGCATCAGATCTTTTGGAGCTTTCTCCTCGGGCAAAGTGCGTCTCGGGCCTGGTTCCGAGCGTCCTTCCTTCTTCCCCCCAGGAGTCTCAATTCCTTCGCCTCCATTTGTGTAACAGCCTCAGCTTTAATAAACAGTAATAAGATGTTGTTCATAGCATCACTGTTCATTTCGGCAAACTGGGCATTATGTTACAATCTAACTTCCCGAATTTCTTGCCAAAAACTCAAACTTGATCGAAGCTTCAAAAGAAAATACCAATCAATGTTGGTATTGAGACCGGGAAATATTTTATTAAAAACTAGATGAAATATCTTGATCAAAAATAATTTTTGTTAAATTTCTAAAGACTATTTTGATTTTGAGAAAAATGTTGGTCTTTAAATAAACCTATTCGGTTTAGATGAATTATTTATGTATTTCAAAATGAGAAACAATGGTTTCAAAATTTATTTGGGGAATATATCATCCCAGTAGCAATCCTGCAAAATTTCATATTTTTACAAATTTAATTGCTATTCCTAAAGCACCGGTCAACTTTTGAGGATTCAATAGGGATTGGTCAACTCTTCCAGCCTAAACCTTGCCCCTGGCACTGTAGCGACCCGAATCCAACTAGATTGGGTCCAACCCAGCGCAGCGTGGTCTAGCCCTGTCACGTTCGGCATGGGCTTGAACCTCGGGTGAGTAGGAACCGTCGATTTCTTTGATTAACGGACAAGATTTGCGGCGCCGTGCGGGTCATCCAATCTCGCGGGCGATTTCCACCGTTGGATTTCCATCCAAGAGCGCCCAGCCTTGCCTCCAAAGACCCTAGCGCGTCTCCAAATCTCAGCCGTTAGATTTTCTTGAACAGACTAGATTTTGTGGGCCGTTCGGACCATTCCGAGGGACCATGAAATTTCAGCCGTTGGATCCTCAACGAACGAACCAGATCTAGTGGGCCGTTCGGACCGTCCTAACCTCACATCGATCTCCACCACTGATTCTCAATCCAACCGTGCCCAGTTTTGGATTTAAAACCAAAACGCGCATTAAAACTCGTGACCGTTGGATCCTCCTTGAACCGCCCAGATCGGCGTGAACGTTCGGACCATCCGAACGCACCACGTGATCCCCACCATTGGATTTTGATCGCACGGGCTGTGTTGATGGGCTGTTCGGACCACTTCAACACCCCATCAATCCTCGCCATTGATTTCAGATCCAACGTGTCTTCCTTTTTGGGATTCAAAATTCGCTAGCGCGCTTTAACTTGTGGCCGTTAGATTAGAATCGTGCGGTGCCACTGCACTCGTGTTCACTTAAGACCCTCAGCTTGGTGTAGCTGTTAGATTGGGATCGCACGGTCCTGGTGGGTTGTGACCTTCGGACCTCCCAATCCTCTTAATCTATCCTAGCTGTTCCTTTGCAATCGGACGGTCCTTATGCAAAATAGTGGTTAGAACCTCACTCCCAATGTCCTGATAAATCGCGACCGCCCATTTCTAATCGGACGGTTGATTTTCTTTTGCGGTAGCGATGGTGTGTGTTGCTATGACTGACATTGGGACCCACTCATCAGTGACACTCTTCCTTTCTTCCTTGTGTCTGTGCTTCGTCGCCGACTCTCTCGCCGGAGCGGTGGCATTGTACAGTAAATGTGCGAATATTCCTTTGGTATTTGGCATCAAAATGACACCTCATTATCTCTAGAATTCTCTCCGTTTCTCTGGAGGTTCAAACACTATAAAAACCCTAGTTTCATGCTTATCCACCATTGTTGAGGCAGTGAAGCTTATCCTCCTCTTCGGTGGAGTTCTTTTCCACTCTCTTTCTTGCTTTTTAGACCTGGTGAGCTTGAGAACTAAAATCAATCCTTAATCACTCACATCTTTTGTCAACAGAAAATGTGTGGAGTGATCACTTTCTATTTTCGGCCGGTTTGGTAACTTCATCTTCTCCAAGTCCGGCTGGTAAGATCTGTTGTTGTTCCCTTCCACCTTAAGCTCCATGAGACCTCAGCAGCACAGGAATCACTCATTCAGGAAATTCTTAGCTCAAATCTTCTTTAAACTGAAAAGTTGTTTTTATAACTTTTCGGTCTTTCATATCGTTTTCAAGATCTAGGGTTTCTCTTGTTAGTATATCAGCCTATTTAGGTCTTAGCAAAACCCTAATATCGTTAGCAACAATCTTTTAAACCTGGATGTCTTCAGGTCAGTTAGTTAGCAAAAACCTTTCTCTCTTTGTTTTTGTCAAGATGCAAACAAAAAGTCAGATAGCATTTTCTTTTCTGTTAATCCTTGTAGATTAGTATTAACAAGAATAAATCTAGGTTATTATCTTTTCTTAAGATCAGCTTTAGCTCCAGCAAAAGTCTTTTGTTTAGAATATTCCCAAACTAACAAAAGACTTCAATATCTGTCTTGCTATTTGTTGTCGGTCCAACCGATAGTGCACACAGCAAGGGTTTTAACTCTATTCTTCTTGTCCATTAGTGATGTTAGGTGTTAAACTAGGCTTTTAGCTTTACTCATAATGGTTATAACTTAAACAAAAGGAGTTTCGTTTCTAGTGTATCTAAATCATCAAATTCTTTAACCTGTCCTGTTTCAGTTTTAAAAATCTGAAGCTGCAGTCTATGTTAAACTCTAATTTTGATAATTAATATTAGCAAGAGATAATTATAGGCTATTATCCTTACTTAGATTAGATGTAGCTTAAGCATGTTGTTAAGTATGCATTAAGCTATTGATCATGCATTCTTTCTCTATGTTCTGTTCTCTGCCATTTTCTTGGTGTTCATTGGATTTTTTTTTTGTATTTTAGATTCTGGTTCTTCTGAAGGGGTTGAATCTTCTGTTGAGCAACAAGAACCTGAACAAGAGGTTATTTATTATTACCAAGGCAAGCATCCTCTCTGCACCATGTTGATCCCAATTTTTGGAACTGTAGATTTACAAAATACAGTGACACTATGCATGCAAATTTTCTAAAAGAATATTTGTGATCTGTCTCTAGGTAGTTACAACCCAATCTTTGTGACTTACCTTAAATTTGATCATACCCACAACCTAAGGTATTGTCGTATTAAAATATTTAGGGTAGAAATATGCTTAGCCATGCAGTCCATAGAACGGTAGTGTTTGACAAGCTTATCTTGTCAAACCTGGGACAACAATAAATGAATTTATTTATTTTGATTCTTTGTTCAGTTTGTTTAAATCAGAAATGAATGTAAATCTTGCTTAATAAACTAAATTTAAATCTGGACAAGTGGATGCTAGTGATGGTGCCTTTGTGCACGAGAATTGGGAAATGTGGTTGTCTTGTCTGGATTGATTAAGGACTGAACTCTGACGGCCCAATTCAAGTCCTAACGTACTTCCACACGTGTGTATGGGTATTTGTTTGGTTGAGTAAAGGGTTGATGTTATTGAGTTGAAAACAGGTGGATAAGTGCATATGTGTAGGATTTCGATCCGTATCATATGTTCTTAGGGCGAGGACATTTGTAAAGGTTACGTGTTCATAGAGCCCGATTTCAATCTTATATGTACGGGTGAGTACAATTTTATTTTGTTATGGTTGAATCGGTGTTCTCAGCGTAACATGTGTACCCGGTTAACAAGTTCTATCGAAACTTGATTTAAGCGGGATCCGATGCACATGGGCAATTCAACTCAATAGTGTCGACTTGTTGAAAAATACCAAATCTTAGTTTACCCGTAGGCATACCAAAGGCGGTGTGCTATTATTAGGAGGCTTCTGGTGACTAAGTCGTGTGGGTAAAGATGTACACCCCTGCAGGGTTAAAACTATTCGAATAGCCGTGTCCACGGTTACGGACAACACTTGAATTGATGTCACCTGTATAGACTTTGAATTAAATCCGGTTATGGGTATTATTTTGGCATGATGGGTGTCATGCACTGTTTGATGGTAATAAGTCACTTTATTATTGTTATTGTTTATGATTATGCATATTTACCTACTATTTTAGTCCAAATTGATTTATAAAATCGCTTTGGCAAAACTTAGCAATTATAGGTTAAGATGTATTGCTTTCTGCAAAACAGAACCATTATAACCCTTCTGTTGTTAACCTTAGGCATGTAAAATTTCTATTCCTTTGTATAGGTTCTATCAAACACTTTCTTTTATTAGTTTGTGTAAGTCTTGCTGAGTACCTTCTGTACTCAGGGGTTATGACCTCTTGTTGCAGGTGAGGATGGTTATCTGTATGAGATGCCCGTTAGCGCCGATCCGGGTGACGCTAACGAGTGAAGCTAGTTCTAGTCTCCACGCAATAGCCTGCGGGTGATGGGGCCATTGGTGGTCTTTTGCTGTTTATTTTTTGTTTCCGCTGCTAATTTTTGTTGTGGCCCAAGGTCACTTGGTGTTGTAAATTTCCAAACCGAATTGTAATAGGTTATGTATAATTATGTAAATGAATGCCTTGTATGTATGATACAATGTTGTTTAAGGATATATGTGCAATAGTCTTAAATCACAGGAACTATTGTGAATCATATATCAGGAACTGAATATTGGAATTGTTACTTGTTATTATTATGCTTCTAGTATGATTTTTAATGAGGGAATGGAACTGTTCCTTAATTAAGAATTATGCTACCAGTATAATTTTAATTCGGCACATTCCAATATTTGAGGGTCCTTACAATTTGGTTCTCTACCGGCCTTTCCTCTTCCTGTGTGTTCCTTTTCGGTGACTATGGCAAACTTAGCGGATCAAGCGTGAAGCCAACGGCGCATCTCACAAAGGGCCGGGTCACTCATGTTACTACTAAAAAGCTCAGCGACACGATGTAATCTTGGTGCGTTCCTTGTCAACTCCATACCAGCATCGGTTTTATTTGACTCGGGAGCTTCTCATTCTTTTGTTTCAAGTAAGTTTGTGGGGAAGTATGGGTTATCTATAGTCCCTCTAGTTAACCCTATGTTAATTCATGCTCCGGGCCTGGATATGAGGACTAATACCCTCTGCCCAAACCTTACCTTAGAGATTTATGGAGTACCTTTTCATGCAGATTTAATAGTTTTGCAATCTCAAGGTTTGGATGTGATTCTTGGAATGGATTGTTTAGCCAAGAATAAAGTGCAGATAGATTGTGCTACCCAGTCCATATCACTTATTAATAACCAGGGAGTACCAGTGGAATTTAAGTCTAAGACCTCCCCTAGGACAAGACCCCTTCTGACCAGTTTGAAGGAAGTGAAGATAGAAGACCTCACAGTGGTCAGAGAATACTTAGATGTGTTCTCTGAAGAACTACCTGGTATGCCACCAGATAGGGATATATCATTTCTAATTGACTTAGTCCCTGGGACTGCACCCATATCAAAAAGACCTTATAGGATGCCAGTAAATGAACTGGTAGAGTTAAAGAAGCAGATCAGAGAACTGAAGAACAAAGGATTTATTCGACCAAATTCTTCACCATGGGGAGCACCTGTGCTGTTTGTCAAGAAGAAAGACAATACCCTGAGGATGTGTGTAGACTATAGATCACTCAATGAGGTCACCATCAAAAACAAATATCCCCTGCCAAGGATAGATGACCTCTTTGACCAACTAAAAGGAGCAAGTGTGTTCTCTAAAATTGATCTAAGGTCTGGGTATCATCAATTGAAGATTAGGGCAGAAGACATTCCTAAAACTGCTTTTACCACAAGATATGGACTATATGAGTTCATTGTAATATCATTTGGGTTGACAAATGCACCAGCCTATTTCATGAGTATGATGAACAAAGTATTCATGGACTTCCTAGACAAGTTTGTGGTGGTGTTTATTGATGATATCCACGTCTACTCCAAGAATGAAAAAAAACATGAAGACCACCTTAGGATTGTTTTGGGAAGACTTAGAGAGCAGCAGCTCTATGCTAAGTTTAGTAAGTGTGAATTTTGGCTAAATCAAGTAGCATTTCTTAGTCATATCATTTAGGCCAAGGAGTGGTCAGAGACCCTTCAAGGTAGAAGGCGTGCTAGAGTGGAGACCTCCTAAGGCAGTGGTCAAGTAAGAAGTTTTCTTGGTCTAGCTGGCTACTATAGAAGGTTTATTGAAGGTTTTTCCAAGGTTGCTAGACCTCTCACCCAGCTCTTGAAAAAGGAGAAAAAATTTGAATGGACCAAAGCCTGTGAGCAAAGCTTTCAGGAACTAAAGAAAAGGCTTGTCACAGCCCTAGTCCTAGTCTTGCCAGACATCTATAGAGACTTTGAGGTATTTTGTGATGCATCTCATCAAGGTCTGGGATGTGTGCTAATGCAAGATGGAAGGGTAGTAGCATATGCATCTCGACAGCTGAGACCCCATGAAGAGAACTACCCAACACATGATCTAGAATTGGCAGCTATTGTGCATGCCTTAAAAATCTGGCGACACTACCTTATTGGTAATCGCTGTGAGATATACACAGACCACAAAAGTTTGAAATACATCTTTACACAACCAGAGCTTAATTTGAGACAAAGGAGATGGTTAGAGTTAATTAAGGATTATGACCTTGGGATTCATTATCACCTAGGTAAAGCCAATGTAGTGGCAGATGCCTTGAGCCGAAAAAGTTATTGCAATGCTTTGTTGGTTCAAGAACAACAACCAAAACTATATGAAGAGTTAAAGTACCTCAACTTGGAGATTGTAGAGCAAGGATGTGTAAACACCTTAGAGGTGCATCCAACCATTCTGGACCAAATTAAAGAGCAGCAAGGAGAAGATGAAGACATCCAAGAAATTAAGAAGAACATGAGGAGAGGTAAAGCCCCAAGTTTCTCTGAAGATGAACAAGGGGTAGTATGGTTTGGCAGCCGAATTTGTGTGCCCAATCACCAAGATATCAAGTAGCTCATCTTGGTGGAAGCCCACGGATCACCTTACTCTATCCACCCGGGCAGCACCAAGATGTATCAAGACCTCAAAGAAAGGTATTGGTGGGTCAGTATGAAGCAAGATATTGCCAAGTATGTCTCTCAATGTGATGTATGTCAGAGGGTTAAAGCTGAACACCAAAGACCAGCAGGGTTATTGCAACCATTGCCGATCCACGAATGGAAGTGGGAACAAGTAGGCATGGACTTCATTCTTTGGATTACCTAGCACCCAAAGCGGGCTTTGATTTCATTTGGGTGGTAGTTGACCGTTTGACCAAGGTAGCCCATTTTATACCGGTCAAGACCACCTATAGAAGTGATAAGCTAGCGGAATTGTATATGGCAAGAATTGTCTGTTTACATGGAGTACCCAAAAGAATAGTCTCAGACAGAGGGTCACAGTTCACTTCAAGGTTCTGGAAAAGCTTACATGAAGCTCTAGGTACTAAACTTAATTTTAGTACAGCCTATCACCCTCAGACCGATGGGCAAACCGAGAGAGTGAACCAAATCCTTGAAGACATGCTTAGGGCTTGTGCTTTGGAATTTGGGAAGAGTTGGGACAAGAACTTGCCTTATGCTAAATTTTCTTACAACAATAGCTATCAAGCTAGTCTACAGATGTCCCCTTTCGAAGCTCTATATGGTAGACCTTGTAGAACACCCCTCCTTTGGGATGAAGTTGGGGAACATCAACTCTACGGACCAGACCTGGTTAAAGAGGCTGAAGGCAAGGTGAAGTTGATAAAGGAGCGATTGAGAGTGGCTCAATCTCGACAAAAGAGCTACGCTGATACCCGTCGAAGGGATTTATCCTTTGAGGTTGGAGATTTTGTATACCTTAGAGTGACACCACTCAGAGGAGTTAGAAGATTTCGGACTAAAGGAAAGCTAGCACCAAGATTTGTCGGCCCATACAAGATCATGGACAGAATTGGTGAAGTAGCCTATGAACTAGAGCTCCCAGAATCTTTATCAGCTGTGCACAATGTCTTTCATGTGTCCCAATTAAGGAAATGTCTTCGGGTGCCAGAAGATCACACAACCCTAGAGAGTTTTGATCTTCAAGAAGATCTTACCTATGTGGAGCAACCAATTAAAATCCTAGATGTTGCGGAAAGGGTTACCAGGAGCAGGATTATCAGATCCTACAAGGTGCAATGGAGTCATCATCCAGAGAGTGAAGCTACATGGGAGAAGGAAGAAGACCTCAAGGCTAACTACCCCTACCTCTTCGCTGATTCTGTTTGAATCTCGGGGTCGAGATTCCTTTAAGGGGGGTAGGTTTGTAACATCCTGATTTTCTAAACCCTTTTTAAATTTGTAAAACAGAATAAAACTATTTTGTTTTGATGAGAATTCAAAGTTGGTTCAGTTGGAGAGGTTTGAGCTTCGTGTTGTCACCTCTTCTATTTGTTGGCCAGTTCTCCCCTCAGTCTCTCTCTTTTGTGTTATGTTCGGTTTAGACCTCTGGGGTCTAGACCTCCTCTATGATGAATATGGTTTGGACCTCTTGTGTGGCCCAGACCTCCTCTTGGTTAGGATGTGCCTATATGTTTAGGCCTTCCTTCGAATTTAATTTCTCTAGACCTTCCCCTGCGGATCTTAGACCTTTGGACCTCCTTGAAACCGTATAGACCTTTGTCCTTTGGACCTCCCCATCCATTGGACCTCCTTGCTCGCTTAACTTAGGAACTCCTGACCTCCGAAGATCTCCTCCCGAACCTTTAGGACCTCCTACATTGAGATCCTCGCCGCCAGGACCTCCCATTGTGGAGATCCTAGCGATCAGGACTTTCCCCTTGTCGATCTAGTTCTCTGGACCTCCTCTCAAGACCTCCTTGAGCAGTGGGACTTCCTTCATGAGAGCCTAGCGATAGGACCTCCCGTTGGTAAGATCCTACCGGTCGGGACCTCCTTTGCGAGGATCCCCTCGGCCAGACCTCCTTGATGGGATCTTGGTTGTCGAGAACCTCTTAGTCACGTGGACCTCCTCCATGTGTATTTGGACCTCCCCATGTCAGGACCTCCTTTGTGTATATCGGGACCTCTTAGCATCCAGACCTCCTCTTTGTAAATCTAGACCATTAAGACCTCCCCCTTGAGATCTTAATGCCCAGACCTCCCTCCTTGAACATCGGACCATCAAGACCTCCCCATTGGAGATCTTAACCGTCGAGACCTCCCTTCTTTGGCGGATCCGATCGTTAGGACCTCCCTTGAAATCCTCTGACTCAGGACCTCCTGGATCTTAGAATCTCCTAAGCCTTCCAGACCTCCTCAAAAGACCTCTCTTGCGGGTTGGGACCTCCCTCTTTGACCCAACCGTTTCTAAATTTGACTGGTCCCACCTGCCAGGCTTACCCATTCTTATTTTTTCCCCTGCCACATTAGTACCATGAGCATTTAATGCATGTCCTGTCGCATTAAATGCAGCCATGAAAGTGGCTGCTTCCATTGAATGGGGTCATTTTGGGGCACTGTTGGTGTCTTTTCTAGTCTCCTCCCATATCAGTGCACAATGTCCTTTATTATTTTTCCTTTGACATCCCCGTACCTTTTGCCTATTTTTCATGCTCACCAAATCATGTACGCATCGAGTGATCTTTTCACTCTCTTTGACTATAACTAGCCCCGGGAGCCCTTCCTTGCCACCTTTTTCCAACACTCAACACTTTGGCTCACACTCAGTAGCTTTCTAGAGAGTCCTTGCTGCCAAGAGCATCGCCAGGAGCACCTCCCTTCATCGTGTTTTCACCATTGGAGGCTCAACAGGAGCTTAGGCGTTGACCTTAACCGCCCATATTGCCTTCGACCTCCCCTTCACTCGCCACCTCTTTCTTATAGCTGGTAAGCCTCCTTGCGTTCTGATCTGTTCTTGCTCTTATCGCCACCATAAGGGGTTATGTCTCTTTCAGGACCTCTTCCTTTGGATTCTCTTCGGAACTCTATGGCTACATCTGGAGATCACCTCCTTGGACTCTGCGCAAGTATCATCATCTTGGTCCTCTGCTAAAGTCACCCCTCTGGTCTTTCTGTGAAGACCTTCCTCACTGGACCTCTCCCCAGTAAGTTGGGACCTCTCCCAAAGAACCTATTTTGAGCGTGAGATGCTTCTGTTGGTTGAGTTTTGGATATTCTTTTAAAAGTTCCTTTGGTGCTTTATTTGGAACTTGGTTTGAATTTGTCTCCTTTTCTCCCGTATAGAGTGCGAGGGCACTGAGGAGCGTGAGTGTACTAAAGAAGAAGACTCTCAAGTTAGTGAGCAAGGTAAGTCATGCTCTTGATCATATTGCACCCAATATTTCAATTTATTTATGTTCAATTCCAAAGTATAATGCATGCTTATTTCTACTAAGTTATTTCAATACCTGTCTTTAAACACATAGTTATGCCTAATTCCTTCATATGGCCAACTTTGACATTGAACCAAATCTGTTGTCACCTTAAACAAAATCTGGTTGATACAATAGTGTGAACCAGGAGCAATTGAAAAACCATATGCTTAGTCTTGCTTAGACCAAAAGTACTTGATTTGGAGAAATCTTTACCTTCATGACCAACTATTGTTTAAAATGTTTTGACCATGACATTGGGTTGTCGTGGGAATATGGAAATATTGCTGGGGAAGCAAAGAAAATGAAAATTGATTTGGACTTGGGCGGATTGGTTTGCTTGGCTGGTGCAATGTTTGTACACGGACTCTATCCTGGATAAGGTGGAGGTCCAGGGGTTTGTGGTTGTCACCCAAGTCAGTTGAGGACCGGTCTTTGAGCCGCCAATGCTAGGCCTATAATGGGCTATGCCAAAATCGTGCAACCACATGTCTCCAGTATGGGGTGTGGGACCTGGCCAATTAATTTGCAAAACTTCCACATGATTGTTCCATTTGGAGGTGTGGGAGGTCTTCTATGGCCTATGGTCTTTTATGACTGTGTTTCCCATTGGTGCAAGAGGGGCCCGATCACGTGGATTTGTATCCAAAGGAGGCGAAACCTTAGCAAGGAGGGCGTGGTGGAACAATGCATTGTAAAGGCCTTGTCATGAACTCTAGACCTCTTACCCTTGGTAGTGAGAGGTGGCATCGACGGATCTTGGGATAAACTAGAGGAATCATGTCATGTGGGTAAAGTGCACATCCTCGTAGAGTGTAAATCTATTGAATAGCCGTGTCATGGTCATGGACATCTTTGGCAGAGGCCACTCAGAGTTAGATATTGGTTTTGGGTTCTTAAAATGTTTAATAAATTGTTTTGAGATTTCTATCCCATGGGTTTTGGGCAGGGAGCCTTGTGACAGGAGGGTATCCTTCACCAGCTTGTTGATGAATGCTATCCAACTGAAAATCAAGTTTTGAAAATGAATTTTATCTATTAAAAACCTGTCTTGGAACTTAGTATTTGTAATTGAAAGAAACTTGGCTTTACGCAAATCAACCATATTATGCCTTCTTTTGTATATCCATGTATGCATGTCATTTTGTTACTCACGGGTGTGACTTGCGAGCACGATGGTAGTGCTCACTCTTGCTCAATGCAAACTTTATCAGAGAAGACAATATGATGAAGAAGAGGACCAGGACGCGTAGGTTGTGCCCTCCAGCCATTTTGCCTGTGGTATAGTGGATGGACGTCTGTTTCCGTTCTTTTGTAAGCTTACTTTTGGCCCAAGGCCACCTTTTGTAAACAACTCCTTTGATATGTTGTAAATAAAGTTGATGTCGTGGATGTTACCATTCTTGTATCTTTGTGAAGAGCTAGCTTGTGATCCATGGGACTAGCTCGACATTTGGGAATCCTGAGTGATCTCTCAAGCTTCACGACCTCCTCGGGTCAGGTCCCTCGACCTCTCCTGAGTTGGCCGTGGCAATAGGGGATCTCCTCGTGACTCCCGCTTCCCTCGATGGTAACCTCGAGTGGTCCTACCGGAGCCTCGATCGGTACTACCGGGGGCAGGTCCTACCCAAGCCTCGAGGGGTACTATCGGACCTCCTGGGAGGTCCTAAGGGACTTCTTGGGAGATCCTAGAGGACCTCTCGGGTGCCCTTGGGTTGGGTCGCCACAAGTCATATGTCCAGTTTTCTTACATTTGTAACAAATAGGGGGATTAGAGCACCGAGCTTGGTGATGTCTAGTTTGCAAACACCGAAAACACATCCCCCTGTCTTCAGATGTAAGAACCCCTGTGTTCGGACCAACACCCCCCCAGCCTTTTCTCAGATCTTCCCCTTTTCCTGAAATTACTGGTTCTTCCCATCTAGGTGCAGATCTATTTTGATCAACCCAAAAATGACCCCCTCTTGCCCCAAAACTACCTCTATTGCCACCTCTCATTTGATCCTCTGTACAAAATCCCCTTCCTTGCTCACATTCTCTTTGCGAGTCTCCTCCTGCCACCCCTTGAAATTAGAAGAAGGATTTCTGTCTAAAACCCCCGAAGAACGTGATCCAAGTCCAGATCTGTCAGCCCTAGGAAAATTTTGATGTGTACCTGCTTTTGTGAACCCCCCTTGGTGATCCTCCTGAAATCTCCTATTCCAGTCTTGATCTCTCTTCAATTTATCACGTAGATCATCTTCTGCCATCAGATCATCTTCCTCCATCCACTCCTTAGGGGCACTTCTCTTCCCCCCGCCCAAAACGTCGAGGGTATCTTCCTCTTCCACGCTCCATCACCCCTTCCCTCACTACTTCAGCGTAAGATCTAAGCAAAGGCAAAGGATCCTGAACCCTCCGTACGATTCGAGCACACGACCCCAAATGAAGCACTTCGCTCTCTCTCGTGACGAACCCTAAATCACCCACACACACACACGCTTTGGAATCCAACGCCACGACGTGCTGGGGATTCTACGCCAGGAGTGAGCAAATAAATCAGAAAGCTGCGTACCAAATCTATGGGCTGGCCCATCACTGCACAACCCATGTGCCCAATTGCAGCAAATCATGGTGCCTCACTCCATCTGCTGCGATTGGGGATCCACCCTTGGTAGGGAGATCAGAAACCTCCTGTCCCGACACATCTTCAACGAAGACCAGGGAACCCATGGACAAGCATCCCTTAGAGGACTGGGCATGCCTACTTCGAGAAGGCTCCGCCATTGTCTCCCCACCGATGGCCCAGCACCCACCAATCTGATCTCCTCAATACGCTAATTCATGATATATTACATCTGCATGTATTAGCAAATGGACACTAGAAAGGAGCTCATTAGGAAATTTATGCTTGAGGAAGAAGATGGGGATGATGAGTTGTTTCTTGTCTTGGTTCCTACTTTGCTTTCATGCCTTTATGACGAAAAAAGACCAGCCCACCCATCATCTCTTGCAATCTAGGTATAGTTGTTATGACGTATTTCATATATGTGGCATGTAGCCAAGACTTGTGTTTTTGCTGATAACTCAAGTATGCTATAGCTATTGTTTCTGAATTTTACGATTTTTTTTTAAAAAAATTCATGACCAGAATTTTTATCTCTGTTGTTCTCAAGCGGCAACAAAGATTTTGTTCCTAGGCGAGAAGATTTCCCCTTAGATCGAGGGAGATTCTATGTGCCCTTAAAATCTTCCACATAGATTTTACCCCTGGTTTTCCTACCTCTTGCTTGCAAACAAACCCCTAGAGTATCCCATTATCCCAGGCTTCTTGCTTGAGCTGACCATATCGACGCACGCGGCCGGCGAGGCATTTCACTAGTACGTACGTCTTATCTGTCCTAGACAGCTGCAGCTCATGGCGTCATTCCTTTATAGTCTTGTTGCACTGCCGGTACAAGCTCATACGCCCTTGCCTGTTGTTCCGTTTGTACTAAGAAGTACTCCAACCAATGACTCTCCAAGCGGCAAGCGCCGCACTCGCGCGGTTGTCAATTTTGATCTGCCGGTCGCTCCGTGACGCATCCCCCCCGCGGCCCATCTTCTACCGCACAAACGTTCACACTGGCAATCCTCGATTCTTCACTAGACACTGCTCAAAACAAACCACTCTTACACACGCGGCGACATTGCCCGCCGAGAGTCCCAGCCTAAATAAACAACGCACCAGCCCCCACAAGTCAAACAGCCGGCCGGTTCGTCGTCGTCTCGGGCGGGCGCGCGCACCCACACCGCAAGTTAACAAGCGGCTACGGGACACCACCCCACCAAGAGCTAAACGAAGAAGGGGCCACTTGCGCGGGGGCGGTCGTACACGCATCCTCAGGCAACTTGGCCATAGACTAGTCCCATAAAATCGCCGCGAAGATACCGACGCACCCACCCGCGTCGTTGCGCTCGTCCTAAGCATTACATGGTACAGGCCAAGTTGGGGGCTGGGTGAAGGAAAGCGCACAGGCGCCGTACGTCCGCGCACGCGGCGGGCGGGGCCACACGACGGCACGGCTCGATCTGCGCCCAGATTTGCAGCCGCCCGCGTCGCGGCTGCATGCGGCAGGGCTGGCCGGGCAAGTGGGTTCGGGAGATTCTCTCGGACTTGGGGCCCGAACGAGGAAGGAAGCCGCGGAGTGGGTGACTGGGTGGGGCGTGGGTGGCCTGCTGGTTCCGGGTTGGGGGCCTTGGCACGGCAGTCGACACCCCTCTTTTATAGTCCACGCACGCCAGGCTTGTCACGTTTCACGACAAAGCACAGCAGGTGACTCGTACATGTCAGCGCCGGATCAGTAATCTCGTACGCATCGTATAGTTTCAGATGATGCCGAAGCAGCGCTCACACGACGTCGGGCAGATCTGACTTCCCGAACCTTTCACCTTGCCTGGCGGCGCCTTAGACGATCAAGGCCTCCTCCAGCCCCATCAACGCCGGTGACGGCCACGGTTTCTTTCTCCCCTCCGACGGCCTTTCCTCCCCACTCTCCTCCCCCCAGTCCGCATGACGTCCCCTCCGCCCCCTCCCCACCACCACCTCCTTTCTCCTTTCCACGCCACCCCCGCCTCGCCGCCGGCAACCCACCCACCACCCCCCCCCCCCCCGCGTTCCTCCTTCCCCACCCCGCCAACTAGCCCCCCGCCTCCACCTCCTTCCGCCCTCCCCCTTAGCCCTTCCTCCCCACCCAAAACCTTTCCCGAGGCCAGATCCAGATCTTGTTTGGCCTCCCCGCCGCCTTGTTGCCTCCTGCAGTCGCGCGGTGCCTCCTCTGGTGGGCGGCCCCCCTCCCCAGCGGCGCCTCCCCTGTCCTCCAGGCCCAAACCCCCTCCCTAGCCCAGATCATCCTGCGCACCCCCTCCCCCTTCTTCCATCCTTCCCTCATTCATTGCGCCTTGCTCTCGCTCCAACCACCGCCCTTCAACGCTCATTCAAGAGAAGCATACTCATGTATCTCCATGCCTCCCTACAGCTACGGCTCTAGCTCGGCGCAACCCATCCAGCCGTAGCAACCTCGAGACCGTGGCAAATCCTCAAGACAGAGATGAATCTCTCTCACCCCCTCCCAAGGCCGTTCGGCCCGGCACAGCAAAGGGGTGGCAGCTGGTTCGGCGGCCTCGGTGGTGGCGTGCTGACAGACGCAAGCCCATCAGCTCTCCCTCTGCTCCTTTCCTCCTTAAAACTGCAGGCAGGTGCTATCGCTGCCTCTCTAAAGACCATCAAATTGCTAGCTGCCGAGACCCTCCTCGCTGCATCCTCTGCTTCCATTCTGGTCACCGTGCAAGAGAGTGCCGACACAGGGTTCAGCTCCACCATCCCCCCCTCGCTACGCCAAGTCTCACCCCAGGCCCCTCGGCGCTCAGCTCCCTGCCGTTCGGCTCCCTCTTCTAAGAGTGCCTCGGTCATGGCATTTTTAGGCGCCCCCGACACTAGACCTGATGAAGACTACTGCGTCGTCAACGCGTACCCTCAGCTCGACCGCGCTCGCCAAGACTGGGAAGACACCGCCCTTGTCACTTGGGTGCTCCGAGGCGGCGCCAACCCTGATGATAGTGTGGTGGCGGAAGTGATTCGTCGTCGCTTTGGACTCCGCCACGAAGAAGTCTCCATCTCCCTCCACCATCCGGAGACCTTTCTTCTCAGGTTCAACACCAAGTACTCTAGGGATAGAGTGCGGGAAGCGAAAAAGTTCCACCACGAAGACTTGGAGATCCACGTTCGGCCTTGGAGGGCTATCAGCCGTGCCTTTGGAGCCGATATGTTCTTCCGTGTCCGGCTCTGTTTGGAAGGGATTCTGGTGTTCGCCTGGACGCCGGAAGTCGCTGAGTGCCTCGTGGGCAGAAAATGCTCGCTGCAGGCTATTGAAGGCGTCTCGGCGAGTTGGGAGGACACGAGGACTTTCAACCTTTGGGCGTGGACAGCCAACCCGAGCTCCATCCCAAAGGTGGCTTGGATCACTTTCATGCATGGAGGGGAGGACCCAAGCCGACCTGATGGGAACTCTCACCTCCCGGACAAATGGAGGTGTGGGCTTACCCACCGGGTAATCCTGCACCTCGACTACGTCGAGGATCACACGACTGCCCCCCTTGACGACTTCCTCTCAGCTGCCGACATTGCCCCGTATGAGCCCATCACTACTCAGCTCCCCTGGAACCTGGGGGCTGTGGATGGAACCCCAGAATCCAAGGGGGGGCCGAGCCATGCCCCCCATCATATGCAGCGGCAGGTTGAGGAGAAGGGGGCAAGCCCAGTGGAGGACAACGTTGATGATCATCGCAACCCCCGGGACCAACGCCGTCCCCCCCCCCGACGCTTAGCCCGCGATGATCACCCCTCCTCCGCACACTGGAGGCGTAAGGACCATGACGACAGTGACGGTGGCACCAGTCGCCACAACCATCGGAGTCTCAGGCTCCCTGCCCCCATGTCCAAAACCTGCCCGAATGTTGGCCGGGACCGCGACAGATCCCCCCGGGGACATCACCATGGCAGCAACAAAGGCGGTCGCCGCAGGGCTGGGGCGGCCGGGGACCCCTCCCAGCCTCCTCTTGGACTTTCCTCCTGCCCACTAGAGAAGGTTAAGGTCTCAGTGGATAGGAGGCTGTAAGATCTTTTTGCATCCTACGCCAAGTCTATGCGTGAAGCTTTGCAGGAGCACTTCAACAACACCCAACCTCCACTCCCTTCTCAGGAGGAACTACGTGGAGATTGGCTGCGCAAAGCAGAAGAGTATGTCAAGGCGGCGTTGGCGACCGCTATTTAGCTAGGCCTTACCCCAAGCAGCTCGTCGACATTGCAGGCCAAGCCAAGCTGGGCGTCTTTTCTCCAGGCGGCGAGCCACCTTGTTGCCCCGCTGGCATCCTCAGCACTCTCGGGTCAGGACGTCATCAACAAGATTGCTGGGCCGAGACCTACTCTAGATCAGGCTCCCTCCTTCTCCACCGTCAACAGCTTGGAGGGTGAGCGGTTAGGGTCGCCCTAAGGTGGTGTTGCCCCCATGGCGATGGCCTCCTCTGTTGTCCTCTGCTGCTCGAGCCAAGAAGAAGGCTGTTGGGTGGGACCTTGGTACAGGAGCCGACTGCAGTCCTTCAGGTTTTGCCTCCCCCCCCCTTCCAGTTCAAATATCTGGTTTCTTCCTCCGACCCCTGCAACTGCATCTCGGTCCGATGGCTTCACTTGACCTGTCCCCCCACTCCTCAGACGCCAGTAAGGGGTTCAACTCTTGTGACAAGGCCGTGATGGTCCCAGGGGTGCTTCAAGGGCCATCTCTGGTGGTCGCCGACCACAGGAGCTGGCATTGTTGTCTTGTCCCCCTTGGAGCCCAGGCGATCCCTTGCCCCCTGGAGATCATCCCCTGCGCCGTCCTATTGCCGTCTATGCCCCCAAAGGATTCGATGGGCGGGGTCTTGGCACTGACGCCGGCCAAAAATATCCAGGTTCTGCCCAATTTCCTCTCCCAATTCAATAACATGGTTCCTCCCTCAGACCCCCTGCAGCTCCACTCCGGCTCGACGCCTCTAGCTGGTGCTCGCCCCCTTTGTACCCGGCGGTGATCTTGCCGCCACCCACAGGCCTCGCCAAGCCCCGACTTCGAGCAAAATTTGTTGATATCGCCACCTCGAGGTTGCCACCCCCCTCCGACCATGCCTTGGGGGTCACGCCTCGACGCCAACTGCGACCCCTCAGGAGCAGCCTCAGCCTAGTGCTCTCCAGGAGAGGGTTGTCCTTAGCCCACTGCACCTTCCAGACCAAACTGCTCAGGAGAGGGCTGCCCTCAGCCCATTGCACCTTCCAGACCCAACTGCTCAGGTCGAAGAATGGGGATCGGAACAGTGGCTCGCTCTTAAGGCTGCCCTGTTCTCCAGCCCACCTTCTTCAATCCTCGCTACTCCGGCCTCCCCTCATATCAAGCGCTCAACCGCAGGGGTCAACCTCCGTCGCAGTGTCCACCTAGCGGCCAAGAGGAGGCCAGGCTCAATGATGCTTCATGCCCAAGAAGCCCTTGCCCACAAGCTGGGCACTCTGCCTAAGAACTGCCATCTCACAGAGTCAACGCTCAAAGAGTACCTCACAACCTTCGAAGCCCCCCTTCCGGAAGACACTATTTCAGCTCTGGCACAGCTCTTCAAGGTTGACTACCAGCTTACTCAGCGAGCGGACGACGCCCTCGTCGAGATGGGAGGCCTTCTCCTCCTGGACAGTCAGGAGTTCATGGCACCGCCCATCCAAGCCCCTTCTTCAGCCGTGCAGGGCGCCCAGGTGGTGGCAGCCTAGAAGGTGGACCCTCCTCCCTTATAAGACAAGACAATTTCAGGACCATGCAGATTTTCTTCTTGGTTGTTGTAGATCCTGCGGATCCTGCCTCTTTTGCTACATTATCGTGGCTTCAGTTCATGTTGTTTGCTTCTAGTCCTGCTACATTGTCGCTGCTCCAGTTCATGTTGTTTGCCTCTAGTCCTCTGCTGATGGTTTGTACTCTTTGAATGATGCTATGTCACCTGATAAATGAAGGACAGAGTCGGCGTTTCATGTGCTTGACACCAATGTGCAATACCTTCTGTGATGAAGCAATAATAAGGAAGGTTGTTAGTGCAAAATGCCCAGTTTCTGTAGGACACTTCGAAAGTTTTTCTAGAATCTCTTATTGAGGTCATTGCCTTGGTTAAGTGGCGCCCTAGCACTACGCACTATGGAAATGCTATTATTGTCCAAGATGCTATTCACTATGAGATGGAATGTATGTGTGGAAGCCAGCTCCGTTTCAATCTTTGGATGTACCATGTTGAGGTGTTGATGACTGAGTTCGGTTATATCTACATTGAGAGGAACATTGTTGATAAAATGATTGATCTCCGGCAATCTGAGGAAGAGCAACATCTTCAGAAGTCCCTCTTTGATTGTACTCGTGAATCGCCAATGGAGCCATGTGGTAGTCTGCTTTTCAATTGCTTGTCAGAAGCCCATTCCCTGCGTTCCTTCCACATGTCCCCTCGTCCCAGCCTGGGTTCACTCTACACTACGGCTGTTGCCCTTGCCGATCGCCACTGCCCATCACAACCGGCCCCTACTCATAGTCACAAGCTCGTATTCCACTCCTGGAGGCCGTGGCCGCGGTCGAAGTGCTCCCGTGCATTTCTTGATGGTAGCAGCCTTCCCCTGAGCCGTGGGTTAGCTTGCAGCCCAATCCAATTGCAGTAGTTTCAGCACATTTCATTTGCAGCTAGCACCCTTCGCCGTTTTCGAGCAACCACCGGGCAGAGTAATGTAGGCCAGCCACCCCGGTGTCATTGCCCCCAATAATGTCCTCACCAAACCTTAACATCCTTTGTTGGAACGTGCGGGGTCTCAACAATCAGGCCAGAAAATCGCTTGTCCAGGAGACCCTTTTTTCCACAACGTGCCACTTAGTTTGCTTGCAGGAAACCAAACTCACAACGGTAGACCACAGCCTTGCTTACTCCCTAGGGGGATACAACCTGCGGAACTTCGCCCATAACCCGGCGGAGGGCACGAGGGGCGGCATTCTCCTGCTTTGGAACAACGAGTATGTTGAGGTAGCCGACGTGCTCAACTCGGTCTTCAGCCTGACGATGATGGTGATCCTAAAAGAGTGCTTTTCTTCCTTCCGCCTCATGATAGTTTATGGGCCTTCCCAAAATAGCAACAAGGCGCTTTTCCTTCAAGAAATCGCCTTCTTAAAGCCAGCCATCGGCACCAATTGGCTGATCTTAGGAGATTTCAACCTCATTTACCGTGCGCAAGACAACAATAATTCCAACATCAACCCCCGTCGTATGGAGCTTTTCCGCAACACTCTCAACACCTACGAGCTAAAAGAAATTCACCTCCAAAACAGAAAGTTCACTTGGAGCAGTGAACGTCAAAGACCCACCCTGGTCAGGCTGGACAGAGTTTTCTCTAATGCAGGCTGGGACACCCTTTTCGACAACCACATTCTTCAGGCGATGTCTTCTTCGATCTCCGACCACTGCCCCTTCTCCTCTCAAACTTCTCCAGACCCGCTCGCCCCAAAACTTTCCGCTTCGAAAACTTTTGGGATCAAGATGCCAGGCTTCCTTGAGATGGTCAAAAACACTTGGCTAGCACCCTACACGCACACCGAACCCATGCATAGGCTACATCACAAGCTAGCGTCAACGGCTTCCGCCCTTAAATCTGGAGTTCTTCCCTCTTTCCTCGGCCAAAGCTTTTTCTCCATATGGCCTTAGAGCTTATCCTCCGGCTCGATGTGGCCCAAGAGTGCAGGGACTTGTCTCCTCCTGAACTGATCTTCAGGGCCAGCCTTAAGAAGAGAGTCCTGGGTCTTGCAGTCATTGAGTGAACCAGGAAACACCAGTGTTTTAGGCTCACCAACCTTAGAGTAAGTGACGCAAACACAAAATTCTACCACATTAAAGTTAACGGCCGCAAAAGAAAGAACTACATCCAAAAACTTCAAAATGGCCACGACTGGGGGATCTCGCACTCAGAGAAAGAAGACATCATCCTCTAGCACTTCCAAGAAGCGCTGGCCAGGCCTGCTCCACGTGATACGGACGTCAACTGGGAGTCCCTCCACACCTCGGCTCTTGATCTGCACAATCTGCAGGAAGCTTTCACGGAATCCGAAGTGCGCCTCGCTCTAGACCAACTACCGGGAGATAAAGCTCCGGGGCCTGAAGGTTTCTCAACAAACTTCTACAAATCCTGTTGGTCAATCATTAAAGAAGATATTATGGCAGTTTTCTTTAGTTTTCACTCCCTCCGCACGTCGCACCTTCACCTCCTCAATACAGCTAACATTGTACTGATTCCAAAAAAGGAGGCAGCCGACAAAGTTCAAGACTACAGACCTATCAGTCTCATTCATGGAATTGGCAAGTGGATCGCTAAAACACTAGCGCGGCGGTTGGTGCCGTTTCTAAATAGCTTGGTCTCACGAGCTCAGAGTGCCTTCAGCAAGACAAGAAGCATTCATGACAACTTCCTTTATGTCCGCAATTTGATCACAAGACTCCACCGCTCCAAAACCCCCTCGCTCTTTGTCAAACTAGACATAGCCAAGGCCTTCGATTCGGTCTGTTGGGACTACCTTCTGGATCTGCTGCACAAGAGAGGTTTTCCCCTAAGATGGACAAACTAGGTGGCAGCCCTTTTAAAGTCCGCCTCGTTGAAAGTCCTTCTCAACGACATCCCTGGCAATGCAATTATCCATGGGCGAGGACTGAGACAAGGAGACCCCCTCTCACCCTTTCTTTTTATCCTAGCCATCGACCCTATCCAAAGTCTCCTTGAGAAGGCTACAGACTTGGGCTTCCTTGTCCCCCTGCGCGATCGTCTTGCCACAATCAGAACCTCAATCTACGCGGATGATGCAGCAATCTTCATCAATCCTAACCCAAGTGAAATTTTCATTACCACTCAGATAATCCTCAACTTCGGGAAGGCCACCGGTCTGCACACCAACTTCCAGAAAAGCACAGTGCTCCCCATCAGCTGTGACCACTTAGACCTCAACTCGGTCCTCGTTGACTGCCCGCCTATCCGACCAACCTTTCTGATCAAGTATCTAGGACTCCCGCTTACCTACAGAAGGCTCCGTAGAGTGGACTTTCAACCGCTTCTTGACAAGGCGGCTGGAAGGCTAGTTGGCTGGCAGGGCGCCTCCTAACTCCAGTAGGGAGGGCCACCTTAGTTAAATCGGTCCTCACCTCGATCCCAATCTACTTCCTCACTGTTTTCAAAATCCCCAAAGCGATTCTCCATTCCATAGATAAATTGAGGAGACGTTTCCTCTGGGCTGGTCATGACAACTTATCGGGTGCTAAGTGCAAGATCAACTGGGCTAGAGTGTGTCGTCCAACCCACCTGGGCGGCTTAGGCATCCTCAGTCTACCGCAATTCTCCTTGGCAATAAGACTGTGCTGGCTTTGGCAAGAATGGCAGAACTCTTCCAAGCCTTGGGTTGGTATGGAGCTCCCTTGTTACGACTCGGATCGAAACCTTTTTGCGGCAGCAGCCAAGATATCTCTCGGAGATGGGAAAACAGCCAAATTCTAGTTTTCGGTGTGGTTATTCGGAAAGGCTCCCAAAGACTTAGCCCCCTTGATCTTCGCCTCTTCTTCTCACAAAAATTAGACCGTGTTCTTCGCCTTGCAGAACAGGCGATGGGTGCAGGACATCAACCTTAGTTCTGGTTTCTCAGCCCTACACATTGATCAATTCGTTCGCCTGTGGACCAAAATCAACCAAATTCATCTGACTCCGGGGACCCCTGACGTAATCTCCTGGAAACAAAGTCACAATGGAACCTACTCTTTTAGATTAGCCTATGCTCTCTATTTTTTGGGTTCCATAGCGACCAACTTCAAACCTTTAATTTGGCAAACTCAAGCCCCCCAAAAGGGAAACTTTTTGCTTGGCTAGCTATTCAAAACAAACTCTGGACCTCAGACAGGCTGGATGCAAGGGGGTGGCCAAACCATCATTTTTGTCCCCTCTGCAGACACACCCCAAAATCAGCCTTGCACCTCTTCGCATAATGCCGATTCTCAGGACGTATTTGGAAGCTCATAGCGGATTGGACAGGAATTGAGAGCCTACAACCCTCCTCCTGGCCCCCTTGCATGAACATTCTCGATTGGTGGTCCAACATGGCAACGGCGACAGGTTCCCCCAGGAAGACCGGATCAACGACCATGATTTTAATCTCTTGGGAGCTTTGGAAGGAGCGTAACGCGCGAATCTTCAGCAATTTAGCCTTAGCACCCCTTGATCTCCTTGCTAAGATCAAGGAGGAGGGTAGAGCCTGGTTCCTTGCGGGGGCTAAATCTTTGGAGTTTTTCAGTTCTTTGTAATTAAGGCCTTGTTTTTCCTTTAACTCTGGCTCTGTGCGGTTTCATTCCGCTACTTCTCTATTAATATAATGGGCAACTCTCCTGCCGGTTTCATTCAAAAAGATGATGCCGAAACTGAGCCAGCGTATTTGGCATGGATGCGCTTTAAGATCCGCAAACCTGTGATCTATGGTGTCTGATCAATGTGTTCCCTAGATCTATCTATATCTAGACTAGCCATGCTAGCCTGCTAGGTCTTGTTGTATCGAGCAAACGGTAATCCTTCCTACATTGATTGGATGGCTAACGTCAACGTTTTGCTACCACGTGTAGGGGTACAATCGAAATGGATACATACTGATATCGTTCATCTTGTATCATATTCTATATATTTTTCTCGAAATCGAAGTCAGACACAGATAATGCCAGATACGAATATGAATGCGGATAGTCTCGGTTATGAATACGGAGCGAATACATGTTGAACCGAATACGGATTGTCTCGGTCACGAATATTTAGTTGGATATTGCGTAAAAACAGAAATCATATATGTCGCACATATAAAGATCAATTAACCAGACTACATGTCCAAAATGCAACTACATTAGTAATTCAATAAACAAATTTAACTACATCATACTATCACGACGGCTAGTTAAAGAAGTAATACACCACTACAGAAAGGGTCATCACAGACAGTTCTAAACCATCATCACAGACGGCTTCTGAACTGTCTAACTTTATGTGTCTGTGATAACAGATGGTTATCACAGACGGTTTTTGAGCCGTCTATGATAATCAACAACGCAGACGGTTTTATGGTATAAACCATCTGTGAAGACCAACTATCACAGATGGTTATATGTAGCAACCGTCTGTGAAGACTAACTATCATAGACGGTTAGATGTACCAATTGTCTATGATTAGATATATAACACAGACGGTTACTAAAAATAACCGTGTGTGATATCATATATATCACAGATGGTTTTTGGTAGTAGCCGTCTATGATATATAGGATATCATAGATGGTTTTTGGTGGTATCCGTCTGTGATTAGATACGTATCACAGACGGTTGTTAGTAGTAGCTGTCTGTGATTGTATATATCGCAGACAGTTAGTAAAAACAGCCGTTTGTGATTTCCGACATATCACAGACGGTTTGTTGGTGGTAGCTGTCTATGACTGGATACATATTACAGACGGTTTGTTGGTGATAGCCGTCTGTGATAGTATGCAGTCACAGATGGTTTGTCGGTGGTAGCCGTCTGTGATAGTATGCATTCACACACTGTTTTTTGTGGTAACCGTCTATGATAGTATGCATTCACAAATGGTTTTTAGGTTTTTCGGCTAGCCTCAGGTAATGCTAGCCATGCCCTCTTAAAACAAGCAAGCAGAAAACAGATATATCACAATTGATTTGATATAGAACAACTCAAAGTGATTTAAAAACTCAATATCAATTACAAAGTGATTTGAATTACAACTCAAAGTGAATTACAACAAATCGGTGTTGCCGGGGTGAAACTCTCCATTCTGGTGAAGGATCTCCCTCGTGATGAAGTTGGCGAGTTGTCCTCGAATGTCCGTGAGTAAGTCTAGATGGTAGACACTTTCTTCAATTGTCATGCCCTGTCGCTAGCAAGAGTAAAGTAGTAAGCATATATATTTAAATTCATAATTATATAGGATTGACTGACAAACATCTGGATCATTCGTCTTAGCACTCATGATTTCCAGCATATGACGACAAACGTAGAATGCATATATGTTGCCTTGTGGTTGTTGCTGGTGGCACTACAAAAATAGAAGTGTGATATAGGATATATGTATAGTTAGATCGAGAGGTCAGGTTACGAAGTGTGATATAGGATTATTGAGCTGTAGCGGGTACCGAAAATTTAGTCATGTGTCACAGTGTATCGCTCCGCTCCTTGTGTGTCCCTCCCCCAGCAACATAGGTGCTAAATGACCTACGTGATTCTAAAAAGTTATCCTCGGATATTTCAAATGAAGGAAGACTACAATAGAGTTACGTATGGAGGAAATGAGCATATCTGTCGAGTAATTTTTGTACAATGGTGAGGTCGTATTTTTTGTCGACTGGGGAATCAAGGTATATTACCTTGTTCCACTTTGGTACAATGACTAAAAGGATCCAGTCGTACGTATGAGTATGTCGCTATAGTCATTAAACCTAAGTTCGTGTTGCGTATAAAGAACAAATGAAATTTGTATAGCAAGTAGTAAAGCACTTACCCTTGGTTGTAGGGCACCAGTATGTAGTCCTTGTCGTGGTGAGTAAAAAATCCCCTCGTTATGTACTTCTCGACGTAGGATGCGTCTTGGGTGATGCTTTGCTCAGAGATCAATTGTGGGTCGAGGAACCCACCGGTTGTTGTGATCGCCGAGCTTCTTGCATCATGTATCTATACATAAGCAATGAGTTATGACATTTATCGGTATTGCATAAATGTAGAACTTGATTGTACACACTTACAGTGTCCAGCATCGTAGAAGTGAGGCATCGAGGGCACCGAGGTTGAATAGATCAAATAAGTCTTCGAAGCCCAAGATGAAGTAGCCTGCCTTGTGGAGGAAATGGTTCTCCGTGTAGCTGATGGTGAATCCAATAGGCCGGTCTTCCCTTGCCTCATCGGTCTGCCGCATGTACCAGGCATGCAAAGTCCCGCAAGCCAAACCAGCGTGGCGTAATATTGTGTCGGAGACCAACGACATTCCGAGGGAGTACGTGCCGGGCTTGTGAGGTGCCTTAATCTTCTTTGATTTGGTCTTAACGCCTCACGTGCTATTTGTCTTCCTAGAAGACGACTTGACACGCTTTTTTTGTTTCTTGGGCGCCGTCTCCGTGGTAGCCGATACGGAGGCCTTTTGAAGCGGGGATTGAGGTGGAATCATTGAGGGTACTGTTGGAGAGGCATAGTCGTCGTGTGGAGATCGCGGCACTGCAGGGTCAAGGGCGATGTCCCTCATGGGCCACTAGACATAAGTGTACAAGGCATCCCCTAGTGTTATAATCTCTTCGTTCAGGCGCTTCCCCAGCAGGACGGCCATCAAATTATCATGTACCATATCCACCTGAACCTTGGTGTAGCCCTGCGCCAACTAGGCACCATGCACCACTATCCCTTCCCAGCATGGATACACACCCCCTACCCAGCCTCAACATAAATAGACCCAACCAGCCTCACTTGAAGCCTACAGGGCGTGGGCACCTACAAAATGATACACAATTAGCTAAGGCGTCCTACAGGTCTATCTTTCGAGCATTCCAGAGATGTATATTACCTGGATGACGTCGATAGGTAATTGGACATCGCCAAGTTTAGAAAGTGCAAGCATGGACGCGACGCTACTCCAATGTTGAGGGGGCCTGGCTCCCAAAATCACGGGGGCATCTTGCGATTGGTTGATGAGTTGATTCATTTGTTCCTGTAATGATGTTATCTGTCCTTTAAATTTTGCACTAATCTCCTCTTTCAACTGTTCCTCGTGATGAAGACATCACTTCTACTGATATGAACACTGCTCTTGCTGCTGCCATGAATAATGTGCAAGATCCAATTACTAGAGCACGTGCTCGTCAACTCCATTATCAGGTACATTCGTTTCTCGGGCTGAGTGTATTATTTAAGAACTCTAAGATGCTACCTAATGGAGATGATTTGCTTGTGCTTAGGAATCTAGGAATGGACAACAAAGAGTTGATGTGCGTCAAGAAAGGAGAAGACAATAACAATGGCCGCAATTCCAGCGAGGACTTCGGGACTTTAAAGCCACCCAAAAAGAGATGAAGAATTCGTGGCCTCCAACTCAAAGAGTTTCGGCCACCCTCTACTTGGTGTTGTGCCATCTTTCCTTAGCCTACAAGGCTTGTATCCGAATCCCCTCAAGGGTTAGTTTGAGTCAAACTTTATAATGGGCTTATTTGGCCCATGTAGCCCATATGGTCGGTCACCTAGGGTTTGGGGGTACTGTTCACGTGGCACTTGGGTCATTTGTTGAAAGACCGTGAAATGAGCTTGTGCGTACACGTCAAAATCGGGAGTGATTTATTTCCTTCCGATGGTCCCAATACCCTCCAGCCTCCCCTCATGACGAGATAGAGGCACACCTATGTGTTCCACTTGAGCCATGTAGTCGACACAGAACTCAGTGACCTCTTTGATTGCATAACCTTCGATGATGCTGCCCTTCGGCCAAGATCGATTCCGTACATAGGACATGAGAATTCCCATGTACCCACTACTACAAAAAAAAGGCTAATACTGGACGTCTCATCATAGACGGTTGACCAAAATCGTCAGATATACATGCAATCACAAGCGGTTTTGGTTTAGAGACCAAATCGTATTCTTGTTGCGCTAAAATCGCTGCGTGAAGAGGTAATATCACATACAGTTCATAGCTAAAACCGTCTGTGACTTATCACAGACGGTTATTGTTAATAACCGTTTGTGATAATTCTACATATTACAGACGGTTTTCAACAAAGAACCGTCTGTGATATTACTACATATCACAGACGGTTTTTTGATATAACCATCTGTGATAATATCGCTACAGCTCCCAGTTGAAGCCCGATGAGTTTCTTCATCGCCAATGCGTCTCAATTCGTCGCATCAATGCCGCTTCAGCTCCCCGATGCGTCTCTTTGTCTCACGCTCCAAATTTATTCCTTGTTTTATAAAAAGGATCATCCGCCATCGAAGATGATCATCTCCACTTATACAAAAAAAACGAAATGGCTGCCTCTTCTGTTTCCTTGTCGCCGGCATTGATGGCCTACTGGGTGCCTTTGTCTGAGCACCTCTCTCATTTGACGTTGAACAGGTGCTACGGAAGAACCTTGTTTCAACAAGTGTCTTCCTCCTCTGTCGAGAATTTCTTTGGAGCGGTGGCGGCCACCTTCCGCCGTCTTGACATCCTCCTCTGCCGTGTCTTCGGGTGATCTCCCACTTTCGGCGAGTTTACCGTGTCATCAACGTGATCCTCCAAAGCGGCGTTGCCGTCTCCGGAGGCTTGCCGTCACTTGGATCTGCGTGTCGAGGCAAACAAGCGGCCGAGTCGACGGCCGAGACCCTCAAGTAAGGAAGAGAGCCTATGGGCTCAATTCTTCTTAGTTCAACAGCCCGAAGGTCTTCGGAAGACACTCGAACGAGCTTATCAGTGGGTGGATGCATTTTAGAAGCCGTTCGATCACGAACCGCCCGCCCAGCCCGCCGCCGCCCTCTGAAGTATTGAAGACGAGATATGACCTACCTTCGCTAATAGAAAAACTTTGTTTATT
This sequence comes from Phyllostachys edulis, assembly GCA_036346405.1. Taxonomy (NCBI): domain Eukaryota; kingdom Viridiplantae; phylum Streptophyta; class Magnoliopsida; order Poales; family Poaceae; genus Phyllostachys; species Phyllostachys edulis. The sequence continues at coordinate 16,762,259 of CM070554.1, read as the reverse complement.
TATAGGTTTCTACTTTTTTTAATCTTTTTGTAGCGGTAGCCCATTTGTTTGGCCATATGAAAAATTCGAATTAAAAATTTAAAAGTTTGGAATATATATATATATATATATGTATGTATGTATGTATGTATGTATGTATGTATATGTATATGTAGTTAAAGCAAATTTTCAGCAGTATTTAAATGACAAAATTGACATATAAACATGTAATTTCTTCATGTCATGTAAGTGTATATACAAAATAAATATACTTGAGAAAAAACCATTTCACAGACGGTTCCATAATAGAACCATCTGTGATAAATCTCTTTATTAGTAGGAGCCCGGCCGCTAGGGTTTGCGCTCTAACTCGTCACTCCCCAGCGGCCTTACTCTCGTTCGTTCCCCTCCCCACCCGAGTGACCCTGTCACCGACGCCGCCATTCTTCCCGTCGCCGACGGTTGTGACACCACAGTTCACTGCACAAAGACACTCGTACAATAAGAGTGTCTTGTGTAGTGTGACCGTTGTGCCACAACTACGGTGACATCGCGCGCCTTCCCCTCTTCCTCCTCCCCCCGGCGTACGCGACCTCCGGCTACCTCTCCACCGGCGATGCCGAGGTAAGACAGATCTATCACCTATTGGTTTGTGCTGTTGGTATTCATGTGAACCGAGCTCCTCCTTCCTCGCCGCCAGCTCCCGCACATCCGGATCAAGCTCCCTCCTCCCTGCGCAGTCGGATCAAACTCCCAGTCACCCCTTGCTGCGCCGCCGGCCTTGGCTCCTCCTCCCTCTCGCCGCCGGCTCGTTGCGCTACCTCGGACCTCCCTCGCGCCTCCAACCTCTCCGGCTCTCCCACTTACGCGTAAGTCCCCTTCTTGTCTTCTTGATGTTGTCTGGTTGTTGGTTGATGCTGATGGTGATGGCCATTGGCCAGAGCCCAAATGCTAAATGTGTAATACATACATACATGAAGAGAAGTGCATCATTGCAGAGAAGTGTAAATGTGTAATACATACATGTAGAGAGAAGTATAGAGAAATCATAAATATAAATGAATGCAATGATCATGCAGATGCTTGTTGGCTAGTGGCACCGTGCTAGCTGTTGAACTGCTCAATGATGTTAATAGTCTTATGCTGAAATTAAATTGATAATTAGTTCATATTATTAATAGTCCCCTTGCTCTGTGAAATGTAAACTGAGGGCTATTGGTGTATGTGCATTCTATATATATGCATCTTGCTTAATTCATGCTGTGGGTTCAGATTGACAAAAATGAATGGGGATGGTGGGTTTGGTTAATGCTTTCTGATGGATATTGAGGGTTATTGATGCCGATTCTAGCTTTGTGCTTGGTTGGCTTATTTTGGATGTGGTTCGGATGGGGCTTGGCTGCAATTAACTTTTTAGATTTGTAAAGGTTTAGGCTTGGTGTGTATTGTATTAAAAAACAAGACCAAATGAGTCAAAAACTACTACAACACCTCTTCACCTGTCTCTCGACATTCATTTCACCTTTGTCAGTGTAACTGTGTTCATGCCAATCAAGTTATCCTACCTTGCGTCCCAGGTACGTCATATATATATATTGTTTGTAGTCCCTAGCCACTTTTGAAATTAGTCACCTTGACATGAGAAGGATGAGGCAGTAGGCATGGGCAATCTCATTGAGCCCATGCAGGTTTAAAAAGTATGGATGCAAGGAGAGCGTTAGGACATCCAATTACCTGGATGTTGTCGATAGGTAATTGGGCGTCGCTATGTTGAAAGTGGCGTGGATCTTGAGTACTCCGGTAGGAAGTGGCATTATCTATCAGCAACCAACAATTCTTGAGCATGTAATTGTCTTTAAACCCAACAAGAACACCAAGCAATAAGTTGAGAATTCTTTTGAAATGTGAGAATGGTTGCTTGGTGTTCTTGTTGGGTTTAAAGACGATTACATGCTCAAGAATGGTTAGTTGCTGATACATGATGCTACTTTCCAGTCGGAATACCTGCGCATCCACATCATTTTCTGAACATAGCGATGTCCAATTACCTATCGACAACATCCAGGTAATTGGATGTCCTGATGATCTCCTTGCATCCATACTTCTTAAACTTGCATGGGCTCAATGAGGTTGCTCGTGGCTACTGTCTCATCCTTCTCATGCTGCGTGGACGATCCCTCCAAAGTGGCTGAGAGACTACGAACAATATATATATGATGCCGATTTTAATGGCACAAGTAGCCACTTCTTGGGGCTTTATAGAGAAAAGTCATCACAGAGCGGTTTGACCACAAACAAATGCATGATAGTTTTATCACAGGCGGTTCTCGATTAACAACCGCTCGCGGAAAGTATGCATCACATACGGTTTGAAAACCATCTGTGATGACCTCATGTCATCACTGACCCACAAACTCAGACGGCTCACGAAACCGTCTATGATGACGTTTTTGAACCGTTTGTGAATACCTTTTCTGTAGTAGTGACCTCTCGAACGGGTACATATGACGTAGGAATACAGGGCCGCATATCTTTATCTCTTTCACAAGGTGAACAGTGAGATGGACCATGATATCAAAAAATGACGGAGGGAAATACATCTCAAGATGACATAGAGTCGTCGCCACCTCGGCCTGCAGCGATCTAGTCCTTCGGGATCGATGATCTTCTGAGCAATTGAGTTAAAGAAATAATACAGCCTCATGATTGCCACTTGGACCTTGTTCGGCAAAATATTTCTAATTGCAACAGAAAGCATTTGTGTCATCGGCACATGACAATCATGAGACTTCATACCAATTAATTTCAAATCTTTCATAGAAATAAGTTTCTTCATGCTGGCGGAATAATCGGACGAAACTTCCACACCATATAAGCTCTAGCATAGTTCCTTTCTCTTGGCCTTGGACAGAGTGTAACAAGCTGGGGGAAGGTATGTTCGTCCTTTATCGGTCTCTTTCGGTGCTAACTCGGTCCTTATGTTCATATCAACCAAGTCACGCCGTGCATTGACATCATCCTTTGTTTTTGTCACGAACGTTCAGTAAGAGACCAATCAAGCTATCACATACATTCTTCTCCACGTGCATGACGTCGATGCAGTGGTGAACTTCTAAGTGCTCCCAATAAGGTAATTCCCAAAAAATTGATCGCTTCTTCCAGATGTTCTTCTAACGGGTCCTCAATTTACAACTCTTTCCAAGCACAACATCGATATCCTTGACCATATCATAGACCTCTTTCCCTCTAAAAGCCCTCGGAGCTGAACCGTGCTCCTTATTTCCATCGAATTATTTCTTCATTTTGCGGTATGGGTGATACTTGGGAAGGAACCTGCGGTAACGCATGTACATAGTTTTGCACGAGTTATCAGCCACACACTCTCGGTATCACGTAAGCAGTGCGGACATGCTTTAGCTCCTTTTGTACTGAACCCCGACAGGTTATCAAGGGCGGGAAAATTATTGATGGTACAGAACAACATGGCGTGTAAAGTGAAGTTCTCTCGTTTGTACGCATCCCATACCTGTACCCCTTCGTTCCACAGTGTCACAAGACCTTCCAACAATGGTGCTAGGTACACATCAATATCGTTCCCAGGTTGCTTCGGCCCTTCGATAAGTAGTGACATCAAAATGTACTTCCGCTTCATACACAGCCAAAGAGGAAGGTTGTACATACATCGATTCACAGGCCAGGTGTTATGTCAGCTGCTCATGTTACCGAAAGGATTCATTCCATCTGTACTCAACACAAACCTTATATTCCTCGGTTCCGCACCGAAGTCTTCGAAGATCCTATCAAAGTTTCTCCACTGGGCAGAATCAACAGGGTGTCTTATCTTTCCATCTTTCTTACGCTCCTCTAAGTGTCAACACAGCAATCTTGCCTCCTTTCGGTTCACAAATAAACGCTTCAAACGGGGAATTATAGGCAGACACCACAACACCTTACCAGGAGGTCCTTGCTTCACCTCAATGCCCTCGCCGCCATCAAAGTGATTCTTACGCTTGTATTAGGATGCTTTGCACACCGGACATACATGCATGTCTGCATACTATTTACGGTAGAGGATATAATCGTTCGGGCATGCATGTATTCTTTCTACTTTCATTCTCAATTGACAAAAAACCTTCTTGGCTTGGTAGGTGGTTCTGGGCAACATGTTTTCCTCTGGAAGGATGTCCGCTAGGAGACCTAGTAATATCGTGAAACTCCTGTCGGACCAACCATTGCTTGTCTTCAATTTCAACAGTTCAAGCACGGAGGACAACCTTGTGTATTCCGACTTGCAGCCCGGGAACAAAGGTTTCCCCGAGTCCTCCATTAAGGGCGCTGTTACTAGTCAGATAAGTGACATGTTTATCTAGTCAAATTTAAAGGCCAACATGTATGCATGCATGGATTGGTTCCTGTAATGACCCAGGATTAACACCCCAGATCCTCTGTGCATTTTCTGAACTAGGTCTATGATCAGTGGCTAGCTCACACAGTAAACAAACATGGTACCACAACCATATTCACAAAACTTTAATAATAAATATCAGAGTTGATTACCGAAAAGGCTTACGAGCCAACAATATAGAATACAGCGGAAGATGAAACAAGAAGTAGTAGAGCCCGGCTAATCTGCCACAGGCAATCAACTGGGGTAGCGGCCTAGTCGTCGAGAGCTTCAGCAGGTGCAAAGTCCTTCTCTTCTGAACAACATTTTATTAAGCAAGAGTAAGTACAAATGAATGCACTCCACAAGTTATACCCAATAACAGAATTATAATACATGCAGGGATATATCAAAGGAAGGCTTATATGGCTGTTTTGTATAAAGCAATGTTTCTTTCCAAATACTCGTACTAAGTTCCAAAGCAGATATTCTATAACTAAAATTCATTTTCTAAATTCTCAAGTTTTATAGTCAGATAACATTGATCAACGAGTGGTAAAGGATACTCTCCTATCACAAGGCTACCCGCCCAATTCCCATTTGGATAGAAATCTAAAACCATTTGATAAAGTCTTTTGAAATTAAAACCAAAATCTAACTTGGAGTGGCTTTGCTAGCATGTCTATGACCGTGGATACGGCTATTCGAATAGTTTTATACTATGCAGAGGTTGTACAGCTTTACCCATATGACACGACTTCTCTAGTTGGTTTGGCATCTGTCGATACCACCGCTCACTACCTTAGGTAAGCAATTTAGAGCACGTGACAAGGCCTTTACAATGCGTCATCCCACTGTAGTCCCGCCTCGCTAAGGTTTTGCCCCCTTTGGATAGAAACCCGTCGGGTTCAGGCCCCCTCTTGCGCCAGGTGGGAATACATAAAGTAGGTCATAAAAGACACCCACGCAACCGAATAGCACGACCATGGTGAAACGTTGCAAATTAGTTAGCCAGGTCCTACCCATTTAGGACATGTGGTAGTATGATGTAGCTTAGCAAGATGCGGCTCAAAGACCAGTTCTTAATTGACTTGAGCGACTTTTCGAAAGAACCCTGGGCCTCGATCATAGAAATGAATCGACCCCGTGCATGAACATGCACCCATCAAAACATCCATTTCGCCCAAGTCCAAACCAATTTTTGTTTTATTTACCACGTCAAATCATTTCATAAACTTTTATGGTAAAGGTCATACCATAGTATTATTTTAAATCATAATTGAACATTTGGCTAAGTTTCCCAAATTAAACATTTTTTGTCTAAGTTTCATCTAAGCATCAAGTCTTTTAAACAAAAGCATTGTGTTAATACTATTGTATTAACCAGAGTTTTATTTAGGGTGACAAGGTGTGATAGATTCAATGTCTAAGAATTGTCAAGTATGAGATCAGTAATTCAACCTTTCATATTAGAATTATAATCCAATAATCCAACAATATTATTTTTCTAATAGTTCAACATCCATCAATCCAATTTTCAATAATAATTCTATAATACAATATTCAGTAATCCAACATCTAACACAATCTATTTCTATAATCCATCATCCATTAATCCAGATTCATCAATAATCTATTTCTATAATCCATTAAAGATATACTTCTATAATCCAACTTTCGACAATCTAATATCCAATAACAATCTATTTCTAGAATCCAACATCAACAATTCAGTATTTAACAATAGTCTATCTATCATCCAATCTTTATTAATCCGATATCAACAATTTTAGATCATCCGAACACTTTTATTCAGTTAACTCCACTATTTCAACAATTTCTCTATGACCCAACCAAGATTATTTCTATAATCCAACAAATATTCATTTCTATAATCTAACCACAATAATCGTAGAATCCAATCTCCAATAATCCACTCTTTAATAATAATCTATTTCTAATAATTCACCATTTATAAATCCAAAAATGATATATTCTAAAAATCTAGCAAATATATACTTCTATAATCCAACCAAGATTTATTCTAAGTCCAACTTCTCTATTCAATCATATCCAACAAATCCAATATGACCAACGTACCTAATTAATTCCATACTTCTTGATTCACCCTAAGCCACCAAAATCAACATCATAAATAGGGGATCCTATATTTCAATCTCCAACAATAATCTACTTCTTTAATCTAATATCTAGTAATAATCCATTATATCATCCATCCATGTTATACCCCTATAATCCAACAATCATTGATCATGTATCCCTATAATACAACAAGGTGTACTCTGATAATCCAGTAAAACATATTCCAATAATCCAACAATAATGTATTTCTACAATCTAATATTCAACAATCATATTTTCTATAATCCGACTCCAACAATTATATATTCTAAAAATCCACAATTTCCTATTTCTATCTCCAGATTATACTTCACCATTGGAAAGGTCCTCCTTACTTCCCATTTTGACAATAATTGGCTAATCAATGGAATTGGGAAATAACTATAAACCTTAAGACATGTATTTAAATTACTTGAATTTAAATAGCATGCAATAGTAATTTAAAACAAAATTTAAATAATTTTAAATACTGGGATTCAAATATGATCAAAGATGTAACTTATCTTGCTTATTTAGTTGTTGTTCTTAAACGGCATCGAAATGTGGAAAATTGTCGAAATCCGGTTCTTCGAAGTCGTCATAATCTATACGTGAAATGAGGCAAATAAATATAACAAATCTAAATAAGATCCAAAAATAATGAAATAAATACCAAAAGGAAGATACTGCCTTTAGATGAATTTAGGAATGAGAATCGGTGGAATCGGACTTCGTATGAAGGAGAACGAGCATCCAGAAGTTCGAAAATCACATGAAATGATAGAAAATCAGAAATTTGAATATTCTTGGAATTTGATTTTTCAGGAATTCAAATTAAGATAAATGATGATTTTATGGGCCCCTCTTGCTAGTGAGAGCCAGAGAGAAGGAAGGCAAGGGATGTGAGTATGACATGGTGGGGCCCGCAAGCAAGTGACTCAAGAAGAAGATGAAAGGAGGAAGAAGAAGGCAATGCATAACACAGCTTCCAACCGGCTCGGTTCATGGGGCGATGCCGGCGAGTGAAGGGGTGGTGACTGCCGGGAACAAGCAAAACGGAATGCCGGCATCTCAAGGAAGGCAAGGGTGGTGGTGGCACGGCGGAAGGTGGTGGCCGGTCAGCAATGGAGAAGAGGGGGAGAGGGTCTGCTGGGGGAGCGCGGCAAGGGGACGGAATGGAGGAGGGAAGAGGTGCTTCCAACTGGCTTTAAACCGGAGGCGAGGAGGCGAAGCAGGTGGGAGCATGCGGTCGGCGGAGGTGGAAGAACTGAGCTCGATTGGAGCTTTGGCCAAAAGCTTCGGTGGGGAGGGAATGGAGGAGGGAGGAGGTGCTTGTGCTGCTGGCTTTAGAGAGGAAGGGGAGGAGAGAGCAGCACTGGAAGGGAGGCACGACATGGGGGAGGTGGTAGCCGACCGGAGCTGGAGAAGGAGTAGCTCGGCAAGGGAGCTTCGGCCGGTGCTTTGGCTGTGGGAGAAGAGGAGTTCTTTGGGGAGAGGGAAGGAGAGGGGGGAGGAAGGAGCTGTCGGGTGCTTAAATAGAGGAGGGGGAAAAGCAGCAAGGGGGGAGCCGGTGTGGGCATGCTACGCATGGCCGACAGCGACGACGTGGGCAGTAGTAGCATGGGCCGACGGCGTGGGGAGGCTAGGCCATGGGAGGCGGCGGTTGGGGAAGCCAGGGCATGGGGCGGAGTTGGTGGAGGGAGATGAGAGCGGTTGGGAGCAGGAGATGGCATGGGGGAAGGCTACCATGGCAGCGGGCTTCCAATGGGAAGAAAAGAAAGCAACGGCCGGGAAGAAGAATAGGAAAAAGAAAGGGACGAAAGAGAGAAAGAGGAAAAATAAAGAAAATCCGAAAAATAAAAATAAATCCAAAAATCCAAGAAAATTTTATAAAATACTTTGGAACCTGAATAGACCAAATAAAATAGTTTTGGATTTTTTTAAGTTTATTTTGGCCATTTAAAATAATTTTCTTCAGAAATTCAATTTAACCTTTAAGTTAAATTGATAAAATCCAAATGATTATTTTTATTTTTGAAGCTTCAAAAAGACTCGAAATAGATAAAACAATTTTTATTTAATTGGAGTTTATTTTACTCATGTTTAAATCATTTTTATTTCGAAATTTTAAATTAAGCTTTAACAAATCAGGAAAAAAAACAAATGGTGATTTTTATTTGAAAAACTTGAAAAGGCCTGAAAATCAAATAAATTAGCTTTTAAATAATCAAAATTACTTCCAACTTAAAGTTGGCTTCTATTTTTGCACATAACTATTTTTAGCTTTTGAAAGACAGGAAAAACCTTTTTAAATACCAGAAGATTCAAGGAATTAATTAAGTTTTTATTTTTAACTTTAAATCCAAGAAAATATCAGAAATTTAATAAACTTTATTTTTGACTTTTTATTTTAAAGGAATTTTAGGAAAAGCAATCAAAATCTTTTAAATTTTAGAAAATCCAATAAAATAATATTTTATTAATTTTAAAATTGTTAACAGAACTTTGGGATGTTACAGTTGCTCAACAAACAATAGTACTTATTTTTGTAAGTATGCATAGAAATACTTACCTGGCTTGTAGGCTACAGAGGCCAGCCATGGGCTGAGGAGAGCTCGCGGCCACGAGGCCGACGATGTTGACGATGGCATCGTGAGGAAGAGCGACGGCGATCGCCGACCTCCTCGCCGTCATGCTTCGTGTGCTCACCATGGCGTGTGACGTACTGTCTGTGAGTTTTCAATACTGTAGTGATCGAGTTTTTTTTAACTCTACGGGTTGTTGATGGAGGGTGCGAAAGACATCATCATTCTTTTAAAACGTATCACAAACCAAGACAAAGAGACGCATCGTAACATCGGCGCACGAGACGAAGAGACGCATCGTGCGGGAACCGAAGAGGCTTGAACATTTCACAGACGGTTCCAACCACAAACCGTCTGTGATACATATCACAGACGATTATATTTAAACAACCGCCTATGAAATAGCCATTATCACAGACAGTTCTTTTTAATAACCGTCTGTGATAATTATATATCACAGACGATTTTTTTCACTAAACATCTTATGATAGTGTTCAACATAGACAGTAACTTAACTTCAAACTGGATTTTTTATATCATTTTTTGTATTTAAATATGGCCAAACAGCGTGGCCAGTTGCTTCTTACAAAAGATTTAAAAATGGTACAAATAATAAAAGATCAAGTTTTTCTAGTGGCCCAAGTAGCCTGCTATCTCCATTATCAAAGCTTCGTAGGCTATGTCATCGGCATCGGAGGGTTCAGAATCAACGCAGGTAGCCTGAAACACTTCCAACCGTTGACGCAGTCGTTCCATACTCACCCAAAGAAGCTCCTCCTGAGGAGCGAAGTGGAATAGCGCCCATAGGCCCTCTTCTCTTGCTTGAGGGGTCTTGGCTTGGTCGACTCAGTCGCTTGTCGCCTCGATGTCGTATTCTAAGCGATGGTAATCCTCATGCAGACGTGCAACCTCTTGCTCGAGGACTACACCGATGGTGAGGTTAGCTCACCGGAAGCTACAGACCACCTAGAAGACACGGCAGAGGAGTTCATCTAGACAGTGCAACGTCATTGTCACGTGTCCCAGCATAACCTTCGCCGGAGGAGGGAGGACACTGTAAACACAATGTGCTTCCGCAGCTTTCGCTAGCGTATAGCCGATGAGGTGCTCGTATATGATGGCCAGGTAGGCCATCAATGTCGATGTCAGGGGAGAAGAGTGGGGAGCCATTTTGTTTGTGCTTGAGCGTAGAGCGATGTGTAAGGAGTACGGTGGCGGATGATCTCGTTTGTGCTTGATAGTAGAGCGATGTGAGAGGAGTATGGTAGCAGATGATCATTCTTATAAAACATGTAAGGAGTAACGTCGGCGTGGGAGACGAAGAGATGCATTGTGTGGGAAGCGAAGCGGCATTGAACATATCACAAATACTTCCGACCACAAACCGTCTGTAATACAAAATTATCACAGACGGTTATATTTAAAACCCGTCTGTGATATTCATTAATATCTCAGACGGTTATTTTTAATAACCGTCTATGATATTTCACAGACAATTTTAAAAATGAACCGTCTGTGATATTAATGAATATCACAGACGGGTTTTAAATATAACCGTCTGTGATATTTCACAGACGATTTTAAATATGAACTGTCTGTGATATTAATAAATATCACAGACGGGTTTTAAATATAATCGTCTATGATACTTTCACAGACGGTTTTAAACATGAGCCATCTATGATATTACATCTTCACAGACGGTTTTTACCACACCGAGTAACACAGACGTGCGCTAAATCAAAACTGTCTGTGATTGTCTTTAATACAAACGGTTCCGGGGAACCGTCTGTGATGAGGCGTCCAGGATAACCCCTTTTGTAGTAGTGATAGTAAGTAGCAAGTCATAGTGATAGCAGTACAAAAGATGTCCAAAATGTTACTAGCCAACAACATAACAGGACAGATACAACATATACAAAGCCTAAAGACTAGTATCAATAACTAGTTAGGGATATACAGAACGTTGACTGGTAAGAAGTCTGTAGCATCCCAATTTTTGAGTTTTTTGAAATATTTTATTTAAAATAAGGTTTTATAATTTTCATGATTTCTAGAATTTAACAAAGCTCAAATAGAATTTTCAGAAATTAAAATGATTTAAATCAAACATCCATTAAATTTAAAAGTATTTTACTTATGTTCCAAAGTATTTTTGTAAATTTTCCGCAATTTTTCTGGGTTCATTTGCTATTTTTCTTGGTTTATTTGGATTTCCTGTATTTTTTTTTAAAAAAACTAGAAATCCTCGTGAGCTAATTTCTCTCTCCGGCCCACTAGGCCTAGAGTTTACTGGATATTCGAAATAGTGTTTACCGGATACTATCCGATAAATTATCCAGATAGCTTTGAATCCGACAGATACCTCTTTTCCGAATCCGTTTCGATGTCCGGTAAAAACTATCAGGCTCCGAATCCGAAATCCGAGAAAAATCTCAGATATCCGGTTTCAGGGCTCTGAATAAGGTCCGAATTTATTCGGACGGACGGACGGACGGTCGGTCGGGAATTATCCGCTACATTTGCACCCCTAACCACATGTAACCCAAACATAGATACTTTACCGCTTTCCGAAAGGAAAAGAAAGAAATCTCAAAAAAGGAAAAAAGAGTTCTCTTTCAACTACAAAATCTAGTGTATCTCGAAAGAGGGCGGTTTCTTGAAAAAACTGGACCGACTCGGATGCCTTGGAATCGGATCGGTGTACCATTGTCAAACTCTCCGGAAAGACATGGATTCGGACGTGCAGACCAAGCATAAAGGACGAGGAATGAGCAGTTGGAGCCCAAGGATTGGATTGGCACGTGAAGCTTCTCTTCTCTGTGCAAAGCACGGCCCCAACTTGCGGCGCAACTTGCCTGCGATGACGCCAGCTAATTTAGCTCAGAAAAGAAAAGAACAAAGCAGCAGGGAAGCAAATCAAATCGAGCAAGCTGAACAGGCAGGAGGCGGGAAAATGCGAGTTGAACAAGTTGGCCAAGTGCTTCGTATGTTTTTTTCGTCACATGTCTCAAGCTTTTTCGGCTTGTTCCTGCCAGTTGCGGATTAATTAGATCACAGTACAAGCATGACGTTATATAATTGGTCGAGCCGCCTCGCCGCTCTCACCGAAGCTCGGCTTCGGGTGACCCGAGCGGCGCTGGAGGCAGCACAGGGAAGATCCGGCCGCAGGAGGCAGACTCGGCGGTGGGAGACGCAGCATCCGGCGGCGGGGAGACTCCGGCGGCAGGAGAGCTTCGGCGGCGCAGAGCAAAGCTTTGGCGGGGGCAGTGGCCAGTGGCGTTGGGGACGCTCGAGGACGTAGCTTAAGACTGCCGATGGAGTCGAAGGAGGCCACCGAAGGGGACGACCGAGACGATTCGGCAGGGATAAGCCTCGACAACGATAGGCCACCCCCAGGAGTAGAGATAGCTCCTCTCGAGGGCGACGACAGCGGAGGACGAGCAGATGCTAGGCGGCGGCGGCGGAAACAGTAAATCCTAACTCTAACCTTTGCTCTGATATCATGTTATAAATATTGTGTACGTATTGAAGAGGTCTAATGAGCAATATATATATATAGTACAAAGAAATATACCCTATATAGATAAAAAAAATACAAAAAAACAGATAAAAAATACAACAGAGTTCGTATTCTATCCTTATACCTTATTCTAACACATACATTTTCTTTTGCAACAATTAGTTCCATCAGCTAGTACTATCTTTCATCAGTCAGCATTGGTACGGCCAAAAGACTACTAGTGGAGAGTATGTTGCTATTTGCTACTAGAACTGCTCCTAATTTGCGCAGTAAAATCGCTAGAGAAACAGTACTGATCAGCAGGGACAAGAATCAATCGAGTAGCAGTGTTAATGTAGCTTCTCCAACCATACCATCAATGGCTCTAATGGCCAACAAGGGAGGCGCAAACTAGTCGTACGTACGTGCGGGTGGATTCCCCTACCGGCCGCGGCCAGGGTGTTAGATTTAATTGCGCCATGTACGCGGCTCGGCTCCATATATGCCTCCATGGCTGGCACCAGAGCGAGCTCCACCTACGCTGTACTTTCTTGCTCCAAAGCTTTAGGGCGCACTCGCGCTGTGTCAGGCCGTCACAGGTGAAGCCTCGAGTAATGAATCCTAAGCGCGCGCACGGTTTCCTAACGCCTAATCGCCTTGCGCCTTGTTCTGTTGTTCCTGCCAACTTGGCTGCTCTTTCTTTCTTTCTTTCTTTGCCTAGCTTGTTGATCGATGAAGCATCCATTTTACTTTCAATCTTCCATTGTTGACTCATGCTCTGATGCACACCATGACAGTGTTTACATAGAATCTTGCACTGTTTGGTCACGCCTTTGTTTCTCTGTCGAATTAGTTGTTCCATAGTAGTACTGCCAACAATATGTCAAAGAGAATGATGCATTTCTTAGAGACGGGCAAGGTTGGGGCATCGAGATCTGCAAATGCTAGCTAGTACCATAGACCAGCATTGCACATTTGCACAGATGCTTTTTAAAGATTGTTTGCCGTGCACACGGATGGCACCTGAGATCTCAATAAAATGACTAGAATTCGAAGTCTTATGGGAATAAACATACAAAGTCAGATGACTAAGATAGTATATAGCGTGCGCCATAGGGAAGCATACGGTTGAGCTGTTCTTTATTTCTAAAATAAAAAAGAACAGTTGAGCCTCAAAACGTTGAAGTCTGATTAATATTGGAGACTGTACTAGCAGATCATAGATGCCATTCATGATTCATAAGTGACTAGAAGCAAACATATCTACAACAAAGATTAGATACTTTAATTTAATTAGCAGCCAGTTCATGATTAACTATCATGTTTCCTTGCTCTTCCAGCTTAAACAGAGACTAAAAATGTCCGGTCACTGCCCCCCTCAATTACTGCACAACTCCATGTGCATTCGTTTTGTACAACTGTTCCTAATTAATCCCACTAAACTAAACACCTACTCTGCGCACAGATTTTAGCAAATTTGGCTGCGGGAATTTGACATTGCAAGAACACACAAGCACTAGTAACATTCATCAAGTAATTTAGCTAGGCCAGGAGGTAGAAAGCTAGTAAAAGTTATACATGTGTATGAACAAGAGTTAATATATCAGGCAGCACCCACACAAATGGTTTTTACTTTGTGTTGTCAACAGAAGATAGGGGAAAACACAAGCTAGAACCACACGCTGATCGATCTCCCCCCCAAAAGGGCAAACACAAGAAGTCAAGAAACATGAAGCAACGACATCCCGAAAAAACCGGCACGCGAGCCGGTGCCCGGCGGTCAGGCCGACAGGAGGCAAGCTAGGCGGCTCGAGGCGCCGCGAGGGCGAACTGCTCGGCGGTGCGCGCCAGCGACTGGAGGTTGCACCGCACGATGGTGCCCACGAACATGCGCGTCTCGTCGGCGGTATTCCCGGGGGGCACGTCCACGACGTACGACTCCACCACGACGGTGCCGGCCGCCGACGCGGTCTCGTGCACGGTGGTCACCGAGCGGTAGTTGGAGAGGCGGTGCTCGCCGCCGACGACGCGGAAGCTGAGCACCCGGCGCTCGTCGTCGAGGATCTCCAGCCGCTCGCGGCTGCTGGTAGCGGGGAGCCCGGACACGACCCGCACCTCGCGCACCGACCCCACCGCGCCGCCGTCGCCGTCCACGAGGCGGCAGCTCCGGATGAAGTGCTTGTACGCCTGCGGCCGGTCGAAGCGCCGCACCACCGACCACACCGCGTCCACCGGCGCCGCGATCGCCTGCACCACCGCCGAGCAACACTGCCCCGCCCCCGCCGCGTGCTCGTGGTGCCGCGCCACCTCCCCCGGCACCGCCGCGCACGACGCCGCGTGCGCCGCCGCCTTCCCTCCGCCGCCCGCGATCCGGCTGTGCTGCGGCGGCGACGGCCGTGGAGCTGTGTACGGCATTATACGGCCCCCACCACACCACTCTCACCTCCTCGAGGTAGGTTCTTGGACTCTTTTTTTCACACCAGAGCTAGCGCTGGAGTTGGAAAGCAAGAAAGACTAGATAGGCTTGGAGAGAGGTGGCCACTTTATATACCTGGGACAAACAAGATTGTGGTGGTCACAACTTGACGATTTTTTTTAAAAATAATACATTTTAAAAAGAATTTATAGGAATAAATTGTCGATTTTTTTTACAAAACTAGACCTAAATTGACGACGTAAAGACCTTGTCACCTATGGACTAGGGACCTCTCGCCAATTCAATTAGCGACATAGACTAAATCCCCGATTTGCTCTTGTCTAGAGGGGCATATGCCATTGGAGAAGACAAGAGGTTGTCGCCAATTCAATCGATGATAAAGGGGCGACAGGAGCTGTCGCCAACAAAGGTCTAGTTTTGTAATTTTTTCCGACTATTTATTTTTATAATTCTTTTTAAGAAATGTATTATTAAAAAAAACTCACAACTTGACAAGTTACACAGTTACACTTGCCATTTGTTATTGTGGCTGAGCAAGTTGTAGGTAGTGGTTTAGGGTCACTTGGGAGAGTTGGGGATAGTTTTCTCAGGAGAAAGGAGGAAAAAAACTAAAAAAAAAGGTGGTGGTTTGGGTTCTGGGGTTTGTTTCCAATGGGCGCCATGGAGGAAAGGGAGGGTGGTTGGTTGGGGCAAGGGGGGCATTAGTGAGGCATTAGGGAGGGTCATGTAGAATAGGGGGAAAGTGATGTGCCCATTGGGGACTATAGTAAGGGGCTCATTTGTTGTTGAGCTTGCTGCTCTTGTTTATATGGCAACTTGTCGGAGTAGATGTAACAAAGCATATTGTTAATGTGGTGGCAAAAGGGTTTGTGTGAAGATCCATGCCAAAAGGAATGGGGTAAAAGTGGAGGTATATCTAGAATATATATATATATATATTTAAAAAATTAAAACTGTTTTTTTAATGTGTATCTAGAACGACAGACTAATTGGTAGATCAATTGGGCCAATTGTTGCTTGTTTGTAGGAAATGGAGGTAATGCTTGTCTTTGTTTTTGCGTTGATGCCCCTTGGTGGTGTTTCAATGATGCACCACTGAGAGTGATCTCTGCTATTGTATTAGTCAAATGTCCATATTAGCAGTGCTACTTCGCTGAGCAAATATCTTCCTTTCATTGCCATTTGTTTCGAGAATGGCAATGTCGTTGTTCAAACGAAATTTTCACTCAAATAATCCCTAAGCTACTCAACGTGTTTCTCCGCAAATCAATAATTGTTCCGTGTTACTTTGTTACTTTGTACAATTCTAAGTTAAAAAGTATTTGACTTGATTTGACGTATCTTCGTGAAGACTAGCCCCGCCAAGTCTTCATAAATATATTTTTTTTAAGATAATAGAAGTACAATTTTCGACTTCTACATCAACTAGGGATACACACAACCATTACACCACTATCAGCTAAAAGCTTAAAATAAAAACGTCCAAAAGCCAACAATAACAAACAAATTGTTATGCAAAGGCTAGGCTAAAAAAACACCACCTAGCCCAGCCTTCGGGACCGACCAGAAGATCGTCCACACGTGAACAGCAGCGCACAGCAAAGAAGTTATGATGGACCAGTCTTTGTAGCAACGCCTCCAAGAAAGGATACGACTCACGTCGTCGTCGCCGGATGTCAGATTAGGAATTTTCACTCCAGAGCTCACGTACCGGTTCTCCAAAACAACACCTTTAGGAAGGTAACGCCGCTCAGGTCGGCGTCGTTACTGGATCCAACTAGCGAAAGCCAGATCAAGAGTTTTCACCCCGGATCGAAGGTACTAACACTCCAAGACCACGCCACAGCACGACCTCGTCACTGGATCCAACCAATGAAGGCCAGATCACCAAAACGACGTCCGCAACATCCCTAACGGCCAATGGCCACCAACACCAAAGGAATACGACATTCACCGCAGTCCACGTGTCGGCCGGTGAGTCGAGCGCCGCACAAGCCACCGCCACTAAGCCGTCGCGATCTCTACCAACTGCGCTAAATCTGGATCTGCACCACGCCACCTCCGTCGTCATGCCATCGACGAAGCCACGCCGCCGAAAGAAACCGGCGGAGAAGAGCCCCGGATAGCCACACCCGAAGATAAGTCGGCAGAGAAGGGCTCCAGATCCAACCCTGACGAAAGTCCACACCGTTGAAAATCGGTGGACAGACGTCGGGCGTCGAGCGTCGGGAACGCGATGCAGATCAAGCGCATCCACCGAGAAGAAAAGCCCGCGCCGCCATTGGCAATTAAATGACGGCAAGGCGGTGAGGAGGAAGGGAGGAGGAGAGGAGGGCTTATTTGGTGGTAGCTAGGGTTTTTTCTCTCACAGGGCGACAAATACACAGCTGCAGACATGTTTGGAACACGAATTTTTTTTACAGAAACAATTCAATTTCTTTATCCAAACGCAGCCTAATTGGTTGGACTAACATGTAGTAGTAACAGGGAGGAGAACCTGGCAACCAAAGCTTAGGCAACAACTCACCACCCTTTTGTGTTGCCGTACCTTCGTGAGAAGCTGAACTTGAAGCATAGCACTTGGGCGCGGGGCCCTCTGTAAACGCCAAAAACATTCCATCCAAATAGGCCCAGGCATGTATCCGATCTGATGAACAAAGCCATATAGTACGTTTTGTCCGTTTCACAAACGTCAGCGCGCACTGGGGGTCCGCCCGGGGTTCCACCTTCGGCCCGAGGCTGGGCTTCACTTCAGTACTCCACACACATGAGGATCCCACTCTGCATAGTTGCTTGTATGCATTCTGATCCTCGCAAAGTTTCGACATGATCCTCGCAATGATTTTTTTTTATATATAGAGCTCACCATGGTCGTTCAACCTGATTGATTGAACCGTTCGTGCATGATGTCAGTCCCTGTTTCATTGGGACAACTAATTAAGCAGATTTCGTATCCATGGATAAGCACAGAAATATCAGACGTGCATGGTTGAAGTTAGCTGCCATCACGTAATCATACAAAGAACGAACTAAAGAGATAAGGTTTGTTATAAAAAGGCAGGCTAATGGTGCCAGTGTCACCTCATATCATATAATGAAACAGTGTATCCAGTTCTGTTCAGACACACGTCAAAATGGGCTGAGATGGGCCACGTCACTTGGGCTCTGATTTAGCATGGAACCCGCCACAATCACCGCAGGCTAATTTCTTCTGTTTTTCTTTTCTTTCTAGACAAGTAATTCTAGTTTTTTTTTCGACTAGTTTTTTTTTCGACTCTTGCGCCTTGAAAATTCGATGGAATGACCATGGAAAGAAGAAAGGCACACCTGCCTTTTCAGTCAGAAAATCCGAAAGTCAATTTCGAGAGAAGCAGCTGGAGAGCAAAAGAAGAAGCAAGAAAGAGAGAAGGGTTCTCCAAGACTCCAGCTCTCTCCAATGTCTCTGTGTCTCCGCACGACCATACCTAGAAGGCTGTAAAACCACATTTGTCCGCCGCAATTCCAAGACGTCGACTCGTCGTTAACTAGCTATCCAAAGCCCAAAGCCACGAGCAAGACCAAACGACGGAGTATGCATCTCATTCTTGGGTTGGGTAGAGGTTTTGTTGATCCAATATTTAAATATATGTGTACTTTGCATATCTTCATATTATTTCTTTCAACAATATTATATCGTCGAAGTATGTGTTTAGACGTTTGAAGCGACCTAACCTCCTTGGCTTGTGCAATGGCTCCACTATTATCACAATAGAGATCCATCGGACTATAAGCACTAGAAAACACACAGTTCATAAATGAACTTACTTATCCAGATAGCTTTCTTTGCGGCTTTGAAAGCCGCAATATGCTCAACCTCTGTTGTAAAATCAGTAACTGTCTCTTGCTTCGAACTTTCTAGCTCATTGATCCTCCATTAAGACAAAACACGAATCCAGACTACGATCAAAAATCATCTTTGTCGGTTTGGAACCTAGCATCAGTGTAACCATTTACAACTAGTTCTTCCTCACCGCCATAAAAACAAGGAACGCATCCTTAGTCTTTCTCAAGTACTTCAGAACGTTCTTAACTGCTATCCGGTTACCTTCATCTGGATCTGACTAGTATCTGCTTGTAACACTTAGAGCATACGACATATCTGGACGTGTACAAAGTATGGCATACATGATAGATCCAATAGCAGAAGCATATGAAATTTTACTAATTCTGCCTCGCTCATCATGTGTCAAAAGATACTGACGTTTACTAAGACTAATGTCATGTGACACGGGCAAAAAACCATTCTTGACATCTTGCATGTCAAACCGCTTAACACGTTGTCAATGTATGTATCTTGGTTTAATCCAATTAGACTCTTAGATTTATCATTATATATCCTTATGCCTAAAATATACGTTGCATCTCCTAAATCTTTAATAGAGAAACTATTTCTTAACGAAGCTTTAATAGATTTTAGAGTAGAAATATTATTATCGATCAATAATATATCATCCACACGTGAGATCAGAAGAAAAAAAGTTGGTGTCCAGCCCGTCAACCTGGAAATCCTCGCTCTTGAGGTCAGGGTAACAACCCACCATCTCAGCGACAGCGTCGATGTCAATGTACATGGCAATGTCATCCAAGTAGTCAGCAAACATCTCCTCATGTGCAGCCCAAGAAGTATCCCAGTGCTGAATGATACCCGTGCCACCACACTGCGCAGCCATCAGCTGATCCGCTTCATGCTCCTCGAAGACAGAGGCAGCGGCGGCGACAACAGGAGTACAAGACACAGATTCGCATTGCCCCGGTGCGGCCATGGTGGTGGAGACCTCAAGAAGTTTACAAGTGCGCAGGGGCCGTGGATGGCCCTGGCGGCCCTGTCGTAGACGAGGGTGGCGTCGACGACGGTGTCGAAAGTGCCCAGCCAGTGCCACCTACAGTGGTTGTGCTCGCGGATCTCGGAGACCCACTTGCCTCAGAGGCACTACCGGGACGCCCCGGTAGTTGCAGCGCATGTTCTCCGAGCTTCCCATCCCTCGGTGAGCTGCCCATGCCCTGATGGCACCCGTCGTGTCACTGTTCTTGGCACAAGCTTGCTTCTTCCTCGTTCCATCCCTCGGTGAGCTTCCCATGCCCTGACGGCACCCGTCATGTTACTGTTCTTGACACAAGCTTGCTTCTTCCTCGTTGCACTGCATGTAAACAATGCAACGCACATCTCAAATCTCAATGCAAACGAAAATAACAAGGCAGGAACAGTTAATTAACACTAATCACCAGGGATGTGCGAGTAAAAAGATACGGGGAAATATAATATCCTGTTTAAACATTAAACAAATAAGTAATTAGTACTGAAATTAAATATAATTAGAAAGGAAAAATTCAAAATTTGGGAGGAGTATAAGAACTCGGACCTTCGGCTCATAACTTTTTGGTCTAAGTGGGGGAACCAGCTTAGGAGGGTGGGGAAAGCCAAACCCTAGCCACCCGCTATTACTGTAGCACACCCTAGCCCTTGCTGCCCTCTCCTCCTAGGCGCAGCTCCTGCTGTTTTTGAGTGCTGCCGGCCTGAAGCAAAGAAGAGAAGAGAAGGGGAAATATGGATAATTCGTTCTTTGACTTTGTGTCTCCGAGGGTAACGATATGAACCTATTAGATTTATCGTAGATTAATCTCCAATCCGTTTTTAGAACGTTTGGTCAAGAGAAAGATGGATTTCTGTTCTGTCCAGATTCGTCAGGTTTAGGGCAGAATGTTGCGGGGGCGATTAGGGGCATTTAGATTCAGAACTAGAGTTCAGTGTAATTCGAGAAAAGTTAGATTATAACTTTAGATTTCCAGGAAGGTATAGATCATTAAAAATGGATTAGCGAGCGAAAAGATACAACCTCTGGAAGGCTGCTGTCCATATTCGGGACGTAGATGGCAGACTTCGTGTAGTTGGGTCGATTTCGTATAGAAATTAGTAAAATTAAATATTTGTGTCAACTTGAATATTGTAGTAAATCTTGTGTAGTTTTCAGAACTCATATTATTCATATATGTTCGGGTAAAGGAACAGAATAGAAAACGGTAAAATCAGAGTTTCGTCATAACTAGAAAATTGTAGGTTGTTTCGTGAGGATTACATAGTCTTGGATTGTGAGCACCCGGGGTATTTAACTCGTAATACTTAGCCAACCACTTGACTCTAGCATTACAAACCAAATATTCTGCGTCTCGATGTAACATGTACCTCCAATGAGCAGTACACATACACCTCACAAAAATATATCATCCATTCCATACATAAGTCATTACAATATCGAGTCTTCAAAATTTACATCACAAAGACATACACATAGTAGAGTTATTACAAAAGGTGGGCCAACCGGCCAAAGACAAGGTAAATACTAAAGTAGCAGCGGAAATAAAAGCCATAAGATGGCGATAAATAAAAGCCAACCGGTTTGCCCTTACCCACAAGGCAACCGACCGGGCCGCCAAGCTAGTCGTCCTGCACGAAGTCGGTCTCACAATAGTTAACCCCTTGGGGGTCAACCTCCTCTGCAACAATTAAGCAATGCAGTTAAGTACAAAAATGTACTCGCAAGACTTACACATAACAAACCTATACATAACTACATGCAAGATGAATCAAAGAAGAAGCCATAGGGTTCATTTGAACGCATAAAGTAATATTTCATTTGCAATAGGTAATAGATTGAAGGAAATTTAACAAATCTGTTTTTATTTGCTTAAATAACAGCGAGACAACAATTATAAGCATAAATAACAACCTAGAGGTGACTTCCCAACAGCCACCACAACATAGCACGAATTACCCATTCGTACCACCCAAATTCAAGTTTTATCGAAAATGTTGTAGTCTAAATCTTGCGGGAAATAACCAAGCGTGTCTATAACCTAGGACGAGGCTATTCGAATAGTTTATACCCTGTAAGGGTGTACAACTTTACCCACATATCAGACCGCCTTTTTGCCAAGCTATTAAGCACACTTCCTTAGGTATATCGGCACGGCTAAGTCCTACGAGATGTTTTTCAACATTGTTTATTAACTACGAGTCACCCGTATGGATGGAAACACATACGTTGTGTCGAAGTCATCGGCAGAGAAATAGCTTACCGATGCTCCTCGTTGTGGAGAACCTAGACAAGAACCCACCCCAGCACACCCAACAACAACAACACATTTCTTTTTATACACAACACACAACCCACCTCCTGCGACTCAGAGCTAACACACGCCTAAAGTACTAAGTCAAGAGGGTTCCCATATGCCCTCATGTGGTTGCACGCAAAAGTGCTTGGATCAATGGCGCAAGTAATTCGGTCCTTGTTGACTCGGGTACCATCCATGCACACCCGACAATCACACCAACCAACCAATGTGCCCAAGTCTAAAATATTTTATTTTCAGTTTTAGTTTTCCAAATACAATACATACATGGGTACCCTGACCCAAGTAATTTAAGGTGATGATATAATAACCATCGCCGAAGCGATGATCCCCATTCTACCATTCTAAGCATTGCTAAGCGACATCAACTCGTATACTACAAGTTAAGTGACTAGAACCCATCCATCGAGTTCTAAATCACAACGGATATAAACCTAGTCTCAGTAGTAGAGGATGGATGTTTACCTACAGTTCATTTAACTAACCAGGTTAACTATCGCAACTGAGAAATAACTTGTCAATATAGCATGCATACATACAGTTAAAACATTTGAAATATTAGCATGCACAAATAATAGGATCAACGTGCATCAATGGAAAAACTGCTTACCTTGCTGGAGATAACTTTCGTGCTACAGAGGATCACTCTCGTATTCAACGAATTCGTCGGAACCTATTGAAAAATTCGAGAAGAAACAATAAGAACGAATAACACCGAAAATACTAAAAAATTAAAATCATCCAAAAATCATGAAATTTACACAGAAGATAGCGAATGATTTTAAATGAATTTATCAATAAAAATCAAATGATTTGATGATCTACGCAAAAGTTATGGTAGTTTGAAAATCAGACTTTAAGAAAATCCAAATAAAAAGCTATCTGTTACTGTTCATCCGAATTAAATGTTTTGGCAAAAATTTCCAGAGAGGTGGTGAATATGAAAGTTTTATGGTAGACAGATCTCCACATGAGATGAACAATGAAATTTGATTCACCTCATTTGGAGCTAAAATGAAATTCTTATGATTTTTCAAAGTGAAGAAAGTAGTGCACAAATCATATGTAAAATAAGATTTTCCGAGATAGTAACACACTCAAAACCTATTCTACAATAAAGTACACTAACAGAGGAATCCAACAAGCTGGAGTTTAGATTAAAGTAAAATTAAAAAGGAAACCAACAAAATTTGTTTCATGCAAAAAGGAGTTGAAATGAATTACTTATGCAGTTTCGAAGTTTAAAATAATTTACAGTACAAAAATAATGGATTTCTGGATTTTCTTATAAACCCTGAGCTGAAAACATTTTAGACCATTGAGATCTAATTGGATGGCCCATGTGAGAGGCACGTTCAGGTGGTCCGAACGGCACAACTAATCCAAGCGGTTGAATCGAAATCGGACGTTCCAAACAAAAGATGCGTTCAGATGATCCGAATGGCCAAAATGATCCAGGCGGTTGAAAAGAAATCGGACGATCCAAACGAAAAGGCAGTTCGGTTCCAGATCATTGATCTCAAAATGGACGGTCCAAGGTGATGGGTTGCTAAGCACTCAACAGCTGGACCCACAAGTAAGCGAAACATTAACTTAACACTACTGGATCTACACAGACAAGTGTGCTTAGGACAGTGATTAAAAGCTAATCATTGAGCTACAATAGCTGTCCAAATCAGACAACACAGAGGCGCTCCCGGCCGTGGTCTTCTCCGGCTAATCGCCGGTGAAGGAGGCTACGGTGACGTTCGGATGACAGGGACGTTCGGATGGTCCGAACGGCCCACTCAATCCAGACCGTTGATCTCCAATCGGACGGTTCACACAATGAGGATGATCAAGTGGTTCGAACGGCCCACTCAATCCAGATCGTTGATCTCCAAATGGACAACTCAAAGCAAAGGGTAAGTGGTGCGGTGTGGCTGAGTTGGTTGGGTGCAGCTGAGTCAAAGTGGCTCAGTCGGCCCAACAGTAAAATCAGGTTTTTGATAAATAGGCTAAAATGGTTAGCGAGTTTTTAGAGGGAGTTTCATAGCTCCAAAAATTCTAAAATTTTTATAAAAGGTTCCTGACTCTAAGATTAACCTTGTATAAAATTTCAGAGGTTTTTATGCAATGCATTTTTCTCTAGAAATTTCTCAATGTTCTGCCCTAAGGTTTTGACTAAGTGTCTAATTGGTTTGACTCGACTCTGAAAAATAGCAAAATAAATCTAAAAATTTTGAAATTTTTTAGAGGAGTCACTGGGATGATCTAGGAATTAGGAAAAATATTTCCAGAGTGTGATCACAAGATTTTTTTTAGAATTTTTCAAAGATGATGCTTCAAGTAAATTGAAGCATTAATTCTTTGAAAGGAAGAAATCCTTTGGAAGAATTCCAAGAAAATCCAAATGACAACATGATGTATGAAAAGTTTTAATTTCTTCTCATTTTCATACATTTGAAACACAAACCCGAGTTTGGGATGTTACATGGATGACCTAATTTGAAGTTCAGATGAGTAAGATAGGGTCGTTTTACTACTGGGATAGTGGGTAGTGTGTCCGGTAGTTTCGGGTTAAAAGGGTCAGTTTGACGTAGACGTGCGATGACGGTTAGCATAAAGTGTCAGTGCTGTAATGCATGATTTTTTTAGATATGTTTTGAATTGTTGTCCAGGGAGTGTAGTCTCTTGTGCATTGCCCCCGCATCGCTATCCGGCGTCACAAGGGTAAACAGACAAGTGCATGGTAGACGGTGTTCAATGGTTGAACACTGTATGCTTTATCATTTTTTTACCATTATATTGTTGTGCTTTTACTTATTTAATTGCAAGTAATGTTAATGGTTATTATTTATTCCTTATGGTTGGATATGATATTGTTGGACAATGGTAATGTTGATGAAACTATGAATATTTGTGCATTCATAAACATCATTGTATATAAGAAAGTGATCATGTTAATCACAACTCCACGGGAGTGGAGGAGGTCCCCGATCCTTGAGGAAGACGGGCTTAAGAGTGTATCATCGATGGGTAAACACTCATGCTATACCGGTATACGCACAGGAAGTGCATGTGAATATGTAGCATAGAGATGCATTGAATGAAAGGTAATTGGTGAATGTGTACGAGAATAAAGAAGGAGAATTGTATGATTGAGCATGAGAATAAAGAAAAGTGAACAATTGATGTTAATGATGATATTGTGTACTGATGTTTAAACATTGTTCATTGCTTATTACCGTACTTGTTGAGTCGTTGACTCACCCTTGCTTTACTGTTGTTTTTAAGTGATCATTGACGACGCTTCTTGAGAAAGGATATCATTTGGAACACGGCATACACTCAATTATTTGATCATTGTCATGAAGCAACTTTACCTTAGCATGACGATTTAACCTCTTAGGCTATGACAGACATTGAATGATTCTAGATGATTTGTTGGAACACGTTATTCATTCAATAGTTTCTTTTTGGATTGGTTTTACTTAATTCTTGAACTATTATCCCACGTTACTATTTAGAGTTCAAATATCTGTGCTTGCCATGTCGTTATTCTTATGTTGTTGTAACCCATGGATGGGTTTTAGAATTGAATTGCTTGCTGGAATTTATTGTTAATTGCTGTTAAAATTAGTAGTTATAGTAGTTTAGTGGCATTTTAGATTTAGTGTTGAGTCAGAGTGTTACAGGAAATATGCTCTACCATGCTTCAAGCTAGTTCTAAATGGTCATTACTTGAAATGCACACGGTTGTGGTTTTGGGTCGGTGATTCTCAAGAATCGTACAAGTTGTGGTTACTGATTAAGAGCATGTTTGCAAGCACACCCACTGGATTGGCTTAGTTCAATTGTTGAATTTTAGCTGCAGATGTACCTTGCTAGACACTCTACCCAAGATTTTCCCTGCATCTGTTATGTTCAGCTATATTGCCATCTGGATTGGTACGGTGCGCATGCGAACACACGGGTAGATGAACTCACAGACTTGCAAGGCAAGAATGAAAAGTAGAGAGAGCACACAGGGGATGCGACGTGCAGACTCCACGTCTTTTCACTTCACAGCTTCCTCTTATTTAAAGAAACTTGCTTGCAGCTGTTAGTTACATGGAGCATTTAATGCGGCACGTCCCTTTGCCCATACTAGCTACATATACACACCCACATTCGACATGTACGAGAGGGGAAAAGACTAATTCACTTCATGCATTATCTCAACGAGATGAATACCTACAACTATATCGAAGAAGGATTAACTCATCTCACACGTATACCTTCTCAATTAACTCGAACACACCTAGAGCTAGTCTCATGCTCAACAACGTGTACCTTCTCAACTAACTCGAACACACCTAGAGCTAGTCTCACGCTCAGCAACGTGTACATGCTCACGTCCTCACAGCTACATGTATTAACCACTAACACATGATTGGTCCAATAACATATACATGTGCACACAACTGCTGTCTTCACTTGACTGTCGATCCGCTCACTTCGCTGCTGATCCGTCCACTACATTATAACACCACATATGTAACTCTCTTGAACTTAGTCTACTACTATAACTCTATACGACAATAAAACCATACAACATAAATAAATATGATACAACAATATTAGTTCCAAGATAGGATTACAACAGAGAAGCAACGTCCTTAATTTGAAGTTCTGTTGGTACAATTAGCCATTGGAATTGATGCCGAAGCTGCTATACAAGTATACATAACAGAGGCAAGTACATGGGCAACTTCTATAGGAAAATTAATGAAGCACAGGTTGCAAGTGTTGAAGTTACAAAATCTGTAGCCATTTCTACTAAAGCAGCTATTGACGTAATGGAAAAAGAAGCATGCGGTTTTGAGAATCTTGGATTTAGGCATGAAGAATCCTCGGGTATAATTGAGGACAATTGAGGACGCAGATATAGAGTCCACGTCACTATTTTTTTTAGCCGTCCGATCGTCGTTCGCTTTCTTTCTCGTCCGTCGATCAAGCGCTGAATTTTTCCTTCACGCGGCCCAACGCGCAGCCTCTCCACGTGCGGGCCCCACACACGATGCGCCAGCCTTTTCCGCGCGCGAAGGGGCGCTCGCTCGCCCGTTTTTTTTCGCTTTGCCTCATGCCGCGGTCCCACCGGGCCGTCACTCACGCGCACGGCGCGCAAGCGTGCGCCGCACGACCACTAGTAGATTATACTCAAAGAGGACATTGAAGACAAACCAAGGTGATCCTGGAGGGGTGTTGGAATATATGGACAAAAAAGCATCAGAAGATGTGAACTTTTTTCTATTCTATTCTAGTAGATGAGGATGACTTGATGACTAACATTTTCTAGGTTGATCCTAAAATGGTCACAGATTATGAAATTTTTGGTGATGTCATTTGCTTTGACACAACATACAGAAAATTGGATGATAGACGTCCTTTTCGTTTGATTGTTGGAGTTAATAATCATAAGAAAACCACTGTTTTCGGTGCTGCACTGTTATATTATGAGACCGCTGGTAGTTTTGTTTGGCTATTTAAAACATTTCTAACTACAATGTTAGGGAAGGCACCACAAACTATTTTGACATATGAAGATGCAGCCATGGCTAAAGCAATCAAGTTAGTCTTGCCTGCAACTCATTATAGGATGTGTATGGCATATGAATCAAAACGCATGCAAGCACCTTGCTGGAGTTGTTAAGGACTATAAGAAATTCAATACGGAATTTCAAAACTGTATATATGTTCAAGAGGAGGAGGACGAATTTATGAATGCATGGAACCGATTGCTTGACAAGTATGAGCTACAACAAAATAAATGGCTTCAGCGGCTCTTTGAGAAAAGGCATCAATGGGCATTAGTATATGGTCGAAACACATTCGCTACAATAATGGTAAAATTTGAAGCTCGACATGTAACACAACCACATGCTACAATAATGGTAAAATGATCCTAAAGCATTGTCGTTTCAAAAAGATTTTTCTCTTGGATTATCGCCAATTCGCCACTGATATTTTCATTTCTGTTCTATGGTAAGGGTCATTTGGAGATTCCCAATAACCAAAATTTCATACACGTATCAGGGTACTATGCAGCTGTAGACGCTTCATTGCACCCATCCGTCAGTACTTCTATGCTAATGTCTCTACAAAATCAAGGATTACAGCAAGAGAAGCCAGTAGAACCATTTAATGGAGATTTGTACAAGATGTTCGCTTAGTTTTCTCCCAAAAACTCTTTGTCATTTTTCTCTATTTATTTTGTAAGATCGGCGACTTAATTGTCGACAGAAATGTTCCTAATTCTAGTAGACTTAGTGTGAATGACTGAACTTTCAGGTTAATTGCACCATTTTGATTAGTGGTAGCTTACTAATCTCATTTGTGCAATAGCGAGCAACTATCAGAAGCGTGTGCATCGCCTATATTTCACTGCACCCATGCCAAAGCTATCGCCATGCTCTCCGCCGCTAGGTGACTGGTAAAGATATGTAAGAATGATTTAGTTCGTATATTGGTGGAAGTGCTGGACATAGAAACTATACCATCTAGTGTTGAGATAGTGGTTGGTGAATATGTCTATGAAATTTTTTTCAAAGTTGAAGAGGCTGCACTAGATGTTGTTGACGAAGACTTTGATCGGAGTGAGGAGCGTGAGGGGGAGGACAAATCGGGTAGGGGCAAAGATGTCGAGATGGAAGATAAAGATGCTAAGAGATTGAAGAATAATTCGGATATTAAACAGAATGCCTCTGAGAACCGTAAGGGTTAGTCTACCTCAATTACGAAGGGGACCACTTTGGGGCTATTGACATCAGACATCATCTGGGTTACACCGATGACGGTTAAAAAGGGGTTTGAGACTGTAGCTCGGGGGGATGGTGTGTCCATCTTGAACATCCAGGGGCGGAGTTTAGCAATTGCCAAAGCTTATATACCCTCACATCAGAAGGAGGACACTAAAGTTGTGTTGGGTGATTGTTCTGTCACGGAAGATTTTTTTGTGGCCCAAGATGAACCGGATGGTTATGCTGTGCCAAGGGATCTTGCTGCTGCTCTATGCTCTTCTACTACCGAGTTGGCTCCTGATGCTACCGTGGCAAGCCCATCAGTGATTTCCTCCATGCCACTCGGTGCTCCAGTAGCTCTCTATGCCACGCCAACGGATCTCGTTGCCGAGCCAAGCTCTATTGTCGCGGCTAGCCTCTCAGCAGCTCCACTTGACTCAGGGTTGAGCTTGGTCGAAGCTAAGTGGGAGATACAGAATGAGCCGGCTGCAGTTGAGGATCATGTGGTTATCACAGTGGAGGTTGGCGAACCCGTGATTGTCCAGGCTGCTACAGTGTCAACACCAAATGGGGTTTTTCAGCCGGTGATGACTCACGTGGTTGATCGGGTGGAGCCTAGGCAGAATGAGCGCATCAAGAAGCAGCAGTCCGGTGATTAATACTCAGTTCAAAAGGCTATACAGCGTGCTAAAGTTTGTAATCTCGAACTTGATCCAAGTAAGTCTGGTAATAAAGTTTCATTTTTGTCTTTTTCTAATGAGCAAGTTATTGAAAAAGTTGCTAGCATTGGAATTTCTTTAGGACATGACAGTGCTGAGATTGCTAGTACTATTAATAGTATTAAGAATCTTGAATTCGACAGATTAACAAAAAAATGAAATTGTAGACGTTGAGAAGTGGGAGGATGAGAATCAGGATTACAATGATATCTCAGTCCTTAATCATTTGTGTAGTGATTTAGATGATGATTTGTTAGGGGACGACCACTCGAATTTTACACTGGTAACAAATAAAAAGAGGTCATCCAATTCTGGGAAGAAGAATGGAAAGAATTCTCAGTTTAGGCCAATCAAATTAAAGTTAAAATGAAAGATGTTTTTTTGGAATAGCAGAGGTCTAGGTGACTTGGCTAAACATCGGTTCATTTGTGAAGTGGTTAAGGAGAAACATTTAGATTTTGTGACCATTCTTGAAACTGGTAAAAAAGATTTTTCAATGTCTAGTCTTAATCATCTTTGTGGTGGACAATATTTCTTGTGGCATCTCTCTCCACCACAAGGACAGTCGGGGGTATCCTTTTAGGGGTGGACCCGCGGGTTTACGATATTGGTTCTATTGATGCTGGTGATTTTTATGTAAAGTTTCACTTAAAAAATAGAGACAACGATTTCCAATGGGGTCTTGTGGCTGTGTTACGGTGCAGCTCAACCTCAGTTCAAAGAGAAGTTCCTTACTAAACTTATTCATGCATGTAGGAAAGAACCACTTCCCATTTTAATTGGGGGTGATTTTAATATTATCATGTATTCGGGTGAAAAAAATAATGACAATTTTTAGTATAGATGGCATTTCTTGTTTAATGCTGTGATTAATACTTTAGATTTAAGAGAAATGGATTTATCTGTAGACAATTTACCTAGGCCAATTCGTTAACTAATCCAACCTTTGAAAAGCTGGACAGAGTTTTAATGAGTACGGTCTGGGAAATTAAATTTCCTTTGGTTACTGTTAAGGCACTTGAAAGGTCTTTGTCCAATCACACGCCGTTGCTCGTAAATACAAGAGAGGCCTCTTTTAGAGGGAATCAGCCTTTATTTAAATTTGAATTAGGTTGATTGTGTCAGGAGGGGTTTAGGGAGATGGTGACCAAGGTGTGGAAAAAGAAAATTAGAGGTCGTTCCGCCTTACATATTTGGCAATGTAAGGTTGGATTTCTTAGACAATATCTTCGCAGATGGGCTAAAAATACCAGCGAGACTTATAAAAAGAAAAAGATAGAACTCAACATGATAATTGATAAACTAGATAAAAAGCTGAAAATTTGAGTTTGTCTGATGAAGACCTTACTCTTAAAAAATATGCTCATGAGAGATTGGCACAACTTTTAAGAGAAGAGGAAATAAAATGGTACCAAAGGTCCAAAACAAAATTTCTTTTGGAGGGTTATAGAAATACTCGTTTTTATCACTTGACTGCGAATGGCAAGCATCGAAGACAAAGGATTTTTCAGCTCAAACAGGAGGAGGGGATAATTCGGGGTGATGTACATTTAAAACAGTATATCACTAATTATTATAAAGGTTTGTTTTGACCAGCCGAGGTTAACCAGTCATCCATGATTGATGAGTTTAGGCATGATATACCTCAAGTTTCGAACACTGAAAACAATTTCCTTACAAAGTCATTTTCTGAGAAGGAGGTGAAAGAAGCAATCTTTCAAATGGAACATAACAAAGCACCTGGGCTAGATGGCTTCCCTGCTGAGTTCTATCAGGTGTTTTGGGAAGTCATTAAAGATGACTTGATGTCCATGTTTCATGATTGTCATAGTTGTTCTTTGCCTCTATTTAGCTTGAATTTTGGGATTATTACACTGCTTCCAAAAAAACTGATGCTAAATAAATACAACAATACATACCTATTTATCTTTTAAATGTAAGTTTTAAAGTGTTTACTAAAGTGGCTACTAATAGAATTATTGGAGTAGCACATAAAGTTGTTAGATCATCTCAATCGGCATTCATGTAGGGGAGATTTATTCTTGATGGTGTTGTTATCCTTCATGAAACTATCCATGAGTTACATAAAGAAAAATTGGATGAGATAGTATTCAAGGCCGATTTTGAGAAAGCTTACGACAAAGTTAAATGGCCTGTTTTTGCTTCAAACCTTGAAGATGAAAGGATTTTCACCTAAATGGTGCTCATAGGTGGAAAGTTGTGTCAAGGGAGGGAGTGTTGGTATAAAAGTTAATGATGATCTTTGGTCTTTTTTTAAAACCCAGAAGGGTTTTAGAAAAGGCAATCTTATGTCCCCAATTCTTTTTAATCTTGTTATGGACATGCTTGCAATCTTTATTTCAAGAGCTAAAGAAGAAAGTCTTTTAATGGGAGTAGTCTCTCATTTGATTGATGATGGGTTAACAATATTACAGTATGCTGATGACACTATCCTATTTCTGAACAATGATTTAGAACAGGCAAAAAATCTTAAGCTTATTCTTTGTGTCTTTGAACAATTATCTGGTTTAAAGATTAATTTTTACAAAAGCAAACTTTTTTGTTTTGGTAAGGCCAAAGAAGTTGAATAGCAATATACTCAGTTATTTGGTTGTGAAGTAGGTACATTGCCTTTTAGGTACTTAGGTATTCCAATTCACTTCAGAAAATTAAGGAATTGTGATTGGAAGGGGGTTGAGGATAGAGTCGAAAAGAAACTTAGCAGCTGGAAAGGAAAACATTTGTCTGTTGGTGGACGCTTAGTACTTATTAACTCAGTGCTAAGCAGTCTGCCAATATTTATGTTATCTTTTTTGAGGTTCCTAAAGAGGTTCTCAAAAGACTAGATTTTTATCGATCTAGGTTTTATTGGCAGAGCGATAGTCAGAAATGAAAATATAGACTTACTAAATGGAGTTTAGTGTGTACACCCAAAGAGCTAGGCAGCCTAGGCATTCAAAACTTAGACATAAAAAAATAAAAGTTTACTAGAAAAATGATTGTTTAAGTTGCTTAATGAAGAAGGGGTATGGCAAACTTTGCTAACAAGGAAATATTTGGGTGAGGTGTCTTTCGTAGGTGGTTAATAAACCTAGAACTTCCCAATTTTGGTCGGGATTAATGAAAATTAGAGATCTTTTTACTAACTTTGGTTCATTTCAGGTTAAAAATGGAATGCAAACTAGGTTTTGGGAAGATATTTGGTTAGGAAACGCCCCACTGAAAAGACAATATCCAGTACTTTATAATGTGGTAAGGAGAAAGAATGATACAGTGGCTAATATTATGAGATCGACTCCTTTAAACATTTCTTTTCGAAGACCCATTATTGGGCCTAAGTTACATGCTTGGAATGAGTTGATTTTGAGAATTGCTGATATACAATTCAGCTCTCCAAAAGATGTTTTTAGGTGGCATTTGAATAAGTCTGGTTGTTATTCAGTACAATCTTTATATATGGCACTAATTGGAAACTATCGAACCCCCATTAGAGAATTTTTTTTTGGTTAATTAAAATTCCATTGAAAGGGGGTAGTATTAACTAAAGATAATTTGCTCAAAAGAAATTGGAGGGGGAGCAAATATTGTTGTTTCTATAATAAAGAGGAAACAATTCAACATCTTTTTATCGACTGTTCCTTTGCAAGACTTACATGGTGGGTTGTTCAATGTGTGTTTAATTTAACTCCTCCTACGAGTATAGCCAACATGTTTGGGAATTGGTTAGTCGGCATTCTAAATAATTCAAAGACACAACTCCTAGTGGAAGCTAGGGCCTTATGTTGGTCCATTTGGTTGTGTAGGAATGATGTCTTTTTTGACAAAAAGATTATCAATTACCCCTTACAGGTTATCTTATTGAGTGGGCACTGGCTGAATGCATGGGCAAATCTGTAGAAATCGGCCCAGAAGGAGTCCATGTCGACCGGAAGCGCCAAGTTGGAATTCGTGGCGAAGCAAATCTTCAACATTCATGGGTGGCGGTCTAGTTACAGGATTTGTTATGACTGAGTTTAACTTTCAGTCGTGTTTTGGTTGTAAGGCTTCAAGCCACCTTTAAACTTTTTGGTTTTTGTGGTACTTCACTTCGTTAATAAAAATAGGTTGTGTGCATCCTTGATGCAGAGGCCGGGAGAAAATAAAAAAAATGAAACAATTGTATATTTATATTTGGAGGATACTAAAGCAATCTGCTCTTTAGAATTGCACCGACTACTTAGATATTGAGCAGAGTCATACTAGTGATTTGTTCTATTCAATTGCTACTAGATGGTTTCCCAAAAATAATATGTTTCTTGTCAAATTTTAGTGTAAAAAAGAGGAAGTATACAAAATTTACTGCAATCCTCCACACAACAAAAAAAACTAGGGACCCAAAAGCAATATCACACAGCCCGACGCCGTTTTCCGTGAGGAGTTCGTGATATACTTTGATGCCCCTTCCTATGCACAGCAGTCCCCAGATTGGATCAGAGTTTGTAAGATACGATACGAGCGTGCATGGTATCAAGAATGAAGTAAATGAATCTTGTTGAGAAAACTGAAATAACAGTGACAAAGCAACCACAACGAGAGAGAAAGATTTGTCGAAGCTGACTGCAAATACCTTAAGCACAACCTCATAAAATGTGACGTCCCACCCTGTGATATACAGCAAAGGTCCGGGAGGACTATTTTTTTAGCTGCGGTACTACCGCATGGAGGAGCGGTAGTACCGCTCGGTGCTCCCCGAGGGAGGTCTGCCCGGACCTCCCAGGAGGTCTTCAAGACCTCCTGGAGGTCTTGGCCAACAACCCGCCGGTAGCACCTCAGCGTATATCACAGAGAGGTCCGACAGGATCTCCCAGGCCAAGTCCTGTAGGACCTCTGGGGTCTGCCCTGCAAGACCGAGCTAGTCCGAGGAGCAGATTGGCTAGCTCGCACAGAACTAACACAAGTGTAATCAAATCCATACAACAAGCTTAAAGAGAAAACATGCCAAAATAACCCATATATTAACAAGTGGCCTTATGGCCAAGGTTTGTACAGGGGTGCCACTAAAGGCTAACAGCAAAAGAGAACAACAACACAGGGGAGGCAAAGACATAAACTCAAGGTCCATTCGGTCAGCCCACAGGCTACCAAGTGGAGGACGCCACCTACTGCGCAAGGTCTTCAAGGGTGCTCCCCTCCTGAGAGCACTGGACCACCTGGAACTCCAACCTCTGCTGATCAAAACAGCAGGGCACAAGCCAATGAGTACTTTAAATGTACTCAACAAGCCATGGGTAAGGTATGCAAGTAGTATTATGCACGGCTTGACAATGAGAACTGTATGGTTAGCTTGCAGAAAGCTAAGTTGACAGTAAATAACATAATAGATTGCAAAGCTCAAGGTTAAAAACATAATACATAAGTACATTTGATTTTCAAAGGGGACAGTGAGCACCCACTCACACCCAAGGCACCAACCCAAGACCTCTCTGGAGCACCCACTCCAGAGCACCACAAGACCAGCCCCTGGACCACTTTGTGAGCTAGCCATGACCCCTCTGGAGCCGGCCAAGGTCTCTTGAGGCACAAGCCATGACCTCTCACCAAAGCGCCCAGGAGGAACACACTTTCACAAAAGGAAATCTACCCCTCATTCGAAATCTCCGGGCATGTCCATAACCGAGGACGCGGCTATTCGAATAGATTTACACTCTGCAGAGGTGCACAACTTTACCCACAAGAGGTAGTCGCTTGATATTTCACACGTTACCTTAGACATGCGAATCAAGTGGAGACTACCACCGGGCTTTACAAAGATCGGTCCCAACTTAGTTACGCACGTTAAGGTTTCGCCAACTTCGGTTGCCAGCGTATAGCACTGGTGGCCCCTCTTACGCCTTGGCCTTCAACGACTCATCTACCAGAGGACCAAATCGGGACTTCTCTAGTTATTGCTCGGTCCACCCCATAATGGACATGTGGTTGCAGTTTGGCCCAAATCAATGGCTCCCAAGGTTCGGTCCTTAAATGGTCGCCAAAGTGAGGCATTCCACAACCCAAATGTGACCCGGCAACAACTTGGGGCACCCAGGTGACTCTATGGCTACAACCCTTGGATCACCCAGGTGACTCCATGGCTACAACCCTTGGAGCACCCACTACTCGCCTCTGGCCAACTCGCCCGAGCAAAAACAGTTTTTAGGTTCAACCTGGCCAAGGACCACCCAGTCCTGGCAAAACATATTTTAAAGTGGTCTCGCACCACGAACAACACAACTAAGGCTTCAACCCTAGTTGCTTATCGGTGGCACCAACCAAAGTTCCATAATTCATTAGTCAAGATTAAGCAATAATGATGATTCATGGGGAGACCAGCGTCTACAAGAGCAAGGCTAAGCAAAAACGATACCCATGTCGGCAATAGCAATAAGGAGCCAACTAACAGTACCATCCCTAGGCTGTCAAAGGTAACATGTCAACATGTAGATTACTAAATAGACAAGGAGGCATAAAACCAGTAGGTATTTAACTAGAGCCCAAACCATTTTATACAAATAGCAATGCAAGTTTAACAAATCAAAATACTTTTGCAAATGGGATCAAGATGGTCAAGGGTCCCATGACTTGCCTTCAATGGCGGGCTGCTGAGCTCCAACCGGGGCTGCTAGATCTTCAAGCTCCTTAGCACCCACGGAATCTACACGTTGCAAAGAAAAACAACTAAATAAAGCAGCTCCAAAAGGAAACCGAAAAGAACTAGCAAGAACAGAAAGAAAAGATCCACAGAAGGGGAGGTCCAACAAGGGAAAAGGAGGAGGTCCGAGAGGGAGGAAATCCCACGGGAGGGAGGTCCAAGAAGTGAAGGGTTCGGACTCAAGGAGGTCCGAACCATAGGAGTTTGGAGAGCTCCTCCAGAACCGAGAGAGAGAGGGAAGGGGAAGAAATGACGAACAGGGAGGAAATGGAGGCCCCTGGTGCCCTATTTAAAGAGAAAGGGAGAATATGAGAACCATCGAAAGGGATGCCCAGATTCAAAGCATCAGGACAAGGCACACTGCCAGAGGTACGAAAAAGGATAAAGAAAGCTAGGGATGTGACAAAAAGTATAAAAGAGTACAAAGGTAGGTGGCAGCATTTAATGTGACTCAACCCACATCAAATGCACTTAAAACTGCCAAAGGAGCCAGTCAAAAGGTGCACAGACCAGTCAAAGGGCAGGGTTCATGGTCCAAAGAGGAGATCCAAGGAGGAGGTCCAAGGAGGAGGTCCTACGAGGAGGTCCAACGAGGAGATCCAAAGAGGAGGACAGACAGGGAGGTCTTTGAGGACAAAAGGTCCTAAAGGCCACAAGGAGGTCTAAGGACAAACAGGGAGGTCTAGACCACAAAGATCTAAACACAAAAGAGGAGGTCTGAACCCAAGGGAGGTCCAAACACAACACAGGGAGGTCTGAACCTAAAGGAGGTCCAAAGCATAGCAGGAGGTCTAGACCACAAAGGTCTAAACACAAAAGAGGAGGTTTAGGCCACAAAGGTCTAAACACAGGAGAGGAGGTCCTGACGGTTAGATCTCCAAAAGGGAGGTCCAACGGTCAAGATCAAAAGGCAAAAGGAGGTCCTGGCGCTCAAGATCTCAAAAGGAGAACCTGAACGGCCAAGATCTCAAAAGGGAGGACCTGGACGGTCAAGATCAAAAGGCAAAAGGAGGTCCTGGCGGCCAGATCTTAACAAGGGGGAGGTCTGAGCGGTTAAGATCTCCAGAGAGGAGGTCCTAACGGCCAGATCTCAACAAGGGGGAGGTCTGAGCGGTTAAGATCTCCAGAGAGGAGGTCCTAACGGCCAGATCTCAACAAGGGGGAGGTTTGAGCGGTTAAGATCTCCATAGAGGAGGTCCTAACGGCCAGATCTCAACAAGGGGGAGGTCTGAGCGATTAAGATCTCCAGAGAGGAGGTCCTAACGGCCAGATCTAAACAAGGGGAGGTCTGAGCGGTTAAGATCTCCAGAGAGGAGGTCCTAACGGCTAGATCTCAACAAGGGGGAGGTCTGAGCGGTTAAGATCTCCAGAGAGGAGGTCCTAACGGCCAGATCTCAACAAGGGGGAGGTCTGAGAGCAACAGAGAAACGGTACAACCGCAAGAGCGAAGCGGTACGACCACGCTAGAACCTGAAACAATCGGGAGGTCCGCAAAAGCAAGGGGAGAGCCAAGGGAACCAAAGGGAGGTCTGTTTGAACCCAGGGGAGATCCAAATAGGCAAGGGGAGTTCCTAAAGGATGCAGAGGAGGTCCAAAGGAGTTCCACAAGGATACAAAGAGGACCATATGGGCATGGGGAAGTCCAGAGGGACTTCGGGATGCCCAAATGAACTCAGGGGTTACAACTGGACGTTGAGAGGTCCACGGGAGAGGCCAAAACAGGGAAAAGGGGTCTATAAAGAAGGAAGTCTAGATAGAGAAAGGTTTAGGCCGAGAGGGAGGTCTAGACACAAAGAGATTCAAACCAACAAAGAGGAGGTCCGGACTATAGGAAGTCCACACAGAAAGGTACAAGGAAAAGGTCCAAAGATCGAGAGGTTTGAAACACAAACTGAGTGGTCTAAACTCAAAAAGAGAGGACTTAGAC
Source organism: Phyllostachys edulis (assembly GCA_036346405.1). Lineage (NCBI taxonomy): Eukaryota > Viridiplantae > Streptophyta > Magnoliopsida > Poales > Poaceae > Phyllostachys > Phyllostachys edulis. The sequence goes on along the minus strand of CM070554.1, from coordinate 16,724,010 downwards.
CAACAAAGGGGATCCGAGGAAGGAAAGGTCTAGCTCAAAGGAGGTGCAGGCCGACAAGGAGAGAAAGAAAGAGAAGAGGCACCTGGACACAAAGAGGTGCAGGAAGGAGAAGCCAAACACAAAGGCACACAAAGCAAAAGAGGGAGAAAGGGAACACTCCAACAAACTCCCAAAGGAAACCGAACTGACTTAGTTCAAGTTTGGTTTAGTCATTTAAAGCTTCTTTTGAAAACTCAAGTTAAGCTTTGAACTCTCACCAAAACCAAATGGTTATTTTTACTTTTTAAAACTCCAGAAAAATGGGACGTTACATAAAAGTAAAGGGATTGTCGCACTCTCACAACCCTCTCAAACCTATTAGGATCCTCATATCCTTGCCCTATACAAGAATCTAGTGCTAAAGAATAATCTAGTCTTTAATCCTCTCATGCGCTCTCTACTTTGGATGAGTACCTCTTGTTTGGCTTGCTTGGGTCTCTATGGTCACACCTCATGGCTTTATATAGTCTTCATCTAAAGTGAAGTAAGAATCATACTCTAAAGAGAAGTAGGAGTCCTAATCTATTAGGATTCATCTAGATTTCCTTATAGCATACCTCTCCAAGTCCTAGTAGATTAGGATATGAGTCACCATACTCAACAATCTCCACCTTAACTCTTATCTGTTGATATCACCGTGCTCCTCCAAGAACTTGCCCCAAGTTGTCTCCGCCTTTTTTGTTCTTTTCCTCACACCTTGGGAGTGCCTCCACCTCAAGGGCTCATGCACATCACCATAATGTGTGTGTCGGTGTTCGAGCTAGCCCGCACGGATCCTCCATCTGAGAGCTCCTTCATTGTGTAGTTTGATTAACCACACCTCTTGTTCCTATAGCCATCCATGCCATAGTTTTATACTGCCTCCGAGCTCCACCTGCTCATCGGTACTGCCTGGTTGGCCCCACCACATCTTCCTTCTTCCTTCTTTGCCTCTGCGATTGCTAGAGTTTGCAACCATCTTTGCAGTTCCGAACATAATTGCATATGAGATTTGAGTAACTACTGTTGACAAAACAGTTTTCTTCTCCTGATCAGGATTTTTATCAGACCTCTCATTAGTTGCTCTTCCTTGATAATTACCCATTAATCAATATCCTCTATTGCTCCAGATACTTTCATGATTACCTTCCCTTTGCAAGTAACTCGTGTGACTCCACCTCGAAGTGATATCTCACAACCTTCGAGTTCAAGCGACCTCATAGATATTAGATTCTTCTTCAAGCCAAGAACATATCGAACTCCTGTCAATGTGTGATGTGCTCCATCATACATCTCCAATGTAACTGTTTTCACCTCAGTAATTGCATACTTCTTGCAATATGCTAAGTGAACAATTCCATTCGCTGGGCGTAGAAATCATTCATCGAACATTTCTCTCACCGAACATATGTGGAAACAACAACATGAATCTAATATCCATTTATGAGAAGTACCTGATCGACTCACGACTAGTACATCCAGATCATCTTTCGTTACCGCCACTGCGCATGCACCCCTCATTTGCTTCAAACTCAGACAATCTTTTATCATACGACCTTCCTCGTCACAAAGATAGCATACGCATGCACCCTTGCTGTTGCACTGCTTCTTCCTGTGATTATTGATTTTGCCTACAATACATATGACAACTAAGGCTTGATCACCCGAGGATGAATAATCTGATGGCTTCTTCAAGGTCTCTGCCAAGGTTATGCTGCATGCAGAAATTGTGGATGGTTAATACATATTTTGAGGAGATCTATGCGGTACAATCAGAGTGGGTGATAGCTGATGACCAGCTTCGGGTGGATGTTAGGGTAGCAGTGGCAGATTCCATGATGCCAGTGTACACGGGGTTGATTGCTAGGTTGAAGTCATCTCCAGACACCCGGCGTGACTTGTACATCAAGTACACCCCAGAAGATGTCGAGGCACAAATCCAGCACTTGTTTGAAGGCGCAGCAAAGTGATCCATTAATCAGCACCTTGTGGCGTTGCAGCCACTTCTCTTTGGGATTTGTAAAGTTGCTATCATGAATCGTGGTGAATATTCGAGCCTCAGTAATGGTGATATTCTTAGCTCAACCTTGTGATGGTGTATTGTTTGTATTTTGTCCCTGAAGGGTCTTAACAAATGGTGTACATGAGTGTAGGTGTTTCTGTATCAATTAGTAAGTTAATATTTTGTAACAAGATTAGGGTTCCATTTCTATTTCAATTGCTCCTTTAGTTTAACCCCATCAAGTGTTTAATTGTTTATGTGTGGACTTCAATATTTATTTTAAATACGTTCCTGTGCTCAAACGTTTGGGGAAAAGTGGATTTAAGTTTTCTCTACGATGATTGTGAATGATCTAGTTCTATGATGGCCATAGTATCTGTAGCCGAAGATAGATGTCAAGTCATGAAATCCATGGCGGACCTAAGCATTGCATTATCCCTGCTAACATTTTCCACAGAGATGCAGAAGAAGCGATAAATTGTTGTCTTGTTAGGTGAGATTGTAAAGAGGAACTTTCATTACCTATTGTATCTTTTGAAAATTCATCATTGCTTGCTAGCTTAGTAACTTATATGTAAGAAAAATTAAAAGCTTCATAGTAAATACATTGTGCACACTGATTCAAGCATGTTATCTGTGGTTATGCAGTTGGTAGATTGTCTGTCAATCATAGACAAGTATCTGATATAGTTACAAGCAGCCAAGCCCACAACGAACTGTTATACACTTACACTTGTCCTTTAGTTGACATTGTTGCAATGTTCAGTAATTTGCATCTGTACCATGAAATAAAGCTCTTGAAGACAGAATGAATATTGAGCCTGAAGCAGTTAGCAGTAACCATTAGCCAAGTACACAATGAACTTCTAGAATAGTGAGAACACTTTGTAATTGAGTTATATTTCCCCTGAAGTACATAGGTAAACAATATTCTGGATCTCCAATTTCAGAACGCTCTCTAGCTGAGGCACGTGATGCAATGGTAACTGTAATTTTTAGGAATGAAATGTTTCGAAACAATGCATGATTTTTGTCCATTGCAGATCATTGGACATGCTTCCACTGTCATCCTCGGGCATGCCAGCCAACTGCTCAGTCTCGGGCCAACCAAGCTGAAACCTACCATGCAGCCCAGCCCAGCTGGAGAAAGCACTCCCTCACAAGCAGCAATTTTGAGCTGGGCCTCGGGCCATTGCCCTGGCGGCCGAGGCCTAGCTTCACCACTGCTCGGTCCTCAATGTCCCATCCTAGGCTTGGAAGGTTCATGCATGCCAGTTGACCTGAACCATTGTGAAGATGATACGGTAATTCTCCGATCTTGACATTGGAATAGACTGAAGAAATGTCTAGTTCAACTCAAGCACTTGCGAAATTGCCCTCAGGCGGCAGCCACCTGATGTCACAATTCTTGGAACTGTGGTGCTCTATCTGATTGTGTTTTGTTAATGCTGATTGTTTGTGGATGGACTTACTGTAATCTTGCATAATCTGGAGTTTTGGGTGTTGGAATGAACTATTGTTCTATTCCAATGGACCAAATGCCAAAATATACAAGTTACAGGTGTAGGTAAATATACAAAAAGAACCCTATACAAGAGACATATCTAACATCTAACACCCCCTCAAACTCATGGCGGGTCAACAACACTGAGTTTAGAGAGGTAGAAACTTTGCTAAGCTCGAGTCTGTGCATTGGTGAAGAAATCCATTCTGATCTCTTCCTATTTCCACTTTGAAATCTTCAAGGGCTGCAACAAACCTGCTAGCCTCTAGTGTTCTGCTTTTACTCTCTGACATACGTTACATAAGGAAACGAACTCTGCGACTTCTCGCTTTAGATTTGACCACCAAAATTTGTTCTTCATATCCTGGTACATCTTAGTACTTCTAGGATGAATAGAATATTTTGAGTCATGGGCCAATTTTAAGATTAGCTGTCTTAAACCATCAACATCTGGCACGCAGATACGTCCATTAATCCAAACTATATCTAGATCATCCTTGTTGAAGTCATTGAATTTTCCTTCTGCCATTTTGAGCTTGATGTCTGCAATCACGGGATCCTTTGGTTGGGCAACTCGAATCTGCTCTTCCAAAGTAGACTGCACTTCTAGGCTAGCCACAAATCCTTCGAATACAACTTTCACCTTTAACTTTTGAAATTCCTTATGGAGTTCTGGGCAATTCTCCATTACTTTCAAAGCATTGCAGTAGCTCTTACGACTTAAAGCATCTACAACGATATTGACTTACCCGGAATGGTAGTGGATCCCAATATTATAATCCTTTATTAATTCCAACCATCTCCTTTGTCTCATGTTCAAATCCGACTGAGTGAAGATGTACTTTAAATTCTTATGATCTGTATATATCTCACAGCGATTACCAATGAGATAATGACACTAAATTTTCAAAGCATGCACTACGGCAGCTAATTCCAGATCACAGGTAGGGTAATTTTCCTCATGAAGTCTTAATTGCCTTGATGCATAAGCAACAGCTCTGTCTTCTTACATCAGAACGCATTCTAATCCTTGACGCGAAGCATCACAATAGATATCGAAATCTTTCCAAATATATGGCAAAACTAACACTGGGGTTGAAGTCAAACATTTCTTTAACTCTTGAAAACTTTCCTCACAAGCTGAGGTCCAAGTGAACTTGACGAGGATATAATAATCCTCATTTAATTATTTATCTGTACATATTATGGATAATAATGACGTCATATGGTTCTTCAGTATACCCCTTAATATTCATAAGGGAGAAGCTGGAGGTCGTAAGTCCTTCTTCGACTACCCCATAGTCATAAGTCCTTCTATGACTACCCCATAGTCGTAAGTCATTCGACGATTATGTCTTGATCGTAAGCTCTTCTACGATCAATTTATGGTCGTAAGCTATTCTACGTCCACCACCTGATCGTAAGCTCTTCTACAACTAGTCTCTAGTCGATGTGGCTTATAGACATGTGTGCCTAATCAACTAGGGAATCTTTCGCACCATATTTAAGGATATGGGCAGTAAACTACGTTGTTATTCTCTGGAATAATGGCACGATTTAACTCCCTATCATGGTGATAACTGCCTCGCAACGTTGGAACGTTACTACTCCCACAATAATCTCCAGTAACGGCTCCATAATCTGGAACATTAAGGCGCCCCTTGGACTAGAAGAACAGTAGCACACTCCGAGTACTATAAACGGCAGAATCATCAGAATGATCAGGGGGAGGGAAAATCAAGAGCACAAGGCGCATCTTTCTAGTCTTTCTCTTGATATTGTAATCTAGCATACTCAATACATACACACAGAAGTAGGGTTGTTATTCTCTCAGGAGAAGGCCCGAACCTATATAAAAATCCCCGTGTCTCCCTCTCTGCGTGATTTTGAGCCTAGGGGAACCCCCGAATCAAACAATCTTTACGTAAGTTCAGTTCTAAAACACCGACAGTTGGCGCCGACCGTGGGGATCTTTGAGTCATCAGCTTTTCTTCATTTTTCCAACTCTCATGCTCTCATGGAAGGAGAATGGAACGAGGAGAACTAGTTCGACTCGGCCGATTACGCAGATATCGACATAGATGCCGGTTTCGACTACGAGTCGAGTACTGCATCATCTGATGGTGATGTCGCCTCCGGAGATCATTCTCCAGGAGACCATACCACCGATGGAGTTACGGAGGGATCCTTATCCCCCACAAGGATACGTCCAGATGAGGAACCAGCTTCCTCAGAGGGCAAGGGTCTATCCGACCACAACAAGGACTGTCCCATGGCAGGCTCAGAGCACGGTGAGGGTTCCCTCTCCAAATGTCCAAGTCCACCTGAGGCAGTCCGACCTGACACGACAACTCTTGGAAGTCGTAATTCCAAATCTTCATCAGCATCTGGTGGTCCTCTCTCTTCGGTTAACCCAGCCAAGGATGCGATCAAACACGCTTCTCTTGTGAGTTTGACCATCCCAACGCATGGCTCACCTACACACGGAGACGGCTATAACCCGGAATTCCCCTTCCTGGAGGGGTTTACTCCAAGTCGCCAGACGGTGTCATTCGACTACTCCTCAAGCACAAGTGGAGGTCATCAACGGCAGGTCTTCGTCCTTCCCTCAAGTAGCAATAACTCTTATAGAGGCATGACTGAGGACGCTACCCGTCGATCATACCCTACGACCGCTCATGGCAATGGCGAGGACACCTTCGGCGATGAGCAGAGTCAACACTCTGATGAGCGTACGGAAAATCCTCGAGATCATCGCACTTCACTAAGGCAAGCTCAAGGATCAGGTATGGACGATTATGAAATAACCCGACGGAAACGAATTGCAGCTCAGAGAAATTTGCCTGGGCGCGTTCAATACCAGTCGGAAGAAGTTCAAGAACTCCAAAATATCAATGATCTGCTAGAGAACCCATCTCGAGAACTCGCTCGAGCACCTGGTTATGACCTCTTCGCCGAAGAGATTGCACAAAGGCTACGAAGTACGATAAGCAAACTCGAGCGTCCTCACCGACATCATTCTGGAAGTCGAGTGGCGATGCAGCTCGGATACCTCAATCGTTCGAATAACTCACCGCATGGAGATCGCCGCAAGTTGCATCATTCCCTAAACCGGAAAAGGGTTCCACGAACGCCTGATGGTCAAAAAGCTCCCAGGAGAGACGATCATTTGCCACTCTAACCCAGAGGTCTGCAACAGCCGACAAAAAACGAGGAGTATTACCCTCGTTGGATCGAGACTTATCATAAGTCAAATTCACCCATTGCTGGGTATCGTCGTGAACGATCGCCTGGCAACATCAACCTCTCTTTCTTGTGAACAAGGCGTTACGATGTGATTACCGGATGCCGGGCATTCTCTCCTGACTTCCGAGCAGTTCACTGGCCGCCGCGGTTTCGACCAGGGAACATGGAGAAGTTTGATGGGTCTTGACGAGGATCTAATAATCCTCATTTTATCTTTTATCTATAATTCTTATTATAAGTAAATATGACGTCATGTGGTCCTGGGTATACCCTTAATTTTATAAGGAGAAGCCTACTAGGTGGTCGTAAGTTCTTCTCGACCACCCCCATAATCGTAAGTCTTGCTACGACTACCTTATGGTCGTAAGTTCTTCTACGATCACTACCCATCGTAAGATATTCTACGATTACCTCATAGTCGTAAGTCTTGCTACGACTACCTTATAACCGTAAGTTCTTCTCGACTGCCGGACCATTCGACCACCTTATGATCAATGAAACCTACAGGCAAGTGGGTCCAATTGATTAAGGAATCTAAACAGTCAATATATGCTGTTATTATGTGAAATAATAACACGCATTACCCCATTATCTCTGACAAGTAACTGCCAGGCGGCGTGAAGGAGTTACCGGCCGACGATTCGCAAAGCGTCGCTGAATTCTTGGATTTGATGAGGCGTCTCTTGGCGATAGGGAAACGGCTATTCCTCACGACTATATAAAGACAACGGTCGAGAGGAAAAGGAGAAGGCAATCAAAGGCGATACACACGCTATCGAGGGCTATCAGGAAGACAAGTACTATCCTCTGTAATAGTCTTAGTTTTTCTCCTGATTGTTCAGAATACTCTCAATACCATACACACACAGGAGTAGGGTTGTTATTCTCTCCGGAGAAGGCCTGAACCTGTATAAAAATACCGTGTCAATCTCTCTGCGTGATTCTATTCTAGGAGACCCCCCGAATCAAACAATCTTTACGTAAGATCGGTTCTAAAACACCGACAGTTGGCGCCGTCCGTGGGGATCTTCCGGTAATCTCTTGTCAACATACTCTCTTTTTCCCAAATCTCATGCACTCATGGCGGGAGAATGGAGCGAGGAGAAACAGTTTGACTTGGCGATTACATAGCGTTGACATGGATGCGGTTTTGATTCTGAGCCGAGTATTGACTCATCCGATGGTATTTCTTGCCTCCGGGATCTTCCCGCAGATCCCAGAGACAATGTCGTGATGGAGTTGAGGAGGATCCCTATCCCCACAACATGCGTTCAAGGGAGAATCTACCCTCTCAAAGGACAAGGGTCAATCTGACGGGACTACACCAGGCGGACTCACAACACGACGAGAGTTTTTTCTCCAAGTGTCAAGTCCTCTAAAGCGACCCGACTTGGCAAGACAAGTTCGAAGCCACAATTCCAAGACTTCACCAACATCTGGTGATCCTCTCTCTCCGGATGGCCTTGAGAGAGTGGGATCAAGCATGCTTTTCACCTGCAAATTGACCATCTCGCAGATCACACTGCAGATGGAGACGATTATAACCCAGAGTTCCCCTACCTGGAGGGGATTGCTCCAAGTCGCCAGATGGTGTCTCTCGACTACTCCTCAAGCGGGGAGGCCTCGAGCGCAAGTGAGAATCATCAGCGGGAGGTCTTCGTCCTTCCCTCAGATCAAGGTCACTCTTCTAGAGACCGAGCTAGGGACACTCCCCGAAGATCACGCACTGCGCCTCCTCGTGACAATGGCAAGGGCACCACCGATGGCGGACAGGACCAACACCTTCATGAACGCGAGGGAAATCCTCGACATACTCGCACTCCATTGAGGCAGTCTCAAGAGTCTGACATGGAAGATCTTGAGGCTATTCGACGAAAGAAGATTGCAGCCCAGAAGAATTTGCCTGGGCGCATCCAATATCAATCAGAGGAAGCTCAAGAACTCCAGCACATCAATGACTTGCTCGAGAATCCAACTCGAGAACTCGCCCGAGCACCAGGATACGATCTCTTCGTCGAGGAGATCGCACAAAGGTTTCGGTCCACAATGGCAAGACTGGAAGCACTGGCGACATCATTCAGAAGTCGTAGTGTCGACTTCTTGACCTGACCGATCAAACATATCACCACGGAGAAATCGGCGCAATAGTAAGTCGATCGATCTCCTACTCGAGAAATGTCTTTCGAGCGGTCGATGATCAACAAACCCCTGAGAATGATCGCTCACCATTAGGCATAGAAACACCGCAGCAGCGGATGAACTACGAGGAGTATTCCTCGTGGGACCGAGACCTACTACTGGTCAGTCAACTTTATTCGGGTATCGCCGAAAGTACGCACCACCGATGATATCAACCCTTCTTTCCTGCAAAGAAGGCGCCAAGAAGTTATTACTGGATGTCAGGCATTTTCGCCTGATCTCGAGCTATTCACTAGCCACCTCGTTTTCGACCGGTGAACATGGAAAAGTTTGATGGATCCCAAAATCCCATCGAATTCCTTCAAATCTATACAACAGCTGTCCGAGTAGTAGGAGGAGGAGAACATGTAATGGCAAATTACCTTCCAACTGTGCTCGAAGGGTCTGCTCGATCGTGGTCACTGAACCAACCACTCGAGTCGATCTATTCTTGGCAACACCTCTGCGACCTTCTACTGGCGAACTTCTAAGGCACCTACAATCGCCCTAGGAAGGAGGACGACTTGCACCGGATGAGACAGAACGACAACAAGACTTTGCGCCAATTCATCAAGCGCTTTAGTCAAGTTCGTAATTCAATTAGGAAGTTTCTGACTCATCTGTCATCAGGGCTTTCAAGCAAGGAGTCCGTAATAGAAGGATAACAGAAGATATTGCTTTAAATCCTCCTACCACTGTCACCGAACTCTTTGAGATGGCTGATCGGTATGCGACTGCCTCTAAGGCGGTCGAGTGGAACAACACAATCTATCGAGAAGACAATACCTCTCGAGAGCCAGGCGACATTGGTAAGAAGAAAGATAAGAAAGCAAAAAAGTCCAAGAACAAGGTGAAAGGTCAAAAACTCCAAGCAGCCGGTTCCAAGGAGGTTTTGGTCGTAAATGATAAAGAGCCATGCACCTCCAAGCCGCTTTCGACCGAGGCAAAGGTAAGCGCCCGATCGAGAAAAATGATAAGCCTAGGTGGCGTCCTTTCCATAAAAAGGAAGGACATGACCTTCATAGAATGCGGATCTTTCAGAAAGCTTGAAGACTACTACAGCGACAAGGACCACTTCCACTCTCGGAAAGGTGGGACAAACGAGTGGTCATAAGTCGTCAGACGACGAGGAGGAGATGCCGTTCTAGGATCCGCAACATACCGTCGAGCACATCTACGGGGGATCATCGGCATACGAATCAAAGCGATAGTTTAAAGCGGCTGAACGTGAGGTAAACTCCATAGATCCTCCCCTCGTCAATAAATTACCGAAGTGGTCGAAAGTCACCATCTCCTTTGAGAAGGGTGGTCGCCCAATTCCTTCGACTCGACGGTCGATTATCCGTTGTGGTCGAACCCACCATCAACAATTGTCGGGTCAATTGAGTTTTGGTTGATGGTGGCGGCTCGTTAAACATCTTGTTTACTGAGTGCCGGACGAGATGCAAGTACCGGGACCAAGGTAAGGCCGATGCGATACTCTTTCCATGGGATCGTCTTTGGGATCTTCACCAAACCAATTGGCCAAGTCTCTCTTCCTTTAACATTTGGTTCACTAAGTAATTTCGGACGAGAAAATCTCCTTTGATGTAGTCGATTTCGATCTGACATATAACGCCATACTCGGACGACCAACTTTGGCAAAATTCTTAATGGCTACTCATTACGGGTAACAATGTATTAAGATGCCAGTCCCAAAGGAGTAATCACAATTCATTGTGACAAGAAGATGGCGCACACTGCGATCAGTCAATCCTCGAGATGGTTGGACAAATACCAACTCGAGAAGAAAGTCGACCTTCGACCCGACAAGTGAAGCCTAAAAAGCACACCAAAGCCGAACGACAAGGTCAAAGAGGTTCCTCGGGCGTAGGGGAGCCCTCAAGATTACGCAGACGGGATACTTCCGACCCCAAGTAGGAAGACGCCCTCATCACCTTCCTCCGAGCTAACGCAGATGTCTTGGCGTGGCAAGCATCCGACATGCCCGAGTCCCGGGGAGGTGATCGAGCACGAGCTAGCTTTACTACCGACAAAGTACCAGTAAAACAAAAATTACGGAGATTTGCCCCGATCGACGAGATGCTATCAAATCAGAATTGTATAAGCTACTTAAAGAAGACTTTATAAGAGAGGTCAACCACCCAGAATGGTTGGCTAATCCTGTAATGTTTAGAAAGTCAAACGGCAAATGGTGTATGTGCGTAGACTTTACTGATCTTAATAAAGCTTGTCCAAAAGACAATTTTCCTTTACCTCGCATCGATCAGTTGGTTGATTCTACTGCAGGTTGTGAAATGTTAAGTTTTTTAAATGCATATTCTGGATACCACCAGATCAATATGTGTCTAGACGATGAAGAAATTACCGCATTTATTACACCATTTGGTATATTTTGCTATGTCAAAATGCCATTTGGTCTAAAAAAATGCCAGCGCTTCTTTTCAACGCTTGATGCAATCGACTTTTTCATCACAACTAGGCCAAAATCTAGAGACCTGTGTTGATGATCTAGTCGTTAAAATCATGAAGAGACTTAATCATATCACTGACCTACAAGAAACATTCGACAACATCAGAAAACATCGCTTAAAACTTAATCTTGAGAAGTGTGTGTTCGGAATCTCTTCAGGAAAATTGCTTGGATTCCTAGTATCTATACGAGGAATCGAAGCAAATCCCGAAAAGATAAAGGCCATTCTCCAAATGCGCCCTCCAACCACAAGGAAAGAAGTCCAGAAACTCACAGGGTGCATGGCGGCTTTAAGTCGTTTCATCGCACGACTAGGAGAAAAGGGACTACCTTTCTTTAATCTTCTAAGGAAACATGAAGGTTTTGAGTGGTCGAAAGAGGCAAACGCTGCCTTTGAGGATGTCAAGAGGTACCTTACAAGCGCTCCTATTCTGGTCTCTCCAAGGCCAGAAGAAACGCTCTTAATTTACCTAGCTGCCACGCCACAGGCGAAGAAGCCCGATACTAGTCGTAGAACGTGGCGCATAACGACCGGTTCACTACGTAAGTGAAGTTTTACATGGGCCTAAGGAGCGTTACCCTCAGGTCCAAAAGCTTCTGTATGCCCTCCTCACGTCTTCGAGGAAACTACAGTATTATTTTCAAGCGCACAAAATAGCTGTGCCATCTGAGTTTCCCTTGGGAGCGATCCTCGAGAATAGGGAAAGCGGCGGGGCGCATGGCAAAATAGTCGGTCGAACTTGGGGAGTTCGACATCTATTCGTGTCGACGGTTGTTAAATCCAGATCTTAGCAGACTTTTGTCGCCGAATGGACAAATCTGAACTCATCCGGGATCCCGAGACGATTCCACGACCAATGGGCGATGTACTTTGACGGGTCTTACTTTAAGTGGTTGAAATTTGGGGTGGTCTGGTATCTCCTACCGAGAGACCTTAAAGTATGCCATACAATTAAACTTTCGGGCCACTAACAACGTGGCAGAATACGAAGGTTTGCTAGCTGGCATACGAGCAGCGAAGCGCTCTCGATTCGCCGACTACTCGTGAGAGGAGACTCTCAACTAATCGTGAATCAAGTCGGGAAAGAGTACCAGTGCTCTAACGACAATGTCTCGGTATTTATCGGAAGTCGTAAGCTAAAAAGCATTTTTAGGTTTGAGGCACAATTCATCCTCGAAAGGATAATTTCCTCATGAGACGGCTTGCTCGAATAGCTTATTCCCGATCTGTAGTACCAAAAGGAGTCTTCTTGGAACAACTCCAGAAGCCGTCTCTGGTTGAAGAACCAGAAACACCTCCTATTAAGACAGCCTCTCTAGAATACGAGGATATCTGGATGGCTCCCATCTATGAATATTTTCAGAAGGGTTTCGTACCCAAAGACGATCCCGAGGCAGATCGTTTATCTCGAAAAGCCAAAATGTATACTTTGGTTGAAGGAGTCCTTTATAAATGAGGTACTCAAGGGGTGCTCATGTGCTGCATTCCGCAGAGCGAAGGATTAACACTCCTTCACGACATACACGGTGGCATCTGTGGAAACCATGCTTCCTATAGAACGCTGGTCGGAAGGCCTTTCGACAAGGTTTTCTTATCGCCAACAATTCTGACGATGCTAAAGAGTTGGTTAAAAGTGTGTCCAATGCCAATTTCATAGCGAGCAAATACACCAACCAGCTCGGGCATTACAAACGATACCTCTGTCTTGGCCTTTTGCGACACAGGGTCTCGATATCCTAGGACCGTTCCCCAAAGCTCCGGGAGGTTTGAGTTCCTTTTGTGGCTATTGATCGTTCACAAAATGGATTGAAGCCGAACTCGTGGATGGGATAACAACGAAGCGGCAAAAGCGGTTCATGATGAGATGCGTAATTACTCGATTTGGAGTACCGAGTCGAATAATTCTCGATAATGGTAAGCAATTTTGGCGCAAAATTTTAGGAATTTTATGACGAGTTGGAGTACCAAGTTGTGTTATGTACGTGGCCCATCCCCAAAGCAATGGAAGCAAATCGAGCGTGCAAGCGGCCAAAAATGAGAGGAATTAAGACCGAGTCTTGACCGGCTCATCAAGCGCTCGGGGCTTGGGTACAAGAATTACCCTCATATTATGGGCGGTTAAAGACGACTACGATCAGACTCACAGTGAAACAACATTTTTTTCGGTTTTGAGCTGAAGCCATGCTTCCTCCGGAACTAAAGATACGGTCAACACAGTCGAAACTTTCAAAGACTCTAACAGAACAACTTCGAGCGGATGACATTAATCTACTCGAAGAAAGGAGAAACCAGGCTTTAATCCGTTCAGCAGTCTACCAACAAGCCCTGCGCAGATACTACGATCGTAAGGTCCAACCTCGCAGCCTTACTGTAGGTGACTTGGTATTGAGGCTCTACTAATCCAAGACTAATCGGAACAAACTTTCTCCCAAGTGGGAAGGTCCTTACACAGTGGTCGAAGTTACTCGGCCAGGGTCAATACGATTGGCAATGGAAGACGGCCAGGTTCTCTCGAATTCTTGGAACATCGACCAGTTACGCAAGTTTTATGTGTAACTAAACATTTAGACAATAAAGACTCAGGTTCTTTTCTACCTCTATTTATCTTACTTTTGAGTAGTGCTTTCATAATCTTTCGACTACATTCCAAACACCCAGCTTTCTTTACACTGGTCGAAAGGAAGGTAACATCACCTAATCAAAGTCTCTCCTCTCTGCACGTGGTCCTGCCCACTAGAAGGAACTTCATAGTGTCGACTCGTTACTCACTTTTGCCGTCAATACAAAGAGCTCGGGTTCTTTTTGGTCGAAATATTTTTAAAAGCCAACTTTTTTCACCTTAGATTATTTCTTCAGTTCTTTTGAAAAGTATTCTAAGCAGAGTGCGCTTTTTTAGATTTATTCAACTGCCTTTGGTGTATTCGATCTGTCTCAACTAAGTCGGAGGAAGAAACACATCTAGTCGAAATCTCTCCTCTCTGCACGTGGTCCTGCCCACTAGAAGGAACTTCCTAGCATTGTTCAGTTTCCTACTTTTGCTACCAGAACAGACTTATCGAGTCCACCAAAGAAGGGCGAACGAATTTTTTGAAGTCCTCTGGATGTTTGCTTAACTCAAGTTGATGTTCTCGATTTAATTAATCTAGTCGGAGATGGTAACATCATCTAGTCGAAGACTTTCCTCTCTGCACGTGGTCCTGCCCACTAGAAGGAACTTCCTAGTGTCGACTCGTTCCCACTTTTTCGACTAGTGCATGATAATCGTGACCAAAAACTACAAGTTAACCCAACATCTCTGTTTTCAAAAACCCTTTTTAACACTATTTACTTAGTTTGTCTAAACAAACTAAGCAAATAGTCGGGGGGCTAGGATAAAGTTATTAACCTGACTTCAACTCTTAGTCTTTCTTTCGTTAATTATCTTTTGAGTTACTAACTACTCGACAAGATGGTTTGCAGGAAACAAGATGGATAACATAATACATCAACAAAAGCTTGTTTTTCACAGGTTTTTTACAAGCTACACTGAAGAGGGAGAGCCCAGTCGCATCTCCTCCGAAACCTTCCTACTAATAGCTTGCATTTCTTCTATAAGACGATTTGCTTCTGCCTCAGGGCAGTCGAAGTTAACTTCAATTGGCTGTACATTAATGTTGGGATCACGAGCTTTAAGTTTTGCCAATGCATAGCTTACTGCACCTTCGACCGCCTCCTTGATTGACTCAGCTTGGTTGGCCTTCAGAGTGGTCACCAAATCTTGCAAAGTCCCGACTTGTTCCCCAATAGTACTTATGTGAGCAGCTATTGTATCATCTTGAGGAGTTTTTCCCTCACTACATAGCTCACCAAGTATATTGTTCAGGAGCATGATGTTCTCTTGAAGATTAATCTTCACCAACTTCATCTCCTGTTGGTTACGAGTCGAAGCCTCGCGGAGTTGTTTATTTTCGACCACTTGCTCTGGAAAGAACAAGACTGGTCAAGCAAAAATAAACTCCTAGAGGAGAAAACAAAAATAATCACAGGTAAAAGAATTCCTTACCTACTAGTCGAGAATCAAACTTCTTGATTTCTGCATTATGGGAAGCAACAATTTCAGCATGCCGCTTCTCCCATAATTTGATTTCCTCTGCGTTCGCCTTAGCAATGCGAACAGTCTCGTTATAGATCAAAGTTTTATCCCTAACTTCAGTTTTGAGCCTTCCCAGTTCAAGATCAATTTCTAAAAAAGAAATGGGAGTTAGAAAAGGGAAAGAACTCGTAAAGAACTGCAGGTAAAGTATTGCTTACCTATTCGTCGAGATTCCAGCCTCTCGATTTCTTGATCTTTATCTTTGGCGATACGAGAAATCTGGTGAAAAACCAAAGATTTATCTTTGACTTCATTCTGAATCTTTCTCATGTCATCTTCTTTTTCTGAAAAGAAGCAAGAGTCAGGTAAAGATCAACAACATAAGCAGTCTTAAGTTCAAGACTTCATCGTTTAGCTCTTCTGCATTTTTCAGATTCTTGAGTCGGCCTCTTGAAGCTTCTTTAAGAGATCTCCAGCCTTTTCCCCTAGTTTTCTCGACTCCTCTTTTTCATAATCGAGTGAGTTGGCCAGGGACTTTTCGTCGCTATTTAGCCTGTAAAGGTTAAAAGTAGACATGAACACTATTTAACTAGTCGTAAGTCTTTCTACGACTAGCGCCTAGTCATGAGTTTTTCCACGACAAGTCTCATAAGCACTGTATAAGTAGTCAAACTCTAAAAATGACTACGAATAACAGTGACTTACCACCTCTCTGCCTGTTCGCAGAGTTCGCTTTCTCTCGTCAGAGGCTGTATGAGTTGTCGGTGATATTCAACAAATGGCAATTTGTTCGAGCTTTTACGCAAAAGAAAGATAGTGAGAAGAGAAGCAATATATATATATATATATATATATATATATATAAGTATCCTTAAATACTTACATTCATGGTTGACCGAGCAAACATCGAGTAATCCAACGATGGACTCTTCAGCTTGTCAATCTTCGCGACTTGATCCCACCAAACCTTCTCAAGACACTCATTGTCAAAAGTTTCCCCTCTGTTGGGAATATCTTTGGGATGAGGGACTCGATCGCGAGATCTAAAAGCTGAAGACCCTACGATGGAAGCAGGCCCAAAGAAATCAGCATAGAAGTTGAAATATTCCTCGTCTTCTGATTCTGTAACTGCATTTTCTCTTTGGGTACCAGGAGGAACATCTTTAACGACTTCCTTTCCAGCACGGTGGTCAAACACATCACCACCTTGGGCAGAGGCTTCTACGGCTGCCTCTACTGTTTCCACGATCACCTCAGTGGTCGTAGCTACTACTTCAGTAGTCGTAGCTACTACCTCAGTGGTTGTGGTAACCACTTCAAGAGCCACGATTTCCTCCACAACCTGGGCTCTGGATGATCCTTCGACCACTTCAGCTGTCACCTCTCCAACCGCTGGAGAGGCGGCAATGGGCTTCTCGATAGAAGCGTCCTCGGGGGCTGAAGGAGTCGGGCTAAAACTAACAAAAGGAAAGCAAGTCAAGTTGTGAAAAGCAAAAGGTAAATGCTGTTCTTACACTTTAGTCTGTTTCACATACCTCTGCTTCCTAGACCTAACCAGGAACTTAGGAGTCATCTTCCCGATAGAAGATTTCTTCGACTTCTCTTCTACGACCATGTCTGGTCGCAGTTCAAGTTGAAGAATGGGCTCGGCCACGACCACGTCTGGTCGTGGATCTTGAACAGGAACCATCTCTCTGGTCTCCTGACTTTTCGGAGGGCCGAGATCAGTCTCGACCTCTCCAAGAGCAGCGCTACCCTCAATTGTAGGCTCGGCTGGATCAGCATTGTCCTTCACAAAAGACATAAAGTCCTTCCAGTTCTCCTTTTCTAGTTGCTTGACAAAACTAGGAGTGGCGGCGTGAAAGTTTTCTTGTCATAATAAAAGGTACCTTGGCCTTGCGGGCTTTACGCCTAAGAGGTTCTTGACCTCCTCGGCTTCCTCAGTGCAATGCTTCAACCTCGGCCTGCTGCGGTAGTGTCCTTGGCCTTATGGACCTTGCACCTAAGAGGTTCTTGACCTCCTCGGCTTGAGCTTGTTTCAACCTCGGCTTCTGTTGCAACCGTGTGTGTCACAGACTTTGCCGAGGACCTGGTCGAAATAAAGGGACTTGAGCTTGGTCCTCCCTTGTCGGCAACTTTTGTGAGTCGACGCTTTTTAGTCGGAGGAGATGAGCCATTGTCCATTGTCATCCCTGTGCCGATGGTTATCAGTTCGACCTCTTCGTCGTCCTGACGGTTTTCCATACCTACTTTCAAGAAAGAAAAAAAAAAGAAGAATCACCGATCGATCGTAAGATTTTCTACGACCCAAGATCCAAATCGTAAGCTTTTCTCGACATCTCCTTGATTGTAAGATTTTCTACGATCACTACCTAGTCGTAAGTTCTTTCTACGACTATGAAGTCCTAAAGATAAAATCAACTTTTGATTACCTTTAGGCGCTCCATCTTTTCCTCTGCGGATAAAATCGCAAGTATTTGAGGAACTGCCACTCTGAGTGGCGGAGACTTCTCACAAACGAGTTTGACTCGAACGTCAATCTCTGCCTGTGAAAGATCTGTGTAAAACAGATAAAGATATTTATTAGACAATTTTGAAGAAGACCAAACTGAGAGTTAAGTCGTAAAACTACTTACCCTCCTCGTAGTCCCTGGTTGGGTCTTTTGGCCCCGTGTACCTCCACATAGGAGGTACTCGTTTCTTCAAAGGGCTAATTCGACGTGTGATGAAATCCTTCACCACATGCCATCCGGTTAACCCCTCTTCTCTCAAGTCCTTTATGGCTTGAATATAGGGGGCAATTCGGTTGATATCCTGGGGAGTCGAATCCCACGAAGATTTCTTTTCGGTAGCCTTCCCCTCGAAAGTAAGGTTGTCTTCTGAGGTGACTTTCTAGTAAAATCACTTCTTCCTCCATCCCGGCCACGAAAATTTAGTAAACATCTGAATATACTCCTTCAACTTCCCATCATGGAGCTTCAGACCACAACTTCCAGCTATTCCAGTTTGTCGAGCCATTCCATAGAAATATTGAAAGAGCTCAAGGTCCGCTGGAATTCCCAGGTATGCCTCACATAGATACACAAATACACTTAGCATTGTGATGGAATTGGGACCGAGATTCACCAATTCCATCCCAAAATGCTCGAGTATAAGTGTAAGAAAGGGGTGAGCAGGCAATCGAAGGCCACACTCACAATATGCCTGGAATATGGGGATTTGCTCAGCCTCCCCCGACGGCCAATGCTGCCCAGACGCCGCGAACCACTTAACGAGGATCTTCTCTGGAATCTTCCCGGCGTCGACCAGGGCTTGAATCTTCACCGCATCCATCTCCGACTCGGCCCACTCAGAAACTCTCCCAGCCATTTCTCTCAGAAAGGGGAGATTTTCGATTGAGTTGGTGGCGGAGAAGACAAGAACTCGATGAACAGCGGGAGCGATTTGGGGAAAAGTATAAATCTAAGTCTTACCCCCGGTAAGTATTTATAACCGTGTACCTTGGGCTGAAGGCATAGCATTCCAAAGGTTGCCACCGCTTCAGGAACCGCTCCAACGGACAGACTAATGGGAGTCGTTTGCAATTCCCTAACTTGTCCGTTCAAGAAAATCAGTTCGTTTTACACCTCGTTTAAATTACTTCCTTGGTCACATCTTTTGACCAAAGGAAATGTTAATCGGAAAGATTTTTCTTCCGATCACCATACTACGACCACCTCGTGATCGTAGGGGTGTTCTACGACTATTTGATAGTCATAAGCAACCTTCTTGACCAAGCATATTTCTAGTCAAAGTAGTACACAAATGTCGAAGAGTTTTCCTTCGACCATCTTTCTCGACCCTCTCGTGGTCAGTAAGACCATCTATAACTCCTTTACCAAGTAAGTTGCTTTCACTTGAAGCTTGGGGGCTAGATGACGAGGATCTAATAATCCTCATTTTATCTTTTATCTATAATCCTTATTATAAATAAATATGACGTCATGTGGTCCCTAGGTATACCCCTTAAATTTACAAGGGAGAAGCCTACTAGGTGGTCGTAAGCTCTTCTACGACCACCTCATAGTCGTAAGTCTTGCTACGACTACCTCATGGTCGTAAGTTCTTCTATGACCAGGTCAGCTACGACCACTTTATGATCAATAAAACCTACAGGCAAGTGGGTCCAATTGATTAAGGAATCTAAACAGTCAATATGCGCTGTTATTATGCGAAATAATAACACATAATACCCCATTATCTCTGACTAGTAACTGTCAGGCGGCGTGAAGGAGTTACCAGCCCGATGATTACTGCAAACGTGCGCCCATTACTGGATTTGATGAGGCGTCTCTTCAGCAGGGGAAAACGACTATTCCTTCACGACTATATAAAGACAACGGTCAGAGAGGAAAAGGAGAGAGGGCAATCGAGGCGTATACACACGCTATCGAGGGCTATTAGGGAGACAAGAACTATCATCTGTAATAGTCTTAGTTTTTCTCCTGATTGTTCAGAATACACTCAATACCATACACACACAAGAGTAGGGTTGTTATTCTCTCCAGAGAAGGCCTGAACCTGTATAAAAATACCTGTGTCAATCTCTCTGCGTGATTCTATTCTAGGAGACCCCCTGAATCAAACAATCTTTACGTAAGATCGGTTCTAAAACACCGACAAGTTGGGAACAAGGTTCACCATCTCCACGCCGAAGTGTTCGAGTACAAGGGTGAGGAAAGGATGAGCAGGCAAGCGAAGGCCACACTCATAGAACGCCTGGAAGACAGGGATTTTCCCAATCTCACCTGACGGCCAATGCTGCCCAGCAGCCTCAATCCACTTCATGAACTTCTTCTTGGGATCTTCTCGGCGGCGACCAGAGCCTTGATTTTGGTCGCATCCATCTCCGATTCCACCCACGAGGAAGCGGCTCCGGCCATCTCTCTCAAATGTGAGAAATTTGGATTTGGAAAGATTGGAGGAGAAGACTCGATTTGGTCGGCGGCGAAGAACTCAAAAGCTTGAACAATATGAACGATTTGGGGAAAAGGTAAAAGACCTAAGCTTTACCCACGGTGAATATTTATAACCGCACGCCTGAGTTAAATACAAGGCGACCCAACGGTTGCCACCGCTTCGGGAACTGCTCCAACAGACAGGTCTGTGAGAGTCGAATCATATTCTTAAATTTGTCTGCTCGAGAAAATCGAGTATGTGTTTACACCTCAAGCGAAATTACCTTCCTGACCAAGTCTACTTCTGGTCAATGGTAACAACAGTCGAAAAGAATTTGCTTCCGACTACAGAACTGCGACTACTATGTGATCGTAAGATCTCCTACGACCACCTTGTAAGTCGTAAGTCCCTCCACAGCCTTCTTGACCAAATCAATTTCTGGTCAAATGAAACACCAGTCGAAGAGTTTTTCCTTCGACCATCTCTCTACGACCATCTATTGGTCGTAAGACCTTCTACTGCTCCTTTCCCAAGTAAGTTATTTTCACTTGAAGCTGGGGGGCTAGATGACGAGGATAAAATAATCCTCATTTAATTATTTATCTGTAATTCATATTATGGATAATAATGACATCATATGGTTCTTAAGTATACCCCTTAATATTCATAAGGGAGAAGCTGGAGGTCGTAAGTCCTTCTACGACTACCCCATAGTCGTAAGTCTTTCTACGACTATGTCTTGATCGTAAGCTCTTCTACGATCAGTTTATGGTCGTAAGCTATTTTACGACCACCACCGGTCGTAAGCTCTTCATTGACCGGTCTCTAGTCGATGTGGCTTACAGACATGTGGGCCTAATCGACCAGGGAATCTTCTGCACCATATTTAAGGATATGGGCAGTAAACAACGCTGTTATTCTCTGGAATAATGGCACGATTTAACTCCCTATCATGGTGATAACTGCCTCGCAACGTGGGAACGTTACTACTCTCACAATAATCTCCAACAACGGCTCCATAATCTGGAATATTAAGGCGCCCTTTCGACTGGAAGAACAGCAGCACACTCTGAGTACTATAAAAAGGCAGAATCATCAGAAGGATCAGGGGGAGGCAAAATCAAGAGCACAAGGAGCATCTTTCTAGTCTTTCTCTTAATATTGTAATCCAACATACTCAATACATACACACAGGAGTACGGTTGTTATTCTCTCAGGAGAAGGCCCGAAGCTGTATAAAAATCCCCGTGTCTCCCTCTCTACGTGATTTTGAGCCTAGGGGAACCCCCGAATCAAATAATCTTTACGTAAGTTCGGTTCTAAAACACCGACAAAACTTTTTCTCCTTCTTCAACAATTGCATAAGGGGGCTTAGAAATCGTTGAGAAACCTTTGCTAAAGCGGCGATAATATCCCGCCATTCCTAAGAAACTGCGAATCTAAGGTTACTGTCTTGGGTTGCTCCCAATGCAGTACTGCTTTAACTTTGCCGGGGTCAACTGCTACTCCTTCGACTGTCATCACATGACCAAGAAAATCGACTTTCTCTTTCCAGAAATCACACTTACTGAACTTAGCATATAATTGATATTCTCTAAGTTTCTCTAGGATTAACCTCGGGTGCTCAACATGTTCTTCTTCTGTCTTGGAATAAACCAAAATGTCATCAATGAACATAACTACAAACTTTTCCAAATATTCCATGAATACTTTATTCATCATGTTCATGAAGTATGCAAGGGCATTAGTCAGACCAAAGGACATGACTAAGAACTTAGTGTCCGTACCGCGTAGAGAAAGCGGTTTTCAGTATATCCTTGGGCAAATCTTCAACTGATGATAACCTAATGGCAGATCGATCTTTGAGAATACTCCGGCTCCCTTCATCTGATCAAACAAATCATCGATTCGAGATAGTGGGTACTTGTTCTTGATGGTAACCTCATTAAGAGCACGATAATCGATGCATATTCTCATGCTTCCATCCTTCTTCTTGACAAATAAAACTGGCGCTCCCCATGGCGACGAACTAGGTCTCACGAAACCTTTCTCATGAAGTTCTTCAATCTACTTCTTCATTTCTACTAACTCATCGACTGGCATCCGATAGGGACTCTTCGAAATCGGTGCTGTCCCTAGCACTAGATCGATGACGAACTCGATGTCACGATCAGGTGGCATTCTTGGCAAATCTTCTAGGAACAGATCTGAATATTCGCTGACGATAGGCATATCTTCCAAAGAAATGGTCTTCAGGCTATTGATTAACAGATGTCCATCACGCACTTACGTGGCTAGAAACTCCACTTTCTTTCCATTGGCACTTTCAACTGTTACAACTATTTGGCCACAGTCTAGCACAGTCTTGTGCTTGGATAACCAATCCATGCCAAGTATGACATCTAAGGCTTAGGTGTCTAGGATAATAAGGTTGTCTAGGAACTCAACTCCAGCTATGAGTAACTTAGCTCCTAAACATCCCACTCTATAGTTTAACTCTACTCTAGGTGATTGGACTAACAAAGTATGCTTAATATGCATAACTTCCCATTTATTCTTGGTTGCAAAAATTTAGGAAACAAACGAATACGAAGCTCCAGAATCAAACAAAACTGATGCAGGTACTGAGTTAACCAAAAACTTACCCAGTACCACGTCGGGTGCTTCCTAGGCTCCTTCCAAAGTGACGTGGTTGACACGGCCTCTAACCATAGGCTGCGGCGCTCCTCCAGCTTGATCGACAATTTGAGGTGCTCCTTGGTTGATGTTTGGCACTAGCGTCTTAGCTGGTGTAGCTCTAAGGTTGAAATGAACAAGGGTCATTGTTCCCTTCTGAGGACAATTGATTGTGAAGTGCCCTGGTTCTCGGCAGGTATAGCAAACTCTTGGTCCACTCTGCTGGTTGCCTCCTAGATTGAGGTTGACTGGCGCAGGGTAGCAAAAGTTCTGAGTAGTTGGATGAGGTGCTGAAGTGGGTACAGGCATTCTGAAAGAGTTCTGCGACGAAAAACGAGTGAACTATTGGGGAGTTATTCTCGCTTTCTGCTGGGATTGATGACTCCCTTGCTGAGCCATCCTGTGATTGCGGTTGTCCTCCAACTCCTTGCACTTATCCTCAAGGATTAAAGATTTGTTGACTAGCTCTTGAAAATCTAGAAAGGTGTGGGCAATCAGGCTGACTTGCAATCCAGTATTCAGTCCTTTCAAAAAACGACTCTAACAAGCCTTGTCAATGGCAACATCTTCCGCGGCATAGTGGGCAAGCTGAGAGAATTTGTTGAGGTAGTCAGTCACTGATATGCCTCTTTGCTTGAGGGCACGAAATTAATCCTTATTTAGATCAATAATTTCTTCTGGCGCATGATATTGTCAAAAAACTGTTGAAAACTCTTCCCAGGTAATGTTCTGTGGCGTCTCATGTGCGGCACAGAAGTTCTCCCACCATTCAGCGGTAATACCCTCCATCTGATGGGTCACGTAGAGAACCTTCTCATAGTCACTGCATTGAGTGATCAGCAGCTTCCTTTCGATGACACGAAGTCAATCATCGGTTTCTACTGGTGAGACATTCTCGAAGAAATTTGGTGGGCGGGTCCTCATGAACTCTTCCAGCTTGGACGGTCCATGATGACTATGGGTGGTCAGTGCCCCATTGTTGTGGTTGTTGTGATTCTGATTGTTGTTCCAATTTTGCATCTAGTTCATCATCGTGTACATCATTTGCGTCTAAGCAGTCATAAAAGCTCCAAAGTTCTGCAAGTCAATTAGGGGTGCTTGCAGTGGAAGCTACTCCGCCGGTGTTCTGCTCATTCTCTTGACCGGGGTTTTGGATCCTTGGTAGCGTGGATTTAATCTGAACCATCTAGCGAAAGCTCCCTGGGTTAGATAAGGTAGCAAGCACAAGATAAGTTAAGAACTAATCGAGGGGGTAGATTAAACCCAACAAACACAGCTTCAAGAAATCAACTGAAATACTTATATTAATAGGGGTCTTAGCATGGCTGCAACAAATGCCTAAGGGCCTTTGCAGCTCATACTCGCACACAAGAAAAATAAACGAACCTAACACACAAACTACCGTCTAAAGGGTGACACTCCTAATCTTAAACTGACGCGGCTCAAACACACTGAGCCTCGATTGACTTGACCTAAACTTGAGCGAACTTAGTCGATGAGATAGCCTCCACAGCCAAGACGGTGCTCCCACCTGCTGTAGATCTGAAGTTGCGCTGGCATCCTTGCGAACTGGTCTTGGTGCCCCGGGACTGGTGCAGTAGGAACAGATGTCCCTTGTGCAGGCACGACAAGCTCTTCCAGTGCTTCGGGCTCTGTTGGCTCCTCGGCCTCTTCATCTGGATGTTCTCCTTTAGGGTCTTTCTCCTCAGGGTCTTCCTCGTGCTCATGCTGGCCGTAGAGAGCTTCTTCTAATGTGGCAATCCTTTCTTCTGCTATCTGCAGAGTCTCGTAGACACACTCCAACTCCGTGGTGGCCAACTCCAGGGATTCCTCCTGAGCAGCTGCAACCTGGGCAAGATGCACCACAGTAGCGTTGTGTTCTCCAGCTGTAGACGGGTAGCGAGCGGGAAGATCCACGGTAGAGGTGCGGGGATGGTAGAGGAAGATTGTGTCCTGTAGCTCACGAGAGTAGATGCTACATATCCTCAAGATGGCAAGGCATAAGGATTCTTGTACTCCTTCTGAAAAAACCATCCTCCTAACAGAGATATTCAGAGGACGGCTGGCTTTAGTGTCCCTCCGAGCATAGATGGTTAAACGACACATCACTCCACAGCTTCGGCCGTTCACCACCTAGTCGGTGCCCTTGTACATTGGTCAGTCGAATCATCAGAGCACTTGCAAAAGCTTCCATAGTTTTGCAGCAAGTCCTCCCTTACGCTCACCACAGTTCTGAAGACGATGCATCTGTCAAGACAGACAAGAGGTAAGAACCAAATTAAAACAGCGGGGAAAAGAATAAATTTCAGCAATAGTTGAGTCAAGAGAGACAAAAGAGAAGTTAAGCAGTTCAATTAATCTTGCAAGTTAATTTTTTTGCTTTAGAAAATAGTTTGGACACACTAAGGATGGCTGATCTAACAAAGGTAAAGACCTACAATCAGTATGGCTCTGATACCACCTTTGTCGGGACCCAAAAATACAATTCTGGATCTTCTATATATAACGCACTAATCCAGGATCACGCTAGTGCACACAGTATCAACATAGATGAATATCGATCCACACAAGACTAACTAATAGAATAAACGAGTAATTTGAATAACAAATAACTGTTGTGACCTTATAGTCGAGTTTACATTTATTAAGCCTTACAGGGTTGACAATAATTAAATAAGCGGCAGCAGAACAAAATAAACTTCATCAGGAACCCATCAATTCGCCACAGGCAACTGACTGAGATCAAGACCTAACGATCAGCACCTTCGTAGAACTCCTCCTCAAAAGCGAGCGATGACTCCTCCACTTTTGTTGATTGATTATAGTAAGCATGAGTACACAACATAATTCAAATCAAATAGACAATAATAATTTCACAATTATTTTCACAAAGAACAAAAAAGCCTAATCAATTAATTCACACAGCCATATGACTTAGATCACACAACTCCCTTCTCAAATATTTTATGAAAAACTAACCCTCGTGTAAAATCTCTAAGCATGACCATGACCGCGGACGCGGCTATTCGAATAGATTGATTAACACTCTGCAGAGGTTGTATACTCCACCCACACGATATAATCAGTATAGCAAGCATTAATCATAACAAAACGTTTCAAAAGCTTTATCTCAACAATTGACACTCCCGATGTGCTTTTCCGTTGTCCAACCCAAACACAGTGCTTTGGAATGACACACATCGTTGGACAGGAAAGCGATGAACCGTCCCGCGATGTGACTTTCAGAACAGTCCACACCTCCACCCATTACTAACCTACCACTTGAGTAGTCAATGCCAAGAATCCACAACCTACTAAGTTAGGGCCGTCCCATCAGGCATGTGGTCATACAATAAAGCTCAGTTTAATGGTGCACAAAGTTAAGTCCTTAATTGACCAAGGCAAGACTTCCAATTTCTAACTATACCGCGAAGATTATCATTCTCAACCACAAAGCTCCACCATATCACACAGTTTTCACCACTTGCCTCAGTCTAAACTCTTTCCCACCCTGTTGATTAAGTGCAACACATGCCACCAATGAGTAATGCACACATCACACAATTTTATCACAAAGTTCTGTAATCACTTAGTCAGATTCATATTTGCAACTCACATGAAATAATGACTTGTAGCATGGCTAAGCAATCTACTCGTATCTAACCAATCCACGTTGGTGCTACAATAATACCAACTAAATAATGAACCAATCTAGGGTTACAAAAGATCATGGCATAACAATAGACAAGTTGGATATAAACAATTAGGGTGAATAACTAATCCTAAAGCATAAAAATAATTCCTTAAGATAAATGCAATATTTGAATCAAAATATTTTAAAAACTGGGTTCAACATGATCAAAGGTACAACTTGCCTTGGAATAGATCCTAGTACTGGTCTTGGTCTTGGTGAACTCCTTCTTCTTCAAAATCTCTCGAAGTTGCAACGTCTACTCGTAAACAAAGCAAATAAATAAAATAAATAAATAATAGAGAGAAAACAAACTTTAAAAATTAAATAAAAATCTCAGAAAAATAGATCTCAAATTTAGATGAATTTAGATATTTGAATGAGCTCAATCGGAGTTCGGATGAAGAAGATATGGCTTTTGGAAGATCTAAACCCTAAGAAGTAATCAAAAATGAATTTCTAGAATATTCCAAATTATTTTTCTACTAAAAAATCAGTTAATGACGTCAGCTGACGTCAGCCCTGGAATTTCAGCCGAAAAGGAAAAGAAAAAGGAAATAGAAAAGCTCCTGACATGTGGGACCCACGCGTCAAAGGCACGGTTCACGGTGAACCAGGTTTACCGAGATTGGACTTAGGGTTGGGGCTGATGTGGCTACACCTGTGGCATGACATGTCAGCTTCACCAGTGGTAAGGCTCGGGAACCAAAGGCTCTAGTGAACGGCGATGAGTGGTACTAGCGTGTAGAGGGGGTTATTGCGAACACAATGATGTGCTCACTGGTGGTCGAGGGCGATTGAGGTGGCCGACGGTGAGCTTTGAGCGGAGAAGAACTTCGGGTTTTGTCAGAATTGAGCTCGGTGGTGCTCCGGCGGTGTGGATGGGTGCTAGAGGTAGAGCTCACGACGGCGGACGCAGCAGTGCAGTCAACGTCGACAAGGTGTCAACGGCGGCGACGGAATTTGAAGAAAACGAGCTTCGGCTCCGAAACCCTAAAACTTCAATTGCGGCAGCACAAGGGCTTGAGGGGTGAGGTGGATGGGGTTTCTGGATTGAGGGCGGATAGGATTCGACTGGATTTGGATGCGGGAGGATAAAAGGGATAAGATGACGCAGTTTGCACGAGGTTTTATTGTTGGGATTCTCGTTGTCGGACGGAGCCTCGAGGTGGCAACAATGGTGGACGCGAGCAACGCTCACACGGGGACGAAGGCGAAGGTGGGAGACGACTCGGTGGGGCCCACCAGTCAACGGGAGCAAGTGGCTCACACGCGCACGGGCTGGCACAGAGGAAATGGCCGAGCGGGCTGGGCTAGGGAGCGAAAGAGATGGGCCGAAACAACAGGAATTCAGCCCGAAGCTATTTCTGAGATTTTAATTACATTTTCCAATTTAGAAAATATAGTAAATCCAAGTAGCAAATGCACTCGAAAAAATTCTAGAAAATATATCCAGGCACATAGAACCCAAATAAAATAGTTTTGACAATTGTTTATGTTGATATTAATCATATTAAATTGTTTTGCTATTGAAAGTCCATATTAAGCTTTGAACTAAATTCAAATAAACTCTTGGGTGAATTTTCTAACTACTAAAATACTTAAAAGATTTTTAAAGCTCAGAAAATTAGGATGTTACACCCTCTCCTTTTCTCCTCTCTCGAGCTCCTCTCGTTCTCTTCTGAGAGAAATGACGAAAGAGACCGTGAGTGTGTCTTTCTATACAACCGTCTAGTCGCTCAACCGTTGGACGACTTGGCAGCAAGTAGCGGCCCAATGGTTCAGTGACACAGTGATTGTACTTGCTGTCAAATCGTCCAAGGGTTGAGCGACTTGGATGTAGTCACTCAACCATTGGGTGGCATACCATAAGTCACTCAACCACCGGGCGACTACTCTACGTGTCGCTCCACTGTTAGACGACATTGAGCGACTACATCTAAGTCGTCCAACGGTGGAGCGACGAAGGATTATTTCTATATAAAAAAGCAGGTATATTACTATATTTTGGAATAAAAAACTGATTATTTAAAAAAATCTAATAAACTGCCTCATGACAGTATTGTTTCAAGCCTTCAACGTTCAACCATTATGGTGATGCCATGATGCAGCTGGACTTTCAACACTGCTATAATGTATCAATTAGGGATGCACACAAGCAGAACCTTAGGTAAACTGCTAGTCACCATGTTCCACCCTGGCATCTTCTTGATGAGCAACATGAGAGAAAATTGATGTTTGTTAGCTTAAGGTCTTTGTTAGCTTAAGGTCTGCTACGGTTAGTATTGTAGTATGAATGTTGTTCCTACTGATTACCGAGAACCTAGTGGCTTGGCAGGGAGGATGGAGAAACACTAGCAGTAAAATAAGTTATGCCGTCATAAATGGATTATCTGACTGGATTTACCTGTTTTCCAATAATTTACATTTATGTGTTAGGTCATGTACAATGGATTTGCATCAGCTGTTTATAGTATCTGCCACGTATGATTTAAGTTGATGTGGATGAAAGAGAATAAAAAGAGAGAAATATGATGTTTACAATCCTGTAGCCGACTGTATCACCAAAACCAAGAAAAGCATTAAAAGATCGTGTGTTGTCTACAATTCTGTAGCCGACTATATCACTATAACTCATTGTATGAGCAGGTGATATTAAGAGTTGCTATACACAGCAGCTGTCTGTACCATTATACATACCCTTGGGCGTTTGGCTGGTTAACTCTTTGACTAAAACGGATCTTCTAAACATCTGTTTTTTAGTATCTTCAGGACCAAGTTCTTGCTTGACACAATTTTTGTTTGTTCTTGGCAGAATCGGGAACTTTGTATCCTAGTCTGCGGACCGCATGCAGTATCAGACGGCTGCTGTGCAGAATTATGTGGGGAACAAAAATCTGCAGGTGCTTTGTTGGTAGTGACATGCCATGCTGTGATTTCATACTGTACGGCCATAAGTGAATGTGAATGCATTGCCGAATTACTGTCCGAATGAATTTAGATGCTTCATTGATATTTGGTACTTAACTTTCTTAACCTTGAATTATTGATGGTTCTGTGCAGCCCTTGTTCATCAAATCTGGATACATTGCTACTTTGCCAGTACACAAGTTGGTCTGCAAGCATTTTTTTTTTGTTCTCGTTGCAATAATCAGAAGCTCACAATTTATGGATGGCCGCTAATCCTGACAACTATACACAACACATATGAAACGAAAAATTCCCTATATGCCACTAAGATTTATATCGATCCTTTTTATGCCACTGAAAAAAGTTTGGTCACTTGTATGCCACCGAGTTTTTATTGGGTCCCTTTTATGTTATTTCCGTCACCTTTGAAAAAAGATTATTTTGTCATTTTCTTCTTAGCTCCAGCGACACGTGATCCTGGCCCTTGGATCTAGAAAAAAAATCCATAAAACATCTTGTTATTATTGTTATTAACAAAAAAAATCATTTAAGCAGGACCCACTTCTCATTCTCTGACAGTTTAGTTTTGTAAGGAAAAATATTAGGAGTGGGACCCATTTGCCATTGGGTGAGAGGGAGAGAGAAGATAGGCAGTAGTCTTCCTCCTCTGGACACAACATGGAAGGAACAGAGGCAGCGCCTCCTGTAAAAAAGGTCGTTTAGGAAGGAGGGGTGCCAAGACACAGGAGATGGTCAAAATGGGTTGCACATGACGCAAGGAAACCAATGGTGATTGTGGTTTGGGGGAGAGGGACGCTGGAGACAAGTAGCGACTGGCAGGGCGACGGTAGCACTTCGGGTGCTCGTGGGGGCAACAACTCTGTGATCTAGAGAGGGAAGTGAGCACGTTAAAATGTAGAACATAGCGAGGCTATGCTTGGGTACGGGTTAATTGGACAGAGACTCATCGTAGAACGGATGTGCAGAAGAACTTTATTGCTGGTCGCTGTGAGCAAAAGAATGAAATTAAATTAGGGAATAGAAGTAATGAGAGGCGGAACACGATATGACGTGAACGGATGTAGACGTAACTCACTAGATTAAGTGATTGACACAGCAGGTTTGTAAGGAGATAAAGAAAGACAGAAGAGAATGATGACATGGAGAGCCAACATGGCAAAACTAGCTGACATGGCAGCCACAGTGGCAAAACCATCCCCAAAGCATCCGCCCGGCCGAGAACAGGGAGAGAGGGGGGAGGAGGAGGTGGTGGCCAGTGGGGGCAGGAAAGAGAAGAGAAAGGGGGTTGATGAGAGTGGAGAAGGAAGAAGATAAGAGCACTACTACAGAAAGGCTAATACTGGACGCCTCATCACAGACGGTTGACCAAAACCGTCGGTATTACATTCAATCACAGACGATTTTGGTTTAGAGACCGTCTGTGCTACTGGCTGCGCTAAAAAACCGTCTGTGAAGAGGCAATATCACAGACGGTTCTGAACACGAACCGTCTGTGATATTAATCAGTATCACAGACGGTTTTTAAACACAACCGTCTGTGAAGTATCACAGACGGTTCTGAACAAGAACCGTCTGTGATATTAATTAGTATCACAGACGGTTCTTAACAATAACCGCTCGTGATAATATCACTCTGACTCCACGGTCGTCTCGGCTCCCCGATCGTCTCTTCATCGCCGATGCGCGGCGTCGTTTGCCGCCAATCCGCCCGGCTCTCGATCGTCTCTTCGTCTCACGCTCCGAATTTATTCCTTGTTTGATATAAAAAGGATCATCCGCCATCCAAGATGATCATCCCCACATACTTATAAAATTAAAAAACAGAAATGGCTGCCTCTTCCCTGTCGCCGGCACTGATGGCCTTCCTGGCCTCACTGTACGAGCACCTCTCTCGGTGTAGGTTGAACCGTCTTTGCGGAAGAACACCGTTTGATCAGCGGTGTCTTTACTCCTCTGCCGGCGGAGAATTTGCGGAGCGGTGGCCACCTTCCGCCGTCTTGACATCCTCCTCCGCCGTGTCTTCGGGTGATCTCCACTTCGGTAGCGTTCTGGCGTCATCGGCGTAGTCCTCCAAAACGACGTTGCACGTCTCCAGGAGGCTTGCCGTCACTTGGACTGTGAAATCGAGGCGGCAGGCGACCGATACGACCAGGCCGATACCCCTCAAGCAAGGGAAGAGAGCCTATGGGCTCAATTCTTCTTGGTTCAACAGTCTGAGGGTCTTCGGGAGACACTTGAACGAGCGCGTCAGCGAGTGGACGCATTTCAGGCTTCATTCGCTGATGATCAGGAACCGTCCAATGCCGACGCCGTCGCCTATGAAGTATTGAAGACGAGGATAGCACCTACCTCCGCCACTAGAAAAACTTTGTTTTATTTATAGGTTTTACTTTTTAAATCTTTTTGTAGTTTAACGCCACGCTGTTTGGCCATATATATGAAAATTCCAAAATGAAAAAAAAGTTTGGAGGTGAAGTTACTATATTTAATTATATGTTGAATTATTGCGCTCTCTCTCTCTCTATATATATATATATATATATATCAGAGACGGTTTTGTGGAAAAACAAAATCTAGTTTGGAGGTGAAGGTTACAATTAATATTAATTATATCGTAAGCAGCGCGTCAGCGGGCGGTGGGCGCATTTCGAGCTTCGTTCATTGATCGAGAACCGTCCGATGCCGACACCGCCGCCTATGAAGTATTGCGAGATGGAGATAGCGACCTACCTTCGCCACTAGAAAAACCTTGTTTAATTATAGGTTTTCGCTTTTTAATATAAACATGTAATTTCTTCACATGTCATGTAAGTATATATACTTGAGAAAAAAACATTTCACAGACGGTTCCATAATGGAACTGTCGTGATATAGACATATCACGACGGCTCCATAATGGAACCGTCGTGATATATCCTATATCACGACGGTTCCATAATGGAACCGGAACCGACGGTTCCATTATGGAACCGCTCGTGATGATATCACCGACGGTTCCATAATAGAACCGTCTCGATAAGTCTTTATAAGTAGGAGCTAGCATAGCTTGCCGCTAGGGTTTGCGCTCTAACTCGTCACTCCCCAGCGGCCTTACTCTCGTCCGTTCCCCTCCTCGTCGCTGCTGACGCCGCCATTCTTCCCGTCGCCGACGGTTGTAGCATCTGGTGACACCGCAAAAGACACTCGACGATAAGAGTGTCTTTTGCGGCGTCACCGTAAGTCTCTAACTCTGATGACGCCAAACTCTCGTCACTCCCGGCTCGGCCGCTAGGGTTTGCGCCCGCCCTAACTCCGTTCCCCCCACCTCGACGCCGCCGACCTCGTCGCCGCCGCCCGACCCCTTTGCGCCCCGCTAGGGCCCTGGCCGGGCTTTGCTTTCCCCATCCTCCCTCTATTCTCCTCTAGATCTGTTAGCTTAATGTCTTTTGTTGAGTTTGATTTTTATGCATGAGCCTTAAGTTGTGTCTCGATGTTTGTGTGATTTATGCAAGGTAAAGGAAATGGATGAGGGGTTGTCTTTGGTGGTGGGGTCGCCACCGTGGTTCTTATTGTACTAAGGTCCCTCTCTGTCTCTACCCTCCTTGCTCTGTGATGAAAATAGCTAGCTAGTGCTCTGCGATGGATGCCGAGGGCTACTCTTTGGTGTGGTGGGTTTGGACACCCTTGGTCTTGTTCTCTTGTCGATGAACCGCTCAATGATGTTAATAGTCTTATGCTGAAATTGAATTGATAATTAGTTCATATTAATAGCCCCTTGCTCTGTGATGTAATGATGTAAATAGTCCTATGCTGAAATTGAATTGATAATTAGTTCATATTAATAGTCCCTTGCTCGTGATGTAATGATGTAAATAGTCCTATGCTGAAATTGAATTGATAATTAGTTCATATTAATAGTCCTCTTCTTTGTGTGATGTAATGATGTCAATAGTCTTATGCTGAAATTGAATTGATAATTAGTTCATATTAATAGTCCCCTTGCTCGTGATGTAATGGTGTCAATAGTCTTATGCTGAAATTGAATTGATAATTAGTTCATATTAATAGTCCCCTTGTTCATGCCGGTCAAGTTCTCCTACCTCTTGCGTGCAAGCACGTCCTACCATTCCATTCATAATCTCTTCTCTATAAAGTCTCCAGCGGTGGTGCTTGTGCCATTAAAACGGTATCATATATATATTATATATATATATTATTAAATGATCCTCGACCACTTTAGGAATTAGTCCCCATGACATGAGAAGAATGAGGCAGTATCCACGGGCAATCTCATTGAGCCCTTGCAAGTATAAAAGTATGGATGCAAAGAAGGCGGTCGGACATCCAATTACGGATTGGGCGTCGCTATGTTCGAAAGTGGCGTTGATCTTAACTACTCGGTAGGAAGTGGCATCATGTATTAGCAACCAACAATTCTTGAGCATGTAATTGTCTTTAAAGCCAACAAGAACACCAAGCAACAAGTTGAGAATTCTTTTGAAATATGAGAATGGTTGCTTGGTGTTCTTGTTGGGTTTAAAACGATTACATGCTCAAGAATGGTTAGTTGCTAATATATGATGCCACTTCCCAACGGAGTACTACAAGATCAACGATATTTTTCAACATAGCGACGCCCAATCTGTAATTGGATGTCCGACCGCCTCTTTGCATCCATATTTCCTATATTTGCATGGGCTCAATGAGGTTGCCCGTGGCTACCGCCTCATCCTTCTCATGTCAGGTGGACGATCCCCAAAGTGGCCGAGAGATACTAACAATATATATGTAATATATATATGATGCCGATTTAATGGTACAAGCAACCATCGCTGGGCCTTTATAGAGAAGTCAACACAGATGGTTAAATTAACAAACCGTCAGGATATCACATATCACAGACGGTTTTAGCCACAAACCGTCTGTGATATGTGATTATCACAGACGGTTTGTGGCTGAAACCGTCTGTGATATGTGATTATCACAGACGGTTTGTGGATGAAACCGTCTGTGATATATGCTTATCGCAGACGGTTTGAACCACAAACCGTCTGTGAAAGTATACATCACAGACGGTTCAAAACCGTCTGTGATGACCTCATGTCATCACTGACCCATAAACTCAGACGGCTCACGAAACCGTGCGTGATGGCGTTTTGAACACTTTGTGAAAGCCTTTTCTGTAGTAGTGGAGTAAGGTGAGGATTTTTTTTTGGGGGGGTGGTTTAACTATGACTCCAACTAACAGAGGTGACAGAAATGGTATAAAAGGGAACAAAGGAAAAACTCGATGCCATACAATAAATCAAACTTTTTTTAGTGACAAAAAAGGGATCAAAGTAAATTTCAGTGGCATGTTGAGAATTTTCCCTATATGAAATGCACAGAGAATTTGAATCCTAATTGAATCAGGTCCTAGAGCCTAGGGAGGTGAATGTCTACATAGCAACATGAGGGCTGCTCGTCCCAAACCTACTGCCTGAATCTGCTAGATCCGGTGGTCGACATGGTTCGCGGTGGCGCGGGCGCCGCGCCGCTGTAGTTACCATGCCACACGTCCTGGGCGCCTGGCACAGCGGCGTTTAGCCCGCCCTGGTCCTGTTGCTTCATGATGAGCACCGAGTACGGCGTGTCGAAGTCGGACGACGCGAGGAGATCGCCGATCACGCCGAGCTCGGGGCACTCGCTCCACTCCGACAGCCCGTTCGCCGACATCACCGGGTACCACCTGTGCCGCATACCGACGATGACGAGGTCATAACCGGCCTCGTCCAGCCCCCTCAGCACTTGGACTATCTTCTCCATGTCGCCGACGAGCTCCTCCTGGACTTTCATATTCTTGCTCCTAGACGCGAGCGCCTTCACCTCTTCAATGGCGCGGTTGTCTATCCTCCGATCCGCCGGGTCGTCCTTGATGCCTCGGGCTGGCAGGAACCGCATGACCGCCACCGTCACACCTGGGTGCCGCGCCATGCGTGCCGCGTAGGCCAAGCCTTCCCGGTCGTCGCCGCCGCCGAAGAAGAGCGCCGCAATGGCCGCACGGAAGCCAGGGCAGCCTGTCGTGCGGCCGCTGATGCCTGTGGATGACGCCGAGTGGTCTTGCAATGGCCCTGGGATGAAACTGGACAAGCCCACGTTCCCAGCGTTGCGGTCGACGAACACGGCGACGGAGCACGGGGCGACCTCGAGCACCTTGCGGTTGACGACTCGGAGCCCCACGGTGGCGCGCACGCCGCCGGCGAGCATGTGGCGCTTGTGGTAGTGGAGGAGAATGAGTGACGTGCGCTTCTCGACGGCGAGGCGGCACACCTCGTCGTGCATGGAAGAGTAGGGGGAGATGGTGGTGAAGGGGTGCACGGAGACGGCGCCCTCCGGGTACCGGAGCTCTTGTTGGAAGAAGGCATTGATGATACGGTCGGAGTCCGTGGACGGCGCGTTGGACGCGCCGGCCCGGGAGGCGTTACGTCGGAGCTTATGGGGGATGAACACTGGGGCGGAGCGACCTGCGATCTCGACGAGTTGGAGAAGGTAGAGGCCGACGGGCGTCTGGGTTGTGGCGTGCGACGCCTCGAGCAGCGCGAGCGTGCCCGGGACGTGGGACTCGTCGTGGACGCACGCCAGGATCCGCAGGTCTGCGTCCGCCTTGAGGTGCTGCACCGTGCGCCGCTTGTACACGGCGTAGCGCCGCGCCGGGTCGTACAGCCAGCCCGCCACTGGCACCGACACCGCCGTGATCGCCACCGACGAGCAAACCAGGATGCTGAACGTGTTCTTGCCGATGAGCTACAACGAAATCTTGAGCGTCAGTGTGCAGAGCGTAATGGCTTTCAACAAACAAACAACAGCACCGGGTTGCGAGATGATCGATCAGTCACCTTATTGGTCAAGAAGAAGGTGAAGGTAATGACCTCGACGATGCCCTTGGAGTTCATGAAGAGGCTGAGTGAGACGGCGTCCCGCAGGGGGATGTCAAGGTACAGCGACGGCACCATGACGCCGACCAGCTTCCCGACCCACCCGAGGAACACGACGAGCTGCAGCCTGCCCCAGTGCATGCGCCACACGTCGGTGCTGAGCCCGGTCATGGCGTAGTACAGCGGGAGGATCAACCCGGACACCATGGCCTCGATCTTCTCCCCGAGCGCCGTGCCGAGCGGCGGCCCGTCGGGTATCACCAGCCCCAGCATCAGCGCGCCGTGGAACGAGTTGGTCCCGATGATGTCGCTGTAGAACCCGACGAGGAGCACGATGAGGAGGAAGACGAACACGTAGGTCTCGTCCACCGGATGGCCCGGCGGCGTGCGCTCGATCACCCAGAGCGCGACCGGGCGCACCACGAGCAGTATGAACGCGGCGAGCGCGGCTACCGAGAGGAAGGCCCATATTGACGTGGCCGGCGACACGAGGAACGCCTCGGCGAGGATGTAGCCCACCATGATGAGCCACGCGATGCCGTCCGTGGTCATCGACGCTGACATGGCGATGCGGCCGAGGTCCGAGTTGAGGAGGTTGAGCTCAGACAGGATCGGCGACAGCACCGCGAAGGACGTGACAGAGAGCGAGGTGGCGAGCGCGAACAAGAACGTGGACCGCCTTGACACGTCGCGCTCCGTGGCCATGGCGGCGCCGGAGGAGCCCGCGGTTGTCAAGGCCAGCGGGAGGAGGAAGCCGGAGAGGCCAATTATCACGCCCTTCTTGCCGGAGCGGACGACGAGCGCTGGGTCCATCCGCACGCCGATGAGGAAGATGACGTACATGAGGCCGAACGTCGCGACGGTGTTCAGCACCGGCTCGCCCCTCGCCGGGAACACCGCCTCCTTGAACGCCGCGTTGCGTGACAGCACGGACGGGCCAAGTATAATGCCGCCCTGAAACGTCAAATGGAGCGGCCGTTTTCATTCACCCAAAAGCTTGCAATCTGGTACGAACTGATCGTGTCATCGTGGCAAATAAGGATTGGGGAAATGTAAATGGGCGTGCCATGATCTCGGACACGACGCGGGGTTGCTTGAACGGCTTGAGGAGGAAGTAGAGGACGCGTGTGACGGCGATGATGAGGACGAGCTGCACGCCGAGCAGCGGCATCGACGACGCCAGCGGGTTGCCGCCCTGGAAGATGTTCCGGCCGGTGCCTGTGGTCTGTGGTACAACGTAGCAGTCGATCTTGTCCATTTCCACGGCGTCTTCCTCTGCATCCGCGTCTGCGCCGGCGTTGTTGACAATGGCGATGTCGCCGCGGCCCGTGGTTCTTCTTGCCCTACGCCCGCCTCGTCAGGCTGCTTCTTCCATGGTGGTTTCCGCGGTGGAGGGGAGGAGTGATGAGGAGATGTGAAGTGAAAACAAAATAATGACATGTCAAAAAAGTTTAGAATTTCATAGCCTTGAGGGTATATTGAGCTCAGATTGTTTAGTTGGATTTTTGTGGCTGGAAATTGCTAACCCTGTAGAGTGTTCGCTATAGACGGGTCTATCCTATATTCAAGAATAGTAAACCTAAAATTGGATGAGTGTTTTTTTAGGGAAACAATACCACACATACGTACGGAGCGTGAAAAATATAGGATGCTACGTGTTCCAACCTCCACCACTCACTGCTCTCCCCACTGTCACTCATTTCTTATCCTCTCCCCTGTTCCCCTTCTCCCCACTGCCACTCGTTCCTTTGCTCTCCCACGTTCCCCTTCTCCCCACTGCTTGAAGCTCAAGGCGAGCAAGCTACCCAAGAAGCACCCGCGCTACCTCGCCGACGGCAATGAGCTGCTGCACTTCCACGGTACCACACTTTCATGCGCCCTGGCGCCGGCGTTGGTGCAGGCTCTAGCCTCTGCGCCTCCGACAAGTGCGTCGTCTGCCGCATTGTCCGCCACGGCTTCTCCGCCAAGAAGGATGGCAAGGCTGGCGTCGACGTCTTCACCACGTCCACTAGTGGCCGGGCATTCGAGTCCATCGAGGGCTACGATGACGACCCGGCCACGTGCAAGGCGCTGCTGGTCTGCAGGGTCATCGTCGGCAGGGTGCACAAGCCGCTCGACAACCTCAAGGAGGCTCTGCCTCCCCTCCGCCTCCCACCTGAGCTGCCCTCCGCCCACTCTTGTCGGCGCCACCATCCCTCAACGCCTCGACCTACGCCGACCCCGCCGCTGCCGCCCCTGCCTCCTCCCCAAGCGTCGTTCCCTCCTCCCCTCTGGCTGCTCTGCGTATCCATAGTCCGGCGAGGTAAGACTCCACCTCCCCTCACACAAATTTCAGATCTCAAATTTCATCTTCTGTTTGTTGTTGAATGAATCATATAAGTTGCTGTTGAACACCCTCTGTGCCGGGCTGCCTCCTCCGTGCCGGCCTCCCCTCCCGTCCAGCTGACTCCCTCCCTCGTGTCTCCTCCCTCCCTCGCGAGGTGGTCGCAGGAGCAGAGCAAGAGAGCCGGAGGGGAAAATGTTGCAACCGTGGAAAAAATTGTTGCATACGAGGGGAAAATTTGTTGCATACGATGGAAAAAATGTTGCATATAAATTTTTGAGATGTTGCATTTTTTTTTTTTGATATGTTGGCATCTCTAGATGTGTTTGTGTGCCTGATTTTCTGATAATAGTTGTGTTGTTTTTTATTATGATGATGTTTGTTTGCTTGATCCTGAGATTTTAAGACAATGTTGTATATGAATATTTGATATGTTACAGCAAGTCAAAAAATTTGTTGCACTTGGTATTTTTCTATGTTGCATTGAGGGCATTAGGACCATATGGTGGGAAGGCTCCCACCGTAAGTCCGACCTGTAGTAGCACCCTTTTTTATTGTGATTTTTGGTGCACAAATATAACCTTCTTTTAAGAGAAGTGCAGAAATATAGTTTAGGTTGTGTTTTGTCAAAAAAGAAGACGGATAAGAACAAGGAAGCTCTTTTTAATTTGTTGAAAAAAATACCATGGAAGATTTCATGGCACAAGTATAGAGCCTTGTCGAATTGCAGATTTCTTGCCAAATTTTATGCATCTATTTGTTCTACTTTATAATCATCAAGCTTGTTGGGATCATCCTTGCAGATGTGATTGTTGGGAAGCAATTTATCACCAATCGCTTTCACACGAATCAAGCTTGACAAAAGGATGGCCAATGCTTCATTGGGCATCTTCTTGGCAAAGGCGCTTAGCACTAAGAGCACCCATAATGTTTAGACACTTTCAAGGGGTTTAAACTTGGCACATAGGAAGAGGTTTAAACTTGTAAAATTTGCTTTAATGTGTAGAACCGGTTGGTGGGACCCAAGTTCAATTAACAAAATGGAAATCATCTCACCCTCTTCTCCCTCTTTTAACTGTTCCTCTCTTCCTCCTCTTTTAAAATTATCTTTAATGGTGAGGAACCGGGACTTGGAGAGGGGCTGGATCTTGTGATTTTAGTTAGGGCATCTTTGCTTGCAATGTGTAGAACTAGGTCTTAGTAAAAAAAAATTCTCTAAGACCCACTTTTATATACACATTGTGGATGCTCAAATGCCAGTGGTATGGTTGGAGAAGAAAATATTGGAAACAAAAGAATATGCATTATAGTTTTTGTCGACCGAAAAAGGGAAGGATTTGCTAGGTTAATGGGAAAGTTAATGGGGGTGAAAGCTTCAAGATTAGGACTGCCACATATCATGATTTGGAAAGATTCCAACTTTTATGTGATAGAATTGTGACATGTTGGCCTGTACAGATTATTGTGATGTGAAATTCAGGGGTAAAGATCCCTAGAGTTGCTACCACTAGCGGATTTGCTCAAATATGAGCAATTTCTTCTTTTCTAAGCCATAGATTACGCCACATCAACATCTTGAACTAATTATTTGTTTCATATCGGATTTCAAGGAAAAATTAGTTTACTTTTCATATCGTTCCCTCCTAAACACTAAACAAAATAGAATTGAAAATTGTCATTCATGCTTGAGATTCACGCTAGCAATTCTTCTTGTGTAACCATCAGATTATCTGATTGGGTTTGGTGCATTAAGAGTCACGCTAATGCTACATGCATTACCTGTGGATGAGAAAAACTTGCTACTAGAAACCAGACCGACCAATTAAGATCGCAAAGGAAACTTAACGAACCACAGCTTGCAAGTGCGGAAGTTGGAAAATATGTAGGCATTTCTACTAAAGCAGCTATTGATCTAACTAGAAGAGCACCTGCGCCCCTGCGCTCGGGCCGTTTTGCTGCTGGCCGGCGTGGGCTGCAAAGCCCGCGAGGGGAGGGTGCGCGAAGCGCGCTGCATCAGCGTGGGCGAGGGAAGGCGAGCGTGGGTAGGCGTGGGAGGCGAGCGTGTCTCCTGGGCCTAGCAAAACGCACGAGGCGGCTGGTTTTTTTTTGGTGACGTGGCCGGGGCAAACCGGCGCGGATCTCTCGGGCTATTAAGGGTGCGTTTGGTTGGTGGGATGAGGTTGAATGGGATGGGATGGTACAGGTAGGATGGGATCGTCCTGGATGAGATGATACAAGTATAGTGTTTGGTTGGTGGGATAGGATGATACATGATTTTGTTTGGTTGGTGGGATAGGATGGTTCTGGTTGATTCAAGATGGTGTTTGGTTTGATGAATAAGGTTGTGTTTGGATTGCACATGTGGGGCCCGCATGATATTTTTTGCACTAAAATATGCTAAGAGTGGTCTTGTTTTGTTGATTAAATGACAAGGAACACAACGGTTCAATCGGATCGCAAATCGGATACTCGGTTTAGGAAATATAGTCATTTGAAGCTCGTAAATCAAACTATTTTTTCCGTGCGCACCTTGGAATTCGAGTGAGCGGCGTGGTTAGCGTTTTTTCGAACGGAATGATCTGACATAAGCGAGGAATATTCTCTTTTCTTGAACCATCTCATCCCGAATGGTTTGGTTCCATTCAACCAACCAAACACCTGAACGAGCTTATTTCCCGTACCGGATGGTTCAGGACTAAATGATTCACAGAACCAAACGCACCCTAAATTAGGTAATGGCAAAAGAAGCATGTGGTTTTGAGAATCTTGGATTTACTCGTGTAGACATGAAGAATAGATTATACTCAAAGAGGACATCGAAGATAAACAAGGGCGATACTGGAGGGGTGTTGGAATATATCTTATCTTAACTAATAAACGAAAGAGTTTAATAAACGAAAGAGTTTACTCCCGCACGGTAGAACGATTTCATCTCTTCTATGCGCACGGTTGGTCTCTCCTATCCTTCCCAAATTCCTCATAGAGGCGCACCAACATGTGGACCTAACCTGACAGGGACAAGGTCTCGTCCCGTGCATCCCCCTGTGACTCGTGAACATATCCATGCCCTCCACTTCTTCTACAACCACCCAAATTATCGCCGCCCCACTTCTTCTTCACATGCACACACTGAAATTCGTCGCTGTCCCAATCCTTCATGCCTCGTGCCACGACTCGCCACCTACGCCCATCTGACATTCGCTTCATACCTCAAAGATCCCGACCCCCTCCGGCACTCAGTCCGCAAGTTGCAACGGCGGCGTGCATGAAGATGAGGGGATCCGACAGCGTAGGAGGCAGCGACGCGGGGCGGTTGCGCCGGCGATAGGATGAGGTAGCGGGAAGGGAAGGCAGCGTCGGGGACGGGAGAAGGCACTAGGAGGGAAGGGAGGAAATGAGGAGGTGATACCTTGGAGGAGAAGCAGCAGCGCCGGGGAAGGGAGGGGAGGCAGCGACAACGCACGAGGAAGAGGCAGAGACGAAGACGTCCTTCCCTTGTCGCGCCGCTGTCTCGAGTTCACCGCACCATGTCCTCGCTACTACAGAAAAGACCTTCACAGACGGTTCAAAAACGTCATCACAGACGGTTTCGTGAGCCGTCTGAGTTTATGGGTCAGTAATGACATGATCATCACAGACGATTTTTGAACCGTCTGTGAAAAAGCTATCACAGACGGTTCTTGTTCAGAACCGTCTGTGATAGTCTATTTTCACATACGGTTTTGAACAAGAACCGTCTGTGATAAGTAATTATCACAGATGGTTCTTATTCAGAGCCGTCTGTGATAATTTTTTCTATTGCAAAAAAAAATCAAACCTATCAATTGCTAAACAGTAGTTTTCATATGCAACCTCTAGCAAGACAACTAAAATCCAATTAAAATTATGATGGCAAACACATTACAGGAAAGGGAAACCAAAAGGTTTCACAATGTCCCCTTCGAATAGGAAAAAAGAATAAAGTTACAAAGTTAAACTAGCTAGAAACCATCTATGCCTCCAAGCTCCTGAAGAACTCCTCTTGCATATCACAAGATCTTCTTGTATGTCATCGAGTTCGACTCAAGCTCGTCGGCAAGAAGAGACGACTGAAAACCTCCAGCGGCGCTCCGACATTAGGTAACACAAAATTAAGATAATTTTCATTACAACAAACAGCCAACAAATTGTGTATGTTATGGGGATATACACGTACCTTCTAGCAGTCTACCTCCTGCAGCAGACAAGGAGCTCCTCCGCATGACTGCATCCCTCCAAGTTTTGCGCCGATAATGGTAAACAATTTTTAGCGCAAAATTCCATGAATTTTGCGACGAGTTGGGTACCAAGCTGTGTTATGCCTATGTTGCCCATTACCAAAGCAATGGGGTAGTTGAACGAGCAAATGGCCAAATAATGAAGGGAATTAAAACTCGAGTCTTCGACCAGCTTGTTAAGCGCTCGGGGGCTTGGGTACAAGAATTACCCTCAATACTATGGGCGATTAAAGACATTGCTACTCTAAGATTCTGGTGAAACACCTTTTTTTCCTAGTTTTCGGTGCTGAAGCCATGCTTCCTCCAAAACAAAAGATCAGGTCAATAAGAGTCAAGAGTTCCAACAACTCAACCCAAGAACAACTTCGAGCGGATGACATTAACCTGCTCGAAGAAAAGAGGAATCAAGCCTTAATCCGTTCAGCAGTTTACCAGCAAGCCCTGCGCAAATACTTCGATCGTA
Organism: Phyllostachys edulis; assembly: GCA_036346405.1. Classification (NCBI taxonomy): domain Eukaryota; kingdom Viridiplantae; phylum Streptophyta; class Magnoliopsida; order Poales; family Poaceae; genus Phyllostachys; species Phyllostachys edulis. Next base: position 16,680,345 of record CM070554.1, on the reverse strand, counting down.
AGGTCCAACCTCGCAGCCTTGCTGTAGGTGACTTGGTATTGAGGAAAATTCAATCCCAGTCTAATCGGAACAAACTTTCCCCCAAGTGGGAAGGTCCTTACACAGTGGTAGAAGTTGTACGACTAGGTTCGATACGGCTGGCAATGGAAGATGGCTGAATTCTCTCCAATTCTTAGAACATCGACCAGTTACGTAAATTCTATGTATAATGGACCAACACTATAATAAAGCTTCAGGTTCTTTCCACCTTTATTGTCGTACTTTGAGCAGTGTTTTGACAATTTTTTCAACCATACCCTGGTCGAAGGTTCGCCTACGACCAGTTCTTAGTCGTTAGCTTTTCTACGACAATACACTAGTCGTAAGACATTCTACGACTAGTACTCAGTTCATCTTTACACTGGTCGAAAGGATGGTAACATCACCTAGTCAAAGCCTTTCCTCTCTGCACGTGGTCCCGCCCACTAAAAGGTACTTCCTAGTATCAACTCGTTCCTCCCTTTTTGCCGCCAACACAAAGAGCTTGGGTTTAAAACATGGTCGAAATAATGTCAAGCCAACTCTTAGTACCTCAGTTTATTTATTCATTAATTTTTGAAAAATAAATTAAGCCGAGTACACTTTTCAAATTTGCTCGACTACTTTTGGTAAACTCGCTTCGTTTTAACTGGTCATAGGAAGTTGCAACACCTAGTCGAAGACTTTCCTCTCTGCACGTGGTCCAGCCCACTAGAAGGAACTTCCTAACGTCGTCCTATTCCTAACTCTTGCTACTAGAGCGAACCTACCGAGTGCACTAGAAAGAGTTGAACAAATTTTTAAAAGGCACTCCAGACGTTTATCTAACTCAAGTTGACCGTTCTTGATTTGATTAATCTGGCCGGAGATAGTAACATCACCTAATCGAAGCCTTTCCTCTCTGCATGTGGTCCTGCCCACTAGAAGAAACTTCCTAGTGTCAACTCGTTTCCACTCTTTCGACCACTACAAGTTAGCTAAACCTCTCATTTTTAGAAAATCCATTTCACACTATTTACTTGGTTTATCTAAATAAACCAAGCAAATAGTCAGGGGCTAGGATAAAGTTATTAATTTGACTTCAATTATTAGCCTTGCTCTTTTTCTATTCATTATCTTATGAGTTACTAACTACTCGATAAGATGATTTGCTGGAAGAAGAAAGGATTTTATATATATCAAACAGCAAAAAAAACTTGTCTTTACAGGATCCAAGTACAGACTATTCTGACAAGGGGGATCTTATTTGCATAACCTCCGTGACTTCCTCGATGATCGGTTGCATCTCCGCCATTAACCGCTCCGCTTCTGCTTCAAAGCAGTCAAAGTTGTCTATGATGGGTTGCAAATTAAGGCTGGGTTCATGAGCTTTAAGTTTTGCCAAAACAAAAATGTATTCCCTCTTTGACCGCTTCCTTTATCGAATCGACTTGGTTCGTCTTCAGAGTAGTCACCAACTCCTGCAAAGTTCCAACTTGGTCTCCAATGACACTCGAGTGGGCAATTATCGTGTCTTCACGAGGAGTGATTCCCTCAGCATGAAGCCCACCGAGTACATTATTCAAAAGAGAAATGTTGTCTTGGAGGTTGACCTTCATTTCCTCCTGACTGCGAGTCGAAGCCTCACGAAGTCGTTTTATTTGGACTGCTTGCTCTGAAAAGAATAAGACCAGTCAGATAAAATGACCACAAAAGGAAAATAAAACTAATCACACGTAAAGATTTGCTTACCAACTAGTTGAAAATCCAATTTCTTGACTTCCTCCTGGTGAGAGGCAGCGTTCTTTATATGGCGCTCCTCCCACGTTTGAACCTCTTGGTCTTTTTCTTTAGCGATGCAGGTAATCTTGTTAAGAGCTAAGGTCTTTTCTTTAACCTCGGTTTTAAGCTTCCCCACTTCGACCTCTTTTTCTGAAAAAGAATAAGAGTTAAAAAAAGAAAGGAAGGTCGTAAGCGGTTTTAAGTTCAGCACTTACTGTTTATTTGTCCCTGCAACATTTGGATTGCAGAGTTTACCTCCTGAAGCTTATTCAGGAGGTCTTTATTCTTCTCACTTAGCTTTTTCGACTCGTCTTTCTCAAAGTCGAGCGAATGAGCTAAGGACTTCTCGTCACTCTTAAACCTACAGAGGAAAAGAGTAGACATCAGCATAAAACAAGCGGTCGTAAGTTATTCTATGACCGAAACCTTGTCGTAAGTTTTTCTACGACAACACCCTGGTCGTAAGTCCTCCTACGATCAAAACCTAGTCGTAAGTTTTTCTACGACGTTACCTGGTCGTAAGTTTTCCTATGACCAATACCTAGTCGTAAGTTCTTCTACGACAATCCCCATGAGTACTGTATAAGTGGTCGAAACATAAAACCTCTACGAATACCAGTTACTTACCATCTCTCTGTTTGCTCGCAGAGCATTGCCTTCTCCTGTCGGAGTTGGACAAGTTGTCTGTTGTACTCAACAAAAGTAACAATTTGCTCTAAGGCTTTCTGTATAAAGAAAGACAGTAAGAAGTGAGAAAAGACATATATGTGAATACCAAACATAAGGTACTTACATTCATAGTTGTTCGAGCAAACGAAGATACTACCACCGTAGGGTTCTTTAGCTCGTCGATCTCCTGAACTCGGTCCCACCACACCTTTTCGAGACACTCGTCGTCAAAAATATCCCCCCCCCCTATTGGGAATGTCCTTAGGGTGAGGAACACAAGTGCGAGATTTAAACGCGCAAGATCCTACGACGGTAGCAGGAACGAAGAATCCGAAGGAGTGATCGAAGAATTCGGACCCTTCTTCTTCTTCGGTGGTAGCGGCGTCAAAGGCTTGACCTTGGGGGCTGGGAGGATCATCCGCGACGATTTCCTTCCCAGCGCGGTGATCGAGTGCTTCACCCCCATGACCGAATGCCTCCGCCGCTACCTCTGCCATTTCCGCTTCTGGCTCCACAACCACCTTAGTGGTGTAGCCGCCTCAGCAAAAACGGCACCCTCCACCACTCGGACGGCGGACGATCCTTCGACCACCGCCACCGTCATTTCTCCAACTACCGGAGAGATGGCAGTGAGTTCCTTGGTAGGAACATCCTTGATGGCTAGAGGAGCCGGGCTAAGATCATAAAAAGGGAAATACGTTAGATGGTAAAAAGCAAAAGGTAAATGTTGTTCTTACACTTTTGTCTTTCTACATACCTTCGTGTGCCGGACTTGATCTTGAATTTGGAAGAAACCTTCTCTAAGAAAGATTTCTTTGAATTTTTCTCAATCACGTCTGGTCGAGGCTCGAGTTGAGGAATGGTCATGACCACGTCTGATCGTGGGTCTTGGACGAGCATGACTACTCCTTGAGCCTCCTGGCTCTCTGAATGGTCGAGACCTATCTCGACCACCTTAGAGCAAGATCGCCTCGACCACAATCTTCTTGCACACGACAATTTCCTTCTAAAAGACAAAAAAAAATTTCCAGTTCTCCTTTTCTAGTTGCTTGACAAAGCCACGAGAGGCCGAAACTGCGAAAGTCTTATTGTCATAATAAAAGGGTACCTTGGTCTTCGGGGCTTTGCGATTGAGAGGCTCAAGTGCTTCGATTGCCGCAACCTCTGCTGCAACAGCCAAATCCGCAGCAAATTTTGCAAAGGGTGCGGACGAAGTAGTGGAGCTCGAACAGTAGGAACGATTTGGGGGAAAAGTAAAAAAAACCTAATTCTTACCCCCGGTAAGTATTTATAACCGCATGCTTGAGTTAAAAACGTGGCGATCCAATGGTTGCCACCGCTTCGAGAACTGCTCCAACAGACAGGTCTGTGAGAGTCGATTCAAATTCTTAAATTTGTCTGCTTGAGAAAACCGAGTCTGTCTTCACACCTCAAGCGAAATTACCTTCTTGACCAAGTCTACTTCTGGTCAAAAGTAACAACAGTCGGAAAGAATTTGCTTTTGACTATAGTACTGCGACTACTATGTGGTCGTAAGATATCCTATGACCACCTTGTAAGTCGTAAGTTCCTCTACAACCTTCTTGACTAAGTCAATTTCTGGTCAAATGAAACACCTGTCGAAGAGTTTTTCCTTCGACCATCCACTGGTCATAAGATCATCTACTGCTCCTCTCTCAAGTAAGTTATTTTCACTTGAAGCTGGGGGGGGGGGCTAGATGACGAGGATATAATAATCCTCATTTACTTATTTATCTGTAATTCATATTATAGATAATAATGACGTCATATGGTTCTTGAGTATACCCCTTAATATTCATAAGGGAGAAGCTGGAGGTCGTAAGTTCATCTACGACTACCCCATAGTCGTAAGTCCTTCTACGACTACCCCATAGTCGTAAGTCTTTATACGACTATGTCTTGATCGTAAGCTCTTCTACGATCAGTTTATGGTCGTGAGCTATTCTATGACCACCACCTGGTCGTAAGCTCTTCTACGACCAGTCTCTAGTCGATGTAGCTTACAGACATGTGGGTCTAATCGATCAGGGAATCTTCTGCACCATATTTAAAGATATGGGCAGTAAACTACGCTGTTATTCTCTGAAATAATGGCACGATTTAACTCCCTATCATGGTGATAACTGCCTTGCGACGTGGGAACGTTACTACTCCAACAATAATCTCGATGCGGCTCCATAATCACGGAACATTAAAGCGCCCTTTGATTTGGAAGAACAATGACACACTTTGAGTACTATAAAAGGCAGAATCATCAGAAGGATCAGAGGAGGGGAAGGGCACAAGGCGCATCATTCTAGTCTTACTCTTGATATTGTAATCCAGCATACTCAATACATATACACAGGAATAGGGTTGTTATTCTCTCAGGAGAAGGCCCGAACCTGTATAAAAATCCCTGTGTCGCCTCTCTCTGCGTGATTTGAGCCTAGGGGAACCCCCGAATCAAACAATCTTTACGTAAATTTGGTTCTAAAACACTGACACGCGTAATCAGAGCGTTTCTTTCCATCCTGATAGGATTGCATGACAAAACAAAATTACAATAGAAAGTTGCATCTAGACCTACGGTTGAACCCGAAACGACCGCACCATTCATGTGCACGTCGCACACCCACGAAGCCTGGCCTGGCGTGGCGAGGCAAGGCGAGGCAAGCGAGCGCACACGTGTAGTCCTCCTTTCTCTTGCTTTACCAAGGCTAGACATGCTCCACCTTATCAGGTGGTGTCACTCCACCTTGGCTAGCAATATGGGACTAAAGTATCCCACATGCCACTATGCATGAGTGGGCATTTGGGATTTTCTAGAAATTATTGATAAATGAGTGGGCCAAAGCCCAACTAATTTCAACAATCCCACACCATATCTCAGAGGCTCACAAAGTTTGTCTGTTGTTCTAAAGCACTGTTAATATACCAGCTTTTTCAGTGGAGACCTGTTAGGGTTGAACATCCACCTGGAGCTTTAAGTTACATTCTTTCGCAACTACATAATGGACTAAGCCTTGAATTGCCAATTTTGCGTGAACGAGTTTCACCTAAAGCCTTGACTGATACTAGGCTGCCAATAGGCTACCCCTCGGGTGGAGCATATAAGTCATACTCCGGTGTCTATTCATGAGCTTCTTAAAGAGTACCCATTTCTCACAGACTGTGATTAGCAGTCGGGCTTACATAGGTGCATTCTTGCAAGAATGCTCTATAGGATAGCATCTTTGCTATTTAAAGCCACATAACACATTAAGACAAAGCCATCCTACCATACATATTTGAGAGTACAACATCTTCAATGGAGTGGATTATATAATGTACTCTCCTTCAGTTAACCAAACAGTTTGTTTTTCCCAGGTCCTACTTCACAGGACTTCCGGTCACATAGGTTGGGTTGCCACTGTGGTGTAACTCACATAGGTCTCATTCCCATCTCCTTCGATGCATAATCTATCACATTCCGTGATAAACTCTTTGTAAAGGGATCTGCTACATTCTTAACTATTGAGATATAATCCACAGCTACTATTCTGGAATTTCTCAATTTTCTGACAAATTTCAATCGTCTTTTTACATGCCTGGAGGACTTCATTGTATCCTTTGCACTATTCACTTTAACGAGAATCATTTGGTTATCACAGTACATCAGGATGGCCGGAATCGGTTTTTCAACCACCGGCAAGTCCATCACGAGTTCACGCAGCCAATTTGCTTCAACAGTGACTGTATCTAATGCTGTGAGTTATGCTTCCATGGTTGACCTCGTCAAAATGGTCTGTTTGCAAGACCTCCATGAAATAGCAGCACCGCCTAGAGTGAAAACATATCCACTCGTAGCCTTAATATCATCAGCATCAGATATCCAATTGGAATCACTATACCTTTTGAATACGTGAGGGTACCCGGTATAATGAATTCCATAACTCATCGTACCTCTCAAGTAGCGCATAACTCGCTCGAGTGCACGCCAATGATCATCTCCCGGATTAGAGGTTAACTGGCTTAATTTGCTTACAGCAAATGAGATGTCAGGCCAGGTAGCTGTAATACCCCAAATCTATTTAAGTGAAACGAAAGAATTAGGGAGAATGACCAACTAGAAAAAATAGAATTAACAGAGGATTAGAGGGGGTTTCTACAATTCTTCGGCAACCTGGGCCTCAGGCCTTGGCCCAGGAGACCCGTGAGGGATCGGCCACCAATAAAAAGAGAGGGGAAACCCTAGGGTGGGTACTGTAGCACGGCGTGCTACAGTAGCCGCCATTGCTACAATACCCCCGTGAACAGTGCCTCTCCACCTCCCTTGCTGCTGCCCAAGCCCTGGTGCAGCACCCCATTCTCCTGGAGCTCCCCCTCGGTGTCGATCTCCCCATTGCCGGACTCCCGCAAAGGATTGATTGGTGCTTCGCAAGGGTTGCTGATCAAGACGGCGGGGGACTTTTCCACGGTTCGATCTTCGTGTTCCTCGGGACACCAAGGGTAATGTCACTCGATTGTCGTTGGTTGTTTAGTCGTAGAGGAGAAATTGAATAGATTCGATTGAATCAGTGTCAGTCTGCTGTAAACCTCACTCTGTCCAGATTGTTGCGTGGGCGTTTTCGCGATCTTAGAAGCCGAACCAGTAGTTTTGATCTCCTAGAGATATGTATAGGTTGTTCTTGAATTTCTATGGCCGCCGAGTTCACTTGATTCTGACGTTCGAGTCAAAAGATATGACCGTTTTAGTATCCGCTGTCCAGATTTCTGACGAAATTAAACTGATGAGTTAATTTGTAACTTATGAAATGGTAATTGGAAGAATATGGGTTTTCTCCCAACTAGGTTATTGTAGGTAATTTTATAACCTTTCCAGACTAAGAAAGAATGATCCATTCGGAGTTATATATTAAAAGTTATGATCGTTTTAATGCTACCGTTTATTCTGTTAAACAGTTTTCATGCTGAAAGTTCACCTGTCTGTTAACATACTAAATTGGCCGAATCAAATTATCTTGTCAACTAGAGTATTGTGGGTTTGTCAGTTAGGAGTCCACAGAAACTGGGTTCACCCATTTGGAGTTCAGATCAAGAGTTATGCCATTTACCGTGCTGCTGCCCAGGGGCGGTTTAGGGCAGAATGTGTTGATTTTCAGTTTAGAGTTTCTAGTTATATTTTGAATCGCCGGGGGAGCGTTGTAGAACTTTATCTAGTATTGTCGTGTTCGTCGTATCCTTATTTCAGTTATTTGTGTGTTAGGAGGTGAAGCTTCAGGTTTGGGAGCACCGCAATTGCCTAACGCGTCGCAGCGCTAAAGGCAAGTACCTTAGTATTCCTAGGATTATGACATGTTGTGTGCTTGCTATTGGTATCGAATTTCTAAGTACCATGTTATTACTTAAATGTTCATATTCAATCCATGTGGTTACCTTCATGATGGAGAGCATGTTTCTTGTTGTTCATTATTCATATGTCATGCTCAGCATCCACATTTCATATTTTATCCATGGGAGTGGATCATTATATAAGACCCATCAATTCCAGCATGGGCACGTAAGACCCACCATTCCAATGTGGGCAGTTTGGGACACCCGTACGAAAGCGTTCTTCAGACAGGGCTTGGGTCCCCGCACTTTGTTAAGTGCGGGCTTAGGTGAACACCGACGGGTGTGTCACCAAAGAATATCTGCGATATATGCATGTGTGTAGTCCTTCCTTCCATCTAATTCATTCATTGCATTCATTCGAATACTTGTTTTGCAATTCATTCATATCCTCCGTTGGTGTTGTCTTATCCATGGATTGTTGTTTGTATTTTTATTACTTTCTGTACTTGCTGAGTCTCGGACTCACTCTTGCGTTGTTTGTTTTTTTAGGTGATCCTTGAGGTTGGCTCCATGGGGAGGAATAGACACACCCTTTCACATCACTTTATACAAGTTCGAATTTCATTTTAGTTTGATTTAATCATTCAATATTGATGAAGCTGTAATAATCTTTGGTTGGTTGTGGTGAAAAACCCTTCTCCTTTAAGATTGATTAAATCTTGTGTGTGAACTTAGTTCATCTTTTGATATAGTTACTTGAGATCGGTTTATACTCCTGTGAGGATTCTGATAACTGTTGATTTCATTATTGTCTTGATGTTTATGTTGTTGGAACCTCCGGTATAGCTTACTATACCAGGGAGGTTCTGCCGAAATTTAGGATTTATTTTGTCTTCCATTTTAAGTTTGATAATCTGATAGATTAGTAGCGTTCCAGGCCCTTGTAGGACTGGGGTGTTACAGTTGGTATCAGAGCGGGCTTTAGGTCCGTGGTAATTAAGTTATTAAAATGACACACTGTGCACAGTAGGTGGGGTTGGGTAATACATTATTTCCGCATTTCTATTGTTATGATTCATATGTTCAGCAATTGTTGAATTGCTTCTGTACTATTTTTCTTGTTGATAATATATGAATTTATTCTATGATTGTTACGAGACGATCATGTATACCTATAATCGATTATAATGGTTATATATGATGGTAGCGAATGTCGAGAGGAAGAGGTTGTGGTTATGGCTTTGGGTTTTACCAGGCTATACCACCGTTCGCGGTTTAGAATAGTGAAGTGGTTATCTCGGGAACTTAGTTACATGAGATAAGGATGAGCTCTTTTGGGATGATGTTGTCCTCCTTGAGTTTGAATTTGGTTTTACGGTTATAGTCGAGAGGATGAGTTTTCTTGAGTTAGCGTTATATTTCAGCTTACGAGCTTTCATTGGTCTTTCTTGGTTCCATAAAAGCGACTCCTTGTTCGCCTGACTGTTGATCTATTGTTGCTTCTTGTGAACGTCGGTTAAACATCAATATTGATCTTTTCATGGGAGTTCTTCCTTCTTATTGGAAAATGTGACTAATTTATTAAGCTTGGTATTTAGGATCTTGAGAGTTTTTGTTGCAAGCTATTTAATTTATGAAAGTTGTGGCTTTATGTATTTCTTTTGGATTATTTCGAGTGTTGAAGTTTAATGCCTCTTTTTCGAAAGGAGTTATAAACCTTAGCGATGTCTTGTCATGTTTAAGTAAGAGGTGTTAATTAAATGAATTAATTGTTATGGTATGAGTTACGGTTGGGTTATTAGCTTTGTGCAAGCAGATTATTCTTAACTAGTCTACATGGAAGTGAAATTGATTAATTTGTTATGTCAATTGTATTTGGTACATGATGAATTTTAGCTAAGAGTTTGTCCATATCTGTTCAGAACCTATTGTTGTTAAGAAGTGTGGAAATGTTGATGAACCGGTTTGATCTTTACGATCGAGTAACTGCTAAGTTTACTAGATGAATTGGAATCTAGATCCTTTTGGGTTATTCTAACCGCTAGTGATGGTTAAGTTAAGGATGTGTTGAATCTTTGCATTGGTAAATATTAATCTGAATATGTCTTCTATTGAGATACTTGATGAACTCATTCAAATGCTTGATTCACCTAATTTTGCCATGCTAAACTGATGTTATATGTATTAAGAAATGAATGAAGGTGAATGTGTTGACTTGTGAAACCTTGTCTTATGTATCCTATAACATTGAAGATTAAAGATATTTAGTTCTAGATTACGAACTTAAGGTAGAATAGTGAGTCTATACCCATAAGCATTTTACGTGATTGCGAACAGAGGTAAGACCATGAAAGTTTCCATGATTAGTACAATCATCAATTGTTAATGAGTTGAAGGAGGTGTTGAGCAACACCAAGCTGTTAAGTAGATGAATTTAAGTAAGTAGTCTTTGATAAGCGTGCCTTGTGATATTGTTATTGCCTAGCATAATCTTGATATAATAAATTTATTTCAACCTTGTGGTTTGTGTTTCCTTTGGGAAGTTTTAGGATAGGGTAATAAAGTTTGATGATTCTCGGTACTAGTGTATGTTGTCATTGTTATTAAATTGTTAGAATGTGAGATTGATGTTAATTCTCGTAGTAATTTGATCACTTATGGTGATATTGCTAAGCGAGAGTATTTCAAGTTTTGCTTTCATGATCTTTTGGTGTTCAAGATTTATGTGGTAATTGGGAGTCATCGAGTAAAGCGACGAATCGTAAAGTTCTATTGGTTCTTAAGTGATTCACACGATTTGATCTTGATTGTCCGTTTGTTCTTATCGATAAGGTTTGATATTCTCTTCTGTGAGGCCTATGTCCTCAAGTGTGGTCTCCTCTTATGTATTACGAGTTCTTTGCCTAATTAATTATTTCCTTGGTCTGTGTTCATTGTGAGTGGTAAATGATTTTCTAGTTGGTGAAAATCGTTTCCATTTGCCTCTTCTTTTGAGAAAGAATCAACCCATTCTTTTCACGTGGGTCCTTCGAAGTATTTTCTAATTGTTGTTGTGAGATTGATGATTAATACTTGTAGTAATTTGATCGCCGTTGGTGATATCGTTTAAATGAGAATATTTCAAGTTTAGCTTCCAAGATATTTTGGAGCTCATGAATCATCTGGTAGCTGAAATTATTTTGAATAAATTGAGGTATTGGATTGTCCTGTTGCTTCTTGAGCGGTTCGTGTGATTTATTCTTAAAGGTCCTTCGGTTTGAGTTCGCAAAGTGCGGTTGCAATCAAAAAAACTTTTGTTGATTTCTTTAAGAGAAAATTAATCCGTTTGTTTTCCGTGAAATTCGTAAATGTTAAAGTTTTGAGTTTTGTGGTGGGATCATTTACATCTCATGTTTCATGTGTAGTTGAACTGCTCCGAGAAAATAGGATGTGTTGAAGAATTTTATTGGTTCTTAATTAGTTCTTGTGGTTTGTACTAAAGACCTTATCTTGTTAGTTGTGGCAAATTGTTGTTAGTCAAAGGATTTATTTGGTGTTAAAGGAAGGAGTCAGATAGTAGTATTTGAGAATTTGAGTCAAGTTTTGTAACTTGTGGTTATTTGAATTGTTCCTAGACTTTCGCTCTTTTCGCACAAGAGTTGTCGAGATCAATCGCAAAGTCATTTCCTTATTGGTTGTTATTTGCTATTTCCTTTTGAGAGATGTGTGCCCTTAATTGTGAACTCAACTCTCGTTTTCCAAGATCTTAGTTATCGGATCATTTTCTTTGGGTTTCATGCTCATTTGTGAGAACAACGTTTTTTCGTGTGACGAAATTTGTTCTTGTTCGCCTCTTTCTTTTGAGAAAGGATCAACATTTTACGTTGCAAAGTTTTACAAAGTGTAAATTGGCAACTGGTTGGTGGTGGTTAAGCAATTGTAGTGGTGAGATTTTGCTACCAAGCTATTGGAAGAGTAGTAGAAGATGAATTGGTTTTGATCTGTACCTCTTAGAGAAATTTGATTCAAAGGGAATGTGTGGCTTCGAAGTAAAACCGAATAGTGTTACGACCAAGTAGAATCTATGGTATAGTGTAATTCCAGAACCTTAGTTCATATTGAAATATTGGGGATTATCGAAGGTATGGAAACCTTGATCAATTTTATTGAGTAACGCAATTGGATAGCATTGCGGGATTGTGTGGGTGATTTCTGATGATGTCAATGAGTGAGTATGTTAGAATTGTGGTTGTATGTGTTAGAGGTTTAATTTGATGATTTCTCTATTTATTATAAGATAAGTTCGTTGTAGAGGTCTTGGAGGCTACATGTGGGCTTTGCACTTTTATGCTAGACCTTAGGTCGCCCAATGATTGTGTGAAGAGGAAAGAGAATTTGACGTTTCTTGATCAGTGGAATGATCATTGTTAGAACCCTTCTGATGAAGAACATGAGTGTGTGTACTGAAGATTTTGAGTTTTTGTTCTTGAGAATTGGAGGTAATGTGATTGCATGGAATCTATTTTTGTAGTGCTATGGATGCCTTCTATCAAATTAATTTTGTCGGTAGAATGAGTTGCCTAGAGTGTTTCAGTGGGATCAATAGAGCCTAGCCTCTCCACAGTGGTGTGGATGATGTATTTCAGTTTGAGTATAATTTGAGGATGTTTAATTAAGAGGTTTGAGCTCGTGTGGTATGCAATAAATTCAATTCCAAAGTTCGAGAAGGATGTTTCCTCGGGTAGTGAAGCGTTTTCTTGATTCTCGTTTGAGTTTTGTGTTGCTGACTGATGTCTTCCGCAATTTGAGTTGACGCCTTGTTAACATGTTTGATTCTTTCCAATTTAGACAAACCAAAAGAAGTATTTGGTTTGGGCATTCGAGTGATTTCTTCTTTGATTTTTGTGTGTTCATTCATAAACTGCTTATTTAGAAAGTGGAAAGGTTTTCGTGATGAAATTCGATTTCTAGATTTGACTCTGTAGTTCGAAATGGTAGCATAGTTGCGTCGTGAATCTTTCTTTTTCAGATGGGTTTTGTCGGTAAAAGAGTTTGCTTAAAGAGAGTCTGTTGTGTGTTTCTGGTTAAAGGAGGTGATCCCTGCTGCAGAGAAGAGTTCAATTGAGAGGTGGAACAAGAGTTCCGTGTTCTATGTGCATGTCATGTGGTTTGGTATCAATGGGAAGGTTAGCCCAAGGTGCATTGGGTTGTTTTTGTTAGCTACGGGAATTCGAAAGTTGGCATATCGCTAGGACCGTCTCGGGTTCATACGTGGTGTACGCAGCATTTGGCATGATTGGTGCCGAGTGAGTACCTGTGAGATCTAGAGTTTGAGTATTCGTTAACAACGTTGACCACCGAGTGAGATCTTACCTTGAGTCTTGTCGATGAGTGTACCGGAAAAGTAGCGTTGAGTGTTAGGACTTACGTCTTTTCACGTCTTTGTGTTGTGGTCCTCGGTCAGAGAGAGGCCACTTGGGAATTGTAGATTCGCAAGTGTGAGCATTATCGATTTGTTCGATGGTATCATTTACTGTTGTTAGTTCTCGATTGTGGTTGTTCTTTCGTAGAGAGTTGTGAGAGGATTAGAGGTGAATCCTATTTAAGGGGTAGAATGTAATACCCCAAATCTATTTAAGTGAAACGAAAGAATTAGGAGAATGACCAACTAGAAAAATAGAATTAACAGAGGATTAGAGGGGTTTACGCAATTCTTGACAACTTTGGGCCTCGGGCCTTGGCCGGGAGGCCCGTGAGGACCGCCACCAATAAAAAGAGAGGGAAACCCTAGGGTGGGTACTGTAGCACGGTGTGCTACAGTAGCCGCCATTGCTACTGATACCCCGTGAACAGTGCCTCTCCACCTCCCTTGCTGCTGCCCAAGCCTGGTGCGGCACCCCATTCTCTGGAGCTCCCCTCGGTGTCGATCTCCCCATTCTGGGACTCCGCAAAGGATTGATTGGTGCTTCGCAAGGGTTGCTGATCAAGACGGCGGGGGACTTTTCCACGGTTCGATCTTCGTGTTCCTCGGGACACCAAGGGTAATGTCACTCGATTGTCGTTGGTTGTTTAGTCGTACAGGAGAAATTGAATAGATTCGATTGAATCAGTGTCAGTCTGCTGTAAACCTCACTCTGTCCAGATTGTTGCGTGGGCGTTTTCGCGATCTTAGAAGCCGAACCCGTAGTTTTGATCTCCTAGAGATATGTAGAGGTTGTTCTTGAATTTCTATGGCCGCCGAGTTCACTTGATTCCGACGTTCGAGTCAAAAGATATGACCGTTTTAGTATCCGCTGTCCAGATTTCTGACGAAATTAAACTGATGAGTTAATTTGTAACTTATGAAATGGTAATTGGAAGAATATGGGTTTTCTCCCAACTAGGTTATTGTAGGTAATTTTATAACCTTTCCATACTAAGAAAGAATGATCCATTCGGAGTTATATATTAAAAGTTATGATCGTTTTAATACTGCCGTTTATTCTGTTAAACAGTTTTCATGCTGAAAGTTCACCTGTCTGTTAACATACTAAATTGGCCGAATCAAATTATCTTGTCAACTAGAGTATTGTGGGTTTGTCAGTTAGGAGTCCACAGAAACTGGGTTCACCCATTTGGAGTTCAGATCAAGAGTTATGCCATTTACCGTGCTGCTGCCCAGGGCGGTTTAGGGCAGAATGTGTTGATTTTCAGTTTAGAGTTTCTAGTTATATTTTGAATCGCGGGGAGCGTTGTAGAACTTTATCTAGTATTGTCGTGTTAAATCGTATCCTTATTTCAATTATTTGTTTGTTAGGAGGTGAAGCTTCAGGTTTGGGAGCACCGCAATTGCCTAACGCGCCGCAGGCGCCAAAGGCAAGTACCTTAGTGTTCCTAGGATTATGACATGTTGTGTGCTTGCTATTGGTATCAATTTCTAAGTACCATGTTATTACTTAAATGTTCATATTCAATCCATGTGGTTACCTTCATGATGGAAGCATGTTTCTTGTTGTTCATTATTCATATGTCATGCTCAAGATCCACATTTCATATTTTATCCACGGGTGGATCATTATATAAGACCCATCAATTCCGGCATAGGCACGTAAGACCCATCATTCCAATGTGGGCGGTTTAGGACACCGTCTAAAAGCGTTCTTCGTGCGAGCTTGGGTCCCCGTGACTTTGTTAAGTGCGGGCTTAGTGAACACCGACGGGTGTGTCACCAAACAATACCCATATATGCATGTGTGTAGTCCTTCCTTCCATCTAATTCATTCATTGCATTCATTGAATACTTGTTTTGCAATTCATTCATATCCTCCGTTGGTGTTGTCTTATCCATGGATTGTTGTTTGTATTTTATTACTTTACTGTACTTCTTTGAGTCTCGGACTCACTCTTGCGTTGTTTGTTTTTTAGGTGATCCTTGAGGTTGGCTCCATGGGGAGGAATAGACACACACCCTTTCACATCACTTTATACAAGTTCGAATTTCATTTTAGTTTGATTTAATCATTCAATATTGATGAACCTGTAATAATGCTTGGGTTGGTTGTGTGAAAAACCCTTCTCCTTTAAGATTGATTAAGTACTGTGTGTGAACTTAGTTCATCTTTTGATATAGTTACTTGAGATCGGTTTATACTCCTATGAGGATTCTGATAACTCTTGATTTCATTATTGTCTTGATGTTTATGTTGTTGGAACCTCGGTATAGCTTACTATCTGGGGAGGTTCTTAAAATTAGGATTTATTTTGTCTTCCATTTTAAGTTTGATAATCTGTTAGATTAGTAGCGTTCGAGCCCTTGTAGGGTGGGGTGTTCTGATTAGTATCGAGCGGGCTTTAGGTCCGTGGTAATTAAGTTATTAAAATGACACACCGTGCCTGATGGGTGGGGTTGGGTAATACATTATTTCCGCATTTCTATTGTTATGATTCATATGTTCAAACAATTGTTGAATTGCTTCTGTACTATTTTTCTTGTTGATAATATATGAATTTATTCTATGATTGTTATGAGACGATCATGTATACCTATAATCGATTATAATGGTTATATATGATGGTAGCGAATGTCGAGAGGAAGAGGTTGTGGTTATGGCTTTGGGTTTTACCAGGCTATACCACCGTTCGCGGTTTAGAATAGTGAAGTGGTTATCTCGGGAACTTAGTTACATGAGATAAGGATGAGCTCTTTTGGGATGATGTTGTCCTCCTTGAGTTTGAATTTGGTTTTCTGGTTATAGTCGTAGAGGATGAGTTTTCTTGAGTTAGCGTTATATTTCAGCTTACGAGCTTTCATTGGTCTTTCTTGGTTCCATAAAAGCAACTCCTTGTTACTTTGATCGCGATCTATTGTTGCTTCTTGTGAACGTCGGTTAAACATCAATATTGATCTTTTCATGGGAGTTCTTCCCTTCTTATTGGAAAATGTGACTAATTTATTCGCTTGGTATTTCGGATATTGAGAGTTTCTTTGTTGCAAACTATTTAATTTATGAAAGTTGTGGCTTTATGTATTTCTTTTGGATTATTTCGAGTGTTGAAGTTTAATGCCTCTTTTTACGAAAGGAGTTATAAACCTTAAGCGATGTCTTGTCATGTTTAAGTAAGAGGTGTTAATTAAATGAATTAATTGTTATGGTATGAGTTACGGTTGGGTTATTAGCTTTGTGCAATGATTATTCTTAACTAGTCTACATGGAAGTGAAATTGATTAATTTGTTATGTCAATTGTATTTGGTACATGATGAATTTTAGCTAAGAGTTTGTCCATATCTGTTCAGAACCTATTGTTGTTAAGAAGTGTGGAAATGTTGATGAACCGGTTTGATCTTTACGATCGAGTAACACGCTAAGTTTACTAGATGAATTGGAATCTAGATCCTTTTTCGGGTTATTCTAACCGCTAGTGATGGTTAAGTTAAGGATGTGTTCGAATGCTGCATTGGTAAATATTAATCCTGAATATGTCTTCTATTGAGATACTTGATGAACTCATTCAAATGCTTGATTCACCTAATTTTGCCATGCTAAACCGATGTTATATGTATTAAGAAATGAATGAAGGTGAATGTGTTGACTTGTGAAACCTTGTCTTATGTATCCTATAACATTGAAGATTAAAGATATTTCGTTCTAGATTCGAACTTAAGGTAGAATAGTGAGTCTATACCCATAATCGTTTACGTGATTGCAAAGCAGAGGTAAGACCATGAAAGTTTCCATGATTAGTACAATCATCAATTGTTAATGGTGTTGAAGGAGGTGTTGAGCAACACCAAGATTAAGTAGATGAATTTCGTAAGTAGTCTTTGATAGCGTGCCTTGTGATATTGTTATTGCCTAGCATAATCTTGATATAATAAATTTATTTCAACCTTGTGGTTTGTGTTTCCTTTGGGAAGTTTTAGGATAGGGTAATAAAGTTTGATGATTCTCGGTACTAGTGTATGTTGTCATTGTTATTAAATTGTTAGAATGTGAGATTGATGTTAATTCTCGTAGTAATTTGATCACTTATGGTGATATTGCTAAGCGAGAGTATTTCAAGTTTTGCTTTCATGATCTTTTGGTGTTCAAGATTTATGTGGTAATTGGGAGTCATCGAGTAAAAGCGACCGGTCGTAAAGTTCTATTGGTTCTTAAGTGATTCACGCGATTTGATCTTGATTGTCCGTTTGTTCTTATCGATAAGGTTTGATATTCTCTTCTGTGAGGCCTATGTCCTCAAGTGTGGTCTCCTCTTATGTATTCGAGTTCTTTGCCTAATTAATTATTTCCTTGGTCCTGTGTTCATTGTGAGTGGTAAATGATTTTCTAGTTGGTGAAAATCGTTTCCATTTGCCTCTTCTTTTGAGAAAGAATCAACCCATTCTTTTCACGTGGGTCCTTCGAAGTATTTTCTAATTGTTATTGTGAGATTGATGATTAATACTTGTAGTAATTTGATCGCCGTTGGTGATATCGTTTAAATGAGAATATTTCAAGTTTAGCTTCCAAGATATTTTGGAGCTCATGAATCATCTGGTAGCTGAAATTATTTTGAATAAATTGAGGTATTGGATTGTCTGTTGCTTCTTAAGAGGTTCGTGTGATTTATTCTTAAAGGTCCTTCGGTTTGAGTTCGCAAAGTGCGGTTGCAATCAAAGAAAACTTTTGTCGATTTCTTTAAGAGAAAATTAATCCGTTTGTTTTCCGTGAAATTCGTAAATGTTAAAGTTTGAGTTTTGTGGTGGGATCATTTACATCTCATGTTTCATGTGTAGTTGAACTGTTAGAAAATAGGATGTGTTGAAGAATTTTATTGGTTCTTAATTAGTTCTTGTGGTTTGTACTAAAGACCTTATCTTGTTCGTTGTGGCAAATTGTTGTTAGTCAAAGGATTTATTTAGGTGTTAAAGGAAGGAGTGCGATAGTAGTATTTGAGAATTTGAGTCAAGTTTTGTAACTTGTGGTTATTTGAATTGTTCCTAGACTTTACGCTTTTTTCGCACAAGAGTTGTCGAGATCCAATCGCAAAGTCATTTCCTTATTGGTTGTTATTTGCTATTTCCTTTTGAGAGATGTGTGTCCTTAATTGTGAACTCAACTCTCGTTTTCCAAGATCTTAGTTATCGATCATTTTCTTTGGGTTTCATGCTCATTTGTGAGGAACAACGTTTTTCAGGTGTGTGAAATTTGTTCTTGTTCGCCTCTTTCTTTTGAGAAAGGATCAACATTTTACGTTGCAAAGTTTTACAAAGTGTAAATTGGTGGCTGGTTGGTGGTGGTTAAGCAATTGTAGTGGTGAGATTTTGCTACCAAGCTATTGGAAGAGTAGTAGAAGATGAATTGGTTTTGATCTGTACCTCTTAGAGGAAATTTGATTCAAAGGAATGTGTGGCTTCGAAGTAAAACCGAATAGTGTTACGACCAAGTAGAATCTATGGTATAGTGTAATTCCGAACCTTAGTTCATATTGAAATATTGGGGATTATCGAAGGTATGGAAACCTTGATCAATTTTATTGAGTAACGAATTGGATAGCATTAGCGGGATTGTGTGGGTGATTTCGATGATGTCAATGAGTGAGTATGTTAGAATTGTGGTTGTATGTGTTAGAGGTTTAATTTGATGATTTCTCTATTTCTTATAAGATAAGTTCATTGTAGAGGTCTTGGAGGCTACATGTGGGCTTTGCACTTTTATGCTAGACCTTAGGTCGCCCAATGATTGTGTGAAGAGGAAAGAGAATTTGGCGTTTCTTGATCGATGGAATGATCATTGTTAGAACCCTTCGATGAAGAACATGAGTGTGTGTCCTGAAGATTTTGAGTTTTTGTTCTTGAGAATTGGAGGTAATGTGATTGCATGGAATCTATTTTTGTAGTGCTATGGATGCCTTCTATCAAATTAATTTTGTCGGTAGAATGAGTTGCCTAGAGTGTTTCAGTGGGATCAATAGAGCCTAGCCTCTCCACAGTGGTGTGGATGATGTATTTCAGTTTGAGTATAATTTGAGGATGTTTAATTAAGAGGTTTGAGCTCGTGTGGTATGCGATAAATTCGAATTCCAAAGTTCGAGAGAAGTTTTATTCCTAAAAGAGAAACTGAGAATATCTCAGTTGATGAGACCCTTGTAGGACCGGGGTGTTACAGTAGCACTAGCTAAGTACATGAGTGAACCAATAATCTAAGAATATCTCAGTTGATCCTTTTCTAGTCTTTTATTCTTTCGAAGTATTAGACTAAGATTATAAGGTGTTGGAAAAGGCTTGCTATCTATATAGCCAAAATAGCTTAAGACCTTTTCCACATAATGGGATTGCAGAAGTGTAATCTCATCTTCACCCTTGATTGGCTTGATGTTTATAATTACATCAGCTTCTCTCAGATCTTTCATGTCAAAACTTTAGGACAGAAAAGACTTAACCTCGTTAATCATGTTAAGACTTGTTACAAAGATAAGTATGTCATCAACATACAAACATAGTATTACTCCTTCACCCCCCCCCACCATAGCGGTAGTAAACACATCTATCGGCTTCGTTTACTACAAAGCCCGCAGATGTTAAAGTTCTATCGAACTTCTCATGCCATTGCTTAGGTGCTTACTTGAGACCATATAGAGATTTGATAACTTACAAACCTTACCCTCTTGACCGGTTACCACAAAACCATCAAGTTGTTCCATGTAGATTTCCTTATCTAACTCTCCATTGAGGAAAGCTGTCTTAACATCCATTTGATAGACCATAAGACCATGTGAGGCAGTTAAGGATAGTAGTACCCGTATAGTGGTCAATCTAGCAACAGCAGAGTAAGTATCAAAGAAATCTTCACCTTCTTCTTGAGTACAGCCCTTGGCCATAAGTCTTGCCTTGTACTTTTCAATAGCACCATCAGGCCTCAGCTTTTTCTTGAACACCCACTTACATCCCACTGGCTTGCAACCATATGGACGATCAGTGATTTCCCAAGTCCCATTAGCGAGAATGGAATCCATTTCACTACGGACTGCATCCTTCCAGTACTCTATATCAGGAGATGCATATGCCTCTGAAATGGATTTGAGAACATCATCCACAAGGTACATAGTAAAATCATCTCCAAAGGATTTTTCAATCATTTGTCTTTTGCTCCTTCTAGGAACAATATTGTCATCATTCTCAAGGATTTGTTCGTGTGTGTGTTTGGAATGCTCAATGGGAATTATAGATTCAGGAGTTAAATCATTTGCTTGACTAGTAGAGCTATGCATATCCTTCATACGAAATATATTCTCAAAGAATGTAACATCTCGAGACTCCATTATTGTATCGACACGTATGTCAAATACCTCAGATTTAACTACTAGAAACCTATAGGCAGTACTACAATGAGCATATCCTAGAAAGACACAATCCACAGCTTTCAGTCCAAGTTTGTGCTTTTTAGTTATCGGTACGTTGACTTTTGCCAAGCACCCCCAAGTGCGTAAGTAGGATAGTGATGGTTTTCTCCCTTTACATCCTTCATATGGAGTAATCTTACTATTCTTAGTGGAAACTCTGTTCAGGACATGATTCGAGGTCAATATAGCGCCCCCCCCACCATGCCTTAGATAAACCCGCAGTGTCTAACATGACATTAACCAAGTCACTAATCGTGTGATTCTTTCTTTCAGCAACCCCATTGGATTGAGGCAAATAGGGAGGTGTCCTCTCATGGATAATTTCATGCTCTACACAGAATTGGGAGAACTCATTTGAGAAATACTCTCCACCACGATCCGACCGAAGTCTTTTAATTTTTTTTTCTTTCTAGTTGATTCTCAACTTCAGCCTTATAAGTTTTAAAATAGTCTAGAGCCTCATTTTTTTATTTTCAACAGATACACATAACAATATCTAGAAGCATCATCAATTAGAGTCATGAAATATATTTTCCCTCCTTTTGTCAACACACCATTAATTTCACAAAGATCTGAATGTATGAGTTCTAAAGATGCCAAATTTCTTTCCTCCACAACATTACGAGGTTTGCGAGGTTGCTTTGCTTGCACACAAGTTTGGCATTTAAAAACTTTGACTATAGAGAGTTTCGGAATTAAATTCAGACTGAACAGCCGAGACATACAACCAAAATTTATGTGACATAAACGTGAGTGCCAAACGTTGGCCTCATCCCCATTATTTGGATCACAAATATGGTTCACAACCTTATTGCAGAAATCTGAAAGGGAAAAATGGAACAAGCCTCTGTAATCATAGCATTTTCCAATAAAGAGTCCAAATTTAGAAATGGCTACCTTATTTGACTCAAAAACCAACTTATACCCATATCTACATAGAAGGGGGCTGCTGACAAGATTCTTATTTATTGAGGGGACATCTTGCGTTCTTCACCGCACGATCTTTCCCAAAGTAAACTTGGATCTATCATGCCAACACCAAGAACAGAGGCATGCGAACCGTTTCCCATCAACACAGAGGAAGCCCGGCGACCTAATAAAAAGAAAACAAGGACACATCAACACATGCATGAATATTAGCTCCTGTGTCAATCCATTAGTCGGTGGAATGACAGATCGAAAGAACAGTAGGTAGATTACCATACCCAGATGTCCCTGCTCCGGTATCATAGTCACATTCACAGACTTGGTCTGGCTATGCTCATTCTTTCTGTCTTTACGGTCAGGAAATTTGTTGGCCTAGTGACCATTCTTTCCGTAAACATAGCAGGCATCTTTTTCCTTGTTTAGCTTCTTATTCTTCTTAAAGTTGGTGGTCTGTACAACCTTGGCCTTTCCTTGAACTTTCCGTTACCATGGTGTTTATGCGACATTGGTATTTGGAATGTTCTTGACCACTTTAGGATGCACATCCTTCGCCCAAGCTTTCTCTTCAACATCAAGGGCGCAATCAAATCCTCAACAAAAATATTTTATCATTGTGTTTTGAGAGATGTGGCAAAATTCCTCCATGAAGAGGGTAGTTTGGCAATGATGCCACCGACCACAAACTTATCGGGTAATGTGCGGTTGAGGTGGTCTAGTTCCTTCGCAATGAATTGTATTTCATGAGCACGCTCAACTCTGAGAATAGTTCTCAACCATCTTGTAGTCATAATATCGCTCAATGGTATACAACTCACGGCCGACATCAAAGGCGAACTTATGTTCGAGAGCCTCCACACCCCTTTGCGTCTGTCATGTGCATATACACGTCGCATGCAGACGATCGGAAAAGAACACTAAGATCGCATCCCACAAAAATTGTGGTGGTGCTTTAAACTCTTTTTCCTATTTGGGAGTGAATTCTCCCGGGTCTCTGAGGCAACCCAAAATCGTTCAGAGTCGTGAGCCACAAAGTGACTCTTGTCTGCCATCTTTTGAAGTTCACTCCACTGAACTTCTCTGGTTTCATTGCCTTGGTAAAACCAGCCATTTTTATCACAGAGTGCCTATCAAATTTATCATTAGGTTTTTGGATTGTTAGAATATTTAGCACTTTGGTGATTACATAATTCCACACATAAATCATGACTATAGAAATTGCATGAGTACTAAACATGTCTAGAAGATGAACTAGGATGATAAGCAATACGAACAATATAACGTATATGTTTATACTAATAATTAGAAGTAAGTGCAGAGTACTACATGTTACCGATGCGAAGCGAAGAGTGTCACAGCGACGAAGAAGAGGACGTTGCCGATGAGGAAGATGGCGATGTAGACGATGAAGAGAACGGGCGATGTAGACGATGTAGGGAATGACGAGCAGTCCCTAAATCGCTTCCCAAAAACCTAATTCGCCCACTCTCGTACAAGATTGCAAGGATGACGGTTCCGGAGACCTGCTCTCCCCACAACCGGTGCACACTGGGCGCGGGGATGGAGTAGCTTGTAGTAGCGCAATGCTCAAGAACAATTCTCTCTCGCGTGGATGTGTATCGTAATGCATAGAGAAGTCAGGAGGAGATTCTCAGTTAAAAAGATCGTAAAAGGAAACTGCCCTCTGATTAGGAAGCGACTATCAGAAATCGTGCTCATTAATTGCAATTAATTCGCAGTTAAAGCAGCGTAATCAAAGTGTTTCTTTCCATCTGACAGGCGATTAATGCAGCGTAATCGAGGCGTTCTTTCCATCCTAACAGATTGCATGGCAAAACAAAATTGCAAAAGAAAGTTGCGTCTGGACCCATGGCGAACCGGAATGACCGCACCATTCACGCGCCGCGTCGTGCACCTGGCTTGGCCTAGTGGCGAGGCGAGTGCACTGTGGCGTGTAGTCCTCCTTTCTCTTGCTTTACCAAGGCTAGACATGCTCTATATTATAAGGTGATATCTCTCACCTTGGCTAACAATATAGGACTAAAGTATCTCACATGCCACCATGCATGAGTGAGCCTTTGGAATTTTCTAGGAATTATTGATAAATGAGTGGGCCAAAGCCCAACTAATTCCAACAACTACATGGACCAGGTCCACGGTCCGAGAGAAATGGAACTATGACCCCAATAAACTCGGTATCAACTCTCTGTTGTGACCAAAGCCACAAGGGAAATTTGGTAATTTGACCTACATTTGACGTGACTTCTATCATTTGTCATTATTTTTTTTGCAGTCGGTCATTTGCCATAAAGTTAAAGAGATATTTGATTATTTATCCTTTTAGACATTTTTGCCTCTATCTTCTTCCCCCTTTTTCCTCCTCCTTTTCTCTTCTCTTCTTCCTTGCTTGCTCCGACTATGGTAGACCGGGTGGCTAGAGGTGGTCATCGTCCCGCGTCGCGCTTCTCCTCACCCTCGTTGTATCTACCGCACCCCACACCTCCTCCACCGCCACCTTCGCTTCCTCCTCCTCTCAACGCTCACCACCTCCCTCTCTCGCCCAACCCCTCGCCTCCAATCTCGCTCCTCCTCGCACCGCACCTCTCCCCATCCCGCGTGCTCGCGCTCCTCTTCCTAGACTCCTTTGCCCGCCTATCCCCTCCTGGCCCACCCTAGCTCTACCCCCTGCCTGCTCCCACCGTCATCCTGCTTGTCTGCTTCGCGGTCCTGCTCCCCTCCTTCCACCTCATTTCCCCCTCTGCATTCACGCTCCACCTCCGTGCCTACTCCCTTGCCTCGCGGGCAGTGTCAACGTCGCTGAAAGCATCTAGACCCCTAAAAATTGTTTTGGTAATTAGTGATAATATGAGAATATGGGATTAACATGTTTATTGAATATTTACAAGGTTAAGTCCCATTGGTAAATTTGATGACGTAAAGATGCATGCCAAAGGATAACATGAAGATCTACATGGCTTGAAGACAAGGTACAAATAGTCTAGGATCCTTTTATGTTTCGTGTCTTAGGAGATTTGGGTTGAAGATCGACTATAGGTTAAATGTCGTACTATTAAGAGGAATCTTGGCTAGTAGCTTGATAGCATGTTCTTGTGCCATATAGATCAATTTAGGATCATGCATGCATTTGACTTCTCTTTTTGTTTGAAAGCCTTGTGCACTTTGTCTAAAATCGGTAGTCTGATTATTATCGCTTGGTTGTCTTGCTTCTGTCTTGATCTGACCAATCGAGATTTACTTAGCGTAGTAACCGAATTTTGTAGACTAAAAGCCAAGCGGCGCTAATGCGATTCGACCGGCTCTTGGGCGGTGCAACCGCATTCTTGATGGATTCGAAAAATAGTTGGCGATTGAATAAAAAGCAGAACGATGCATTTTGGCTCAGAACCTCTCTTTGGTTTCGGTTGAACCGTCTTTGAGAATCGGTATCTGGATTTTCAATTGAACCGATTTTATATGGCGGTTCAAGCGAAACAGATGTAATTTCGACACAGAGCTCTCTGTGATTTTCGGTTGAACCGCATTTGGGAAGCGGTTGTACCGATTTTATGAGACGGTTCATATTTTCGAGAGCTTGTCGCCGTGATTTGAAACCCTACGATCGGTTGTCTGCGCTTCAATGCGGTTCAATCGGGCGATGTGGTTGTCTTAGTAAGTTACTTGGCGGTTGTACCGGACGGCAAATTCAACGGCTATGTCGAGTAATTAATGCCGCCGTTCTAGCCGTTCACGAAGCTTCGACGAAGATGCGGTTCAACCGGCTCTTAACGCCGGTTGTGCGAATCTAAGCGAAAGTTGAGGATTTGGTCCCCAGCGGTCATAATTGTTGGTGTGGGCTATAAATACCCCCCAACTGCCCTTGGACAGGTTGCTAGTGAACATTTAACATCCTTAGAGCCTTGGAGCCAAATGCATTCACTCAACACCCAAAATTCTCTTGTGCATTCATTGGTTGGTAGTTGAGTTCATTCAAGTTTATCAATTCATTCTAGATTGATCCTATTTCACTTGAGCATCGTTAAGCAAAGGTCTTGGTTTGTTACTCTTGGAGTTTTGCCGAACTCCTAGACGGCCTTGGCGGTGGAGCACGATGATCTCTTCAAAAGATTGTGAAGAGGCCGGTGCAAGTTTGTGAGTGGTTTGGTGTTCGCCATCTCGGGCGGAGGAAGAACAACCATAGTGATCGAGGAAGGCTTAACTCAGAGAGCGGCTTGAGTTGTCAAGCTTCCTCAACGTGGACTAGTGAAGACCGGCAAGTTTTCGATACCACGGGAAAACATCGTTGTCTCATTGTGGTTATTTCTAGTCTTTACATTTCCGCATTTATATTTCTAGTTTGTTTATTGTGATTAAAGTACCTAGCTAAAAGTATAACTTGTTTAGACTAAGTTGTTAATTGGCTTAAATTGTTAAATTGTTAAAAAGTTTAAAAACCTCCTATTCACCCCCCTCTAGTTGGTTATCCTTGATCCTACAAGTGGTATCAGAGCTTGGTCTCTCATTGATTTAGACTTAACCGTCTAAGAGAGAAAAGGATGGCTAGTGAGGGAATGGCTTTAGGTAGGGCTCCTCTATTTGATGGCTCAAATTATGCTTATTGGAAAATTAGAATGTCAATTTATTTAAAGGCCATGAGTCCAAGCATTTGGAGAATCGTAAATGAGGGTTACGCTATGCCTCTTAATCCACTAGAACTCACGGATCAAGATACGCGTAATGTTCATTTAGATGCTCAAGCTATGAACGCTCTTTTTGGTGCTTTGAACGCGGATGAGTTCAATAGAGTGAGCAACCTAGAAAATGCTCATGCTATTTGGACAACTCTCTCGGAAATCCATGAGGGTGCATCCACGGTCAAAGAAACCAAATTGCATAGGATTCGGATCAAATATGAGACATTCATCATGTTGCCTCATGAAAACATCAATGAGATGTATTCAAGACATAACAACATTGTGAATGAGCTCAAAGGTCTTGGAACTAACCTTCTTGATGTTGACATTATGCATAAGATACTTAGGGCTCTTAGGATAAGTATGAGACATTGGTGATACTATTCCTCAACTCTCCCGAGTTGCCAAGGATGACACCAACAGGGCTTTTGGGCAATCTCATCACAAATGAGTTGTTCAAAAGAGACAAAGAAGAGCTTTTGGAAACATCATCCTCAAAGAAGAAAATTACCGCTTTCAAGGCCAAGGCGGAATCAAGTGATGATGAGGATGAAGAAGAAGACTCCGACGAGGAGTATGCACTCCTTGTAAGAAGAATAAAGAGGGTCATGAAGAGACGCCCTAATAGAAGCTACAACTTCGACAAGTACAAAAAGGGACAATCGTCAAGTGACAAGAAGCGTTATAGCAACATTCGATGCTATAATTGTGAAGAAAAGGGCACATTGCTTCTCATTGTCGAAAAGAAGGAAGGCAAGGACAAGTCTTACAAGAAGAAGAAGTATAACGGCAAGAAGAAGCTTTTCAAGAAGCTTCACAAAGGTGGCAAGCATGAAGCTCACATTGGAGAGTGGGATTCAAATGATGAGTCAAGCGACTCGATTACGATTCGATGAGTCCCCAAGAACAAGGGACTAGTCGACATTGCAATCAAGGAAGCAAATCGTTATTCTCCACTCCCACTTGTCTAATGGCTAAAGGAGATAAGGTAAAATCCATTGATAATAATGAACCAACCTATGATGAATTAATGGATATGCTAGTTGATTTAAATGAATATCTTGGAAAAGAAAAGTCAAAATATAAGATCTTAAGTAGAGAACATATTTCTCTAAAAGATTCTTATATGGGGCTAAAGGAAGCTCATGACTTGCTTATCCAAGAATATTCAAGCAAGTCTTGTTCTAGTATAGGAATTACATGCAATATACTTGATGATATGCCTAGTATAGAAATTGCTAAAACTAGTGCATCCATTTAGTGTAATGATCCTATTGCTTTGCTATGCTGCTCTAGTATTAATGTTAATCATGATAATGTTGAGCATAATGATGCAAAGCTTATTGTTGAGAATAATGAGTTAAAGTAACAAGTGACCAAGCTAAACAAAAGCTTAGAAAGGTGATTCAAGGGTAAGGCTACTCTTGACAAGCTTTTGAGTGAGCAAAGATGCTCATTCAATAAGGAAGGTTTTGGGTATGTGCCTAAGAAAGGAAAGAAGCCGACAAACAAGCCCACAAGATTTGTGAGGCAAAGTGGTAAGTATTGCAATAAGTGCCGGGAAATAGGACATGTGCAACAAAATTGTCCTAAGGGTAAGATACCATCTCTTGGTATATATGATTCATGCTATATGCTTAGAAAGACTAAGGATGGTAAAATAGTTGCTCGTTTTGTTGGCACTTCAATTTTAGGCGCTAAAAAGAATGCTATTTAGGTGCCTAAATTCTTGGTTACTAACCTCCAAGGACCCAAACAAATTTGGGTACCTAAAAGAACTTGATTCTTATTTTGTAGGTAAACTATAAAACCGGTGGAAAATATTGGGTGCTTGATAGTGGATGCACTCAACATATGACCGGTGATAGAAAAATGTTCACCACATTCGAGAGTGGAAAAGGAGTAGACAAGATCACATTTGGCGACAATAGCAAAGGAAAGGTAATAGGATTGGGTAAAATTGCTATCTCCAATGACCTTTCCATTTCTAATGTATCGAATCATTAAATTTTAATTTGTTATCCGTTGCTCAAATATGTGATCTTGAACTAATTTGTTCATTCTCAAGTGAAGGTGTAACCATCTCTAATGCAAAGGATAGCTTTTAGCTTTCAAAGGCTTTAGATTTGGAAATCTCTATTTGGTTGATTTTAGTTCAAGTAAATCGTGTTTGAAAACTTGTTTAATGGCAAAAACTTCATTGGGTTGGCTTTGGCATAGAAGGCTAGCTCATGTTGGAATGATTCAACTCAAAAAGCTTTTCAAACATGATTTAGTTGTTGGCTTGAAAGATGTGAAGTTTGAGAAAAATAGACTTTGTAGTACTTGTCAAGCCGGTAAACAAGTCGCTAATTCTCATCATTCCAAAAGTATCATGTCAACTTCTAGATTATTGGAACTCTTACATATGGATTTGTTTGGGCCAACAACCTATAAGAGTATCGGGGGAAATAGCTATTGTTTAGTCATTGTGGATGATTACTTTAGATATACATGGGTATTCTTCCTAGATGATAAAAGTGAAACCTCTGGGATTTTCAAAAGTTTTGCAAAAAGGGCTCAAAATGAATTTGATTTCAAAATAAAGAAAATCCGTAGCGATAATGGTTCCGAGTTCAAGAATACTAAAGTTGAATACTTTTGTGATGAACTTAGAATAAAGCACGAACTTTCCACAACTTACACTTCGGAACAAAATAGAGTTGTAGAAAGGAAAAACCGTACATTAATTGAAATGGCTAGGACAATGCTTGATGAATATAATACTTAAGCGGTTTTTGGGCGAAACTATTAACACCGCTTGTCATACCATAAATCGTCTTTATTTGCACCGTCTTTTGAAAAAGACTTCCTATGAGCTTATTGTAGGGAGAAAACCGAACATCTCTTATTTCCGTGTTTTTGGTTGCAAGTGTCATATTTTGAAGAAAGGTGTTCGTCTTTCAAAATTTGCAAGTCGTTGTGATGTTGGTTTCCTGCTTGGTTATTCTTCAAATAGCAAGGCTTATCGTGTCTTTAACCAAAACTCCGGTTTAGTTGAAGAAAGGCACGATGTGCAATTTGATGAAACTAACGGCTCTCAAGAAGAGCATGAGAACTTGGATGA